>FR989879.1:10000000-11200000 GCA_905404145.2 Biston betularia | reverse complement strand
GGATGGATTTCTCAGAGGTCACAATTTTATTTTTTAGATATCAAGGTTAGTGTCAAGTGAAATCCAAGTTTGCGGAGTTGCAACCCTTGTCCCACGGCCGCCATCTTGGAAAAAGGAGTATAAATGGTTTATCTGAAAAATCTATAGTCTTGCAAAAAAATAATCAAAACATTTTTTGTTGCATTAAAAATTCTGACCAAAGTTATAGAACTTTGGTCAAGTAACTTTTAGTCGTAGAACCAACAAATTTGATTCCAAACTGACATCGGGAAGTGGGTCAAATTTAACTTGCAAGATTTGACCCGTACATACAATATATACATTGCAAGTTAAATAAAAGCTTGTAACTCGTTTTTTTTATGCTTGACAGGCTAGGTTAGACCACAGCTCACTTGATGTTAGGTAGGGACGATGTGGTCGAAGATGGTAAAGCACACCTAGCCTGGAATAGAACTGACTCTCAAGTGAGGCTGCCGGAACCATATTTCTCTTTCTGGCGTCACACCCTTGGAGCAATGCACTTCTTATACTTTCATTTCAAATAACATAAAATATATTTATGAAATATAAATTCGTCAGCAAGTCGATCTGGACCTTTATTCGACGCAACTAGAGCTATTTTACACTAAGCTTTGTAATAAAAACAATAAACTTGATACTTTAGCTCACAATACAGAATACATAACAGTATTTTACAGTAAATTCAAAGCTACCCGACCCCACCTATGTTTCAACCTACCCCATACGTCCCGCCATTCGAAACCTGTAAAATTCCCTCGTAAAACCGAAAAGGGAAATTACCAGCGCATGGGAATTCACAGAACCTTTGGGGTTCTGTCATGCACTCACATTATTATGCGTAAACACAGAACTTTGACCCGCTGAGGCTAACTGAAAAAAGAAAATGGTTTTCTTTTATTATTACTTCGGTTATAAGTTAAAAAAACTCTATATACATACATTATGAAAGATTAAGATTATAATTATTTTGGACAATAAAATTACGAATACTAGTAGTAGATGCTTGGCGGCAGATTTTCAACGAGACTTCGAAACTAGAGAACTAGAAAATACCCTACCCCCGTGCTATGGTTTCCTCACGATGTTTTTATTTTTTTACTGTTGACAGGCTAGATGTTTGACCACAGCTCACTTGATATTAAGTAATGGTGTGGTCGAAGATGGTAAACCACACCGTTAGACGCTTGGCGGCAGATTTTCAACTTGAGGGTGATAGCTAGCCAATAAGTACAAGAAATTACCCTACCACCATACCATGGTTTCCTCACGATGTTTTCCTGCACCGGCAGCTCAAGCTCGTTGTTGGGGTTCGAACTCACGCCCATTGGCGTAGGAACTGCTAACGCTAACCACTGAGCTATCATCGCTATAAAGCTATCAAATAGTATATAGCCTGTAGTCAAGTAACTAGCCTGACAAACATAAAAAGCACGATGCTGCTATTTTTATGGTGTTAATTTTTTATTGTTTAACCGAAATTTAGTTGAGTATAATATACAACAGGCTAGAAATTCACATCTAATGTTGCTACCGCGTACTTCCTCTGCTATAATTCCTAATGCATTTCAAATGGTGTTTTAATTCTCAAAACATTTCGTGGTAAAAATATTCCGTTTGCGAGTTGCAGCCAACGGAACCCTAAAAAAGGTCCCCTGTTCCGTCCTCTGGACAATAGCGCTAAAGTAATTTTTCACGCGTGCCCTATGCCACATAATAATGTCCCTTTGTATTGATAAATTGAATCTTTTTTGGACTATGACTTGTCATTTTGACTGGATTGTTGAAAGAGTTATTTTTGTAACGTAGAATATGGTTTTTATTATTGAAAAATCTATTGGAATGACTGGTGTCGCACTTTATCCTTGTTTCTCATGGGTTCAGTTCTCATCCAAGACCGACATTTTGTAGTAAAATCTAATGTTTCTTCTGTCTATGGATGTTTTGTATGTACTATATTATAAGTATGTATTTACAAAAAAAAGTATTTAAGTACTTATTCAATCAGTTATCTGACTTCCATAGCATAAGCTTTGCTTAGTTCGGGGTCTGATGGCGCTGTGTGTAATGCCTTACGATATTTATTTATTATTTGTTAGTTATATGGTTCCTATAATACCAGTTTAGTTTATTCTGGGGCTAGATGGCACTGTATGAAATATCCTTGGAAAAAATTGTATAATTGTATACAAAACTTAATATTATAAATCATACCCTGTCCTAGAATACAGACTCGTCGATCCAGATTCAAGTGGAAATCCGGCCGCCATCTTGAAGAATGTACGGAGATAATAAGATGGTACCAAGATAATTCGGTTGATTGTTAATTTTTGTAATCTAAAACTACTATATGCCGTGGCGTAACCTATGTTGTATTTTGAAGATAACTTTAGTAGGTAAGTATGACGTGAGTAACCTATGACACTAGGAAGTTGTATTTTTTTTTATGTAGGATATAAAAAATACAGAACACACAATACATAGATAAAGATAAGATAAAGATAAAGATAAAGATAATTTATTTGTTAAAACACGAGTAATATAAATTGAAATACATTGATAGATTAATTAATTATGTCCTTTGATCGTGTTTTGCCCTTTAGGCGTACAAATATGAGCGATGGCATGTCATGTAAAATAATAAATTCAAATTAGATAAAAAAAAAATTACAAGTCAATCAAAAAAATAATGTCAAGAAATAATAATAATCAATACACAATAATGGATGTCAAGAATAATAATAATAATCAATACACAATAATGGATGTCAAGAATAATAATAATAATAAACAATGTCAAGCAAATATGTCAAAAGTTACAGATAATCATTGATTTTATAATAGCATTCCTCAACCAGAATTTTCTTCAGGGCACTCTTAAACAAATTCGGTCTCAAGTCCCTTATCTCCCGTGGCAGCTTATTGTAAATACGAGGGCCCATGCACACTACATTATTGCTCATTAACGCTGTCTTTGCTCTAGTCATACAACATTTATTTTCATCTCTTCTGTTTCTTACTATACGGTCACCAAGCGACAGAAATAGGTCTGGGTTACACTTAACAAATAAAGCTATCTCTAAAATGTACAAGGACGGTAGAGTAAGAATTTTATATTTTTTTAAATAAGGCTTACAGCTGTCAGTTTTTTTTAATCTAAACATTGACCGGATACAACATTTCTGTCTTTTAAATATAATATCTTTATGAGTAGAGTTACCCCAAAATATGATGCCGTATCTTAAAATGGACTCAGCCAGACCGTAGTATGCAGTTATTAACGAGTCTGTATTCAAAGTAGCAGACAGTTTGTTCAGCGCATACGCTGCACTAGTGACTCTCTTGGATAGGGATTCTATTTGAGGTTTCCAGTTAAGTTTTTTGTCTATTACTACTCCTAAAAATTTTGCCTCATCTACTTCGTCAATAATATTATTGTCATATTTGGTAATGACATTTAAATTGCTTGGGCCTCTTCGCTTAAAGTGTATAACATTTGTTTTATTTAAATTAATTTTTAAGTTATTATTATCGAGCCATGAAATAACAGATGTCAGAGCATTATTTATGTCAGTTTCATAAGTATCAATCATTTTGCATGGTATCGTTATTGTGCTATCATCTGCGAATAGGGTCATATGTTGGATTGTAGCCTTAGGTAAGTCATTTATGTAAATTATAAATAAAAGTGGTCCCAGGACACTGCCCTGCGGAACACCATAGGTCACTATACGTTCGTTCGATTGGGCTACCTCTTCGCGTGTCGTCTTAAAATTAACCCTATTTATTTCCGTTATTTGCTTTCTATTGAATAAGTAGGATTTTATAAGATCTAAAATGGTACCCCGTATCCCATAAGCCTCTAATTTATTTGTCAAAATTTTATGGTCCACGTAGTCAAATGCTTGGGTCATGTCACATAGTATTGTACATACTGGTGAAGGTTTATCCATGCATTGTAGGACCCGCATTACAAAGTCAAAGATAGCCAGATTAATAGATTTATTTTTTCGGAAACTCTTTTGCTCTTTACAGAATATGTTATTTGATTCAAGATAATTATTAACTTCCTTATAAATATATTTTTCAAATATTTTAGAAAATATGGATATCAGTGCAATTGGCCTGTAACACTCTAAACTATCCTTCCGACCCTTTTTAAACAAAGGTTTGACTATAGTGGTTTTAAGAGATGTCGGAAATGTGCCGGTCAATATACACAAGTTCATTATGTAACTTAAAGGCTCACATATTTGCTCTTTTACAGACTTTATTATTTTAGTTGATACCTCGTCATGCCCTACACTGCAGGTATTTTTTAAGTTATCTATGATTTTTTTAATGTCATTAGGTAAACTAGGAGACATAAACATGGATTTTGTTTGAGAATCAATATTTAAAGTTACTTTGTGCCCCGCATTTGCGATAGGTTTTATCTTGTCTACAAAATAATTATTAAATGAATTTGCTATTTGTACTGGATTAGTTACATAGTTGCCATCTATATGAATTCGAGAGATAGGTTCTTTTGGTAAGTTTAATCTGGTTGTATTAATAATTTGCCATGCCGTTTTTGACTTATTAGTAGAGTTTTGTATATTATAATTATTTTGGGCACGTTTGGTCAACCTAATAATCTTTGTAAATAATTTTGAGTATTTAAGAAATTTAGTTTTGTTAGATTTAGTAGGGTTTAGTCTAGATGCCCATAGTAGTTTTCTTTTGTTTTTGCTGCAAAGCTTAATGCCTCGTGATAACCACTTAATTGGTTTATTAACCCTAATGCGGACCTCTATACATGGAAAACATAAGTCATAATACAGTTTGAAATTTTCAATGAAATAGTCATATGCAGAGTTAGCATCAGTCAGCTTATACAGTTCTTCGAAAGAAACACTATTTAAGCACATAATAAATTTTCCTAAATTTTCAGCTGAATAATCGCGTTGTTTCTTACTCCAAGATTTAATTAACACATTTTTTTGTACTGGAAATTTCATAATAACTGCAGAATGATCAGATAAGTGTAACTCATGCACTTCCGTTTTACAATTTTTATGGTGGTTATACACCATATTATCAAGACACGTTAGTTTAGCCAGTCGAGTTGGTTGCTTAATTGCAAGTCTAAAATAGTAATTACTTAGTAAGTCCTCAAAATCACGAGTTTGTTTGGAATTTTCCAACACATTAACATTAAAATCACCGGCTATGACAACCTGTTTATAATTCTTAGCGGTAATTAAACATAACATTTTCTCGAACTTACAAAGAAATGTATTTATATTTTGTGACTTAGGCACTCGGTACACACAAATAATTACTAATCTATGCCCAGTAAGTTCTACTGCAGAACACTCAAACACACTTGCTAGCGAAAGTTTTTTGAATTCGGGTAACTCTCTCCATTCATAGCCATTTTTCACTGCAATGCACGATCCTCCTTTATTTGTGTTATCTCTACAAAAAGATGCTGCCAATGTATAGTTAGGAATATTGAGATAACGCTCATTGCCAGACATCATGTTATGTTCCGTAAAACACAACACATCTACCGTTATATCCTTTTCTGTGAGTTCTTGTAAAGCTACTACTAGGTTGTCTGTCTTGTTTATTAAACCTGCTATATTTTGATGTAAAATATGGATGCTATGACTCACGAAAAAAATTCGTTTGGCTCTGACTTTGAGTACTTATTTCATTCTCACCATAGTATCTTTGTAAGCTATACATGTAGTTCCTCAATTTTTTAAATATTACTCTTAAGCCGTTGTTATTTACTGTACCAAAATACTTGTCAAACATTGTGTGATCATATTTTAGTTTTTTGTTTGAATCAAAAACATATGCATATTCATGGTTCAAGACGTCCAAATAAAGCATATTATTAAATATTTCAACTCGTTGATTGTATAATAGGTAATCTCTGTATCCACATTTGTAGGTTGGGAGACATATAATAATGTTTGTATTCTGTATTTTCTGAAGAGTAGTTCTGATCTCAGTTACTAAAGCAGAATAGTTTTTCGTTGTATTAAACTCTTTTTCTCCTATCATTACAATGCAATAATCATTCATGGTGAAATCTGATGTTTTTACATCAATTCCTTCCATTAGATTTCGTACATTTCCGTTCGGTTTAAGATAGTGACATAAGTTTGAACTATCACTCAAAGTGTTTTGTGCAATCTCTAGCACTTTATTTATTTTATTGCAACTAAGAAGGCATATGTTTTCAGGCAACAAGTCTTTTTTCTGGTGCACATTTGAGGTCTTGGACACTTGTGGTGATTTTCTTGAGTCACATTCGTGTTGTACTAAACTAGGAATAGATTTGGTGATCGGTGATACGTCCCTAATGATCGTATTCTGTTTATCTTTTGTTAAAATAACCACACTTGTACTGTGTTTTTTCTTTGGCGTTGATTTCATTTTAGCCGGACTATTTGTAACTTTTTTTAGCAATTCATATTTTCTTAGTAAGTCTTCATACGAACGTTTTATGTTCATATTCTCCAAGGACAATGATTCAATCTCTTTATGTGCACTTTTGAGCTCCAATTCAAGATTTTCAACTTTATCATTTAGATTTTTGTCACCTACGCTGTCATCTGTTATATCTGGGAGACTGTTTGTTGACTTGTCTTGTGATTCAGACAGGTTGAACTCATTATCCGTTTGATTCATTGAATCTGATACGGTGCGTTTGCGACGAAATGTGACGAAGCTCTCTAAGAAACTCATGTTTTACAAATTAAATTAAATATTGCATGCAAAAACAATACTGAGTTCGGACGGACTTGATCCCGTATACACCGCACGCAAAGCGATAGGTAAAACCACCGCACCACGTAGACTTATAACTCGATGTCGAAAGATGTGAACTGTTTCGCTCAATTCGTATATGAATTATTTTTTGCACGTGATCGTGTCAATCTACTCTGCTATTGGTCAAGTTCAAATGCACATGAAATGTCAGATTTTAGATATTGTAACGCTTATTTAGAATGTAAACAAATGCGTTTTGTAGAATTGAAATGTCCTCTTGTGTGTTCTAGTCACTCAATACGCGTGTACAACAGCGTTATACAATTATTCACTGTATACAAACTCGTTTTATCACTGATTCTTGAAAAATTTCACTTGCAAAAGATTTTTTGATCGCCACGAGATTTTTGCAAATATCTCAAGATTTACTGCGTAAGTACTGTCACAAACACTGTCAGTTACGAATTGCACTCATTTCTTTCCAATTCACTCAAAATTAACATGATATTTGATAAACAAAAATATTTGTAAATAAAAAAGTGAGGAGTTGATGTTTACTAGACAGCAGCGCATCTGCTCAACAAGAACAAACATTTTGTTTATACCTCAACATGTGTATAAGATTATATATATCGATCTTAGTCAAACAAATGTTAGTCCTGAGTGGGAATCGAACCCACGCCCTTCAGCTCTCGAAGCAGACATACCTACTACCAATAAACCAACAGGGCTCTCAATGACTATACCAATTATACATGACTAAATTAACGCTAATTGCGTTGCTTGTCTAAGAAAGCACAACATGCAGTTTTTTAATCTCACATAATGTAATTAATTAAATTAAAATCAAAATATTTATGACCAATATTAATTGATTAACTATTATTAATTTTATAACATTAATTTTAGTTTATATTATAGATGCAATAATCATCAAGTAAAATAAAGCCAATCAAAACATAAAACTATAAAACAAAATTAACATCTAATTTAAATTGAAATCAAAATTAAAACCATAGTCCAAACCATAGTAAAACCACTTAACCACGTTGCTGACCTCTTAACGGGCAAGTCTTGTGAAATAAGGCAATCGATGTGTTTTTGTCAACATTTTTGTGCCGTTATAAATCATGTGGAAGTTTGAAATTAATGAATACTATAGTACATATCCTGAATTATTATGCTTGGAGAAAAAATAGTTTCAAACGCTTTTCGTTTCTTGAAATTATGAAATAGAATATGGCCAAATTATTTTTAATCCGTAATCTTGACATCAAAATAATTATAGGAAAGGCGCAATTTTATAGATGCTAACTTTGATGCAGATACATTTAAGGCTTAGACCTTTTATTGTACGTTTTGTTTATTCTATTAGCAGATAAGTACGGATAGTTTGATGAAAATTTCTGATAGTGCCTGCTGAAAATCTCTTTTCTGCGTTACGTCTGTTGCTGTTTTATTTTGGTAGGCGCTACAAACCATCGAGAATCTCTGAATCTGACAATCTAACGTCACGAGTCTCGTGGTCGTGTATAGCACGTCACGAGAGGCCGCAAGAGGTGGGCGCGCGTTGGCGGCGGTACCGAGCACCGCGCGCATGCTTCCCGCCCGTTTTGTATTTGACACTTGACACTGGCAAATATTCAAAACGCGATGCCAAAACAAAAAAAAAAACTTCTGTCATAATGTAACAGATAATCAATGTAAAATCCGCTTCCGGCAATAGGAATAAACATTCTGTCTCCTTCTTGCTCGTGGCTATAGTAATTTAACTCTCCTTATCTATTTTAGCGTGACGTCAATGTATTCAAATCTAACGTCAGACGTATGTACGTCTGTGTGAGTGGAAAATATCAATGTAGGTGTTCAAGCAGAAGTTCCCACGGTCGAGGACTTGGCCCTTAAGATTCTATTAAAATGCCTTTTTTGTGATCAAAATCAAGTTTTGGTAGCGCATCAGTCTAAACGCGTTCAAATGTCCTGGCGCCCATAATATACGCCCCGTACTGTACGCGGCAAATTTCAGAGTGGTCTGCAAACTGCATTTTCCAAGTAAACACTTGAGGCTTATGCTAGCTCTAATGTTGTTATTATGCTAAATTTACAAGTTACAGATGCCACCGAAAAATAAGATATGCTGACTGACAAGGATCATGATTCTTTCTGTCAGGAGAGGGCCTCGTTCATCTTATTAATTCTCCTCAATTTTTTATTTAGTTTCGAAACGCTTCATGCGTTTATGCGTTCTCTGTATAAATATTCTTACATGTACCAATACACCACTATTTTTTAAATACTAGATTTTTTTAAATAGGTAGTACAGACCGATTAAGACATTGTAAATGTGCAATCAGAATTTGTGTTTTCATAATGCCAAAGTTACAAATCAAAATTTTCGGAAATTCTGCCTAAAATTATGGGTATAGCACACAATTTCTACAAAAGAATACCATCACCGGACCAGCTGGCGGCAACCAATGGCGGCTTTCATTGTAATATTGCAAAAACATTTTCTTTCTCTATCGCACTATCGCGACCGAGGCCTCCCGATCCAGTTGCACGAGCTTGCCACGTGATTTATGAATGAAATTGCGACGGACTAGGTTTAAGTAAATGCCTACGGGTAGAATAATAACCAGGAATTACCTTTTTTTGACATCGCTTTTTCAAGTTTTAATAATTTAGTCGCTCTATCGGACAAAACTAAAATTCGCAATATTTAGTATGCGTACCTACATATCGACGCACACATGTGCATAACTTACAACGTTGACATTTCATTATACAAATTACTCGAATAAACAAGCCAGCTGACGTACGATCATAAACAAATGAACAACGTCGCGTCAGCAGCACGGGAACCCTGTTTATGGTATTTGTCAAAATATTCCCTCAGTTCACCTTCAACTAGACGTTTATTTAAGAAGTAAAATTGGTAAGAAGTTCTTATTTACTAGCTCCCCCGGCTTCACACGGGAAAACAAAACTCGATTAACAATATAAATTTATCGATCCAGTAGTTTCAGAACCTGTTCAATACAAACAAACAAAAAAATAAATCTTTCCTCTTTATAAGATGTAGATGTAGATGACAACTGTAACATGATATTGTGGACTTATTTGTAGCTATCAATTTGCTCTATAAAACGTCACTTTATTCTTTTGTCAATAGTTTTCGCTGCGCATGCTAAGTAAGGATTTTTAAAATTTTTCACAGCTTGGTTTACAATATTGAATTTTCCATACGGGTCCCTAATTGTTTTTTAAATAAAATATAACCTATGTCCAACTCAGATAATGTAGCATTCTAATAATAAAAGAATCCAGTCCAGTAGAAGTCCAGTAGTTTCGGAGCCTATTCAATACAAATAAACAAACAAACAATCAAATCTTTCCTCTTTATAATAGTATAGATAGATAACAGGCTAGGTTATTGATCATATCTCAAGTGATTATACAAGAGATATATTTTAGTGTATATGTTTGATGAAAATCGGTCCAAGATGGCCGCCGCCACTTAATGGCGATTTATATTTTTTTTTTGTGACTTGATCGAAAGCGATCTTAACAATGATTTAAGAAATTGTTCACCTATATCACATCTTTTTCTTTCTTTAATAAGTCGGACCATGGCATACCCAACCTAGGGTCCAGAACAATCACTCCATGTGGAAAAACGGCGGCAGTTCGGACGGGACAATAAATAAATTAACCTCAGACCCATCGGCGCAAAGGTGTGGCACCGTAAATATGGCTCTTGAGAAGGATAAAGAGAAGTATTTTATTGGTGACGTTGGTCTGGGATAGGATTTTTATGCTTAGCACAAAAAATCGTACCTTTCGCTGCTTACGGGCATCAAAACATCATTATCGAACTACAGTCGTTTGTATCAACCTAAGGTAAAAATCAGTCAAAAACCTTCTCTTGATTAAAAAAAATTTAAGACAACTTACACTTGTAACACCGCGGGGCACAGCTAGTACAAGAATATTTTCAATTTTTTTGCTGGAACGCGGATTTCTTTTTTTTTTAATTTTTGTTTTTCATTTTTTTTTTAATTTGTATTTTTTCAATATAGTTAGGTACATATAAAACAGATTTATAACAAATAAGATAACGCATGCCCATAACCATTGCAGCGATACATATAACTTTAAGTAGCAAAAGAAAGTCCAGAGCATCGCTGCTTTGGAGATCAAACCGGAACACAGTAATGTTTACACACTACTGCTTGGCAGCAGAATATCTGGAACTGCGGAGGTACCTAGACGACCTTATGGCAGCAGCGGCCTTAGCTGTTGCGAGGCTCCGGGGCGACAAATCTGTTGTTGTTGTGACCGTTTTAATAAAAAATGTTCGAGTGCTAGAGTGGCCGTTATAATTATGCTTGCACTAATTGTGTAACCGTACTTTCAGGTGGGGCTTTGTGAAGTGCAAGGCGCGAGATACACGTACATATGTATCTATACATACGGTAAATACTTTTTTCTACTTGGGTCGTTGAGGACGTGAGGCCCCTGCCAGAGCGAGGCCCCGGGCGGTTGCCCTGCTTGCCACCCCCTAAGGCTGCCACTGCCTTCTGGTAAGGAGATCCACCACCAAATTTATAGTGGGGTCTTATTAATAAAGTCCGAAACACGAGCTTAACCGTGAAAAAGTGACAACAAGTGGTGAAACATGACTGATCGTGTTGCTTCCAAAACTCCATCGAAACCAGTCACTATAAGCTTCTATGTAGTAATCACCAGGTAGGGCATGACCAGCTCTAATCTGTCGCTAAGCACCTAACAGTGTGTTAACCGACCTCACTCAGAAGCCAGTTCCAGACCAGGCTAGGTGTGACTACCACCATCGACCACACCGCCACTTAACATCAGGTGAGCTGTGGTGAAACACCTAGCCTGTTAACCATAATATACAATTCGGGTTGCCTTAACACTCACCTTTTTTGTATGTAAATTAAATAAACATAACCACAGCGAACTTAAAATATTTTTTTTCATTGCCTGCAGTAGTAAACTTACTTTATAAGCACACTGATAAAACTTATTTTCACTCATAAAAACCATTATGAAACATTTTTACTTTTATAAAAAAAAGTTATACAAGATAAGAATTTTTTCTTAAAAACTTCAAGTTAAACATTTACAGTACCCAAGCCGCAGTCAAAGAAGAAAAAAATTAAATCAACTTATACAATTTGGCAGCGGACGCGGGAAAAAACGTTGATGTAAAATGGAAGATGCGTCACACAGACACAAAAAAGCTACACATTTTAACAAATAAATAAATAAATATCCTAAGAGACTTCACACAGCGCCATCTCGGCCGAAACTAAGCAAAGAACGTACTATGAAAACCAGTTGATAAAATACTTAAATACTTTTTTTACTAAATGCATACAGAACACCAAGACAAATATAATGTACTAGTCACGCAAATATTTTTCTGAGTGGGAATCGAACCAACTAATAGATGTTAAAACTAAAATTAAATAAATGTAAACGAGATTATGGTCAGCTTTTCATTGTGTTTTGTCATGTTTTTTCCTATAAGTTCATAAGTACAATTTTTACACAGTTGTTAGCGCGATCTGTTCAAACGCCGAAGGACGTGGGTTCTATCTCCAATATTGAGCTCGGGCTGCCGGTGAAGAAGTTTATTATTTATTTATTTATTTAGGACTCGACTGGCAAGCTGAAAAATCTGTCGCCAAGAACCTGAAGGTGTGCTTCGGCAGCCTCACGTGAAAGCCAGTTCTATTCTAGGCAAGGTGTGTTTACCATCTTCGACTACACTCTCTTAACATAAGGTAAGCTGTGGTCAAACACTTAGCCTTTCAACTGTAACAAAAAACAATGGCAAAATAATTTTGAAGCATCTGTTATTGTAGGCTATCCAAGTGTAAAAAGTTACTTGCCGTAACAAAAATTAAAAATGTCCTGTTCATTATCACAAATTCCTCGTGATGCTGCTTTTAATTAATTAAAAACGGCCATCCAGATGATAAGGGTGAGAAATTCGAAAAGTTTCCGAATAAGCGGAGTGGTTGACCTTAGTGAACTCTGAATTTTAATACTAGACCTTATACCTATGGATTTGTTCGTATTTTCTTGTTATTTGCATAAAATTTTATATTATTTTTACATTTCTCAAATAGAGCATAATAATTTACTTGGTGAAAGATCTCCTTAGCGAGAAATTGATTAGGCAGGTACTGCCGCAGTGCCAGATATTCTGCCGCCAAGCTGTAGTGTTTAAAACATTACTGTGTTCCGGTTTGAAGGGTACTGCAGCTAGCGAAATTACTAGACTGTTGAGACTAACCATCGAAAGTCTCAAAGTAATGAGCGCTAAAGCAGCGATGCCCTGGACTTTGTTCTGTTACTCAAAGTTCTGTGTATCGCTGCGATGGTCATGGATAAGCGTCATATCTCACCATCAGGAGAGCGTCTTGTTCGTCTCATTACTTTTTACTAAAAAAATAAAAATGAGACCTAGACCTCCTGTCCGGTGGGTGGGTGTTCCTTGATGGATACAATCTGTGTGCCTTCAAGTTGTGAGTGAATCAGTCACTAGGTAAACGCGCTCCATCGTAAACCGCATCTACGCTTATCATCAAGCGAAACAACGGTCAAAGGCAAACCTATTTGTTAATAAAAATATATCGTTTTTTATTTACGTAAAAGTAATGAGACTAAAAAGACGCTCTCCTGATTGTAAGAGATAACGTATATCCATGACCATTGCAGCGATACACAAAACTTTGAGTAGCAAAAGAAAGTCCAGGGCGTCGCTGCTCTTGCGCTCATTACTTTGAGACTCGATGGTTAGTGGTGGATGGTTTGTAGATGGTTCTCGTTGTATGACTTATAAAAAATATATTAATAACTAGCTGCACCCCGTGGTGTTACCCGCTACATGTTTTCGGGATAAAAAGTAGCTTATGTGTTAATTTAAGTTTTCTCCGCTACGCTACGTTCATTCCAAATTTCAACCAAATCCGTTCAGTAGTTTTTGCGTGAAAGAATAACAAACATCCGACAAAACTTTTATATAATTATAATATTAGTGGAATATACGTATAATACAGTTATATTTGCTCACGAATTTCATTAATATTTTTTCCAATAAATATATACGTAAGAGCACTCCTTTCACTGGCAAACCTAAGATGAACTCAAAAGGACGATACGATCTAATGATCTTCGAAATAAATATATATAAAAACAGTTAAGAACATACCTTTTACTGACAAGCCCTATATTTATTTAGCAGGGTTGAAAGAATACAAGCGCCATCTTTGACGCATGGGGATAAAATTATCCGTTGCATAAATTTGCCCGAAGTTCCTCGTTCCAGCCATAAGGCGTCCAACAAATTTAACAACCCATTATAGTTGACTTATGTTAACACCGTAGTGCAACACTGAACCTTATTATATTTTTAAATTCCAGCCAAGTACCAAGCGTCAACTTGAAGCGCTGGAATCAATTGAGAACGCTAAAAAACTCATCAGCAATGATTCACTTGTTCGGAATAGGATTCAATGTTTCAAACATCGATGCAATGTTGCCTTTATGTCAGTTTTATACCGTATATAAATATTCACGTCTTCATTCCATCGGACAGCCAAAAACTTCAAAAAAGTAATACCGCTTCATGGTCGATGTTCCAAAAACTCGTACGAAACAGTTCAATTCCACCATCATCATATTATGAGCCACTAAACAATTCAATTTGCTGTCCCACCCCAACAGATACGAGTGAAACAGTTTTTTCTATGAAATCCTAATTGTAACAAACATAACATAATCATTAAGCCTATTAGCAATAATTTAAAAAAAATGCTGTGAAACGTGTGCTCATTGTTTTCAAATGGTTTCTACGTTAATAAGTATAAGTAACTCACTGTTCACATATGAGTAAATGATTTACAATACATATAAGTAGGTACATGTAACGTTCACGAACGTTACATGTACCTACATTTGAACACTTAGTCAAGCTACACCGTGGTGTAGCTTGACTAAGTGTTTTCAAATGATCACCGATGTGAGCCGGTAATTTTTGGGATGGTTGTCCGCAAGTGACAGTTCCTGAGTGTTATCGTGACACGCCCGGTTGTTAGTAACAAAAAACAAAATCCATTATAAAATTACTGCACTCATTTTAATACAGAGAAAAAATTGAGAGTTCTAAATCTAGATAATTTACATACGATAAACTTAAGTAAAAGTTAATAGGCGATTTGAATTTTGAAAGCTCCTTACAAGCAAAAACTTAACACTGAAAATGTTTCTAAATTAAATATGCACGAACAACAACGTGAAATTATAATTAACATAGCATTTGCTATGCCACTTTTGTCCAAAACAACACAATGCACTTACCCGTAACATTTGGATAGCATTGCACAATATTAAACCCGAGCGCCCCATAAAATTTCACCACGGTGTAAGTGACGACCGTTAAAGCTCTTTTAACTAAGTTTCCGCAAGATTAACCATTGGAATCCTGTTCTTAATTTGTTGGTGTTAAGGGTCAAAGTTGATCGCTAAGAAATTTGCATTCACTTTGTGGCTATAGTTGCCCATTGCCATACTAATGTGAGTTAAGGATGCCCCGTAATAAGCACTCCTTGCTATTGTTCAAGTTTTGAATGTTACTAAGTTTTATCACCAAGAAATTAATTCTTTGTTAAATTCTACTTTAGCATGCATTTTAACAAAAAATATTACCTTAGAATGTGCGTGTTCGGAATTGCAACGGAGTAACTAACATTTATCGAAAGGAATGTCACGCCTCGCTCTTTAGAAAACCCACTTGAACGCATGGTTTCATTATTTATTAAAGCAAACATGTTAACGGCCGCGTATTCCCCCCCCGCGCCCGTGCATTTACCGCTATCATCACGTGCGAGGCGCGCAACGGCCCGCAGTGCGTAGCAACACAAGGCCGCGCGCGCGTTGTACTCAGCTGTGTTTCCATGATGAAGGCCACCGGATGTGGCCGAAGCTATAGTCGAATAATCCCGTATACGTAAAACAAAAAATGTGTCAATACCACTTCAGACTTCGTAGCAAAATTGTAAACGCATTCGCATAAAAAAAAATCAGTCTTCCACTACGTGTATGTCCGGTTAAAATGACGACTAGGTTGCTCGTATATCAACCCAGCGTTGACGTGCGCATTCGACACTCCCAAGGTATGGCTGTTCTGTACTCCAATTAGAGATACGGACTGGTTCACCTAATTCCCATTAGAGGCCACGCTCAGTCCTGTACAATCTAGAGTATATACGGTATAACATGTACACTAGAATAGTTTTCAGATGGCACGTAGCCGAGAAGAAAAGTTTAATACACGGTTTCAATTTCGCAGCATCGGTTATGGATTACTTGTAAAGCATTCTCTCTCTCATACAATGTGCCGTTACTCTAATCTATTAGCAATTGTGATTTACCGCAAATAAAGTCCAAAATAAATGCCAGTAGCTAGGCATTTATTTTGGACTTTATTTATGTAATTACACTGTAAAATCGTGCTCCATTTGTCCATAAATGGCAAAAAAATATTTGTATGGAAATCGAACCACCTTAAATGAACAGTCAAATCCAGTCCTGTCTAGCTCATATGATTGTTCACACCAGTGGTAAATCATCAAATACGATGAAAAAAGAACTTATAACCCAGTGTAACCGCGGCTTTATAGCTAAAAGCGATCTCTTCCAGGCTACCTTAGGATGGAAAGGATTCATAAACCATTAGAAAACGAGATTTACCCATAACAAGGATGAAAAATAAGCCATCCTTGATAGGTACTAGTGCTTTTTTTTTCTGTCTCCTACACGTGCCATTTGTAAAGCCAGGCACTGTACGTACGTACGGATTCCGTACACTTACACTCGAAGTACGAGTATATGTATTGTGTCGCATGCTGCAGCTTTGTGCTTCAATTAGGCACTGTAGGTGTAGAAGTTTTAGTTTGTCAACAAGATTGTCAATGATGAATGAATGGATGGCGTGCTTTGAAAATATAACCGAGTGGCACAGTGTAAATACATCATGGTATGGTTAATACGCTGATATATAGAACGAATATTACATGGGCATTAATACACGTATAAAGAAAATTCAACAATTCAAATAAATTTGTTCAGTTGTTTAGACGAAAACGTAATTTTTTTTTTATGGTTGACAGACTATATATTTGACCACAGCTCACCTGATGTTAAGTGAAGGTGTGGTCGAAGATGGTAAAGCACACCTAGCCTGGAATGGAATTGAAACACAGAACAAACATTTGTTTATTTGCAAAATGTTTGGCCTGAGTAGGGGATCGAACCCACGCCCTTCAGCTCTTAAGGCGGATATACTACCAATGAGCCAACGGGGCTGTCAACCAACGTGTTTTTTTTTTTTTTTTTTTTTTAATGGTTGACAGGCCAGGTGTTTGACCACAGCTCACCAGATGTTAAGTGAAGGTGTGGTCGAAGATGGTAAAGCACACCTAGCCTGGATTGGAACTGGCTCTCAAGTGAGGCTGCCGGAACACACCGTTAGATGCTTGGCGGCAGATTTTCAACTCGAGGGTGGTAGCTAGCCAGCCGAGTACTAGAAAGTACCCTACCACCATGCTATGGTTTCCTCACGATGTTTTCCTTCACCGGCAGCTCAGGCTCATTGTTAGGGTTTGAACCCACGCCCTTCGGCATGCGAACCTACCGCGCTAACCACTGAGCTTTCATTGCTACTGTAGTAAATGGGTTTCGCCAAAGCAAGTGTACTGGTGGTAAAAATTATATTTGTTCCGCTTTTTGACTTAATTTCGGTTTCGATTACCTACCATGCATCCTAGCCTATTAGATAGTTGAAATCTGACGCAAGTGGCGATGTAAAAAGCGCCCTAATTGGAGAACCTACGAACATGAGTGCTATCGTGCATTTCTACGGATAAATTCGTAAATTTATTAAGCTTGCGGTTTTTAATGGGATCCTTTCCAATATAAGGCGAGTTGTTAAATATTTTATTAATAACACCAATGTTACAAGTCGATTCAAAATTTCAAAAATGTCATTATATGAGTTTTAAAACACTGATTACATGTCAAAACAAAAATGTCAAAAATAAGGTAAGTCATAAGATAGATAGATAGATGAAACTCTTTATTGTGCACACCATAAATAGAAAAAAGTACAGAGAACAAAGAACCTTATGAACTAGTGCCACAAGTGGCGGCCTTATCGCTAATAGCGATCTCTCCCAGGCAACCAAGAAAAGAAAAATACGATAGAAAACATAAGAAACAGACGGGAGATGTAACACTAATAAGAAAAATAAAACATATAGAAAGTATATAAAAATAATCATATAATAATGTATTTCAATAAAACGAAATATTTACATATATAAATATGTATACACTCATAATACATATATAGGTTATAATATATATGTATATACATTAAGATAAAAACAAAAGTAAAATGAAAACCAACATCAGCAGTGACGTACATAAGTACCTAATCCGACTTACAGCAATGACGACTGACGAGCATTGTGACAAGTAATGCAACTTTACTCTGTCTTTAAAAATGTTCAAAGACAAACAAAACATACAAACAAACAAACATACAAACATACAAACATGTCAATATAATAAAATGACATGACAAAAAAAAAATACATATTTTTCTGTAGCGTATTTTCAAACTAAGAAAATCAGAGATAACTTGAGTGAATCCCTCAAACGTCAATCAAACATTGTTCAATGGATTTCTAATTTCCTGTAACATTTCCAAAATACTGGCCGCGTTGTCAGCATGTTGGTTATGTCACGGGACAGATATTAATACTACTTATAGAACGGACGCCGGAACACACCGTTAGATGCTTGGCGGCAGATTTTCAACTTGAAGATGGTAGCTAGCCAGTCGCGTACTCTACCACCATGCTATGTTTTTCTCGCCGACAGCTCAAGCTCATTCTTGGGGTTTGGGTTTGACCTTCCACTGACCGCGCTAACCACTGAAAAAGGACAAAAATAAATTTAATTCACAGAAAGGATTAGATACAATATATACAAAGAAAAGAATACAATGACATTTATACGTACATCTGGAGTTGTTGGACATTACAGTTCAGTGTATAAAATGGTAATCATTGGACCCTAAACTAAGCACAAGGCTTGTGTCTTTGGGACCGAATGCGCGTTGAGTATCATCCTATTTAGGAAAATATAATGTTTAATATTCATCAATCCATAATTATATTCTAATGTATTTGATTTCCACATTCATTTCCATTTTGAACTATAATTAGTAGTAATCAAAGAGTTCTAACAAGTTACACGCTTTTTACCGGAATACGATATTAAAAACCCCCTATTTTCCGACCGAGCAATGACACTTATCGAGAAGGACAAATTCAATGATAACCGAGTGTCACGCACACAAAGGCCTCACTTGGAAATAATTTGTATGTATATCTGCCGCCTGGGTCTGTGGGTCTGTTTGTTCTCTCCGTAATGATGCAGTGGAATATTGTACCAGTTGGTAAAGTTATGCGCAAGAGTTGAGGCAATCGAAACGGAGGATGATTTTAGCAATCTTTGTAATACGTTTTCTTACTTTATTATAGCATAACTTTTTTTTTTATGTTTTAACAGGCTAGTTGTTTGACCATAGCTCACCTGATGTTAAGTGAAGTTGTGGTCGAAGATGGTAAACTGGCTGCCGGAACACACTGTTAGCTAGCTAGCCAGCCAAGTACAATAATGCGTAAACTACTAAATAGCGAGGGGTCGCTCTTTTGACAAGATATACGACGGTTGAATGGTTTTCTACTGAACGGATTATCATGCGAATTTTATCACTAGATAGATAGATTCAAGAGGAAGGTTTATATGTATAATACTTGCATATGCACCACATTAGTATCTACATTGCACCCGTGCGAAGCCGGGGCGGGTCGCTAAATAGTTAATAAATTACACACAAACTCTTTGGTTGTCTTTACAAAAGCGTCCACTATAAATAATATTCATTTTTGTCACTGATAATAAAAGTACGTATGTTTATAATAACGATGATATACCCAATGTAGCGGTAATAATATGATAGCAGTCGTTTGATGGAATTCCTGTTTTTGACGTTTCTGTGATAAATAAGATACCATTTTTCCAAATAGATTATTTACCAAATGATAATAATATGTAAGACGGAATACAATACGCTTTTTTGTGATTCTTACATTATGTATTATATGGTTAGGGGAAACACACGAAACAGAGAAATAACATTTTATATTTTATTATAGGTAGGTTTATCAAATAATTGGGATATTTTTTTTATTGTTGACAGGCTAGGTCTTTGGTTATAGCTCACCTGATGTTAAGTAATGGTGTGGTCGAAGATTGTAAAGCTCACCTAGCCTAGAATGGAACTGGCTCTCAAGTGAGGCTGCCGGAACACATCGCTAGATGCTTGGCGGCAGATTTTCAAATTGAGGGTGGTAGCTAGCCAGCCGAGTCCTAGAAAGTACCTTACCACCATGTTATGGTTTCCTCATGATATTTTCCTTCACTTTCTTTATGCCAATCCCGTACATATTTTACTTTTCTGTTAGTGTTATCGCTAATAGAATGTTACTTTGGCTAGGCTTTCAGGTAACATTCGATATATTCGATAACATTTAATAGAAACGTAAAAAAATTATGGAATTGACATAAGCTGCCGGGATTGACATGTTGTGGAGTTTATGTCAAGCCCGTACATTTTTTTACTTTTCTGTTAGTGTTATCGCTAATAGGATGTTACTTAGGCTAAACTTTCAGATAACATTTATTTATTGAATACATTTAATAGAAACGTAAGAAATGTACGGAGTTGACATAAGCTGCCGGGATTGACAAGTTGTGGAGTTTATGTCAATCCCGTACATTTTTTGACTTTTCTATTAGCGTTATCGCAAACAGATGACAATCATTTCAATAAAATTAACCAAATTGCCTACAATACCATAACAAGCATTTTGTGATATAAAAACAAATGTTTGTTCTGTGTCTGGATGCACTGTAGGTATGTATTATAAGTATGTATTTACAAAAATAAAGTATTTAAGTATTCTATCAGTTATCTGACTCCCATAGTACAAGGTTTGCTTAGTTTGGGGTCAGATGGCGCTGTGTGTAATGTCCTACGATATTTATTTATTTATGTTAAGCCAAACGAGCCATACCACTAAAATACTTAATTACGGTGGCGCTATTAACGGTAGGTACATTTTAAACCATGTATGTTTTCAGATTCATTACATTTATTTGTTTATGTGTTAATGCATTCGTTTAACGCGAAATCAGAGCAATTGGATTGATTATTACGGATTTTATCATTGTTTTTATAAATAAACAAGCGACCCGCCCCGGCTTCGCACAGGTGCAATGCTGATACTAAATATACCTGCCTACTACAGAATGTCTTTATAAACAACGTTTATAGCGTTTTTGTCATTAGAAGACAATACAAACATGTTTTATTTAGAGGTTACTCTTGTTACACTTCTCGTTTGCATATATTTTTGTGTTTAGTTATTTTTAAATGGTTGTTTTCTTTCATGTGCGTTGCCTCTGAACTCCGTCATTTAAAAACCGCTATGGATTTTTTGTTTTTATTTGAATGAATATACGAGTATTTTTAGATTAATCGTATAGAAAATGTTAGCAAAATCGGTTCAGTAATTTGATTTCTAATTACTCATACTCGGAAAGTAGATCTGAAGTTGTCTGAGGAGCGGGCTGAAAGTAATACTTTCCGACCTAGGGAGATTCACTTTCTGCTGACAAATGACAACTGACAAATTATAAAAATAGTAGAAAAAAGAAAAATAGCTGGAGAGCTGGCCGGCCACAGAAAAAATTTGGTAAGAAAGCAGCAATCTGATCTTCATTTCTTTTATTGATTTATGTAAAATTCACTATTTTTTCTTTAACTAATCCATGTTTTTATATTTACTTTCTTTGTATACCTAATGAAAAGCACAGTGTTTACCTCGAGTGTTTGTTTGTTTTAAAATTTCTTTATTGTATCATAAAATATGTAACAAGCATGTACAACTACCAGTGTGTATTTGGTCCTGGCAGTACAACCGTGTAAATATTATTATTTTGCGAGCATAATACTCATCCAAAACTAAAAAAGTAAAAACTTATGTAAATAAAACGATAACATAAAACATTCAAATACAATTTGATACAGGAGCTTAAGTGGTTATATAAACTTTGGAACAGTTATTACATTTTAAAAGGAAAGGTATAAAACATATATATATATATATATATATATATATATATATATATATATATATATATATATATTTTAATAAAAAGTATCTAATGGCGGTAGTAAGAGAACGGTGGGAACGGTTTACCTCGAGTGAAAGACTTATTAAGTCACTCAAACTATTGGTGCCCTTGCTACGCTCGGGCGTCAAACCCCGTCTCGTGACTAAATTGGTTACTTTCAGCCCTTGGGTAACAATGTAATATTGCTTTCTTTCATAGCTTTGCTTCAATAGTTTGATTAGCTTTGGATTTTGATACGGTTTTCACAAAAAACTTCTGGAAGTTTCGTATTCCATAATTTTACATTCTGATTACTGACAAGTGAAACTATGTCAAGTGACTTGAAGGGAAACCTTCATTATTTTTAACAATCCCAAAATGAGGGTTTACCTTTCCTATTTCGAGTAATGACGGATGGTACCGGAAGGGTTGCATTCACCTTTGGTTGTTGAAACTGACTATGTTTAAGTTTAGCTGACCCAGTTTTATTTACAACTGGCTACGTTTTCGATCGCGTAGTCGAAGGAAGCGATGCGAAATCTCAACAAAATACTGTTATGTTGTTGCAATTTCTTCGAAATATCGCAACAAAAACTGTTGATTTAGGCGAAAAATTCTGAGGACACCAAGCATCGTTAATTATTCAGGCCCCAAACGGCTTACTGTGCAATGGAAGCAAACGCGGGCGTTGTATGCGACCGAATTCAATAGGCCAAATTGCTAGCGGACATGGACGTAAATGGCTAAGGTGATGGATGGGACAAAGCATGAGACGCGAGAGTTCAGAATGAAATGGCTTTTGGTCAAATTACTTAATCATTTATTGTGAAAATTAGCCATAGCTATTCCAGTAGTATTAATCTATGTATACTATTATAAAGAGGAAAGTTTTTATTGTGTGTTTAATTGTTTGTTTGTTTGTATTGAATAGGATCCGAAACTACTGGACCGATCTGAATAACACTTTCATCATTAGAATGCTACATTATCACTGAATGACAAAGGCTATATTTATATTATTAATCGAGTTTTGTTATCCCGTGCGAAGCCGGGGCGAGCTGCTAGTATATCTATCTATAATGACGCATAAACGGCTGAACAGATTTGAATTTAATTTACTACAAAGATTGTAAGCATCAGAATTAACACATATGATACTTTTTACCCCACATCCTTCAACTCACTCCTCCCAACTTTGTATACTCATACTTACAAAAAAGGATTGATTATTCAAAATTTGGTACAGACTTGTTCACACAAATTGCAAAAAAAACACGTTTAACATTTAAAACACAGTAAAATAATTGGCGGCCTTATTGCTCAGAGCGTTCTCTTCTAGGCAACCATGGTAAGAATAGGACGTGTTGAGGAGGTAAAAAAGACGGGTTGGGTCGGCCCTCCAACTCTTCAGTAGCTTCTAGCAAACGCCTCGGGGTTAGGCTTATATGATTAGTTTTGACAAGTCCAGCACTTGATGTTAAAGATCTGATGATGAAGCCAGATAGTGAAAGTGAATAGTGAAAGTCTTCAGTGGTTATTAGTAAACCCCTCAAGTTTAGGGTCATAGGATTCGGTTTATGAGTCCAATAGCATTAGTCCGGTTTTTAATACGGAATAGGTTCGCATTTGGTCACATCCTGCCTAATATAAGGCAACAATACTAGGATGGAACACACTTACCTAGAAGAAACCTGTTTACTCTTGATTTGAAGATACCCATAGTGTACTTTTCGAGATGCACACTCCGGCAAAGAGTTCCACATCCTCGCTGTGCAAATAAAGAATATGGATTCAAAAATGCTTAGTGCTTACATGGGGAACGTCCGCCATGTACGGGTGACGCTTTAGTCACGTTTGCTATTTTTAAACTATAACTTACCAAAAAATCTTTCGTAAAATTCGTAACGATTTCATAACGTAGAGATCTATCGTCCTTTTATTTATATGTCATTGCCTTTATTTTCTCGCTCTCCGCTTGTCACTTTCAGTTCACCTCCTCTCCTCAAACAGTACACAGGAAGACTGTAAGCCATCAGGCAGGAGGGGGAGCAGGAAATTACGCGGGGCACGGGGGGAGCGACGAACGCAACCCAATGTTTATTGTTACGTTCTACAAACACTTTAGAAAAAAGACGGTAAAAGGCGACCAAGCTTGTTTTTTAGAGTCCTGTGAAGGAATTTCTTGTATTTGTAAATTTTTTCTATGTAGATAAAAAAACATAAAAATATATTAAAGGGAATTTCACACAGCGCCGTCTAAAGCAAATTTTGTATTGCAACGAGATGGCTGATAAAACACTTTGATTGTTTTTTTTAGATAAATACTAGCTGCGCCCGCGGTGTTACCCGCTACATGTTTTCGGGATGAAAAGTAGCCTATGTGTTAATCTAGGGTATCAGCTACCTCTATACCAAATTTCATCAAAATCCATTCAGTAGTTTTTGCGTGAAAGAGTAACAAACATTCAGCCATCCAAACTTTTACATTTATAATGTTAGTGGGATACACATTTAGAATATCCAGACACAAAACAATTTTCTTTTCTGGGATTAGAAGACACGCCTACATAATTACGCTCTCGAAATAGGGCAGACAGATTTAATGATTAGTTATGGAAAAGTTTACTAGAAAAAATACAGGTACATATTTGGAAGTTTTTTTTTTTTTTTTTTTATTGTTGACAGGCTAGTTGTTTGACCACAGCTCACCTGATGTTAAGTGAAGGTGTGGTCGAAGATGGTAAAGCACACCTAGCCTGGAATGGAACTGGCTCTCAAGTGAGGCTGCCGGAACACACCGTTAGATGCTTGGCGGCAGATTTTCAACTTGAGGGTGGTAGCTAGCCAGCCGAGTACTAGAAAGTACCCTACCACCATGCTATGGTTTCCTCACGATGTTTTCCTTCACCGGCAGCTCAAGCTCATTGTTGGGGTTTGAACCCACGCCCTTCGGCATGCGAACCTACCGCGCTAACCACTGAGCTATCATCGCTAAAGTTTTTCGCGGAAGTTTTAAAGGAAACCCCCCATCGCACTTATATAGAGCAAGGTTCCTATCCGTTTACATTACATCCTAGCTTCATATCCTGTACAATGTATCTGTATCAATGATCATGTGGTTTACCAGCACAGCCCATCGCTAACCTAAAATATCTCCTAATACTTCTTTTAAAGATGACTAAGACGCACCCAAACAGTAGGTACCCAAAACTTTGAGTTACAAAACAAAAGACGTCAAACGTCAAACGTCGCTTTGACGGTCATTACTTTGAGATATTCAAATCTTATTTAGAGCTTTAATTTCGCTAGCTACAGTAACCCACACCGGTACACAGTAATGTTTGTAGCGCCATCTAACATCAAACTAAACAAAGCTTGTACTATGGAATTTTTTTGGAACTTTTTTTTTTTACGCTCGGGCGAAATTGTTTATAAATTAATTGTATTTTATTGCTTGACATTTTATATCTTTGACATTTTTGTTTTATTTTACACTGCTCAATGCCTACTTCCCACTTTCCAATTCCCAATGCCCAATGCCCAATGCCCATTTTCCAATTCCAACTTCCCAAGACCCACTTCCCACTTCTCAATTCCCAATGCCCACTGCCCACTTCCCACTTCCCACTTCCCACTTCCCACTTCCCACTTCCCACTTCCCACTTCCCACTTCCCACTTCCCACTTCCCACTTCCCACTTCCCACTTCCCACTTCCCAACTCCCAATGCCCACTTCCCACTTTCCAATTCCCAATGTCTACTGCCTACTTTCCAATTCCCACTTCCCAATTCCCAATCCACACTTCCCACTTCAAATTTTCAATGCCCACTTCCCACTTCAAATTTTCAATGCCCTCTTCCCAATTTTAACTTCCACTTCCCACTTCTCAATTCCCAATGCCCACTGCCCACTTTCCAATTCCCAGTTCCCACTTTCCAATTCCCACTTCTCACTTCCCACTTCCCACTTCCCACTTCCCACTTCCCACTTCCCACTTCCCACTTCCCACTTCCCACTTCCCACTTCCCACTTCCCACTTCCCAATTCCCAATGCCCACTTCCCACTTTCCAATTCCCAATGTCTTTTGCCTACTTTCCAATTCCCACTTCCCAATTCCCAATCCACACTTCCCACTTCAAATTTTCAATGCCCACTTCCCACTTCAAATTTTCAATGCCCACTTCCCACTTTCCAATTTTAACTTCCACTTCCCACTTCTCAATTCCCAATGCCCACTGCCCACTTTCCAATTCCCACTTCTCACCTCCCACTTCCCACTTCCCAATTCCCAATGCCCACTTCCCACTTTCACTTACAAAAAACTGAGCTCACAGATGGATTTGAATGTTTGTTGGGATTAGATACTTTTTTTTGTAAAAATACCTTTCATAGGAAATGAATGTAGTTGATTCATTCCATCGACGGAAAAGTCAAAACGGGCGTTTTTTAGGAAACTTTACGATTTTTTTCTATTTAGCGAAATTTATTTTATCGTGTTTCGGTGATCACATTCGGATAAAAAATTTTGTGAACATTTATCACACATAAAAAAAGAAAGTCAAGTAACTGTTTTTAAAGGTCTCGTTTTAAATAAAAGTGAAGACGAATCGCCAAGTTTGAAGCATACTTCACCTTAAATTTAAGTTTTGCATGCTGCAAGGCACAATATGGCGCTCGTAATCTTTTTTAAATATCTATTATACCCATATACGCAATAAATGAATTATGAACTATAGAAGTCAGATAACACAGACACAAAACAAACATTTGTTTATACCACAAAGTATTTGTCCTGGGTGGAAATCGAACCGACGCCAAAGACCTACTAAATTCTACTACAGACGCACTGTCCTAGTAATAGTTTTTTCAATAAACGCTAGGCCATTTTCAGACTTCAATTCCATTAAAGAAAATATTCACGAACTCTCATTGTCTCGAACAGAATAGTTTTATAGTTGTTTGAAGTTGTTGAGAAAATTAATTTTTGCATCGCGCTGTGCTCTTTCTTCTAGCTTCGAAGTTTTCTACAACTTTTTTGGTTTACGGCTATTAAAAGCATAACATTATTTTTTCATAAATTTCATAGATGTAATGAATTAGTACTATCTTTAGTGGGGTTTCAGAGAAATTGCGGTAGCCTATTTGGGACAACGTCTGACTTCTAACTTGGAGGTTTGGGTTCAATTTCCATTGTATGTATGCAGCTTTGTTTTTTCTAAATTATACAAGTATTGCTACTAGAGCAGTAGGAAAGGACTGGGGCCTCAAACCGAAGCTCTGTCACTGGCTATACACTGTGATAGTGCGGCCTGTTCTCACATATGGTTGCGTAGTGTGGTGGGTTCGCACCAATCTAGCGACAGTTATCATGAAATTGCAGCAAACACAGAGGCTTGCATGCTCTCTTATCAGCGGATGTATGAAAAAAACACCCTCGGCTGCCCTGGAAATCATCCTAGGTCTGACACCACTGCACCTGCATATACAACAGGAAGCGATGGCCTCAGCACTAAGGATCAAATCTACCAACCAGTGGAAAAGCACAGGCTCAATCACAAACCACTGCAGGATAATCGATCGGGCGATAAGAATTATCCCTGAAGCAACTCAAGGTACAGATAAAATTGCTAGCACGCATCTAGACAGCAAAAAATACGAGCTGTTTACAGAAGACAACCTCTCAGCAGGCATCAATGCTGCATGGAACGTCTATACTGATGGTGCTAAGAATAACGAGGGAGCTGCTGCGGCTATTACTCGCCGGAGCTTGGACTCAAGGAGGCCATAGCCCTAAACAAGATCACGACAGCACTACAGGCAGAAGCCATGGGCCTACTGTTGGCTGCTAGGGCAGTGGCCCCTCTCAATGATTTTATCGGTTTCTCATGCGATCAGTTTAAAGAAGAAAAAGACATACTAATGTTTACTATCCACAGTGCGGCCACCATCTACGCACTAAGAAGACCTGTTACAAAGTCTAGAGTCATTAAAGAGTGCCACACGGCGCTAGAAGCACTCTCGCATCGGTATAGAACCATAGTGAGATGGGCAAAGAGCAATGGAACATGTTCAGGTAATAACGTGGCGGACACTCTTGCGAAGGAAGGCACAAGGAAACAGGTAAATGACGACGCAGTAGCTCTCTGCAAACCATCTGCGATGGAAGTGCGTCAGCTACTGCGTCGCCATACCGAAAAAGAACAGCAGAACCTGTGGGACAAGAAAGACGACTGTAAACATGGTAAGACTGTTTTTCCATACCTTAACAGGAAGATCGCCAACAAGCTATTGAAGTTGCAACGACAGGACCTTCGTCTTTTGGTAGGCCTTATAACCGGTCATTGCAATTTGAATAGTCACCTGTACAAACTGGGAGCCACGGATAGCCCGCTTTGTCGTGGCTGCCTTCAGGAGAACGAACCTGTAGAGCATGTGTTGTGGCACTGTAAAGCCACAGCAGAAACTAGAGTTGCCACTAAATTGCATGAGGTAGCCTCATCATCTTCATCTATGTCACTGCGAAGTGCTGACTGCTTTTCATCATTGGTAACACTTCCATCTCACCCACTGGAGCTACTATGCCAGCGGCCCAGAGCCTCGCTCCGATACTTCAAGGAGCTGGGTTGGCTCGGGTAGACGCTGGCAGGGGGAAATGCACACCCCAAGCGGGACGTCAGTGCAGGACTCATCGCCCCCATTCCGAATAAGAATAACAATAAGAAGTATTGCAAATCGTTAAATACCTAGCTTGTTCGATTGATTATTATCTTGTAAGCACACTACTAGCACATATTGTCAGTAAGTCAAGCTATATATAAATAATAATAAGATATAAAATATCCAAAAAGTGTTAAAGATGTCATAGGTAGGTACTTGTAACATTAAACATTTATCATTTTTATTGCTCGAATACAGAGCTCGGAGAGATTTCGTAGGATTTCCCAGGAAAGTTTATCATTTTAAAAGCTGAAGATTTAGCATCCTTAAAATAGAGCAGTGGACCGGGTAAAGACATATTTCACACGAAAATTAATAGAATACTTGCTTTAAGATAACATTTTAGTGCCCTGTTAGCTCATTTAACTACCTCATTCGCTCATTTTGAACAGTTTTGTTGGCTCATTTTACGGATTTGTTACATCATTTGACTGTCCTATGAGCTCATCTAGGACTGCCTTGTTAATTCATTTCACTGACCTATTAACTCATCTGGGACTTTGTTGGCTCATTTGACGGATTTGTTACCTCATTTGATTGTCCTATAAGCTCGTGTGGGACTACCCTGTTAACCCATTTGACTCACCTATTAACTAATTTAGGACTGTTTTTAGCTCATTTGACTGCCCTGATAGCTCATTTGATAAAGTTCTACTTCGAGAGCTGAAAGGAGTGAGTTCGAATCCCACCGGGACAATTATTTAAGTTATGATAAATGTTTGTGGGTCTGGGTGTTCTTTATGTATTTACAAAAAAAAGTATTTAATTAATCTGTCAGCTGTGTGGTTCCCATAGTACAAGCTTTGCTTAGTTTGAGGCTAGATACTGTGTGAAATGTCCTGCAATATATTTATTTATTTTATTTTTATTTCCTAACTTGCATCGTTAATTCTGTAATCATTGACAATTCTGACAGCTCTACGCTGTAATGCACCCAGAGCCTTAGGGTGCTTGGGCGCCCCATTGCATAGGTGTAAGCTGTATTATGTGTTTTTCCCCCCTTTAACTTAACTAAGACTAGTTGAAGTAACAAAATAAAATGTGTAATCTAAAAATGTGGCATACGTGCAACGTATGACGCCGTAATCCTCTTAGGAGGAAAAAAATACTACCAAATCTGTTGTTATAATACCTAGCAATCAATGTAAACACTCGCACGACAAAAGAGTATTTATTCATAAGCCAAGTATTCAGCTCCCATACCTGGGCCACAATAACTCACGAAAGTAAGATGGATGTAGTGGAAATTTTATCGCAGTAAGGACTTCAGGTAAAAAGGTACTTCTACCAAAATCTATTGATCTATATTACGTAAGCAATTTATAAATTTTACAAGTCAGCAAAATTAAGTTAGTCGCGCAAACATTACTGAGCTGTTGAGCCTTACCATCGAAAGTCTCAAAGTAATGAGCGCCAAAGCAGCGATGCCCCGAACTTTGTTTTGCAACTCAAAGTTCTGTGTATTGATGCAATGGTCATGGACATGCGTTATCACTTACCATCAGGAGAGCGTATCGTTACGTTTACATTTAAAAAAATATGACTAACGTACGAGAGTAATACGTTTTCGCGCTCAGTACATATTTTAGCGACAATTCGGTCGGACGTCTCTTATATAATAAACTTTCCCTTAGTTCACTGTAGTTGTTATAATGTACAGTGTGTTTCAATACAGCTAAAACAAAAGAGCAGATTTCGCTAAACACTTTCGGCTGGCATCATAACTCTCACAGATGCACGATTTATGACGACCTACTGCGTAAACGGCACGTGATAGATAGCTGTGTGCAGTGTCCCGCACACATAGATAGCCCAGTGACTTCAGTGCGTTTGATGATGTGCGATTGCTCAGTGGTTAGCGCGGTAGGTTCGCATGCCGAAGGGCGTGGGTTCAACCCCCAACAATGAGCTTGAGCTGCCGGTGATCTGCCGCCAAGCACCTAACGGTGTGTTCCGGCAGCCTCACTTGAGAGCCAGTTCAATTCCAGGCTAGGTGTGATTTACCATCTACGACCACACCTTCACTTAACATGAGGTGAGCTGTGGTCAAACACCTAGCCTGTCAACTATAAAAAAAAAAAAAATATATATATAATATGTAAATATACATATAATATATCGTAGGACTATACACACAGCGCCATCTGGCCCCAAACTAAGCAGAGCTTGTGTGATGGAAGTCTTCAGTGAAATCTGTGACATATTCCCATACTGTTTGTATATCGCAAAGTAGAGAGGTTATACAGATTATATGAAGAGGCATTATGGCGGCCATGTACTATAATACTTTTTATGACAAAGGCCCTCGGCGATACAAGGCGTCTTGTCGGGTACCGTGGGTGAAACAGTTTTTTGTCGAGTACATTGTTTGGATAATACTCGCTTAGAGGTAAATAAAAGTTGTTTTTTTTAACATTGCAAATAACAAGTGAAATTAAAAATTAGAGCAACTTTTTTGACAGCATATTTGCTTAGAAACAACAATGTCAAGTTGCCTCACGAGGCAAATCCTGCAAGGCAACACTGGTTGCCTTGATATAGTAGAAACAGAAGTATAAAAATATTGCAATCTCAGTGCTTCACAAGTTTTGCCGTCGTTGTTGTTGAATGTACCGTGATGAAATGAAGGAAAACATCGTGAGGGACCATAGAAAAGTGGAACCATATTTTCTAAACCCCCAACAATGAGCTTGAGCTGCCGGTGAAGGAAAACATCGTGAGGATACCATAGCATGGTGGTAGGGTACTTTCTAGTACTCGGCTGGCTAGCTACCACCCTCAAGTTGAAAATCTACCGCCAAGCACCTAACGGTGTGTTCCGGCAGCCTCACTTGAGAGCCAGTTCAATTCCAGGCTAGGTGTGATTTACCATCTACGACCACACCTTCACTTAACATGAGGTGAGCTGTGGTCAAACACCTAGCCTGTCAACTATAAAAAAAAAAAAAATATATATATAATATGTAAATATACATATAATATATCGTAGGACTATACACACAGCGCCATCTGGCCCCAAACTAAGCAGAGCTTGTGTGATGGAAGTCTTCAGTGAAATCTGTGACATATTCCCATACTGTTTGTATATCGCAAAGTAGAGAGGTTATACAGATTATATGAAGAGGCATTATGGCGGCCATGTACTATAATACTTTTTATGACAAAGGCCCTCGGCGATACAAGGCGTCTTGTCGGGTACCGTGGGTGAAACAGTTTTTTGTCGAGTACATTGTTTGGATAATACTCGCTTAGAGGTAAATAAAAGTTGTTTTTTTTAACATTGCAAATAACAAGTGAAATTAAAAATTAGAGCAACTTTTTTGACAGCATATTTGCTTAGAAACAACAATGTCAAGTTGCCTCACGAGGCAAATCCTGCAAGGCAACACTGGTTGCCTTGATATAGTAGAAACAGAAGTATAAAAATATTGCAATCTCAGTGCTTCACAAGTTTTGCCGTCGTTGTTGTTGAATGTACCGTGATGAAATGAAGGAAAACATCGTGAGGGACCATAGAAAAGTGGAACCATATTTTCTAAACCCCCAACAATGAGCTTGAGCTGCCGGTGAAGGAAAACATCGTGAGGATACCATAGCATGGTGGTAGGGTACTTTCTAGTACTCGGCTGGCTAGCTACCACCCTCAAGTTGAAAATCTACCGCCAAGCACCTAACGGTGTGTCCCGGCAGCCTCACTTGAGAGCCAGTTCCATTCCAGGCTAGGTGTGCTTTACTATCTTCGACCACACCGTCACTTAACATCAATTGAGATGTGGTAAACACCTAGCCTGTCCACCATTTAAAAAAAACTCGGCTGGCTATCTATCACCTTTAAGTTGAAAATCTGCCATCAAGCACCTAAAGGTATATTTTTTTTATTTATATAAAAGATGTAGACAAATTTTATACAATAATTTTCGGTGATTATTTATTAACAAATAAAAATACCCTACTATAGATATTTTTTCAGTAGGGTATAGGTATTTCTACGACGCAACTACTGAGGTAGTCTTAAAACAATATGGTCTCAGTCGAGACATACGAATTCTTTGTTAAATAAGAAACAAAGGGCATATACGAAATACGTCTGAGGTCTCCCTTCCGCTGAAAAAAGAAGAAAAAGACAGATATTATTTTGTAAGTAGAATAAACTGAAAATGTAGAATAACGAACATATAAGAGTCCCGACTTTTTATAACTTAAGCATCGCCATCTTGATTATTGCCATCACGATAATGGTCATCCATGATCATGATAATCAGCTTATCCACACATCGTTAATATTTGTATGTTGTTGTTTTGTTTTTTTTTTTTTTATGTGACAAATAATGAGACGAACGAGACGCTCTCCTGATGGTAAGAGATAACGCCTGTCCATGCCCATTACAGCGATACACAGAACTTTGAGTAACAAAACAAAGTCCAGGACATCGCTGCTTTGGTGCTCATTACTTTGAGACTTTCGATGGTTAGTCTCAACAGCCCAGTAATTTCGCTAGCTGCAGTACCCTTCAAACCGGAACACAGTAATGTTTACACACTATTGCTTGGCGGCAGAATATCTGGTACTGCGGTGGTACCTACCTAGATGACCTCCTGCTAAGGAGATCTACCACCAAGTGTTTTGTTTTGGTGTGTAATAAAGTTGTATTATATTCTGTAGAAAAAGGCTGAAGTGTAAAGCAGTTTGCTGGTGCGGGGGCGGCAAAAACCTCAAAAACGCTTGTTCGGGTCCTAGATAGATGGTCTAATGAAACGATGAGTGGACTGTAACACTGATTTATATTGTATAGAATATTAAAAGAATTAATATGCGATGACTGGCGATGCACGTGCGTTCGTGACGCTCGGTTGAAGTGGTGTGACGTCGAAGCGGGCACGCCCCGCGCGTCCCTCTCGCGCCCCTCTCTCTACTAGTGCCGGCGAAGGGTCGGTGTTCCAACAACGCTTGTTTGGAGACAGCGTACTAAAACCTTAGTGTGGGGGTACCCACTTTCTAGTACTCAGCTGGCTAGCTACCACCCTCAAGTTGAAAATCTGCCGCCAAACCCCTTACAGTGTGTTCCGATGAGTCGGTTCCATTCCAGGCTAAGTGTGTTTACCATCTTCAACTCACCGTCACTTAACATCAGATGAGCTGCGGTCAATCACATAGACTGTCAACCATAAAAAATTCGAAATTGTCACTCTGCTCTTTTCTATTCCTTACTTTCCGCTTGTGTGGGAAGTCGTCCATATAGTTGACTTTTCTACGGATGAGCCACATTTTTATCATAAAAAGGTTTTGAAAATATGAAAAGTTAAATCGTAATTTTCGTAAAATTTCCAAAGAAAGAATGCAAAAAAGACTGCATAGTAGCTTGCCGTACATTATTTTTACAGGGAAAGTTTTGTGTAAAAAGCATTTATTTTTATTTCTTTTCACTTTTCAGTGATTTTAACCAAGCACTTTCTGTCCTACCTTTTACTAGGTGGTAGATTTCATAAGGTCGTTAAGTGGGTACCGCCGCATCTGAAGTGTGTAAATATTACTGTTTTTTGGATCACAGAGTACTGTAGCTAACGAAATTAGACGGCTATTGAGACGAAACGAGCTAACGAAATTAGAGCGCCAAACCAGCGATGCTCTGCATTTTGTTTTTGTTACTTTAAGTGTGTATCAGGCGATTTCTATAGCCTTTCGATAGTGTTTAGTACTTTTACAAAAAAAAGACTATCATTTTATAAATATACTTTTACATTTGATGATCTGTAATTTGATAATACTTATTATTATTGAAATTAGTAGACACGGATATCTGTGCAAATAATTATGAGCATAGAATATCCAAAATTAAAACTTTTTCTCCATTTAGCGAAAAGCATGCAGTAAGGTAAATGACCCTATAAACGGACGTGCAAAAACTTCCTTTCAACACAACAAAATACTGTACTAGGGTAGTGTTGTTCCTATACAAACAGTTTATCGAATTATCGATAACATGTAAAATCTTGACATCTATGAGGGATTCCTTAACCCGCCCAATTCCTTCCCATTAAATGTATTTGATGAAAAAAAATCTGGAAATAACAAAAACTATAAACATCAAAATAATACTAAATGTCAATGTCAATTTGAAACAATATCAATTAAAATTATAAGTAAATAATAATAAAGGCAGTGATCCTCGACGCGGCGCGCATTGTGAGGAGGTTCCTCACTCTGAAGCCCTAACCACCGGCGAGCCCTGCCCCGCTGCCGGCGGCACCCTATTTTTTAAGTTTTATATATATTTCATGTAAAAAAATAAGAACACAAATAAATAACCCTTGAATATTTATTTCGGATCAAGTCCATCGTTATTTACATATTTTTTTTTTATGTCCTGACAAACATAAAAAAATTATATCGGCATTTTTCGATACTTTTTTAATCGGCACAACACAATAACATAGTTTGCAGCGAACCTCTGTTTATCACGACTCGCGAGCAATGCGAGCAATGTGCACTGCTGACCACAAGCGGCAAGTTTGCCCCATTCGTTGGATTTAATCGCCCATGCTCCAGGAAAGGGAACAAAATATACGTTTTTTTTAGGTTTTTGCGACTTCTTCTGCGTTATGAAATTTAACGAGCACAGGTTAGTTACAGATTTATTTATTTGCTGATGAAATGTACAGGAAAATTTGATGGGAAAGTATGTTCTAGCTTGAAGGTACCTAACGACAATATGTATATAAACAATATTAATAATATCGATAACTTTTCCAATGGTTTGCTTTCTTTCAAACGATCTCTTAGGTCCTTGGCACCTTGATTTTTTTTACTTCGATGGAGTTTTAGAAGCAACACGAAAAGTCATGTTTCACCGCATTATATCATTTTCCCACAGTCGTGCTTGTGATCCGGCACTTTATGTTTAAAACACAATAGTTAAATTTTGTAGTCAACTTGTTATTGCAAATACAATTTTCAAATTTATAATCATACAAGCATGTTTGTGTCGGAATTATGTTATGTGTATATTATGTAAAAGTAATGAGGCGAACGAGACGCTCTCCTGATGGTAAGAGATAACTCCTGTCCATGACCTTTGCAGCGATACACAGAACTTTGGTTAACAAAACAAATTCTAGAGCATCGCTGCTTTGGTGCTCATTACATTGAGACTTGTCTCGACAGCCACGTAATTTCGCTAGCTGCTGTACCCTTCAAACCGGAACACAACATTGTTTACACACTACTGCTTACCAGCAGAATATCTGGTACTGCGGCGATACCTACCTAGACAACTAAGGAAAGTTTTAGGTAAATAAATAAATATCGTAGGACATTACACACAGCGCCATCTGACCCCAAACTAAGCAGAGCTTGAGTGATGGAAGTCAGATAGGTAACTGATAGAACACATACATACTTTTTTTTGTAAATGCATACTTAAAACACACTAGCGGACGCCTCGCGGTTTCATCCGCGTAGTTCCCGTTCCTGTGGGAATACAGGGATAAAAAGTAGCCTATGTCACTCGGGGATAGTGTAGCTTCCCAACGGTGAAAGAATTTTCGTAATCGGTTCAGTAGTTTCGGAGCCTATTCAATACAAACAAACAATCAAATCTTTCCTCTTTATAATAGTATAGATACAGAACACCCAGACACAGAACAAACATTTGTTGATACATAAAATGTTTGTCGTGAGTAGGAATCGACGCCTTTCAGCTCTTAAGGCTCTTAGGGCTGTCAAAGTAGGTAATATATAGGTATATATAGGTCGCAAAAAGCGCAGTCTAGTCAAATAGCTAGTCCGATTATTTATTGTTACAGGCGAAAGTGTGTAGTTACTTCTCCTCTATAAATTGTTGTACGTGTACATTAGTGAAGACCCTAAGCATTTTACAAGAACCCTGTCCTTTAAACTTTTCACCCCCAACTTCCGCAAGCCATTGATGTCCCCTAATAGATACAAATTGAACCCTTGGTGACCGTTTCAAGAAAACAAAATACAGGCTTTTGTCTCAACTGTCGTGTTTAAGAAAACATGAAGTAAGTACATCTAGAATGATATCTGGTTGTATGACAAAAAAACAATAACAATTAAAGTTTGGATGGATGGGTGTGTGTTACTCTTTCACGCAAAAACTGACGGATGTGAATGAAATTTGGTATGGAGGTAGCCAAGTTCTTGGATTAACACACAGGCTACTTTCTAACCCGAAAACATGTAGCGGGTAACACCGCGGGGCGCAGCTAGTTAATTATAATAGAATAATATGGAACTGGCTCTCAAGTTAGGCTGCCGGAACACACCGTTAGATGCTTGGCGGCAGATTTTCAACTTGAGGGTGGTAGCTAGCCAGCCGAGTACTAGAAAGTACCCTACCACCCTGCTATGGTTTCCTCACGATATTTTCCTTCACCAGCAGCTCAAGCTCATTGTTCAGGTTTGAATTCACGCTCCTTCAGCATGCGAACCGACCGCGCTTACCACTGAGCTATCATCGCTACAAAAATATAAAATATTAAAATTTACAACAGCACGTTTGTGTTAAATCATAGGTACCGTGTAATCAGAAATCCGTGCCTCAGTTACCCCGATGCACGCTCAACTCTTAACCGTATTCACGAAATGGCGACTTATCCCGGCTGTCTCGCGCGACCTCGAGGGAAATCTCATAGATAAATTATTCCAATTCTCGTGTCGGCTGACAGAAAGCGCCCGTCAAAACGAATACAACTTTGGGAACGCCCTGCACTGGATCCGATCCGAATATGATGTACAGTTACTTGCAAAATCGGTCGCTGTGTTTTTAGGAGTATAATCTCACTAATATTATACGAGTAAATGGGAAAGTTCAGTTGGATAGATGGATGGATATTTGTTACTCGTTCACGCAAAAACTACTAAACGGATTTGGGTGACATTTGGTATGGAGGTAGCTGAGACCCTGAATTAACACAGAGGCTTTTTATCCCGAAAACATGTAACGGGTAACACTGCGGGGCGCAGCTAGTTATCATTAATTTTTTTGCATGTGTATGAAACACTTCTTATGTTAAGAGATATCGTCTGTCCACTACAACGATTTTTTTAATTCTAATTAGGTTCGTGTTTGGTCACAACCTGTATCATCATACAGGATGTGACCCATCCACCAATACACCCTGATATTAAGCAGTAGTGTGGTCTAAGATGTTGTCTGAATTCGCAGACACCAATATTGTACCTTACAGGTAACACAGACTCCGGCAGAGATCCACAGCCTTGCTGTGTGAATAAAAAGTATGATATGCGACTCCAATACCTCAAACCCAGAACCACACAACAAGACCCAGAACGTCGAATAACTAATAAAACAAAGTCCAGGGCATCGCTGCTTTGGCGTTCATATCTTTTGAGATATTTGATGGTTTATCTTCGTATCCCTGTAATTTCGCAGAAATAGAACAGATAAATAGGTGTACTACAAAACAAAGCCAGCCCACTACCTGTAAGGTAGGAAGACACAGTGCCGGCCTTAAGAGGTGGCAAGCACGGCAATCGCCCGGAGCCTCGCGTCATCGTAGAAAAAAGTCTTTACCGTATACCTATGTACGTGTATCTCGAGCCTCGCACTTAACAAACCCCCCCTGAACGCACGGTTTCATTATTAGTGCAAGCATGTTACGGCCACTCGAGCATTCGAACTAATTTTTTAGTAAAACGGACTCAAAGAAATATGGCCTCACAATGATCTGTCGCCCCGGGCCTCGCAACAGCTAAGGCCGCCACTGGGAAGACATAGACTATAAATAGGAAGGACAGACACGATAAGCTTAGTAAAATGGTTCTGATAGACAATTTAGTACGGAACATTAAAAATATGTTTTCTAAATGAAGACTGAATGACGTCCGATTTATCCCGCACTCGTGTCGGCTCCGTGTAAAAACTCGTTGATGAAACTGTTTCACGTAGAAAAGGTGGCGTGTGTCTTCATTTGCGTGATCTGACAGCTCGTATCACGAGGGGTACTGTTTGTACACTTATGTAAAGCAGCCTGAGTATTGTTTGGTGACCGGCTGTTGCTGGAACTTCCGAGGGTATCTGGAGGATATTATAACTGTCAATGTCATGTTGTAATTTTTTTTTCTTTGGTTTTGGCATCCCAATTCTTGCATTTGCCAGTGTCAAGTGATTTATATTTCCAAGTTTCAAAAGTTAAATAAGTTGCCTCGTAGCCATAGTTATAGTCAAAGTCCAGTGGTCAAATACAGTCCGTGACAGTCAAGTCCAGTCATGCTTTAGTAAAGTAGTGGCGACTGTACTAAAAAGTTTCGATGGAGTTTTGGAAGCAACTCGAAAAGTCATGTTTCACCACATTATATCATATTAGCACACTCGCTTTGTGATTCGGCACTTTATGATTAAAACACCACCATTTTTATGCATAAACTCTTGACAAAACACTAGTTTTGGAAAAAATACAACAGGGCGACACGACTCTTTCCGCGTTCCCGCCAAAACTCCACACGTTAAATTAGAACATTAAATTGAGTAGACAAATCTGAAAGAAATGAGCGCCAAAGCAGCGATGCTCTTGGTTTTTTTTTGGTACTCAAGGTTCTGTATATCGCTACAATGTTCATGGACAGGCGTTATCTCTCACCGACAGATAAGCGTTTTGTTCACTGTTTATTTTTATGCTTGATAGGCTAGGTATTTCACCAATGCTCATCTGATGTTGAGTAACGGTGTGGTCAAAGATGGTAAGCACACCTAGCCTGGAATGGAACTGGCTTAAGTGAGGCTGCCGAAATACACCGTTAGATGCTTGTCGGTGGCTAGCCAGCCGAGTACTAGAAAGTACACTAACACCATGCTATGGTTTTCTCACGATGTTTTCCTTCACCGGTAGCTCAAGCTCATTGTTCGGGTTTGAATTCACGCTCCGTCAGCGTGCAAACCAACCGCGCTAACCACTGAGCTATCATCGCTACACAGCCTAACATATTATAACTGAAGACGTGATTTTTAGAAGAAACTTATTCATTTGCGGCTTGAAATGTCAAGGATCAAGCGTGATCGGAGATGAAGAACTACATCCGCTCTGTTTAAATTCCTAAGCAATTTTTGTAGCATTATACTGTTCCCTTAATAACTTTATTGTTACTTAAATTTCCGCCAAAAATATACATATTTTCATGAACTTCAGAGAGCTGAAAGCTAAAAGGCAGCGCGTCGTAAAATGTCAAATGTCGACAATTAGAAGCGTTCATTGTGAAACAACAAAGGGGCAAATGAGAGGTCGCGAGTTGCCCTTTGTCGACGGATTGCTCCATTGATTCGGCATCGGCTGTTTAGGACATGTACCTACTTGTACCGTGCAATTTGATATTTTATAAATAAGCACTTATTTATAAAATATCAAATTGGAGCAAGCGTTTGGATTTTTTAAATTAATTGTGAGCCAGTTCCATTCCAGGTTAGATGTGTTTAACATCTTCGGCAACGTTAACACACCGTCACTTTTTTTTAATATTATATTTTATTACAATAAATAACACACTTCATAAACCGAGGTTTGTATCGGTGTGACTGAACGTAAGGTCATACGCCTAGTCTGTTAATCATAAAAAATAATCAAAATAGATTCTATGGTACTGAAATAATGATAAGAAAATTACTATCACTTTCATCTCCGAATTGATTACCTCCATCGATACCCATCAAAATACAGAAGAAACCATCAATACCATAACAATTCTGAATGCTTTCCTTCCATCCTATTGGAGGCAGCAACGTGTTATGTCCGGTCAACTTGGCATAAAGGACGGTCTATATATATACACACCAACCAAGCTACCAATGTAGTCCGCGGAAAGCGCCTTCACCGAAATTCCTGAACAAAACTCAGAGCACTGCGTGGAAATCGTGATTTCCGTAATTTGACCGAGTGCACAGATAAGTTGGTTAGTCTATACGGAATATTGTTTCGTCCCTGAGCAATTGAGCTGGAAACGGACCTGAAATATGGTTGTTGTGTACCGTTTGTTCTAGCCATATCTTATGGGCAAAGTTGCGAAGGAAAATCTATGATGTTCCTAAGTAGTACCTACATAGAATCTACCTATACTATTAGACCACAGCTATCTTCTAGGCAAGCGTACTCTCCCCTCGTAGACCGCATAACTTGACACTAATATTATAAAGGTGAAAGTGTGTAAGTAGATACTTCTTCACGCTCAAACAGCTGGATCAATTTTGATTAAATCGTTGAGACCCTGGAATAACATACGCTACTTTTTATCCCGAAATTGTGACTATGTATTTACAGCAAAAAAAGTATATAAGTTATCCGGTTCCCATAGTACAAGCTTTGCTTAGTTTGGCACTAGATAGCGCTGTGTGAAATATGTTACGATATTTATTTATTGCTCTCAATGATTGATTGATTAACTCTTTATTAATCACACCAAAAATGTCATAATACAGAAGAAAAAGAAATTAAACTTAGTTAACAGGTGTAATAACTGCGACCTTATCGGTAAGAGCGATTCTTCCAGGCAACCTTAGGTCACTCTGGTTAGCAAAATTTAACATTTTACGTGCCACACGATTTTTGTAATTATCTAATGATATTATAAAGATACGCTATGTTCATACTGAGCGGCGGCGGCGTTCAGATGTCGTTGCGTAGTTATTACAAATGCACTTACATAGGTGTATAGTAATTTTCAACAGCGAATGCGATAGATAATAATTTGGGACGTATGATACAGAAAGAAATAGCTTAAATAAAAAAATAATTAAAAAATGTTGTGTGTTGCGCTTGAAGTATGTACCTACACTAACACGCTTTGTATCGCTCGCTGCTGTGAGCCGATAAATCAAATTGCAACAATTTGTGGGCACAAGTGCGATATCTACCTCACCTCTTTTTATATCATTGGTATTATTGATAAAATTTAGCATGTAAACCTTAAAAAGTCACTATCATGCTTCTATTTTAGGTAAAACGTATCCCTAACATAAGGAAACCTCTATAATTTAGCTGTTATTTAGTCAGTGGGAAATCTGATGCCAAATTGAATAGCGGCTTTCACTAAAGTCGGGTTAGAAAGGTATTGAACCAAAAAATGTTCAAAGGTCAGGTCGCGCGGCTAACCCGGTATTGTTCTTTTTAAATATCCTCTTTATTTCCAGGTTAAAAGATTCAAAATACCGTGAGATTGCCCCAAACTAATTTCACTAAACTTGCTGTTACCTCTCTTAGATCTAAAACGTGACCTTTTAGTTTTTAATCCTTTGAAAATGACAATGAAAAAATATTGCTATTACTAAAATAAGCGTAAACGATTTTATATTGAAAATACTTATATAAAATGTTACTAAATTTGTCAAGTGAAGAATGAAAAAAAAAATACAACACTCTAAAAGCAATATTGGGAGAAAACTCAGCGAGGCTCTTATTTTTAATAGAAATTGAGCATAATTAGAAGGAAAGTAGCCGGCGAGTGGACGGGCGAGTGGCGGGAACAAGTAGCCGGAACGAGCGCAACTGGAGGCAAGTTTCGAGAATATTACGTCGTGCCAGTGTTGCTAACTATACAGAAAGGGCTCCCTGAAGACGCGAATAATTGCTATGGTAGGCATTAAAGATGCTCGAGTCTAGAAAGCAAGTTTTGAATATTTTGTTACTTAATTAAAATGGTTACATGAATTGTTTCTCTTTCTTTTTTACTAAACTGAATTCTGTTATCACTAAACTGATTTATTATATTCTGAGAGATATGATCTAGGTCTTGTCAAGGTCAGTTTAATTAGGTATGTTGTAAATTATTTATTAAAATAAATCTCTCTTAGTTGTAGCGATGACAGCTCAGTAGTTAGCACGGTCGGTTCGCACTGAAGGAGGAAACAATGAGCTTGCTGGTGAAGGAAAACATTGTGAGGAAACCATAGCGTGGTGGTAGATAGAATTTCTGGTACTCGACTGGCTAGCTACCACCTTCACGCTGAAAATCTGTTGCCAAGCATCTAACGATGTATTTCGATAGCCTCACTTGACAGGCAGTTCCATTCCAGGCTAGGTGTGGTTTACCATCTTCGACGACACTGTCACTTAATATCAGATGAACTGTGGTCAAACACCTTTTCTGTCAAACATTTAAAAAAGGCCAAATATGTCACGTAGACAGCTTATGTCTATCCAGTACATTTTTGGCTTTTCTATTAGCGTTATCGCTAGTCTAATGTTACTTTGTCTAGGCCTCCTGATCTATGAAAACTGACATCTTATAACATTAGATATGGAGATATTGTCATCAAATATAAATAGGCGGCAAATTCCTGAAGGCAACCTTATCCCTCGAGGATACGCATCACGATTACGTCGTGATAACATCCTAGGGATGTATTGTGATTATTTCATCCCGTCAGTTAATATTGTGTTACGAGGGTCCCAATTTTCCCCAACTTTCTGCTTATTGGACTTTAAAATCGCAATGTTTAGAATAACGGTTTTTGGTAATGTGTTCCGGCTTTATGTGCGAGTAAACCCGGAAATTGTTTACGTTCCTAATGTATTCCTGTTTGGAGAAGATTAGACAAAAGTGTGATAAAATTGAAGCGCACTTTGAGGTTGGTTTGGGAATGCTTTGAATATTTTGAACGTTTTAGGCGTCTTTCAAGGAACATCAAGAAAAACAAACTTCCTCAGAATAGGTACATATACAAATGAACGAATTATATAATGCTTCTTCTTTGTTTCTGACATCGCACTTTGTTCATTTTGATGTTTTCACTTATAGAATCGTGACATATAGAGAAGTTCAAAAATGTAACATTCTATTCTAGACAAGGTAACAAAAAGGATTAAAGGATTTACATAAGCTGTCTACGGGGCATATCGACAGCTTATGTCAAACAAATAAATACAACGTTTTTCAAAATCGAAAATTATTTAAAAATAGTCAAAATGTGCTTTTGTTTCTTCCAGAACTAGATCTTCCCTTGCCTCACTCAGAAAGTAGAGACACAGGGAAATGTTAGCCACCATTGCCCTATGCCTCTAGCATTTTAATCTAAAAAAATACTTTTTTTTTTACAATGAAAATATAATGAGACGACTATAAGAGATAACGCATATCTATAACCATTGCAGCGATACACAGAATTGTAAGAAACAAAACTAAGTTCAGGACATCGCTGCTTTGCCGCGCAAAGACTTTAAGACTTTAAGACTTTTAAAATAATAATAATAAACACAATAAAAAACGTTAATATTTATTAACGTTAAAAAACGTTAACGTTAAAACGTTAATATTTATTAACGTTTAATATTAGTAGGATATTATCCATTTGGATAATATCCTGCTAATAATGCGAAAGTTTGTAAGCATGAATGTTACTCTTGTTACTTTTTTTACTCTTTCACATAACAAACATTTTTTCCACCCATTCATCCATCAAAATGTTCACATTTATAATATTGGTGGGATAGCCAAACCTATAAAAAGAGGCAAGCTGTATTTTTTTCTTGACATTAACTTCCGTCAGAGACACTGTCGCAATACCCATAGGTTTTTCTGTCTTACGATATACCTAAAACTGGCAAATGTATGCTAGCTTATCTGATTACGCCCACGGTTAATTGAAACGTAGCTCATCGCGATTTGCCTGCGATACTCTCTTGGATTGAGTCGCAAAACTAATTTCGAGTTAGGTACGTCGTCCGAAATACAGAGTCCTTACTCGTTAAAAGTTGTTTATGTGGATATAAGGTAAATGGAAGTGCCTAGCTTCATGCACAACGCTTATAGTTAGTACTCCCAGGTGAAACATAAAATGTGCATAAAAACTAGCTGCGATCTACACGATAGCCAGGAAAGTGGTTCTTGTAAAAGAGTTGGGTAGTATGCTGATTTCATACTTAAAATGTTGCATTTTTTTTTATGGTTTACAGGCTAGGCGTTTGTCACCTGATGTTAAGTGACGGTGTGGCCGAAGATGGTAAAGCACACCTAGCCTGGAATGGAACTGGCTGGCTGGCATGTTGTTTGTTAGTCTCAACAGCCCTTTAATGTCGCTAGCTGCAGTACCCGTCAAACTGGAACATGGTCATGTTTAGACACTGCTGCTTGGCGGTAATATCTGGTACTGCGATGGTACCTAGACGATGTCCTGCTAAGGAGATCTACCACCAAGTAAATACTGCAAGCTCTTCCAGGAGATTTTTCCCTGTGGCTTCTCCATGTAAATACATGCGCATGTCGGCGTATCTTGTCAGAAGGCCGTGGAGAATACTTTGTGACAGTCGGATAGATGAGAAAATGTTTCACCCCATACCTCGAGACGTATTAAATAAGTACCTGCGGTGGGCTTATGTTGTTGTGGACATATATTTAGGGTTGTTTACTTATTTGTATCTATGTTCCGGCAGCCTAGTTGGAAAACCTCATGGCTTCTGGAGATTCTAGGTTCAAATCTCAAGACGCGCACCTCTGTCTGTCGTTTCTAAGTTATGTGCGTATTGCCGATAACTCCAAACGGTAAAGGTTAATGAGTGTCTTAATTTCAACTTTTTATACTAGATCAATTAGGTCCAGTATAAATTTGTATTATTTGTAGCGATGATAGTTCAGTGGTTAGCGCGGTCGGTTCGCATGCCAGTGGGCGTGGGTTCAAACCCCAACAATGAGCTTGAGCTGCCGGTGAAGGAAAATATCGTGAGGAAACCGTAGCATGGTGGTAGGGTACTTTATAGTAATCGGCTGACTAACCACACTCAAGTTGAAAATCTGTCGTCAAACATCCAACGGAGTGTTCCAGCAGCCTCACTTAAGAGCCAGTTCCATTCTAGGCTAGGTGTGCTTTACCATCTTCGACCACACCTTCGTGAGCTGTGGTCAAACACCTAGCCTGTAAAGCATTAAAAAAATAAAAAATAGTCTCTTTTACAATTACCTATTATTGCACGACTGCCCGAAAAAGGAGAGTAATGTTTACTGGGTTTGTGTGTGTGAGTTTAAAAACATCGTGAGGAAACCAAGAGTTCTTAAAAAAAGTTTTCAAGGTGTGTGAAATCTGCCAAACTGCACTTGGCCAGCGTGGTGAACTATGGGCTTATCCTTGTCGCAATGAGAAGAGGCCTGCACCCGGCAATGGGGCAGTTTATAAAACGGTACTGATTCCGAATTTTAGTCGAATTTTAAAGTGAATGTAATAATGGTTAGCGTGGCTGAGTCACACGTCGAAGGGTTAGTCTAAACCGTAACAATGAGCTTCCAATGCCGGTGTCAGAAAACGTCATGAGAAAACCACAGCAAGGTTGAGGTCAGGTGAGTTGTAGTCAAATACTTAGCTAAACAAAGAACACCCTGTTTAAATAAATAATTAACAATCATCGACGCTAGTTCAGGACCATGCAGAAAATGTAATGTAAATACACTTAACCTTTTACCTTTTTTTTGCCCTAGACAAGCGTGCTACATCGTAGATCGTATCTTCTCTTGATTGACTAAGACTGGACTGGACAACTTTTAAACTGATGAAACTTGAAAATATCAAAACACTTGACACTGGCAAATGCACAAAATGCGACGCCAAATTCAAAGAAGAAAGAAAGAAAAGTATTTCCTAACAAATATCTCTGGGCTTCCAAATAAGTAAAACTAATCACCCTGCCCGTTCCTACAATTCAAACAAAAACATCGACTTATCGCCTCAACATAGCGAGCATTTATATAATTTCTAACACGCTGGGAAACGAAGAAAATTATAACATTAATTCCCTTAATTTCGGTAGAATGTTGCGGTCACCAGTTGACATATTATACGTTGGCGTTTGCGGCAGAGAGGCGGCAGGGCATTACTCTGGGCGTGCAAACGAGCGGATAGATAAATCTAGAATTTTTCCAGATCGGTAGTTATCTGGACCTACCCTGCGGACATTTTTATTCTATTAAATGTAACGTTTTTTGAGCTGTATGCAAGCTAATTTTATTTATTTATTTATTTCAAGTAACTAGACTCTAAGCTTTGCTTAGTTTGGGGTCAGATGGTGCTGTGTGTAATGTCCTATGATAAAAAAAAATAAAAAAATAATAATAATACATAAAACAAAATCAAAATTAATAATAATACATAAAACAAAATCAAAATTAATAATAATACAAATACAATCCCACTAATGTTTTAAATGTGAAAGTTTGGATGGACGCATGGATGGATGGTTGTTTGTTACTCTTTCACGCAAAAACTACTGAACGGATTTGGATGAAATTTGGTTTGGAGGTAGCTAAGACCCTGGATTAACACATAGAGTACTTTTTATCCCGAAAACATTTAGTGGGTGACACCGCGGGGCGCAGCGAGTCCCACTAATGTTATAAATGTGAAAGTTTGGATGGATGGATGTTTGCTACTCTTTCACGCAAATACTACTGAACGGATTTGCATGAAATTTGGTATGGAGGTAGCTGAGACCTTGAATTAGAACATGGGCTTTTTTGCAAACTTTTTATCCCGAAATCAGGTAGCGGGTAACACCGTGGGGCGCAGCTAGACAAATAGTGTAGAGATTGCGTGTGAAAATATATCTAAGTATAAGTATATACATAAATCATATAATGCTAAAGTAGAGAGCCTTCTCGATAATAATGATCAGAAATTATTAAAATAGCAGCTTCTTGGATAGCAGTCCGCGGCCCGTGTGTTGAGCCACGTAGTTGGCGAATTTTGTTGAAATATCAAAATTAGTGACGACCCAGTAACTGCTTGCTTCCAAGCTCTATGAGAAATTTCAGTTTAATGCACACAGAAATCCGTTACGAAACTGTATGAGCATAGAAGATAGGGGGGAAATGGACAACGCACCAAAAACATTAACTATACACTTAAAGTTGAACTCGAGATCTAAATACTTTAGTAAATAACTTGGTTAGAATTTATATATATATTTATATATATATATATATATATATATATATATATATATATATATATATATATATATATTTATACAAAAGCAATGAGACGAACGATACGCTCTCCTGGTGGTAAGAGATAACGCATGTCCATAACCATTGCAACCACCACAACCGGACTTTGTTTTGCAACCCAAAGTTACAGAACTTTGGGTTGCAAAACAAAGTCCGGGGCATCGCTGCTTTGGCGCATAACTTTTATACTTTGCGTCAAGCTCATTGTTGGGATTTGAACCCACGCCCTTTGGCGAGTGAATCAACCGCGCTAACCACTGAGCTATCATAACTATTTATATATACCTACTCTATAACTATCTATTCCCCAATACGTATAGTCTTATACCTATCTTACATATTAACACATCCCGTATTTTTCTTCCTTTGACCCTTTCCATCCTAAAGTTGGCTAGATTATGCAGCGCCATCTATCTTTACACTAAGCAAAGCAAAGCAAATCTGTTTACTTTACCTACTAGCTCGGTTACTAATATCTTTTTTTTTTAATATATTCACAGACTCTGAGGTTCGGTTCAGTCCGTCCACCACCTTGGTATGGCGTGGTGAGGATTGGCCTCGAAGATTTCTCCCCTTTGCCAGAGCTGGGCGCCAGAGGCCACGACCCCTGGGGAAATTGCTCGCCGCGAGTGGCAGTTCTTACTCAGCTGCTTCTCAGCGGCATTTCAATGGCCGTTTTAGTTGACACGAGTTTTTTTTTTGACACTGAAGTCCGTGACCTTTGTCAACTTGTAAATTACATTATTTTGTTTACTTTATATACAATACAGGTAGAGGAAAGCTAGTTTAATTAATCTTAATCTAAGGTTAAAGTAGGTACTAGTTTGTGTGTATACCGCGAGCAGACCAGCGACAAGACAGCTAATATCAATTTAGTTTTCAACCTTCTTAGTTACCTTTCTGTTTTTAAAAAACTGTTAATGTTATGAGATTTTAATAAAAGCACCGTCCATTTCTCTTCTTGGTTGAAGTGTAGCTTTTGCAACCATTTTGCGACCCGCTGAAAACTGTCCGGTCCCCGGTGGTTTGTTTCTAATTTCTGCTGAACAAATAGTCTCTTCAGTTGTAATGGACGGTATTAACGTGCTGATAGAGTTATGTTTTCTGTTTAGCCGTTACAGCGTAAAGAAGTAACAAGTAGCGCTCGTGACGAAGCTTGACTTGGTGTTTTCAAGTGGTCACGATATTAAGCCATGCACGATCCGGTCAGTTTTTGGATGGGTGACCATGCTCGTAGGATATTGTTTGCTACATATTTCTATAACAAAAACCGTTAAGCCAGGAATTTTTCGGGCGGTATATTAACACTGATACTAGGGCTGGCCATTTGGCCTTTACGAAGTTACACTTATAAGAGTAAAAAATTAGATTACTGTAAAAAAAATACTTACTGTTCTTACTATGTATAAATTTTGTTATAAGTTAAAACACTATAAATTCAAGTTTATTTTTAAATGTATTAAAAACCTGAGAAAATAATGTTTTCAATTATTATTTATCTATACTATTATAAAGAAGAAAGATTTGATTGTTTGTTTGTATTAAATAGGCTCCGAAACTACTGGACCGATTTCAAAAATTCTTTCACCGTTGGGAAGCTACACTATCTCCGGTAGACATAGGCTGCTTTTGATCCCTGTATTCCCGTGGGAACGGGAACTACGCGGGTGAAACCGCGAGGCGTCCGCTAGTCTATTAATACTAAGACAAATCCTAGCCCTTTATAATTGTTAGTTAATTTTCTACGACGTATGTTCGTCTGCTACTCAGATGTCTGCTAGATTAACTTTGAAATTAAATTACTGATTAAAAACTTTTCTTTTGTTTTTTTAATTTTGTTTTCTTTCTTCAAAAATATTCGTCTTCATCGTTGAGTTGAAATTTATTACAATATACAATATTTGTTTATTATAATATATTAATACATTTTTTTTCTATGTATTTTAAAATTTATTTTTATCTTCATTATTGAAACTATTCTTAAGTTGACATGCTTATGAAAAAAAAGTAGTAAAATCCAAATATCAATGGACAGAACTTATGAGGTTCTGCAAGACTCGGTCATAGGTATTTTAATACAGTTCAAAATGTAACCATAAGTACCTGACAAGGAGTGCATCTGCAACTTATGGAAAATATTTTCACATTTTCGCGTGCAATGTAAAATCTTTTAGGCGCCATCTATACGAGCGATTTTGAACGATAACTGTGAACGCATCTTTTTAAATTTTGTCTTACATATACACCTAATTTAATCTTATCAATTTACCAAAGTAATTATCAACTTACCAGATTACCAGATATTCTGTTGCCAAGCAGTAGTGTGTAAACATTCCAGGGCTGTCGAGACTACCCATCGAAAGTAATGAGTGTCAAATCAGCGATGCCATTGACTTTGTTTTGTTAGTCAAAGTATTGTGTATCGTTGCAATAGAGTCCGTTATTATTGTGAGTTATATTCGTAGGTACATAACTGATTAAATAAATTGGAAAAGAACGTAAAGTTTATTTTCTATAAATTTTATACTCACACAGAAAATAGGTCAGTCCGCCTCATTGGTTTTCACAAGAAGAAGGATACAATCCGCTATAGAAGCGTTAGTCAAGAAAAAAAAATACTGAGGGAGTTGCTATTAGGAAATTGCCAGTCTACATACTATAAGATTATATTGCCACCTTAACAATTATCTTGTACTATCAGGATAGCGTATCGTTCGTCTCATTACTTTAAAAAAAAAATCTGTCTCAACAAAATCCTGGACATACCTGCTACGCATAAAGCAATGATAGCAATTCATGCGACATCGCGATAAAACTTCTCCCAAATTTAATCGCAAAGTAATTTGTGACTTTATTTAACACAATTCGATATGCGATTTGGTAAAAATAAATCGCTTTATCGTGCGTTAAGATGTCCGTTTAGAATCTTGAAAAGCAGAATAGTTGACGCTTATTTATGAGTCACTATGAAGCTACTTGAAACTGTAGGTATTTGTTCAAAAATAAACTGTGTTTCGGCTAGTGCTTTAAAATGTTTTTGTTTCAAAAAATCATAGAGCAGTCGATAGATAAGAGTCAAGACTTATTCATAAGAATACAGGTTCTATGTGATTTCTTTAAACAATTTATATCTACTATTTACGTGGTCTTGAAAAATCTGACGAAATATGTTATGCTTACGTTTACGTAAACATTTGTGTAACTAGTTGGTCAGGACTTATCGCTAAAAGCGATATTCCAGGCAACCTAAGAAAACGAGTTGTGCCTATCATAGATGCATGGAAGTCTCGTACCGCTCGGTTTAATCAACTGTTTCTTCCGCACACCTGTCTTATGTGGATTGGCTTTACCACCTTCGGTTTTTCCGCCGAGCTTAAATCTACCTAGCTTCAAACGAAGGGTAAATAGGGTACCTACTTAAAGGTAAGCAACTCACTGGCAATGCCCCGGGTATTGCAGGTATCCTTAGGCATTTACCATCAGGTGGCCCGTCGCTTCTTTGCCACATTTTTTTCACATAAAAAACAAGTAAATAAACAATCACCGTGACTTATACGACACTGCACACATTATTACCATTCAGATCCCCCCCATCCCCCATGTTATTGTACCCCCCCATGCTGCTTAGGTACGTACCTAAAACTTGAACAACCCCTAAACAGCTATCCCGACGTTTACAAATACGGATCACCAATTCCAAACCCCCCATGATGATTTAGATTTATAAAATTAGAGTAGATACGTCAGCTGCAGTACAAATTGCACAAGTACTTCACGGTCCAATTTGACGTTCAGCGATTTAGCGCTCTCGAGGTAACGAGCGGTGCCCGTGTGTTGGACCAACGAGGCCGCTGCTCCTGCGAGCGCTTCAAGCGCTGCCTGAATAGAGATAGGCAAAGAATATCGATCAAATTATTTGAACAATTTATGTTGAATTCGATATGTACTAGCTGCTCCCCGCGGTGTTACCCAAATGTTTTCGGTATAATAAGCCTGTGCTATTCCAGGGTATCAGCTACCTCCATACCGAATTTCATCAAAATCCATTCAGAAGTTTTTGCGTGTAAGAGTAACAAACATCCATCCGAACTTTCACATTTGTAAATGTGAAAGTTCGGATGGACATTAGTTGGATGTACATACGATTTTGACATTAAACGTCTTTATATTTGCTTCCATATAGTGAGAAGCAATTCAGAAAACTGATAGTAACAATTTCAAGGGATACGATTTGGTATTGCAGTTATGTACATCTATCACCTACTTCCAAAATTTGAATTCCACGACAGCAAGGATCAATTTGAACCCACACCCATCGAAGTGCGGTACAAACACGCTACAGCTACTGAGTTATCATCGCTACATTATGTATGTGGCACGATCGTCAAAGATTACAAAATTAATTAAACACAATTTAACATTTTAAAGTATAATTCGAATGGTTTTTGCACATCTCTTTTCGCAGATAAGTTGCAGTAATACCGGAGCTTCAAGCGCAAACTTGTGAACGGTCAGTGCTCTGCGGTCATTAGTTTGTTTACATATGTGTTGAAGCGCTTTTTCTGCTGGTTTATTTGTAGACTTAGTGCTTTAGAAACATATTGGCATAGGTTATTTAAAGTTGATCATTTTTTTTTTTAATGTAATATAAGTTTGACATTTAGTTTAGTAAAATTCATTATTTCAATTGAGTTGTATCGTAACTAATTGTTATCAATAAATACTATAAACGATGTTAAAGGTATGTAATTTTTTTATGAATATAATATATCTGTGTCTGGGTGTTCTGTATGTATTATAAGTATGTATTTACAAAAAAAAAATGTATGTATTTTATCAGTTATCTCACTTCCATCACACAAGCTCTGCTTAGTTTGGGGCTTAATAAAAAAACACTGACATTTATTTGAAACACATAAATTTTGAAAAGAATTATTTATTATTGACAGCCCCATTGGCTCATTGGTAGTATATCTGCCTTGAGAGCTGTAGGGCGTGGGTTCGATTCCCACTCAGGGCAATAATTTTGTGAATAAACAAATGTTTGCTCTGTGTCTGGGTGTTCTGTATTTATTATAAGTATTTCGGTATTTACAAAAGAAAAGTATTTATGTATTTATATCAGTTATCTGACTTCCATCACACAAGCTCTGCTTAGTTTGGAGCCAGATGGCGCTGTATGTATAGTCCTACGATATTTATTATTTATTTTTATTATTATTATAATTATATTAGACCAAGCTTTTGGTGTTTAAGATTTTTGCTTCCAAAGTTTCATGCATCCATCAATCGCTAGAAAATACGAAAGGATTTTTACGCAAACATACTTTATTATTCTGAGTTATACTGCAAATTCAGCTTTCTAAACATAGGCAATAGAAGATATCTTCAAATCCCCAAAACGCGTTCAATTCGTACCAATATACCGCTATCGGTTTAAAAACACATTAATAAATAACAGAGAACCAACTCTAGACAGTGATTCGGTGTGATACATTGGCGAAATGTACCACAGCGCTGCCTGGCCAAAGAAAATACTATAATTTGGTACCAGCCAGTTGATGTTATGATGTAACTAGGAGATGGATACTGCAACCCATGGAGACTACGTTTGTATTTTTTAGCCAGTACCGTAGACATAATCCTGATCAGCTAAAATGGGACTGGGTTTTCCACATTCCAAACGACCGCTGGGCAAAGCTCACAGTTTCAATGACTTCAGAGTGATTCAGACAACGACGAGGGGAACTGGATCACCAAAGAAGAAGAAGGAAAGAGATGGAGTCTAGAAGGAGAGCAATAAGGGAGTTGCCCCTAAGTAAGACCCTACTTAAAGTTAAAAATAATAATTTATCTCCGTGATTGCATCACTTACAAAAGTAGGTGGCTAGGCTAAGCTTGTTTAATGGATTACATCAAGCGAACTCAGATATTTTGCTTAGTGCGAAAAATGTAATTAATTAAGTACATCCAATTTCAAGCAGTATCGTTAGAATTGATATGCATGCGCTGATGATACTGATGTCATAATATACTTTGAACAGATTTTCTCTAGTTTGAGTCTTTACTGCATCTTCTTTTTGAGGTGCAAGAGGTCGGCTTTCATTACGGCTTATCTTAATCTTGAACACAGCTGTACGGAATCTCGTATTCAGGTTGAAATACGTCCGGAGATTTTTAAGCAACGAAGTGCGCCTTCTTCCGGACGGTAATTTCTCCTGTGTCAATTGAAAAACTATATCATGTGTTTTTTGACCATATTTAAGATCTCTGCTTTCTTGATTACCATGTACCCCTTTAACATACATCATTATAGTAGCGATTATAGCCCAGTGGATAGCGCGGTCGGTTCGCACGCCAAAGAGCGTGGGTTCAACCCCCAACAATGAGCTTGAGCTTGCGTGGTGGTAGAGTACATACTTTCTAGTACTCAACTTGCTAGCTACCGCCCTCAAGTTGAAAAACTAACCATATGTTCCAGCAGCCTCACTTGAAAGCCAGTACCATTCCAAGCTAGGTGTGTTAACCATCGTCGACTACACCGTCACTTAACATCAAGTGAGCTGTGGTCAAACACTTAGACTGTCAAGTAAAAAAACCCATTCAAAATATATAACAGGAGGACTTATAAGGACAACAAGCCGCATACCCAGCGTGGCGACTATGGGCATTAACCTCCCATGAAAAAGTCCCTAAATGGATCGGGCTGAGTGGCGTGTCTTGGGAGAAGCCTATGTCCAGCAGTGGAATTCAATAGGATGATAATGATGAACAGAAGGACTTAATAATGCATTTTGTTTGTATTTTATCAAAGTGTTAAATCTATTCTTTTCTAATCTGCTTGTGAGGTTTATCCTTAACAAAAGCATGTTTATCCGAGCGCTGTCGAAACTTGCACATTGATATGCAAAGGCTCGAATGTTACTTCTCACTACTTATCTCTCATGTGCTAACCGCTATTAGGGTGGGCATGCTTTGGATAACACAGGACTTTATTTATTGACGACCTTTAGCTTAGCTTCGTGAACTAAATGAAAATTTCTACTCAGAACAACCATTTATATGATAGATGTATGTTCTGTGTCCGGGTGTTCTTAACTTTATGTATCACTAGCTGCGCCCCGCGGTGTTACTCGCAAATGTTTTCGGGATAAAAAGTAGCCTATGTGTTAATCCAGGGTCTCAGGTACCTCCATACCTAATTTCATCCAAATCCGTTCAGCAGTTTTTGCGTGAAAGAGTAACATACATCCATACTCACAAACTTTCGCATTCACAATACTAGCTGCGCCCCGCGGTGTTACCCGCTACATGTTTTCAGAATAAATACTATGTGTTAATCCCACTAATCATATTAAAAATGTGAAAGTTTGGATGGATGGATGATAGACCTATATACCTATATATTGTTATAAGAAAATTAAATTAACAAACCAAATGCTAAGAAAAGTACTATAAAATCTTGATCCAAACCACAGTCACCGCAGTAAACTTGGTCCGCAATAGAAAATGCCGCGAGGCGCTTGTCTCGGTTGAAAAGTTGAGACAACTCCGGACTCGAAACGTTTTACTTTACTCTTTGTAGTCATACGTTTAATATTATAAACGGGGTTTAAATATTCGTTAATACCTTTATACGTTTTGGTTTGATAATAAGTTTAAAACCTTATGTTTGAGCACAAATACATTTTCTTACGGAACTTGAACGAATAAGTTTCATCTAGTATTTAGAGTTACGTGAAATATAGTACTAAGCCAAAATCATAACAAAAAAAAGTCTGACACGTTTAAAAAAACAGAAATGATCATGAAACACAGATTGTGATCTGTGTTTCATTATTGGTGTATAATAAAGTTATATTCTATTCTATTCTAATTTATCCGGCAGCTCAAGCGCACTTACGCACTTCGTCGTGTAAGCCGACCACTGACAGCGCTAACCACTGATCTATCATCGCTATGAATCAAAACATTAGTTCCTCGTCAAAACAAAAACATATAGGTAGTATCTATACCTTAATCTATACCGATAAAATAAAGCGAAAGAGTTTTTTTGAACTCTGGAACCACAAGTCGGATTTGAAAAAAAAAAGATTGCATTTGATAGCTGTTCTTGAGAAAGGTTACAGACTATTTAACATCACGATACGGCCTTTAGAAGCCGATGGCGAGCGAAACCACCGGGCACAGCTAGTCCTTTATATATCTAACTCTCGATCTTCGAAATTCTCATTCTAGCAATACAAAATGCAAAATATCTTTCTATACGTAACTCGCCACGATATCTGAGATTTATGAATTTTAATTTTGTTTCATCCACTGCAAAGCATTATCTTACAGAGAGCACATTATTTTCAAAGAAATGTCATAGAGTAGCTATACAGTACAGAGTCACGAGGGTGCTTTTCGTTTTAGGAATAGATATTATTATATGTTACGTTAGTTCTGATGAAAGATCGGAATCATTTAGTGCGTTGATATTGTCGCGACTTTAAACAAAATGAAATCATTACAAATAGATAGAAACTCTTTATTGTGTACACAAGAATATCGATAAGTGTTTTATGAGCTAGTGCTGCCTTATCGCTAATTCCAAATTCCATGCTACGGTGGGTTGGAATAAAATTCATAAATTTCACACCATTTTACTTAGGGGCAGTGTGGTGTCTCCATAACGGGAGATCGTAGGGACTAGGTAGATTTTCAACCTAAGGGTGTTAGCTAACCAGTCGAGTACTGTATAAAAAGTAGGTACTCTTCATCCATTTTGTAGTTTCCATGTTTTCCTTCACCGGCAGCTCAAGCTCATTGTTGGACTTTGAACCCACGCCCTCCGGCGTGGGAACTGACCGCGCCAACCACTGAGCTATCATCGCTACAAGTTGATTAGTTGTTTTAGTTACGATGGTTATAAGCAGCGATGATAAATTGTCCGCGCAGAATGCGTAGGTACCTACGTTAGCCAAATATTTTTCCGCCCCATTCGAATGCACCTTCTGATCCCCTTCTCACAGCCAGGTAGGCATCGTATTATAGGGTGGAAGCTTAAGGGCACCTTTATCACAGTCCAACAATAGAACGAAATGAAATACGCATCCAAAAGATAACCTTCCGTTGCCCACGATTGTTTCCCTTACGGTTAGGGATGTAAAAAATGAATGGCGGAAAGCGCGTTCACGTTTTTAGACCCGATTGGAAATTATTTTCCAGTTATAATGAAAAAGTACCCTACCACTATGTTATGTTTTTATTTACCGGCAGCTCAAGCTAATTATTGGGTTTATAACCTACGCCTTTAGTTGTATGAAACAACCACACTAAGCCAACATCGCTACAGATACTGGTTAGACTTAGCCTTGATTTTCTTTCCTTGTCCTCTATGAGTGGTTAGGCAACTCCTAATCTTTCAGATTTTAAGTTTTTAATGGTAAAGTAGTGAGATGAATTAATTACTAAACGCTCTCCTGATGGTAGTTTTTTTTTTAATGTAAAAAGTAATGAGGCAATCGAGACGCTCTCCTGATGGTAATAATAATAATAATAATGACAAAATAAAAATGACATCTGTCTCCCGCTGCGAAGCAGACATGTTTTTATCAAGTAAAATATTTACGGGCTAGCGAAGATTTGACTGATACCCACTCGATATTATACTGCGGTGCCATCGCGGCGTGTCGCGTTGCACGTGTTAAGTTTCCGGACACTAACCGTGCACCGCGACCCGCCGGGGGTGTGCCCGCATGGCAATTGCGGATCGAGCGGCGTATCAGCACGTTCAGGACTCTCATTGCAAAGCTGATCTGTTTCAGCCGGGGGAATAATCGCCCCCGAGTCATGCGTTTTGTGACACAGGCTTTTGCTGGAACGGGTATTAGGCCCCAGCACTATCTAGCCAGTGTCACGGAACGCATTGACTATCTGAAGCAGAAAGTCTATGCGTGGGCAAACCGTATTCGCCGCTATAGAGAGCGTGCGGATAGATATTGGCAAAATCGCGTCTTTCAAAGTGACCAAAGGAAGGTGTATCGAGATTGGGAAGGAACCGGCCAACGTGTGAGTGACAGGCAGCTACCGGATACTAGCGTCATGACTGAATTCTGGCGTGGTATCTGGTCGCTGCCTGTCGAGCACACCGAGGGTGATTGGATGCGTGTTGTCGAGCGGGAATGTGAGTCTATCGAATCCATGGGGTCTGTTTTAATAGACCCCGTAGACGTTAGTTGTGCGATTCGTACGGCACAGAACTGGAAAAGTCCTGGGCCGGACGGATTGCACAACTTTTGGATTAAGTGGATTCGTTGCTCACATGACCGCTTAGCGACACAATTCCAAGAAGCCCTCGAGCTTGGTTCCCTTCCCTGTTTTATGACCACTGGTGTCACCTTCCTGCTCCATAAGACCGGTAGTACCACAGAAGCAAAAAATTATAGACCCATCACGTGCTTGCCTACCATCTACAAGCTCCTTACGTCCATTTTGAGAACAAAAATTAACGCGCATGTTGTCGCAAATAACGTTTTGGCTCCTGCTCAAAATGGATGTAGGGTAGGGTCCCGTGGTACTAAGGAGCTTCTCCTCATCGACATGACCATTAGCCAGCAAGTTCGGCGGAACAAGGGAGCCCTTTCCACTGCCTGGATTGACTATAAGAAGGCCTATGACTCAGTGCCTCATTCATGGCTAGAGAGAGTTTTAGAGTTATATAAAATTGATACAACTCTAAAATCTTTCTTAGGCGCATGTATGAGGCAATGGACCACAGTCCTTCGTCAACCAGGTAGTGGAGATGGCTCTTCTGAGCCGCAGGACTTGATTAGGATCGAGCGAGGCATTTTCCAGGGTGACAGTCTGAGTCCATTGTGGTTTTGTCTAGCACTGAATCCTCTCAGCACTTTGCTGAAGGAATCAGGGCTAGGCCATCGGCTTCGGAGAGGTGGTGAAGTCATTTCTCATCTGCTGTATATGGATGACCTCAAGCTGTTTGCACCAAAACGTCCAGACTTGATGGAATTGTTAAAAACTACACAGGTTTTTAGCAATGCCATCAAGATGGAGTTTGGGGTAGACAAGTGTGCGGTCATGCACGTACAGCGAGGGGAAGTTGTAAATTGTCCAGATTTACAGCTTTCCGAGACAATGACTTTCAGATCTCTCTCCGAGGCCGAGACTTACAAGTACCTCGGTATGTCAGAGTCGTTGGGTATAGCGGTAGTGGACATCAAGCGATCGGTGAAGGAACGCTTCTTTTGTCGCCTGACAAAAGTACTTAATAGTTTTTTGTCTGGTGGCAATAAGGTGCGTGCCTTCAACGGTTGGGTGATGCCTCTACTGATATACTCCTTTGGCATACTGAGGTGGACTCAGACTGAGCTGGACGCCCTGGATAGAAGAGTCCGTCAACAGCTCACAACTCATCGCATGCTACACCCACGCTCGTCTGTTATGAGACTGTACATTCCACGAAAATTGGGGGGTCGTGGCTTCTTAAGCGCCAAGAACCTCCATAATCGTGAAGTGTGCAGTCTCAGGGATTATTTCCGCGACAACGAGTGCGGGATGCATCGAGATGTTGTGGCAGTTGACAAGGGCCTCACGCCGCTCTCCTTAGCGAACGAGAACTGGCGCAAACCATCGGTGCTCAGCACCGAAGACCGCAAGGAAGTATGGAAGAGCAAGCAGCTGCACGGGCGGTTCTATCGGGTCCTAACGGGCCCCGATGTGGACATGCTCGCGTCGGTGAACTGGCTACGTTTCGGAGACCTCTTTGGGGAAACTGAGGGTTTTGCCTGTGCGATTGCGGACGAAGTTATCAAGACGAACAATTATCGGAAATATATCATGAAGGACGGTACGGTCGACATCTGTCGGGCATGCCACCGTCCCGGAGAATCGCTCCGACATATTATTTCCGGTTGTTCGCATCTTGCTAACGGCGAGTATTTGCACAGGCACAACCAAGTAGCCAGGATCATCCATCAGCAGCTTGCTCTTCAATACGGCCTTGTCGAGTCTGAGGTGCCGTACTATAAGTACGCACCAGCGCCAGTTCTCGAAAATGGTCGTGCTTTGCTCTATTGGGACCGGTCTATCATCACGGACAGGACTATTGTCGCCAATAAGCCTGATATCGTGGTGGTCGACCGAGCCCAACGCCGGGCAGTGCTCGTCGACATCACCATCCCACATGACGAGAATCTCGTGAAGGCCGAGAAGGACAAGCTCAGCAAGTACCTTGACTTGGCTCACGAGATAACCGCCATGTGGGATGTTGATTCGACGATCATTGTCCCGATAGTCGTCACGGTAAACGGTCTTATAGCGAAGAGTCTCGACCAACATCTTAAGAGACTCTCGCTAGACGGTTGGGTCAAGGGTCAGCTTCAAAAGGCAGTGATCCTTGACACGGCGCGCATTGTGAGGAGGTTCCTCACTCTGCAGCCCTAACCACCGGCAGCTTGAGCCCTGCCCCGCTGCCGGCGGCACCCTAGTTTTTAAGTTTTTTTTATATTATTTATGTTTTTTTTTATATATATGTAATGTAAAAAAATTTAAAAATTAAGAAAAGAAATAAATAACTGGAATAATAATAATATAACTCTTTATTGAATACACCAAATTACAGAAAAATATAAAAATAAAGACTTAAAACTAATGTAACAATTGGCGGCCTTATCGCTAAAAGCGATCTCTTCCAGGCAACTTTAACATGGAAAATATACTAAACTAAGGACGGGGTGTGTCGATAAATGGAAAAAGATTAAATAAAATAAAAAACATTTTAAACATAATACATAAGCATATACATAATTATATATACCTAACTATATTATAGAATAACAATACTTAAATATCTTATGTAATATACACTTATAGACATACATAAATACGTATAGATATACATTTACATATACTATACAATATACATAAACATTAAATATACAAGAAGAAGACAGCGAATTACAGGGTTATTTTAATAGATGCAGCTTAACTTTACTTTTGAAAGCGTCGAGCGTTTGACTCCTCTGTATTTCTGCAGGGAGCTCGTTCCATAACTTGACAGCTTTCACAGTAAAAGAGGAGCTATAGAAGGAAGTTTTATGTATAGGAGTATTTAAGGAAAGAAGATGTGCCGATCTCAGTGACCGTGCGTTGATTGAGTCTCGTAACTTGAATCGTTCGTGAAGGTAACACGGGAAAGAAGGGTTGAAGAGAGTGCTGTAAAGGAGGGATAGAATGTGAGCATCCCGGCGACGACGGATAGGGAGCCATTTGAGCTTAGCGCGAAATTCGGAGACGTGGTCATATTTACGCAAGCCAAATATGAACCTTATGCAGTAGTTTTGTAGGCGCTCAAGCTTATCCAGCAAGTTTTCTGTGAGGTCTAGATAGCATACGTCAGCGTAGTCTAAGATTGGGAGTAAAAGAGATTGGACAAGTGCAATTTTTGTGGTAAGAGGCAAAAAGTTACGTAACCTACGCAAAGAACCTCCAGAGGCAAATATTTTACGACTCGTTTCAGCAAGCTGCGGACCCCAGGATAAATTACGATCAAAGGTTATGCCTAGATTTTTGACAGTTTCACTAAATGGTATCGTTACCCCTTCAAAAACTACTTTTGGTAGTGAATCCCAATCTACATTGCAGATAGTACGTGAGCTTCCTATAACGATGACTTGCGTTTTGGATGGTAAGAGATAACGCCTGTCCATGGCCATTGCAGCGATACACAGAACTTTGAGTGACGAAACAAAGTCCAGGGCATCGCTGCTTTGGTGCTAATTACTTTGAGACTTTCAAAGAGATAATGCATGTTCATGACCATTGCAGTGGTAGGTACACAAAACTTTAAGTAGCAAAACAAAATCTAGGGCATAGCCACTTAAGAACCAGTTTCATTCCAGGCTAGGTGTGCATTACCATCTTCTATCACACCGTCACTTAACATCAGGTGAGCTCTGGTCAAAATACCGAGCCTGCCAAACACAAAAAAAGCAGCTGTGACGCTCACTACCTACTATGAGACATTTGATGGTTAGTCTCAATAGCCCTGTAGTTTCACAGCTGCAGCCCTACAAACCGGTACCCAATAGTGTTTACACACTACTGCTTGGCGGCAAGATATCTGGTACTGCGGTGGTACTACCTAGACGACTTCCTGCTAATTAAATCTAGTTATCTAAGGATATATTTAGTACGTACGACACGTTTTTTTATATCTTGAACAGTGGAAACAGTTGCTTCCTGGCCTTTTTCTGGCCTGTGCAAGGGAATGTAACATTAATGAACGATTTTTGATTTATGTGAGGATTTTCAATAGGGCCCTCTATTAGGGATGTATTTCGTATAATAGATTATTCTGTTATGGTGTTTCAAAATGGTTTATACGGTGATAAAAATTCTTTTTTTTTTGTTAACCTTAAAATTACTTGATAGTCATCGAAGAAAGACGTTTATTAACATTTTGAAATTTCTATGTAACTATGTATTTACTAGTATATATCTATTAGCTCTATCTATGTTTCTATTTTTCTTTAATATAAGGTGCTTCAGGTCTAGGCAAGCGTGCTCCATCGTAGGTCAAATCTACACATAACACCAAGCAAGATAGTGGTCAAACACAAGCCTATTTTAAATTTAAAAAAACCAAACAATTATTGATTTGTGATAATGATTTTTAAATTAGTGAATAGTTTTGTTTATAAGTTTATAGGGGGCTTATTTCGGAGAATGCATCTGTCGTCGTACTTAAGGTTTAAGATATTTATTTTCTCAAAAAGAATGTAATATTCACTTATATATGAGAAAAATACATGTTTTTCCTTAATTAGGGTAGGTTCTTACGAATTGCAAACATACAAGCGAGACGAAACAAACAGTGGCGGGTAGGCAGAACATTTGTTGACACCGTAGTGAACTAATGAGTTAGGCTATTAGCAATAATAACAAAACAGGAGATTCTATTATTATTACTTACCCCTAAAGCTGTGAAACTAGGGGCATTTAGCCTACTCTAATGTTTACGTTTACTAGATTAGTAGTAGTACCTACCTATACCTACGTACATAGTATATAGGTATGTACGTAAAGTAGTTAGTTAGGTACCTGCGAATCTACGATAGCCATTTTAACCTCGGATGTCGATTCGCACGTACCAAAATGATCCTCTGTCAATACTTACCGTGATTGATTATAGGAAGGTACATAGCTACCGTCTCCCGAGAGCTTAGTCACTGAGAAATGTGTGCTAGGATGACCACATCGACCTGAAAACTGCTTACCAAATACAAATATAACAACCATACATTTTAAGTAGTTCATAAATTCTGGAGCGGAGACCACGGACCAACAAGCGCAGCGTAGGACGTCCACCCACAAGGTGGACAGACGACCTAGTAAAGACCGCAGGAATGCGCTAGATGCGAACCGGTCTTTGTGAAAGTCAATGGGGAAGGCTTATGATCAGCAGCGGACGTCCTATGTCTGAAATGATGAACCATAAATTAAATACGCAAATTCATAAAAACAATAACATTTTTTTTAATGTTGGCAGACTTTGTGTTGGAACACAGCTCACCTAATGTTAAGTGACTGTGTGGTCGAAGATGGTAAACATACCAATTGTTATGAACACAGCATCAGGTGCTTGGCGTCATATTTTCAACTTGAGGGTAGTAGCCAGCCAGCCGAGTACCTACCTACTAGGAAATACCATGTCATGGTTTTCTCGCAATGTCTTCCTGCACCTGCACCTCATTCTCGGTGTTTGAATCCACACCCATCAGCGTGTGAACCGACTGCATTTACAACTGAGCTAACATCGCTATAAATTGGTAAAAAAATATATTTAAGAAATGTTTTGCAAATAAACCTTTAGGTAGTTCATACCACATTATACGTATAGGTATATCTTTTTCACATGACAAAATTGAATAAGATATTTTTTCGGGCCGTGTTACCTAAGCCAACAGAAACTGATTTCTATTTTTCTGAATTCTGAGACATTAATGTACCTACTGATAGTTAGGTACATGTTTGCTTTATTACCTTGTATATACTTATAATTACATTGATTTTTGTTACGATATTTATGGTTACTATATTACCACCACTCTGCTATTGTGCCTATAGGATGCTATAGATTAGTATCGGTGTGAACTGACCGCGCTTATCACCGAGTTATGATCGCTCCAAACCTATTATGAAGAAAAAACCAATCAATTTTTGAGATCTATTATAAGGTGCAGACTAAATACAGATTGCTCATTCAAAGTTTGGCTACTACAATATCTGAACTTAAACTGGTATTAACTCTAAACAATAAGTAAGCTATACATAATATATCTATCCGTGTGGTCATCCTACTGGAAATTGTTGAAGGTCCGATGTTGGTCAATTCAATCGGGACCTTTGAATTATAGTTTAGGTCGCAGCCTTTGTACAAAATCGGATATTTCGAAAATATTCAATGTAGTTTTTAATGTATGAATAGGTTGTAGGTCTGGATAGCGATAGATAAATCAATATTCAATCTTAGAGAGATACCTACTACTTGACGAAAAGCTGTTTCGTTATTTTTTCTTTATTAAGTGGATATTTCACTTTTGCCAGATTTACTTTAATCAGACTATGAATGAAACAATGTAACGTAAAAAATTTTTAGTCTAATGTATCAGGAATTTATAAGTTCAGTATCGCAAATATGTAGGTATGGTCACGAATTTCATTCTTTATTGCAAACATTACAACATCTTGTATCTTATGAAAGTACAAATATTACTTGTTTTACACCATGTAACTTTACAATAAATTAATTAGACTGTCCCGTTAGTTTTTTCTGGTAGAATTTCTACTTCATGTGGGTTGCTTCCCACCAGAGCAAAAATTTTTGACAAAATATGTTTGTCCCGTTTCTAAGTATTTACAACAAAAAAAAAACTATCAGTTATCTGTTTCCCATAGTAAAAAGCTATGCTTTGTTTGCGCTGTGTGAATTGTCCTACCACATTTATTATCAAACATCTTTGTACAATACTATCTGCACCCCATTGCTTTCCAGCATAAAATGTAACCTTTGAGTTGATCCACAGTACAAACTATCTTCATTCAGATTTTAGCATTCCCAATTTTATCCAAATCCATTGCACTGAGAATAGTATAATAACATACAAACTTACAGAATGAAATAGAAGTTTTGTATTTACAACTATTTTTTTAATGTTGAGTGTAATTTGATAGCTGTTGACAACAAAAACTTTAAATTGGCAGCACTTGAACAATATTATTTATATTCTCAGAAATGTTTAAGAAACTACCGAACCTAACTAAAAGGCTTCTTAGGGAGCTTCCTAAAAGCAAGGTGATGATGGCTGCTTATTTTTAGTACTATCTTATCATATTGTTTGTTAGATTTTATGCCTTAACACCTAATATATAAAATAAATAAATATCATAGGACTATACACACAGCGCCATCTGGCCCCTAACTAAGCAGAACTTGCATGATGGAAGTCAGATAACTGATAAAATACATACTTTTTTTTGTAAATACATACTCAGACACAGAACAAACATTTGTTCATTTCCAAAATGTTTGCCCTGAGTGGGAATCAAACCCACTCCCTACAGCTCTCAAGGCAGATATACTACCAATGAGCCAACGGGGCTGTGGCGGGGTGTTTTATAGATAATAAAAGTCACTTATAATACAAAAACACTTTAATATTGCAAGGCACTAACTAAATGACCATTGCTGAAATATAAACATGTTTACTTAGACACTTAACTAATTTTTTGACACAAATTTTACTTCAAACTAAAGAATTTACAATCACAATGTTCATATATTTTAATGACATCAAAAGTTTTCCAGGATCAATTGGTACGTATTCATCAGATGTATTTATTCAGTTTCACTGACATTGGATTCTGAAAGGCTGAAATATAGTAAGACAAGTGTGTACATGATTGCAGAGTGTGTTACAATATGAAGCAATATAATGCTCATATAGGCCATGAGCTGATCAGAAACTGGTTGTCAACCATGTTGCTTTATTATTCTGGTAAAGACCCTTTTAGAGGCATCTCCGACTAGATTAAAGAATCCATGTAAGTACCACAAAGACAAACACAAAGAAATTAAAAATTACAGATAATCGAAGAATAAATAACACAATCAGCTCAATATCAGGCAGGGTGTTGTAAAAGGCAAACCTATTTAAAAAAAAAATTAAAACAATTCCACAAGAACAATTTGTTATTTTAGAATAAAATAAGGAGCTTATGTCACTTAGTAATTACACATACGTACCTATATACAAACTCCAAAGCCTTCAATATATACAACCCAATGAAACTGAAGTTTTTGGGTAGGTATGCAAGTTTTACATTCTGAAAAAAAAACAAAGTACAAGCATACTTTTAAATTATTACTTATCACTAAAACTTCACATTAGGTATAAAGATAGCTTTCATAAGACTAAAACTCACTTCAGAAATTGATGTGATTTTGTTTTATTTATATTTAATTCCGCTGGAAACTCACGACTATGGTTTCAGCCAAATCCAGTGGCCTTTTTCAAGGAGTCAAAACAGAGCATAGCGCACGCGTAGCCTTAACGTTGCTCAGCAGTTTTTTAAATTAACCTGCGAGTAATTTCTTATAAGTAACGCAACCTAGAACTTACTTGCTTAATTCATAGTTTAAATCACGGATATGATATGCGGCCTTTTCGTACTCCTCAAACTGGGCGTTATTTCGCTTCATTTTATGAAGGATCTGTGCGACCAGAAGGTAGTCTGCAGAGCTTTGTGTGTTTAAATTCTGAAAAGTATAGTTGAATTCTGTTTGCTGTTCTCCATTTAATATACGGACCGAAGAAGACTCTTGTGGAGAATTGTTTTCTTTGTTTTTGACACAACTATCTCGTATAGCTATAAGTTGGGTTCTGAGATCTTCCCGAATCGAATGACCTTGGTTAAACGACATTCTGCAACATACAAAAACGAGGAACATAGTTAATAAGCAGCATGATAAATACTTTCTTTACACTACCTGAAATAATAATTGTATTTGGGTAGGTACTTACTTTAGTTGTATTTTAGTTAACGTCTATTTATCACGTTTTGTTTTTCAAATGTATAACAAAACTATGACAATGTTAGACAAACAAACAAAATTGGATTTTTTTTTAACGAAATTAATGCAAAAATCCACAAATGTTCAAATATATTAAAATACAGGACGCCAAGTATGCAAACTGCAAAGCGGAAATATTCAATTCAATTCAATTCAACGGAAACGGTCAAACGTGTGACCGTGGGCGGAACGAAACGTCATTATTTAATCAAATGTCAATGCCAATTTCGCACGAGATTCTTTTTTTGTGATTCCGTCTCCGATTACTGATCAGCCGCGAGATTTAGCGATGTAGACAAATACTAAATTATCGAACGAGCTAATACTAATTCTTCGTCGGAGAGCTAACGCGTTTTTTTATTTTTGAATTGATATAGACAAAATAATAATCGAAAGGGCCGATAGATTTTTTTACATTGTGGATATGCTTCCAAAGGTGTCATATATTAGGTCAAAGCCAACTAGAAAAAAATTTCGGGACGAGTCATACACGTGTAAAATATACATGTATTTATAATGAAATATATAACTATTTCGAGCATTTCTATTAAAATTTGTTCCAGCCGTTTTCGAACAATCAAATAAATCAAAAAAGATCAACAACTCGTAAGTGTTACCCGTGGTCGAATATGAAACGCAATGATTTCGAAGCTCTAACCTGCCCGATAGGGCAAATTAATTTTTTTAAAAAAGCAATGATTTCGAAGATAGAGTTTTTAATAAAGTAGTTTTTGTCAAAATATTATTTTAGATACATATTTATTTTCCACCTAAACCTAATAAGTAAAGGACTCCTAGATACATAGAAAGATAGTGTTCAAATTGTTGACAGCCCTGTTGACTCATTAGTAGATAGCATTGTCTGTTTTAAGAGCTGTCGGGAGGTGTATTCGATTCCCACCCACGAAAAACATTTTGAAGTAAACAAATGTTTTTTCTGTGTCTGGGTGTATAGGTATGTATTTAGAAAAAAAATCTACGCGTTCAGTTATCTGACTATCATTGTACAAGCTTTGCTTAGTTTGGAATCAAATGGCGCTATGTAACGTTATCTTACGATATTTATTTATTTTCTTTCCAAATATTGCACAACTGAACCCAAATATAAAATAAATATACCAGATTCAATCATAAATAATAGTAGACGATAGTTTCCATATTTCCTTAACTACCAGTAACATACTTGTATCCCATGAGCAGGTACCGGTTAAAATCGGTCAAGCGTGAGAGGTCCAGCGCCAGAGGCCCTGGTAAACTTGCGTACGTCATTAATGCCTAATTGAATTAGGCTCAAGGGCGTATCCTGAGTACACTGATATTATACTTTACTGTAACGAACGTATACGCTAGGAAGGTTTGAAAATTATATGCAAAGAAAACTAAAAAGCGATTTTCACCTTTTCTTGGTAGATGTTCCTAAAACTCAAACTAAACGTTTCAAATCTACCTTCACAGTGCGCACCGCTAAGCAATGGAATTTGCTGCCCGAGTGAGTATTCCCTGATGGATACAATCTGGGTGCCATCAAGTTGCGAGTGAATCGGTTTCTACTAGTCAAGCATGCTCCATTATAGATCGCATCTTTACTTAACATCGGGCAAGATGGCGGTCAAACGCAAAACTATTTGTAATTTAAAAATAACTACTTTTCTTGATTCTTCAAAATCAAGAAATCAACTTAAAATGTTTGGAAACTGTTTTGTTAAAGCAATTGTGATTTACCGCAAATAAAGACCAAAATAAATGCCAGTAGCTGTGATTTCACTGTAAAATTATGATCCATTTGTCCATAAATGGTAAAAAAATATTGGTATGGAAATCGAACCACCTTAAGAAGGCTGCTTTGGTACCCAAGAAATAAATGAAAAAAATGATAGGTTTACCAACATTTGACGTTTATATTTTATAAACTTTCGGAAAAAATATTTAGGTTATTTAGGAAAAAAATATTTACTCAAAAACATTTGTAAAAGTTACAAAAAATAATATTTCTTAAATCGACGCGTACGGTCGTTATAAAAGCTACCCCATCACTAATTTTATTGTTCTCAGTGTAGTAGGTAACTAACCAGTATCACGGGCGTTTCGGCGGGAACGCGGAAAGGTCGCATTGCCGCATTTATTTTTCAAGACGTTTTTGATTATTAAACTAGGTATTAAATTTATGTATCAAAATAATGATGTTTTATTCATAAAGTGCCAAATTACATACGAGAGCGTAGGAAAGTTATATAATGTGGTGAGATATGACTTTTCGTGATACTTCCAAAACTCCATTAAAGCTTGTAGTAAAGTCGCCATTATTTTACCTGGCATGACTGTATTCGATCAGTACTTACTTTATGTGACTTTGACTTAGGTTAGACTTTGACTTAGGTTAAACTTAACTTACGATACTTAATAATATTAAAATACATTATACTGGCAAATATACAAAATGCGACGCCAAAACGAAAAAAGAAGACTACAATGAGTATCACCCCGCACCCGCAGAGCACTCGCGGCTAGTCGGCGTGCCATTCCCACCCGTATTAAGTCTCTACTTCGGGTTAAAATAGCGTGCGTGAAGTGCTGTGGCCAATTGTGTGCGTGACCAACATAAGACGCGTTCGTACTTCCTGTTGCTATGTAGCCGCAGGTTAGCCAAACGCCACACTTTCTTTCCAACCTACCGCCTAATTCTTTAGGTTTAACTAATTACCTACACATTCCAAACTTAATGCTTATTTAAAGTTTACCTACTAAAAATATAATTTACCTGCTACATAAATAAAATTTAAATATTCTACATCACTTTTGTATGAATAATTTATTTTCTTTAAAGTTTTTCAAGAGTCGATGTGCTCAGAAAATGATTTTTCTTCAAGTTTTTTTTAGTACTGTGCTAAATTCACACTAGTAATTGTATATTTATAACTTTTCTTTCAAATGAAGACAAATATTTAGTTAGGTACTAAATTGTTAATAAGTAGGTACATATAGGTGTTTCTTATGTGATTTGCAAATACCTATTCTAAAACCGTTAGGTATTGTCTGACGATCCAAAACAAAGAATCCAAGAACTTACAGACTCACGGTCCATCATTAGACACTTGTGTGAGATCAAAGTCGAAGTTTACAGACAGTAGATTAGATTTCTTTGTGGATGTCAATTTTGTGATTCTAGATAAAAGAATTTCTTTATAGCTTTTCTCTTGAGCAAGTTCCAATTGCTTTTAAAGAAAAAATTCTGTTGGATACCAGGTCAATCAAGCAAGATATTTTTATATTTAAGACGGAGATAATTTATATAATATATGTCCTTACCTATACTTGCTTTTGTATAGTTTTGTAATGGTTGAAAGTAAAGTCTATAGTAAAGGTACTTAGTTTGAATACCTACATAAACCACAGCAGTGATGAGTGCGGTGTAGATAAAGATTTGTAGCGATGATAACTCGGTGATTAGATAACTGAGCGCGGTCGGTTTGGACGCCGAAAGGCGTGGGTTCAAATCTCACCAATGAGCTTGACCTGGCGGTGAAGGAAAACATCGTGAGGAAACCATAACATGGTGGTAGGGTACTTTCTAGTTACTCAACTAACTTGAAGGTAGCTACCCTCAAGTTGAAAATCTGTCACCAAGCATCTAACAGTGCGTTTCGGCAGCCCCACTTGAGAGGCAGTTTTAGTCCAGGCTTGGTGTGTTTACCACCTTGCCATACCATCACTTAACATCAGGTGAGCTGTGGTCAACACCTAGCCTGTCAATCATAAAATTAAGATTGCCTGAATTGTCAACTAACCTGCTAACAACTAATAGTAACTGGTCGTTACATGAAGTTGTTAGAAATAGACTATCTAGGTTACTAGACTATATACACTAACCTATCTTTTTTGTTGACAGTAGATATATAGTACACCACAACATGACGACGAAAATAATAATAATAATTGTCCTGATAGTTGTCACCAACATCGGTAGGCGGTTGGGTCAAGGGTCAGCTTGAAAAGGCAGTGATCCTTGACACGGCGCACATTGTGAGGTGGTTCCTCCCTCTGCAGCCCTAACTACCGGCAGCTTGAGCCCTACCCCGCTGCTGGCTGCACCCTAGTATATAAGTTTTTTTTATATATTTAACTAGCTGACCCGACAGACGTTGTCCTGTCTTAATGTGAAATATGCACGGAAGAAAATTAAATGATAAATTAATTATTTGATCAGTATAATTCCGACCCATGCATCTGTTTTGACCTTTTAAGTATTTTATTTGCAGCAAACATTCTGTCAAAAGACTTACAGTTATGTCAGACGTCATAAGGTTACATTAGAAAAGTTAATATGGTCGTCAACCCGGAAACAAATGATTTTTAGTGCATATTTTTTTCTTAGTCAACTTTCCATTTTTTTTTATGATTGACAGGCTAGGTGTTTTGACCACAGCTCACCTAATGTTAAGTGAAGGTGTGTTATTATATATTCTGTTAATCGAGACGGAGATAAATCCAACAAATCAACAACCATAAAAATCGGTTCAGCAATTCTCGAGTTATAAGTGTTGTAACAAACCCGACTAGATATACCTACTTAGATATAGATATAAAAAAAAATTGAGAAAAAAAATCAGAAAGTAGCCGAGACTGAACAAAATAAAATTTAATTTATTGAAAACAGTTTACATATATCGTAACAGGTTTTATCTTAATTTAATAGTGTAAGTACATTACTATTTAAATATTTCATCATATCACATCCACAAACCCTTATTCCGGTATCCGATAAAATATTCCGTCTGTAAGCTGCTTAGATATAAACTTGTTGATTCGCAAAGGCGACCGCAGGGGAACGTAATTGGTCACCAGATACCTTGACTGCTTCTAAATCGGGGACTAGATCCACTAAAGAATTTACTAAGATGTGTTAGCAAATGCTTTGCAGCTTCAGTAGTGGTGAAAAATGTAAAAGAACGCTTTCTTGTTTAGAGTTTTAAACTAGCTTTAGTGTTTGGTCATTATTTATATAATAGGTTCTATCATATCTAGGTCCTGAGTTCGATCCTCACGGTACGCTTCTATATTGAGCGATAATAAGCTCTGTGATTAGCTCGGTTGGTTCACACGCCGCAAGGCGTGAGTTCAACCCCAAAACAATGACCTTCCGGCGAAGGAAAATATCACGAGGCGTGGTGGTAAGGTACTTTCTAGTACTCGGCTGGCTAGCTACTACCACCGTCAAGTTGAAAATCTGCCGCCAAGCACCTAACGGTGTATTCCGGCAGTATCACTTTAGAACCAATTCCATCCTTGGCTAGTTGTGTTTTACCAGCTTCGACCACAGATTAATTGTGGTCAAACGCCTAGTCCGTCAACAGTAAAGAAGTATAAAATAAATATCATAGGAAGTGTTAGTATGTTACAACCATTTTTTTCCGCCTGATGGTAAGTGATGGTGTGGTCGAAGATGAAGCACGCAACCTAGAAGATACTTATTCACTCTGACCTTGAAAAGATCTAGATTATATCTATCAGGAAACAAGGAAGCTGGCAGCTTGTACAGATAAACAATCCAATCCAAGCAAGTTTACAGTTTGCATTGCAAAGTTTTTCAAATCGTAACCACAGACAGAATGATTTGCTATATTCCGTAACAGTAAATCGAATATTTCATGAGCGAGCCATTTGCAATACTTGCCCTAATTCGGTGGCAGTCTCTGAAACGTGCGACCTTGGTCTTTAAACTGCAGATATTCCTGTTCAATCGCTCTAGAGATGCATGGAGACGTTGTTAAACTTTCAAATGCAATAATTAGCCGTATTAGCTAAAGTTGTTTTAGATAATACAGAAAGCGTATCAATATTAAAGATCGCCACAAATTGTTCTAAAGGTTGTCTTAAACAAAGGTGGTGAGACGACAGCAGTGCACTTATAATCATATTTATTTATTACTAGCGGACGCCTCGCGGTTTCACCCGCGTAGTTCCCGTTTCCGTGGGAATACATGGATAAATAGTAGCCTATGTCACCCAGGGATAGCGTAGCTTCCCACTGGGAAAGAATTTTTTAAATCGGTCCAGTAGTTACGGAGCCTATTCAATACAAACAAACAAACAAATCTTTCCTGTTTATTTTAACAAACATAATTATATTATAATGTGTAATTTAAGAGTTAGAATTTAAACATAATAAATTAAGACAACAAGTGCGACGTTTTCGCTGTGCGAAAAAGCACTCTAAAATAAAGATTAAAAAAAAAAAAAAAAAAAAAAAGGTGGTTCGATTTCCATAGAATTATTTTTTGCCATTTATGAACAAATGGAGCATAACTTTACAGTGAAATCACAGCTACTGGTATTTATTTTGGTCTTTATTTGCGGTAAATCACAATTGCTTGAATAAAACAGTAGGTTATTAGCTAAATCTACTGTTTTATTAAAAAGTCTTAGGATCATTAGGATAAATCTTTCATAAATTTGATTTTGTGCTAATAATGTACTGATTTATTGAAGCAATTGTAATTTACAGCAAATAAAGATCAAATTAAATGTCAGTAGCTGTGATTTCACTCTAAAATTATACTCCATTTGTCCATAAATGGCTAAAATTTATTTGTATGGAAATCGAACCACCTTATCGCACAATTAAAAAAAAAAGTAAATCCAATCGGAGAGTGGCTGTGTCGTATAAACAAAACGCATTCCTGTTTCAGAGCTTTTCTTTCAAATAGTCTTATGACCTCTTTAATTTCGCCAGCTTTCGCAAACTCTTCAAACCGGACCTCAGGAAAAAAAACAGTGTATGACTGTGACTCATCGACACGGTCGTGTGTACGTGAATACTTTTAAATTTTAGCACTAAGAAGTTCTGCGGTTTTCTATGTTTCAAGTCCTTACGTAAAGTAACTAAATCTTTGATCCCAGAGCGAGTTACGTAATAAAATTTGGATGTAGATGATAACATGAAGCTGCAACACCACATTATAAACCCCAATTTTGTTAGCAGTTTGCCTCATAAACAAAAAAAAACAAAATTGAAGACTTATTTACGGAATCGGATAACCCAAAACCGGGCAGTCTACATCTCCAGGTAACAGGACAATTCAGGTTAAAAAAAGTGTTTTTTTTTCTGTGGAATAGTTTTTTTTTTTGCTATCTCAACATTAAAGATTTAGGTACTCAGCGCCTTACTACAATTTCCTGAAACACAGTTAAACCGGTTATTGTTAATTCTAATAAAATATATAAAACACATATTTATCTTGTTCTGTAGTAAATACAACGTTCTCCAACGAAAGGCCTTCCCGGGAGATTATAACTTCAGAAATTTTCAACAAAAATATTGACAGAATCTGAAAAGTAGGCACCGATATGCTACTATTGGCTTGTTTGTATTGTATGTTTTTGTTTTAATAATATTAGACTTACACGGCAAATAAACTGATTACATAAGCCTAAAAAAAATTGCGCTTACAGATAAAAAAATTATAATGTCAATGTATCTAATTTTGTTTATAAACTTTTACTAACAAATTTGAGTCGCACTAAGACTTAGTGATGCAGTCTTATGATAAGTGATGTTAAAGTATATGAACAGTGGAATCCCTATACATATATGATACACTGAAGACCAAATTTAGCAAACTGAATCACAATTTGACGTATATGTATATTATTATATTATATTATTATATTGTTATATTATATTATATTATTATATTGTTTAAATGAGACACTGAAGACCAAAATTAGCAAACTAAATTACAATTTGACATGTACATATATATATGAGACACTGGTGACCAAATTTAGAAAACTAAATCATAATTCGACGTATATGTATGTATACGTATATTAGATACTGAAGACCAAATTTAGCAAACTAAATCACAATTTGACGTATGATTATGTGTATGGTATTGGTATTATTGTCTATATGAGATACTGAAGACCAAATTTAGCGAACTAAATAACAATTTGACTTATACGTACGTATATATGAGACACTGAAGACCAAATTTAGCAAACTAAATCACAATTTGACGTATGATTATGTGTATGGTATTGGTATTATTGTCTATATGAGATACTGAAGACCAAATTTAGCGAACTAAATAACAATTTGACTTATACGTACGTATATATGAGACACTGAAGACCAAATTTAGCAAACTAAATCGCAATTCGCTCAAGTTGCTGTACTACGCCGCAGTAGCTCGCGACGCCCTCGACGTCTAATGAAACTTGCTCTTTGAATGGTATTAGTTCGGTTCGAGTTATTGCTAGGTGATTTATTGAGATTTAAGAGTTCCAAGGTTTGCGGAAAGTTAATAAATGGTCAGGAAATGTTTAGTCATCGAATTTAGAATTTAGGTACGCGTGTGCCTTTGTTTTAATTAAGTAACATTTCCATTCATAAAAACGCTTTCACAAAGTGTGCAGCAAAATATGGAGATTTAATAAAAAAAAAATTTGGGGTCTTTTAAACCGCAAGGCGACGACAGCCCCATCGGTAACCTAACCTAACCTAAGTTATTAAATCCAATATTTATGATACAATTAGCCATCTAGGTAAACTAATCGTTGATGATGATTTCTAGCCTGGAGGGAAATCTGCCAGTCCATAATTCACTCCAACCTCTTTGGTGTTAGAATTGGACATAATGTCCGAAATCCACATTCAACTCATTCATTTCGAATTCGATGAAGATAAATATGGATTGTTTATCTAAGGATAGGTGATCCATGCCAGATCCCTCATTACTGCTCGTGTGAAAAAACGTGCTGAAACGCCTCGGCCATCACATGCTGTTTCATGTTCTAAGAACTGTGCGTACATATTTATATTGTAGTTCGCCATCTTCAATGATATTATCTGTCGGGCTTTTGTCAGTATCGGCATCTCATCAGGTTTAGAACTGAACGGACTCAAACGGGACGACTGCAAAAGACCCAATGGGATGACCCTTATCCCATGAAAAATTGAGCGGCTTCTGGTGTGGGGAGGTCACATGTGCCGACACCTTGGTGCCGTCTCATCTTTCTATGACATTGGAATAAGCTGGAAATGCCGCGCTTAAAGCTGAAAATGATATTTTCTAATACTGCATTGTTATTAACTCTTCTTTCTTTTTCTTTAATTTTGGTATCGAATTATATCGAATTTTGTTTTCCTATTTAAAGTTCTGTGTGTCGCTGCAATGGTCATGGACAGGCATTATCTCTTACCATCAGGAGAGCGTCTCGTTCGTCTCATTACGTTTTAAAAAAAACTTAAATCAAATTATCTATAACACCTAGAGTGACCTCAATTGATAATTTCGCGCTCCATACAGTAGATAAATAGAATTGAGTAAAGTTCTTGATAAAAAAAAACTCATTGTAAAAAACAAAAAGTGCCCCATTTTCAGTGTAAGCAAGGATCAGAAAATAGAGTATAAAATATTAATAAAATTCCAAATGACAAAGAGCAAATTGCGCTCCGCTTTCGGTTCTTTACAAAAGAGACGTAATGGGAAATAGCGGTTTCATTTATACCATCTTTTTGAAACTGTAGATTGATTGCTTGTACCGAAACTTTATGTAAAAAGTATATCTGGCAAAGAACACACTTTTGCCAGGTTTCTTTTCGATCATAATAAATGGCCATAATCAGACGGACGCTGCGCCGGGTCCATTGCGTTCCAGATGAGGATCCGGACAGTGTCCAGGAGTGTCGATCTCGATGTAGATTTAAGTTGTCTCATTCTGCTTGGCGGCAGATGTTTAATTTGATGGTGGCTAACCGGCGGAGTATACTAGAAAGTACTCTACCACCTTGTATCGTGTCCTCACAATGAAAATTACAAATAAACTGGCGTTTGACCGCCATCTCGTCTGATGTTAAGCGAAGATACGGTCTCCGATGAATCACGCTTGCCTAAAATAAACCGATACACTTCCAACGTAAAGATACTATAAGTATATCTATCGAGGAACACTCAGCAACAAAGTCTATTTAAAGTTTTGGCGGGAAAGCGGAAAGAGTCGTGTCACCCCGTTGTATTTTTTTCCAAAACTAGTGTTTTGTCGAGTGGTTATGCATAAAAATGGTGATGTTCATAAAGTGCCGGATCACAAGCGCGAGTGTGGGAAAATGATATAATGTGGTGAAACATGACTTCTCGTGTTGCTTCAAAAACTCCATCGAAGCTTTATAGTAAAATCACCACAACTTTATTAAAGCATGACTGGACTTGACTGGTACGGACTAAACTTAACTTAGAATGGACTTTGACAATAACTATAGCTACGAGGCAACTTATTTAACTTTTAAAATGTGAAACACAATACTCAAGATGCGACGCCAAAACTAAAAAAAAAAATGTAGGATCGAACTGTTTGACAATCTCGAAAAATGAGTTTTGGCGGGAACGCGGGAAGAGTCGTGTCGCTCCGTTGTATTTTTTTCCAAAACTAGTGTTTTGTCGAGTGTTTATGCATAAAAATGGTGGTGTTTTATTCATAAAGTGCCGAATTACAAGCGCGAGTGTGGGAAAATGATATAATGTGGTGAAACATGAGTTTTCGTGTTGCTTCCAAAACTCCATCGAAGCTTTGTAGTAAAGTTGCCACTACTTTACTAAAGCATGACTGGAATTAACTGACACGAACTGGACTTGACAAAGACGACTTTGACTAAAAGTAGCTACGATGGCACTTATTTAACTTGAAAATATATAATTACTTGACACTGGCAAATGCTAAAACGCGACGCCAAAACCAAAGAAAAAAAAAAAAAAAAAATCTCGAAAAACGTCATTTCTAACCTCAATGGACGCAAACTGACATTTAGAGTTGAAATCCCGCAATATTACACTGTGATTGTCACTAAAATTTAACATTGTTTGTGTTTTTGCTACATCCACTAATCTATTTACCAAACCGTAATTACGTTTATAAGCCGGCAGATTCAAATCCCCACGAGTATCTGTATATGAAGCGCGATCTACAATAGTAACATTAAAATCACTAGCGAGTCGAATCAATAGAACAATTCTCGTGGGCATTGCTGTTATCTGTCAATCTAGTGCAAGTATCATTTAGTTTCGAATCCAAACAAAAGATCAGTATGTAAATTTGAATGAAATGACTGAAAAAATAACACAAAATGTAACTTTGTGTTATTTTTTTAGTCATTGATGTCAAGCCATGATCCTTAGGCTAACTAAACGCTCTGCTCCAATGAAGTAGCAAGGTTTCGGAGTAGGTAAACGAAAATATCATCGATGTATAGGTACAATTTTTAAGTTTTTTGTTGATTTTTAAGAAACCGCTCGATCGATTTCGTTAAAATTTATAAGTAGTATGATCTACCAAGCAAAAAAAAGAATCGTCAAAATCGATTGACGGAGTTATCGCATAACAAACATTTTAAAAAAACCGGCCAAGTCAGACGCGCACGAATGGTACCGTAACATTATCTGTAAAAAACTGCAAAAAAAAATCACGTTTGTTGTTAAATATTTATTTTATTTTTAGTATTTGTTGTTATAGCGGCAATAGAAATACATCATCTGTGAAAATTTCAACTGTCTAGCTATCACCGTTCTTGAGATACAGCCTGGTGACAGACGGACAGCGAAGTCTCAGTAATAGGGTCCCGTTTTTACCCTTTGGGTACGGAACCCTAAAAAACAGGCGAGTTGAGAGCCTCCTTCTTTTTTGATTTATTTTTAGGTTAATTAGACACTACAAAAAAGATGCAAGATATAGTAAAATTCGGTTCGACGACCTTATTTCATAGCAAATAAGATTTTTGTTATTTCTGTAACTAAGTATTATTAATGTAATTGTTTGTTTTATTATGTGTGTTGTTGCTGGCCAATTAGTGCGAGAATTTCGCTGTGCGAATATGTAGTACACCTACAATAAATAAAGATTTAAAAAAAAGCTGCCAAACGTTGTGGTTTAAAAGATGATACACTAAAATAAGAGATATAAACTTAAATTTCGATGATAAGAGTAAACGATATTTTGTCTATAATCTCGTTCGTCTCTTTACTTTTATCATAACACTATCTGAGTTTTGGCGGGAACGCGGGAAGAGTCGTGTCGCTCCGTTGTATTTTTTCCCAAAACTAGTGTTTTGTCGAGTGTTTTTTTTTTTCTTTGGTTTTGGCGTCGCGTTTTAGCATTTGCCAGTGTCAAGTAATTATATATTTTCAAGTTTCAAAAGTTAAATAAGTGCCATCGTAGCTAGTTTTAGTCAAAGTCGTCTTTGTCAAGTCCAGTTCGTGTCAGTTAATTCCAGTCATGCTTTAGTAAAGTAGTGGCAACTTTACTATGAAGCTTCGATGGAGTTTTGGAAGCAACACGAAAAGTCATGTTTCACCACATTATATCATTTTCCCCACACTCGCGATTGTAATTTGGCACTTTATGAATAAAACACCACCATTTTTATGTATAAACATCCGACAAAACACTAGTTTTGGAAAAAAATACAACGGAGCGACACGACTCTTCCCGCGTACCCGCCAAAACTCCTTGTCGAGTGTTTATGCATAAAAATGGTGGTGTTATATTCATAAAGTGGCGAATTACAAGCGCGAGTGTGGGAAAATGATATAATGTGGCGAAACATTACTTTTCTAATGAAAAAATAAAAAAAATAATAACTTTAGCTAAGAGACAGCAGAAATAACACTTAAGACAAGGCAGTATGGCTTTACAGCTTTAGCCTGCCCGATGGGGCTAATTAACAAAAAAAAAAATGTAATTACCCAGCAATGTTTGTAGCTGTATTACTGTGTTTTAATATGGAGAACGTTAATAATAGCGTTGCTGTAATCAGTTGAATAATTATTGCCGTAACCGAATATTGCCCGCTCTAGTTCTGTTCTGAATAAAAGAATGAATTCGAAATAAGTAAACATCATTTCACTAGAATCGATTTCGATGAATCTGAATTGAAATAATGGAACAACTTTTGAGAGAAATACGCGCTTATTTAATTTTCAACATTGTAAGCAATAAAATTTTATTAAAAATAAATTGTTCATTTTACAGTATGACCAATGTTTGATTGATTAACTGATGTTTCTTGGAAGCTCTACTGAGATTTACCTGAGTGTTGTTGTGTGCTCAGTGGTTAGCCCAGTCGGTTCACACACTGAAAGGCATGGATTCAAGCCCCAACAATGAGCTCGAGCTACCAGTGAAGGAAAACATTGTGAGGAAACCATAGAATGGGGCGTTAGGATACTTTCTAGTAGGTACTCGGCTGGCTAGCTCAAGTTAAAAATTTATCGCATCTAACAACGTTCCGACAACCTCGCTAGGGAGCCAGTTCCATTCCAGGCTAAGTAGGTTTACCATCTTCAACCACAACCACTTAACATTATTAGCCTGTCTGTAAGCAAAAGTAATGAGACGCTCTCATGGTAAGAGGTAACGTTAATTTCATCTAGAAGTTCACCTAAAATTGATTTCAATTTATTTTACATCTAGAATCCTAAAACTATCTTTCATCCCCAAATCGCTTGACACAAAAAAACACCCCGAAAAGGCTTTCGCTTTTCATCCAACGTTTTTTATAGAAATCAAAACGCCATCTCGCGGGCGTATTTACAGGAGTTTTTTCGCTAACCCTGAGAAATGATCTGTTCAGTGGCATTGATTAACGAGCTCGAGTCAGGGCCGGAACGCCATTCTGGCACTCTGGAGAATATCTCGGTCACTCTCACCCTTATGATTTGTTTAACGTCGTTGACAGGGACAGAGATAATCTCGAGCGCGTCAGAATTGAGCTTCAAAAGCCACACGCATCTGTGGCTGTCGTTCCTTGCTTTAGAATTAACGTTTTGATTGGTACACAATTAATGATGTCTGATTTCTGAGCGTTTATAGAAGATTACTATTACACTGTTCTTGAATCGATTAACTATAACCTTCGATTAGGTAAACAAACTATTGATCATTTATGGTATGCAGGCTACGCAATTGACCACAGCTCATTTCATGTCAAGTGATGGTGTGGTATCATGGCTGACTCACTGCTCCAATGAAACTGCGAGGTTTCGGAGTATCTAAACGAAAATATCATCGATGTAAGTAGGTATTGCTAAATTTTTTAGATTATTGTTAATTTTTAAAAACCGCTCGATCGGTTTCAATAAAATTACATCTGACAGCCCTGTTGGTTTATTGGTAGCATGTCTGCTCCAAGAGCTGAAGGGCGTGGGTTCGATTCCCACCCAGGACAAGCATTTTGTGATATAAAAACAATGTTTGTTCTGTGTCTGGGTATACTGTATGTATTATAAGTATGTATTTACAAAAAAAAAACTATTTAAATATTCGCTGCTTAGTCAGATAGCGCTGTGTATAATATCCTATGATATAAAAAAAAATATATGGCTGTCACCTCTGAAGTATGATCTACCAAGCAAAAAAGAATCATCAAAATCGATTCATAATTGGCGGAATGGTCGCGTAACATAGGTACATGTATACAAAAAAACACACAGTCGAATTGAGAACCTTGTTTGAGTCGGTTAAAAAGAAAACGAAGTAGGAAAATTAGTTTTCAAACCCAGCTCGCAACGTTAACGTCTACCATCACAAAACAGGTCACGGTGGCAATCAGGAAAATATCCGTGTTTGCAATAAAAATGCAATGCAGAATCTTGCATCTATCATATCTACTCGCTGACAAACAACGCTCAACGCGATATTACCAAGAAAAATTGATACTAAGTAACATGAAAAGATATAAACTCTGGCGTGCGGCCAGCGATGTGCAATTTGGCGCAAGTTGATCGTATCAAGGAGGGCGGCGGGTTACGTAGAGATTGCGTTAGATTTAGACTATTTGCTAGTTGGAGAGGTCATTGGATAATTTTCATAAGGTCCTATTAGATTCTCACATTAGCAATGACTCGCTTGTTCGGAAAAGGCTCCAAAGCCTTGAACATCGTCGCAAAGTTAGTTAGTTTTCTGCCGAATACACTTTGGTGAGTGCGCTTCAGATCTGCATAACCTAATTTCACCCTGCCCTTTCTACTATCGGACAGCTAGGAGCTCCAAGAAGTGACACCGCTTCATGGTCGATATTCGGGAGGCCTCGGTCGCTATATAGTGCGACAGAGAAAGAAAATGTTTTTGCAATATTTCAATGAAAGCCACTATTGGTTACCGCCAGCTGCAGGTGATAGTATTATTTTGTAGTAAATGAGTGCTATGTTCATAATATTAGGCAGGATTTTCGAAATTTAGAAATAATAACTTTGGAATTGTGAAGTGAGCAAAAATTCTGATTGCACATTTACGATGTCTTAATCGGTTTGTATTACCGATTAAATTGTTTCTTGTAATTAAAAAATAGTAATGTACAATGTACATATATTATTACAATTTTCCCAAAAAAAAACGTGGACATTTATCTCGACACAACATGAAATGAAACTTGCAGCAAAAAACTTAAGTGGCTCTCCCACTATAAGACAGGTTGCGCTTCGTGCGAACGCCGATAGCGAGTGATGTATGCGCTTGCAGTCAGTTGCTACAGATTTAGCGCTAATAACTTAGACTTACCGACAAATTACCAGAGCGAACCTCTTTATTTATTTTAGTTTTAAACTTCAAAAGCAAAATAAACGGAGCAATAATCGTAGATGGTGCGCTTCGACTTATATCTGTAGCTATAACCGTCAATGTAGAAAATTTGTAAGAGATAATTCCAACGTATGTCAAAAAAATATTTCGTCAAATTTCATAGTTCTGCCTGGAAGTTCTTGATTTAAGACATCGTCAAAAACGTGGATTGTAGATACCTACTGGCACGAAAATGTAAAAACTGGTGTGTAAAAAACCTGTAACGGAAAGGTCTACGTTGCCTCTGCCACAATAATTCCCTAACCTAGTTTTAGAACCGTAAATTCCCTATTTTATTATTTGGTTGTGCTGTATGTATTACTCGTATAAGTATGTATTTACAAACAAAAAATAAGTATTCTATCAGATATCTGACTTCCATAGTACAAGCTTTGCTTAGTTTGGGGTCAGATGGCGCTGTGTGTAATGTCCTTCGATATTTATTTTATTTTTATAGTTTCAGCCACATCCGGTGGCGTTCTTCATGGAGACAAAGCTGAGTACAAAGCGCGTGCGGTTGGTCGTGCTTCGCACCACTGAATGCAGCCAAAACTATAGTAGTAGTAGGGAGTACCTATCCGATAAAATTAAACAAGTTAAGAAATGTATCAATAACACGTCAGTTCCCATTTTACTTGCGATCCCTTGCTGAAAATGCGCATATTAAATAAATAAATACCGTAGGACTATACACACAGCGCCATCTGGCCCCAAACTAAGCAGAGCTTGTGTGATGGAAGTCAGATAACTGATAGAATACATAAATACTTGTTGTTGATACCTATATTTTGTAACGTCTTTGTGCAAAGTCAAATTATAATTTATTGCTATGCTACAACACAGTGATACAATAAAGATTTCTGATTCTGATTCTGCTTGTAACTTTATAAACAAGGTGAATAATAATGAACAATATAAGCTTAGTTACGAGTAGAAAAGGTAGTTTGAAAAAATAATTTAGATCCGATTTTTGGCATCCAGTTACGCCAATTAAGAGACCTTTCAAGCTTTGACCTTATCGTCTTGTCTCTTTGCCCACGCAAACCGCCTTCAATTAGTAAGGGCATGGAGACACAGTGTAGTCATACAAACAGAACAAAAATTTTAAACCAAATCGAAATTGAACAGTAACAAAAAAAACTAAGAGCGTAATTTTTATGGCGAGGAATCAAACCCCGATAATGAGCTTGAGCTGCCGGTAAAGGAAACCATAGCATGGTGGTAGAGTTAACTCGGCTGGCTAGCTACCACACATAAGTTGTAAAGCTATCGCCAAGCACTAAACGATGTGTTCCGTCTGGTAGCCTCACTTGAGAGCCAGCTCCATTCCAGGTTAGGTGTCTTTGAAAGAAAGATAATAGTTTCATTTTGCAACACAAGCAGAAAAACAAACAAACAGAGATAGACAGTTACAAAATAGGGTCTCACCTCAGCATGACTACATTATAACTTAACATCAGGTGAGCTATGGTCAAACACCTAGCCTGTCGACAATTTTAAAAAGACGTTAATGCTAGTTTTGGGTACCTACAGAGTTTTCCTGCTGAAAACACACTGTGACAGGAATAAGGGATTGACATATCTAAGACTTTGCCCAATTATGATGGAGGCAAGTTGGGATTACTACCCTTTGTGCATTATTCAGATATCTTCCATACGCGCCTTACCTACGTACGTGTTTGCGGCTTCCCGCTGTTTACAGTTAGCTTATTAAATATTTGTTGCCTAGATGTCGGTTTGTTCCGCAAGTGTACACTCCATGCCAAAGTTTAATGCAACTACTAAATTTTTAACCGATCGAAAAAAGGAGAAGGTTCTCTATTCGACTGTATGTTTTTTTTTGTATCGCGATCATTCCGCCAATTGTGAATCGATTTTGATGATTCTTTTTTGTTTGGTGGATCATACTTCAGGGGCGGTCCCATATAAATATAATTATCGGAATGGATTGAGCTGTTTTTAAAAAAATCAATAAAAATGTAAAAATTGTATACATCGATGATAATTATTTTCGTTTACTCCAAAACCTCGGAGCCGGTTTTTTTAAATTGTAAATTAATAATATATTATATTTATTTATTATTCAGATATTTCACAACATTCATTCCCTTGGTGGTAAATATCCTTAGCAGGAGGTCGTCTAGGTAGGTGCCACCGCAGTACCACATATTCTACCGGCAAGTAAGTAGTACTGTGTAAACGTTATTGTGCTCCCGTTTGAAAGGTACTGTAGCTAACGAAATGACTAACCATCGATAGTCTCAAAGTAGTACCAAAGCACAGGGCTTTGTTTTGTTACTCAAATGTTCTTAAACAGGCGTTACTTCTTACCATATTAAGTCATTAAAAATTAAAAAAATAATATTTTATAATTTTCTAGTATAATTTTTTTGTAAAATCATCAGAAAATTGTTTTATGGACAGATAGAAAAATCAATTTTCATCGTTTTTGCTGCTTATAACTTTGTTATTTTTCGTTCTACGACTAAAAGTTGATTGACCAAAGTTATAGAGAAACTACTGCTCTTTTGTTAATTAAACATGTTTCATTTCTTTCTGAATCCTATGCGGACAAAGTCACGAGCGCAAGCTAGTCTATACTATTATTAAGAGGAAAGATTTGATTGTCTGTTTGTTTGTATTGAATAGGCTCCGAAACTACTGGACCGATTTCAAAAATTCTTTCACAGTTGAGAAGCTACACTATCCCCGGGTGACATAGGCTACTTTTTATCCCTGTATTCTCACGGGCACGGGAACTACGGAGGTGAAACCGCGAGACGTCCGCTAGAAAATAATAAAGCTAATGAAATTTCGTCGATTTTGCGAATTTAAAATTTTAACCATAAAATAATTGTCAACTGAAATTTCGGCACCAAATCTAGCTCGTACGATTTATTAACCATACGCAGTTACATTTTATGGGCCAATATCGGAAAAATTCACTGAGCTTCGAAATGCGCGCATCAAAAATATAGCTATGAACTGTTAAAACAATTTTTTACCCATTTCTACCGCTTTTACCGTGACGAGGTATGGCCAAAAGCATGCGGAAACTGCAATACGTCGATAACGGTAAATTTCAACGGTAAAGGTCTAACCGCACTAACCGCTTGCGACAAAAAAAAGTTTATCGCAAAAACTCACTCGATCTTAATCGTACGCATAAGTTTAAGTACAACATTTTTTTATGGCTGACAGTCTACGCGTTTGACAACAGCTCATAGAAAGAAAGAAAGAAATCAGCGCCATTTGACCCCAAACTAAGCAGAGCTTGTGCTATAAAGAAATAAGGAACAATTAAAAAGAAAAAATTTTGGTCCCAAGTCATCGCCGTAGGATTCCCTGTGTTGCGATGACTAGTACTCTTCTATAGGACCTATTTGTGTTGTCTAAGTGCATATTGTCGCATCTCACTTCCGAACCGAATCCTAGTGGGAAACAACCAGTATTGAATGTGAAATATTCATAGCAAATGAAACAGGTAGTGTTAAAAACGAATGTAACTGGGAGGCCACAAAATAAAAAACGGTTTTATATTTTCCATTAAAATTCGTATTTTGTTCATATTTATCGATTTTAGAGAACAGAGCAAAAATATTTATATTGCGCCAAGATTAAAATATTATCTATGTAATTTAAAAGTAAATATTCACTGTAATTGAAAAGAACATAAGAATGAAGGGGACATACTATATAATAATATCTGTTTTACTTTTTGAGAAAAAAAAAGAAATATTTTTTTAATAGTGCAACACAAACAATGCTACATTACTCCTTTATTTTATACTAGCTGCGCCCTGCGGTGTTACCCGGTACATGTTTTCGGGATAAAAAGTATCCTATGTAATAATCCCGGGTGTTTGCTACCTCCATACCAAAGTTCATCAAAATCCGTTCGGTAGTTTTTGCGTGAAAGAGAAACAAACACCCATTATTCCATCCATCCATCCAAACTTTCACATTTATAATATTATATTATATGCTTAACAGTCTATGTGATTGACTCATGTAATTTTTATTCCTTATTCCTTAACATCTAAAACTAAAATCCGACAGACTTAAAATGTAAATAAATTAGAAATAACTGAATAAAATAACCACAAATATACAAATCACCTTCTCGCTGCAGTAACCAGTAGTTGCCGACACGTGTTTCGTTTGTCTCTACACGTGGCGTCCGTGGGACACGTCGACTCTCCGAGCGCTTGGCCGACTCGGCCTCGTGTAGAAGCAAAACACGTGTCGGTAACTGGTTACTGCAGCAAGAAGAGGATAAAGACTACTTGTGTTTATTTTAGATAGTTATTTTTAATTAATTTATATTTTAAGTCGGATTTTGGTTTCAGATAATGTTTCGGATAGATTATTGAAAATTGTCAAGTTAGGTAAATGTTTAATAAAAATAAAATCTTCTTCTAAAATAGTTGTATTTCTTCTTCTATCAGTTCTTAGTAATCTACACTAATATTATCTATAAAAAGTAAAGACTTGTATTTTTGGATTTTTATATGTTTGTAACGAATAAACTCAAAAACGACTGAACTGATTTCAAACATCCTTTATTGTTAAGAAGCTACACTATTCCCGAGTGACATAGGCTACTTTTTATTCCTGTATTCCCACGGGAATGGGAACTACGATGCCATTACGACTACAGTGTCACTATAAAAAAAAAGTTGCCATTTAAAATTACTATCTGGAAATTAACAATAAATATTTAGTGAAACCATCATCACTGATGTAATTAAAACGATTTTTAAGCAGAAAATGCGCTAAATATATTCCTTCAGTACTCAAAATAAACTACCACCGCAAAGTAACTCCTAAATGAATCAATTATAAAAAATATCTTAAAACATTATTGAATCAATATCCGAACATGTTTAAAAAAAATATAGTATGTATTTTATAAAAGATATTTATCGCAAGCTTATTACTAAAATTGATAAGAGATAGGTATTTATAAAGCAGGCCTATCTATAGCGTGTTCTGGAAAAATCTAATTTTTGCGATAAGGCAACGGGAAAATTGGCTTCCGGCCTTCTCGTGTCATTTTATATCTGACAACGGGCTACTGCTGCTACCATCAAAACTCGACGACATAATTGCGAGTAACTATTTTAAGTATACAGTTTTTTTTTATGGTGGTAGGATTTCTAGTACTCGGTTGGCTACCTACCACTATCGTCACATATATAGCCAAACAATGAGCTTGTGCTGTCAGTGAAGAAAACATTGTGACGAAACTATAACATAGTTTAGTTGTAAGATACTTGGCTGGCTAGCTACCATCCTCAAGTTGAAAATCTGCCACCAAGCCCCGAAAACTATCTGTCCCGGTAACCTCACTTAAAAGGTGTTTACTAACCACTTAACGTCAAGTAAGTTGTGGTCAAACGGCTAGCGTGTTCATAAAATACTAAAGTTCGAAGCTGCGGCAGCATAGGTGAATAATCATCTGACTTCAAATTCATCATCATCAATGCCGTAAGTCGTCCACATTACTGTTGGGCATAAGCCTCCCCCATTGACTTCCATAAAGCTGCTCGCATCCAGCGCGTTCCTGCGGTCTTTATTATGTCTTCTGTTCGCGTTGCTGGTGGACGTCCTACTCTGCGCTTACGGGGCCGTGGTCTCCACTCCAAAACCTTACAGCCTCATCGACCATCAGTTCTGCACGCTGTGTGCCCTACCCTTTACTACCGCTTTAATTTGCTAATTTGAAAAAGCCGTGAGGACCTACACGTCTAAGAGTTCTTAATATTCTCGGATATGCCTTATTTTATAACAATCTTCTCTAAGGTAAACTATGCGTAAAATACTGGTTAGTAAAATTGTGTTCACTCTTCTCTTCTCCGAGGCAAAGTCAAGCCGAGCTTTGGTCTCCTTTTTGTAATAACAGAAAATCCTCGTTTCTTCAAGTCGAATCGAAAGTGTACCAATGGTACCTCTCATGGGCCCTTAGATCGGCGATTCTCTGCACAGATTATGTCTACCTGTTACAGGGAAAAAAGGCAAATTGCCCAAATTTCGGGCGAGAGTACCAAATAATTGTCTATTTGCCGTAAAAAATAATAATTTCCCTTTGTACCCCACTTTTGAGCGTAAATTATGAAAACGGTTAAGTATTACATTTGAAATGCTGACATTTCTCTTGTTTCAGGAATTATAAACTGCCTTGTCGTTTACAATTTTGTGTTTCTGAAGTGAAAAGTTAAAATAAAAATATTTCAGTCGTGACTTCAACGTGAGTTTTATTGAATTTTATAATAATTGTACCTAACAGAACATATGAGGCATTTATTTATTACATTTCGAGTATTTTAAACTGCTTTTATTAAGCTCGCTAATACATTATTTTATGATTGAAAGGCTATGTGTTTGACCACAGCTCACCTGATGCTAGGAACAGTGTTGTTGAAGATGGTAAACACACCTAGCCAAGAATGGAACTCGCTCTCAAGTGAGGCTGCTGGAATGAGGGTGGTAACTAGACAGCTGTGAAAGAAAACAATACACATAGAAATTTCCTGTCAGCTCATTTGGTATATCTTCTGCTTTATGTGCTGTAGGGCTTAGATTCAATTCCTATTCAGGTAAAATATTTATACAAACGTGGATGTTGTGTTCTGTATTTTTTAATGTAAAAGTAGTGATAAGAACGATACGCTCTGCTGATGGCAAGAGATGACGCATGTCCATGACCATTACAGCGATACCCAGAACTTTCAGTAGCAAAACAAATCAAATCATTTATTTTTCGTTAAATATACACGTATTCTAATTAAAATAGTTCCACAATTTTTGCCAAAGACAGTGTTTACATAATACATGTATGCATAAAATATATTCAATTGAGCTTCGGATTTACGAACTAAGCTAAGAGTAGCTTGTGTTTCGTAAATCCGTGCTCCCCGTATGGTGCTGACAGAAACAGAAAAACTTTGGTTAGAGATTCGCCAGTAATTTCGCTAGCTGCAGTACCCAAAAACAAAAACACATACAAACAAAAAGACATGAGTAGTTATACAAAAATATATAGCAAGTTGTCAGATTTTTAAGTAAATTTCTATACAACAAAAACTAACATAATCTGAATTTATTTGGTTTTTGTTTGCCTCTTTCACCATCTCTAGGTACACGTTACATCTTTCTTCTCTTTCAATTGTCGCCCATTATCAGACCGTCGCAAAAGATGTTTCCCTTCATTCACCCATGTTTCAGCTCAGACAGGTGTTGCCTGTTCTCAGCTCCCGGCACTCTCACGTGTCTGTAAGCAAGGCTTGGCTGCCAGCCAGAAGTTTTACCGGTATCTTGCCTCGTTTAAAACTGTATCTCACTGTATTCACCTGTCTACGATAACGGTTTATATCTAATTTTGCTCCTTCGGTGGGACAGAAAGAGAAAAGTTAGATGGAATTCCCTGCTGGAGTCTGTGTTTTTCTGTTAGGTACAATATTGGAGTCTTCAAATCTAGAGTAAATAGGTTTCTTCTAGCTAAGCGTGCTCCATCTTAGATTACACTACTGCTTAACATCAGGCAGAGTGTGGTCAAACGCGAACCTATTTTGAATAAAAAGAAATTGGAAATGCCTGAAAGAGGGCGCTCTTGTGATACGGCCGCTAATTGTTCGACTAGTGTTTATCAAGTTTATCCCACTAATATTGTACATGTGAAAGTTTGGATGGATGTTTGTTACTCTTTCACGCAAAAAGTACCGAACGGATTTGAATGCCCTGTTGGCTCATTGGTAGCATGTCTGCTTCAAGAGCTGGGGGGCGTGGGTTCGATTCCCACCCAGGACAAGCATTTTGTGATATAAAACCAAATGTTTGTTCTGTGTCTGGGTGTACTGTATGTATTATAAGTATGTATTTACAAAAAAAAATATTAAAGTATTCTATCAGTTATCTGACTCCCATAGTACAAGCTTTGCTTAGTTTGGGGTCAGATGGCGCTGTGTGTAATGTCCTACGATATTTATTTATTTTATTTAATGAAATTTGGTATGGAGGTAAATGACACCCTACCAATGATTATAGAATGAAACAAAAACCAAAACCGCGTTGAAAAAATAGAACCATACTGAAAATGAACTCACTTTGTCTTAGTACCTACCGTTTCATCCAAGTCCACTGTAAAAGAAAACTAACTAAAACCCTGATTAACTGTTTTGACAAGACCTTCTATAAAAGTACAACGTTCCAATACATTGACTTCATTAAAAAAGAACATCAAGAAAAATTTAATCAAACTTTTCTTATTAGAAAATGATATAGAAACAAACGTGGGGATTGAATCAGTGACCCTCGTGACCGATGCTGATCCTATCGCTTGAGTAATAGGGTGTAAGTACGTAGAAAACTTCGGTAGTTCGGTAGTAAATGGAAGGGTTTTATAAAAATTGGATGCAATTTATTCCCGCCATCCCGCAGCGGTGTGAAGGAATTTTCATATTGTGACTTTCGTTTGAACAGTTCAGTGTATTGGTAAACGGATATTAAAACTTTTTGGTGCGATTACGTTAAACGTCAAAATTTGTTTACATCGTGTTCTACATTTATTCTAAGTATGTACTCGTATTTACAAAAAAAAAGTACTTAAGTATTTTATCAGTTATCTGACTTCCATAGTACAAGCTTTGCTTAGTTTGGGATTAGATAGCGCCAGCGTTGCTGTTAGCGTACATTTTACAGATTTGACGTACCTTTTAAGCCTCCCATGTATAATGCGTACCTTTTCAACTTAACATCAATGGGGGAGGCCTATGTCCAGTGGACGTCCTACGGCTGAAATGATGATGATGTTATACCTTTTTAACCCAAAATGTACCTTTTCAGCGATAGATATGTACCTTTTGGGAACTCAGTTGCGGCAACACTGGATAGCGCTGTGTGTAACGTCCTACGTTATTTATTTATATAAAAGTAATGAGACGAACGGTACGCTCTCTTGATGGTAAGAGTTTCGGATTCCCATATTTCAAGTCCTCACTCAACGTAACGAATTCTTTGACTTTAAGCTATCGAGTGGTGTAATTCAAATTTCGACGTAGATGATAGATAATATGTAGCTAGAACCGAATTGATAATTTGAGACCTACCATCGAATGTCTGTAAGAAATGAACGCCAAAGCAGCGACGCCCTGAGCTTTGTTTTACTACATAAAGTTCTGTGTATTGCTGCAATGGTCATGGGCATGCGTTATCACTTACCATCAAGAGAGCGTATCGTACGTCTCATTAAAAAAAACTATTACAAAAACCTTAAATCTATGAAGTAGTTGACTTTGTTGGCTGACCAATGATGACAGCGGTGATCCCGCTGGATTGTGGAGCTGGTAGTCATAGCGCAGAACTACAGTAAGAGTTGGCGAATCAATTGGAAAGTTGCCCTCACGGCCTATCTGTAAGGGTAATAACACACGTGGACAGTTTAGGGAAGCTCTAAAACACAAACATGACTATATGTTGTTTTCTGTATGAGTAATGAGGTATGTACCCAGACCTACCCAGACCTTTTTTTAATGTAAAAGTACGACGAACGAGACGCTCTCCTGATGTTAAGAGATAACGCCATGACTACTGCAGCATACATGACATACACAGAATAAAAAAACAAACACGCTCATTACTTTGAAACATTAAATGGTTAGTCTCAACAGCCCTGTAACTTTGCTAGCTGCAGTACACTTATACCAGAACCGGAACACAGTAATGTTTACACACTACCGCTTGGAGATAGAATACCTGGTATTGCGGTGGTACTTACCTAGACGACTGCTAAGGAGATCTACCACCAAGTAATCAAGATCTACCATAACATGTGCTATCCAATTATGATGAAATTAAATAAGTGTTAGCTCAATTTATACAGTTGCTGGATTTATCAGAAGAGCGCTCGGAGAGTCAACACGTCCCGAGGATGCCTCGTGTAGAGGCGAAACACGTGTCGGCAAGTTGTTACTGCAGAGAGGAGGGTATTAAGTAGGGATTGAATACCGGGATCCCGGAATCCCGAAAACCGGGATACCGGACCGATTTTCTCCGGTATTATAATACCGGTATTAGTAAGACAATACCGAAATTTCGGTATTTGGGAAAAAAGGTTTTACCGACCAATATCATCTTTTCTATTCTATTCAAATCTCGACAAATGATTGTCTTTCATGTATTGTTTTCTAAACTCGACAAAGTTAATCTCATTGCTTTGAAAATAACTTCACGCTTAATAAGGGATTCAATTTTCAAATGGTAGAAAAGATACACAATCTTTTCGAAATAACTCGTACGCGATTCAGGGGTGTTCCTTCAGTTTCGAAATTGATTTTAGAAATTTTAATCCCTTAATTGAGTATTAGGTTATTTTCAGAACAATGAAAGTAACTTTATCGAAATCAATAAAACAATAAATCAATCGAGGAAAATAACTTGAAAAGACAATTTTTTTTCAAGACTCGAATGAAACAAAATAGATGTCACGTGTAACTTTTTTTTCCGTGAATACCGAAATTTCGGTATCGACTAATTGTTGATTTGTTAAATTTGACGAACGAAAATAGATAATTATAATAAATGAATGCAACAAAACCAAACAAACAAAAACAAAAAATTATAACAAATTGTTTTTTATTAACATTTATATTCGATGCATGTTGTGCCATTTGTTATTGTTTGTTAATTTGAACAAATTTTAATTGTTATCATAATACCGGTATCAATACCGGTATCCCGGTATCATTCAGGTACAATACCGAAATACCGGTATTGAAAAACACCTTCGGTATTGCAATCCCTAGTATTAAGACTTGTGGTTATTTTCATTAGATTTATGTTTCAAGTTGTTTCAGATTTAAATTTATATCAAATTATAGATATTAAGTAATGTTTTGGAAAAGTTTTTCAAATTGTCAGCCACTTAGTTAAATTTTAATTTAAATCCTCATCACAGTTGCAATAGATAGAACTGTTAAACGGAAATAAACCATTCTTTTTATGATTGACAGGCTAGGTGTTTGACCACAGCTCACCTGATGTTTTAGTGAAGGTGTGGTCGAAGAAGTCATATTATATACCTTAAATACTCATATTGTTATAGTGTGATTTGTATCCGAAAAAAAAACATGTGTTTGATACATATAAAGTGAGTGCCTATGTATTTTGTGTCCTGGTGCGTTCTCGCCTTCTCCAGTAGGAAAGTTGTTCCGCGCGTAATTCCGCGCTTCTTGTTTGTTTGTTTACGATGTTGCGACAATCTGGCGTGATAGGGTCTGATTGGGGTCATTGGGTTAAATTGGGGTCAGACTGTAGCGAAAAACGATCACGCACAAAATTTATATAATATTTTAAAACTAAGTGATGTCGCTGTGTTTCTTTTCTTCGAGTAGCTTTAGCGCATTAGTCCGTGAGAGAGGTATCAAATTTGAAGATTTGTTAATTTCAGATTTCTTTTCAAAGAATGAAATACCAAATTACACATTATTTTCATGGTTGGTAGGTGTTTGTACACAGCTCACTTGATGTTTAGTGACGCTGTGGTCGAAGATGGTAATGCGCACCTAGTCTGTAATGGAACCGGCTGTCAAAGGCTGCCGGAAACGCACCGTTAGATGCTTAGCAACAGGTTTTCAACTTGAGTGTGGTAGCAGCCGAGTACTAGAAAGTACCCTACCACCATGCTATGGTTTCTTCACCACCACACAACCCACGCCCTTTGGCGTGTGAACCGACCGCACTAATCACTAACCAGTCAACTATAAAAAATTATGACAGCTGTATTACAGCAGTCATCGGAAGCCAGCGAACACTAAAATATTATTATAATAATAATATGTATACGAACCGGAAAACAAAGGAATTTGCTGCCCGAGTGGTTGTTCCCTGATAGATACAATCTGGGTACCTTCAAGTCGCGAGTGAATCGGTTTCTTCTAGGCGAGCGTGCTCCACCATAGACCGCAAAAATTGTGGAACTTGTTTAATTAGAATACGTGTTTATTTAACGAGAACTAAATGATTTGATTTGATTTGCACCTTCGCTTAACATCAGGCGAGTTGGCGGACAAACGCAAGCCTATTTGTAATGTAAAAAAGCTCATTTAAACTTCTAAAACTCTACAATATACATATGTACATATGAAATAGAATTAACCAACAATTCATTGTACCTTATAGGTATAATACATCAATAATCCACAGGGAGGCAGTACAGCCCGCAAATAAACAAATCAGGGGCTCGTAAATAAGTCGAATTGATCTGTTTGAACGGTAAACAATCACCGATGTATTAGCGGGAGGAGTGGGAAGAGGTGGGCGAACTTAGAACGATGAGCTGGGGCGATCTAAATAAATGGGCACACACGAAAAATAATTGATGCACTAACTTTAACAAATGAATTTAATTGTGACACGTAAATACCATTTATGAAATAAATGGATGTTAACGTTTAGTGCCATTTATGAGTTTGTATTATATCAGGATGTAGCTATTGTGCTTATTAAGAATACTTTTATAGGGTTTTAAATAAAATAATTAGTTAATACTCACATTTCACAGTTTTATTCACATGATTCAAAATATTCACCAACTATGTATTAAGTGGAGTTGTCTCGAACGCTGGTACTCAACTGCCTGTGAGACGCGGCTTTGCTCAGAGGTAAAAACCCCACTCTGTCTACTTCTCTCTCCACTAGCGTCCTATTGGTTGAAGCCGCGCTCACAGACAACTAGTGCCACGTCTAGTCAATACAACAATAATTATATTCATTTGACAGAAACAGTATACAATCCAAATTAAATACTTAATTTCTCTAACATGAATATGAATATTTATTGTATGACATTTCAAACAGCGTCAAAAAAATTCAAAGTATTTTATTGTAGGATGTGTATTACATGTGACCTTTTGGGCATACAATATTTGGTACGTTTATTTGAATTAAATATGTTATTATATGTACACATAAATTCGTCAAAATAATATTAATAACATTTTTTTATTTAACTTTAAAAGCTTTTTTTTGAAAGCTAGAATGTTTTTATAAGGTTATCAGCATTGGTGTTTTTTTTTAAATGGTTGACAGGCTTGGTGTTTGACCACAGCTCACCTGATGTTAAGTGAAGGTGTGGTCGAAGATGGTAAAACACACCTAGCCTGGAATGCAACTGGCTCTCAAGTGAGGCTGCCGGAACACACCGTTAGGTGCTTGGCGGCAGATTTTTTTTTTTTTTGGTGTTTGACCACCGCTCACCTGTTGTTAAGTGTGGTCGAAAATGGTAAAAAATATACCTAGCCTGACTAAATGCTTGGCGGCAGATTTTTGACTTTAGGGTAAACTATTTTGGTAGCAGCCGAGTATTAGAAAGTATTTTACCACCATGCTATTCTGCTCATATCATGCTATCACCTCACAATGTTTTCCTTTATCAAAAGCTCAAAGTCATTATTAGTATTTGAATGCACGCCGTTCGGCGTGTACACCGACCGCACTGACCGCTGTGCTATCATCGCTTCATTAAAATAAGTTCTCATTTTTTTTCATTACAATTTGATTCACCCCCTGGTACAATACTCGAGTACATCCCTGTCGAAACTCAGAAGAGAAACAAAGGATATGTTGTATCATTATTACGGTATTGCATAATTGGACGTATTTTCCGTGAGAGTATCAATAATGTTGTTTCAATAACTAAGTATTTTACTGTTGGAATGTTATTATTTTTTCTATTCAAAATACGTTCGCGTTTGACCACATTCTGCGTGATGTTAAGCAGTAGTGTGGTCTAAAATGGAGCACGCTTACCTAGAAGAAACCTATTTACTCTAGATTTGAAGACACGGATATTGTACCTAACACGGAACACAGACTCCGGTAGAGTCTGTGTGAAAAATGTGGAATCAAAACGCTTTGTGCGTACATGGGAAACATCCACCATTGTACGAAATAAATATTATTTTTTACTTGGTGGTAGATCTCTTTAGCAGAAGATCATCTAGGAAGGTACCACTGCAGTACCAGAAATTCTACTGCCAAGCAATAGTGCGTAAACATTACTGTGTTACGGTTTCAAGTGTAATGCAGCTAGCGAAATAACTGGGTTGTTGAGACTAACCATCGAAAGTCTGAAAGTAATGAGCGCCAAAGCAGCGATGCTCAGGATTTTGGTTTGTTACTCAAAGCTCTGTGTATCGCTGCAATGGTCATGGAAAGCCGTTATCTCTTAACGTGTCTTTCGCCCCATTACTTTTATATAAAAAGGATAATAGGTAATACACGAGACAGGCGTCGTAATTAATCTGCATTAAGACTAATTTAGAAGGAAAAATTATCAAAATAGTCTCGACTCCGACGCAAAGTTACCTTCTTTACGGTTTTCTATTGGACGCATTATGGAAAGTGCTGTGCAGAAGAAGCAAAATTGCTCTTCAGAACTACATGATAGCATTTGGAGTACGATTTTTTTTTATATTTTGTGTTATTATTATTGTATTAAGAACGATTCCAATAATATTTAATAATTAAAAAAAAAACATAAATCTTCTGAAAATAAATCTAAAAGCCCTGATCCGCAACCACTAACACCAACCAAAATATCTATTTCTGTTTTCCTTTCCATCCAAAGGTTGTCTGGAAGAAATCGCTCTAAGCGATAAGACCGCCTGTATACACCAACTATGTATTATATTGTTTTGTTACGTTAATTAATTATCTCTTTCTTTATGTTTCATATTTGTATGTTGTTGTGTTTTGTTTTGGTGTATAATAAAGTTATATTCTATTCTATTCTATCGGTAGTAGTGCCAGAATCCTTACGGCATTGCCACGTTAAACGGCAATGCTAAATGTTTGGCCTAAACAAATAGCTAAATTCACATCACCTAACACTTCCACCAAACATTTGTCGCTACATAAATCGATGGCGGCCCCCAAGGATCTAAAGTTTCGACCCTAAACGGTACAAATACCTATGTACATTGGCTTAATTATTTAGCATACCTACTACACAAAATAATCGGTTTACGCCTCATAGAAATCTAGACAATCCAAATTCTCAAGTCCGTGACCTGACAGTCGGCAGCCATATAAACAACATGCTGACAGCATTATCATTCCAAATTAAATAAAAGAGTTTTGGCGGGAACGCGGAAAAAGTCTTGTCCGACCCATTGTATTCTCTTTCAAAACTTTTTTTTTCTAAATAGTGGTATTTTATTTTAGTGCCGAATTAAAAGCACAAGTGTAACAAAGTGTTATAGTGAAATAAGATTTCTCTACTACAAAACTACTTTACTAAGGTAAGACTGGACTCGACCGGCACGGACTGGACTTGACCAAGACTGGATTTTTACTGTAACTAAATATGTTAAGACATAAATGGCAAAAACCAAAGTACGTAATTGTAAAGTTTAGGCATCAAAGACTTCGTAACTATTTGCCAATATAAAAAAAAATAAAGAATGGAAAGATGAAAAAACGTAAATCGACTCACCACAGACAGATAATTAAAAACAAAATACAAAATAATAATAATTATGTATACCGAATGACAATGGAAAAAAACGTCTGAATTGTAATGACACGTAATAGAATTTCAATCTTTTTTTTTTTGTAATCCTACATCCATATTCAACGAAATCTTTTTCAGTCAGTAAATCGGCAATAAGCAACGTTTTAACGTTAGCTACAGAAAATAGACAAATTATGTGAAACCGAATATGCAGCGGCAAACGAATTAAAAACTCTATTGTAGCATTTCAACTCGTCGCTCTTTCTTTATTTCGATAAAAAACAGCTCCTGAAAAACTTTTAATTTTCCGTTTGGAGTCACACTCACTAATTAAAACTGTAGTAAAACCCGGATGAAACTTCGCATTAAGATATCATTGCAAAACTTTACCATTTCATGAGCATAATTTTACGCCAGAAACTTATCAGTAAAGATTTTGAACGGCCGCAAAACCTTAGTACGGATTAATAGAAACATGAACACACATCATTTTTGAATAGTGAAATTTGCAGCCAAGTGGGTGTTCCCTGATAAAGGCCCTCTACACTCGCCCGCGATTCTTGCTGTGAATTCACGCCGCGATTCGCGCCGTGAACTTCGCGTTTCAATGTGTCCCTCCACACTCGCAAAGCTTCGCAGTCTCGTTCGCGACCTCAAAGAAAATGGATGACGAAGTGATTGTCGCTGCTGCGGTGACGATCTGTGCTATATCGTATTACAATTACCTATGTATTAAAAATAAGAATCAAATAAAAAAGAGATGGAGAAAAAGACGATGGTGGATGACTCAAATCCATCGCGGGAGAACCAGGTAAAATAATCATTTATTTAACTTATTGGATATAGAGATATTTGAATATTTTTTCTTCATTTAAATGTAATAAATAAATAAATAATAAATATTCCAGGACAATTCACACAGCATTATCTGATTCCAAAGTAAGTTAATAATTAACTTGTGTTATGGTAACCAGACAACTGATAGACATACTTATATAATTCTATATACATACACATTATAGATAAATAACACCCAGACACAGAATAAATCATCGTGCTCATCACACAAAGATTTATCCTGGGCGGGAATCGAACCCGCGACCTCCGGCGTAGCAGTCAGGGTCACTAACTAATTTTTATTTACTTTGCTTTTTTCCAGTGCTACTATGGATAGACAGTTGAGCGAATTAGTTGCTGAACCATCAGGAGAATTTCAAAAGTTTACGAGAATGTCTCAAACGGATTTTGATAACTTATTGAACATAGTTTTACCAGCGATAGCTAAGCAAGATACTCAATTAAGAAAAGCCATCCCAGCTAGAATACGCCTTGCTATTACATTGCGATATTTGGCTACTGGAGATAGTTTTGAAAGTCTCCACTTTTTATTTAAAATCTCACCTCAACTGATATCGAAGATTATTCCAGAGGTATGCCAAGCTTTGAATGAAGCATTAAAGGAGGAAATCAAAGTAAGTAATAAAACAATTTATTATAATAAGTGTTTATTAATCATACGCCAAACATCATTTATTAATCAAGCGCTATTGAAAGCATCATCAATCATATTTTGAACATAGTTTGTGGATTCTTGAGTAGCTGGCTGGATAAGTGCATTTGAAGTTATGATAACCCTTGAAGCCGCAGGGGTAGAGGTTTCATCGTGAATGTGAATTTGTGATGGTGGCGAATAATAAATTGGTGGCTCAGAGTAACTGCTATGTGAAGTTCCTGTTCTCTGGTATGATGTAGATGGTTCCGAGTACGCCGTAGTATGTGCCGGAGACGGTGATCCAACAGATGACGAAGATAATACTGTAGTAACTTGTTCATGGTGCAAAAACATGTTATATATGTCACACACAAACCGCATTCGTTCATTATCGGGTAATTTTCTTAACTTTTTGGCTATAATTTTTCCATGTAAATCACATTCATCATCTTCTTGAATTCGTCGATTGTTCATAGTTTCTTTTAGTGTAGACAGAGCATCTTTGACTGTCTCTCCAGCAGCTAACACTTCTGCAGGGTTTTTACGACGACGTACAGTTGGCGGTCTCAAAGGTTGACTATCTACATTACTATCCAAACTTTCCTCGCCCCCTTCATTGGCACACACAGAAGGTGATTCTTCCTGAAATAAAATAATAATAATGTATTTATTTTTATTTTACAGTTGCCGACGAGTCCGGAAGAGTGGAAGGAAATTGAAAAAGGATTTGCACCTAAATTTCCGCGTGCTATAGGATCTATTGATGGAAAACATATCGTTATTGAATGTCCAATCGATTCAGGATCGGAATATATTAATTACAAGAAAACATTTAGTATTGTATTGTTAGCTTTAGTGGACAGTAATTATAATTTTATTTTCGCAGACATAGGATGCCAAGGTAGAATAAGCGATGGTGGTGTATTTAGAAATAGTTTATTATGGAATAAAATTTGTCTTAATGAATTAAATTTACCTACACCACATCCATTGCCAAATTCATATAAAGATATACCCTACGTTTTTTTGGGAGATGGTGCTTTTGCACTCACAGAACATATAATGAAACCTTATCCTGGTAATCATGATTGGGGATCCCCAAAACGTAAATTTAATCAAAGGTTATCTAGTGCTAGAGTTGTAGTGGAGAATACGTTTGGAATACTTGTAACAAGATTTAGAATATTTAAAAAACCGATCCAATTAAATCCTGAAAAAGTAAAACTTTTGACATTAACGTGTATATTATTACATAATTTCTTAAGAAAAAGTTCCTCTTTAAACATTTATTCACCACACGGAACAGTGGACGCTTATGATGAGAACAACACCTTAATTACGCCTGGTTTATGGAGGAATGAAATCGAAAGAAATTGCGCCATTCGTGATATACCACACTTACCACGCCGAGCCGCTCTGAACGCTCGTGAAATTAGAGACGAGTTCACGAACTATTTTCAAAATAATTAATTAATTAAATTATGTTGAAATAAAATTAATACTTACAGTATTTATTGTTTGTTTACATTGAACACCTTCTCCCAGAAACGAGTCCATAGTTTCGTACGCAAACCAGATGGGTTTATATATTTCACTTGAGCTTGCCCCACTGTGTGTGGAATCCTTAACTTTCTTTCTATAGGTTCTATAACTGGACATAAGTGAATCCTTCTTTTTTTTCAATTCACCTACAGGAATATTCAAAATGTCACTTATCCGCGTCCAGGCATCGTGGATCTTATTTTTATTTTTATGTTCCTTGTGTTTAGACTGCCAAAGTATTGGTTCAGATTGATAGCACTCAATAAGTTTTAACTCAAGTTCATTATTCCATGTAGTACTCATTTTTTTTTAAATAAAACGCTGTTAAGTACGCAATAATGCACAACCACAACCACTTGCGACGGCGTCTTCTCAGTTACTGCGAAAAACTGCGAGTGTAGTTGCGTTCGCGTTCGCGCGCCGTGAACCAAGCGCGAACCCTTTGTCGCGGGACAAAAAACCGACAACGAACGGGGAACGGCGCGAAGCGTGAACGTGAACGCGCGAAACCATCTACACACGCGTTTCGCGGCTTTCGCGGCCTTTCGCGCCGCGAGTGTAGAGCGGGCTATAGATACAATATCGGCGCCTCTTCACCGGCAACTCAAGCTTATTAATTAAATATAAATAAATATCGCAGGTCCTATAATAATAATGAAAAAAATAATAATGTAACTCTTTATTGTCCACACCAATTATAACAAAATAACCTTAACACTAATGGAACAATTGGCGGCCTTATCACTAAGAGCGATCTCTTCCAGGCAACCCTTATACATTTTTTATTTTAATGTAATGGTAATAAGAAAAACGAGACGCTCTCCTGATGATAAGAGATAACGCCTGTCCATGACCATTGCAGCGATACACAGAACTTTGAGTAACAAAACAAAGTTCAAGGCATCTTTTTGGCACCCATTCGATGGTCAGTCTCAACAGCCCTGTAATTTCGCCAGCTGCAATGCCCTTCAAACTGGAACACAGTAGTGTGTAAACACTACTGTGTTTCAGTTGGCCGTGTTCCGCTTAGCGGCAGAATATGAGTACTACGGTGGTACCTACCTAGATGACCTCCAGCCAAGGTGACTTACGACCAAGCTACAACTTTAGTATAGTTAAAACAACTATCGACCAGCACCGATAATAACGTGGGTTGTTACGAAGCTGGCAACAACCGCCAATTAAGTACTGAACTCAATTACATCAACAACTTTGAAGAAAATGCTCGGTCTAGGTAAATGAGTGGCGTAATGGGGTAAAAATATCAAGTTCGAGCCAACTTTAATTGATGCTAAGCTTGGATTAAGCTTTGGACAAACCTGCGCAACTGCAGCGACTTCAAATTTAAATGATCTATTTGCATGAATATAGATATAGGTCAGGTCGATGTTTTTAAAAAGTAGGTAGTATCTCTATATTCGGCCTTCACTAGGCATGTAAATACACATGTAGATCAAATCACAATATAATTGAAAATAACATAATATCATAAAAAATAATTTAAGTAGCATGTTTTATATACATACACATATTTATGTAAATCAAATTGATCGTAAGCTTAATAAACAAAATAAATGTCAAAATAAAAATAAACGTGTCAAAAGTGGATATGTCAGAAAAATATAAGACAATCACAGGGTATAAATTATCATACTATTTATCTAAAAGAGATCGCGCTTAGAGATAAAGCTGATATTTGTGGCACTACCTCATAAGATTATTTTGTGTTCTGCACTATTTTTATATTTTTGCTTCGTAGAATAAAGAGTTTTCATCTATTAATTAATACCACTCAAACATTATTTCAAAACATTTCAACCGTTGTTTCTTTTTCCTTGTCTTCACAATACAGCCCTTGAGCTTAGTATGGGTAAAAATTATATAAACATTCAATTGTATAAACGTTGTGTTGAAATCGTTCTTCTTAAAACAATGTGTTTATGTCTTTACAACACACAATACGCTTTCGTTTAAACACGGTCTCGCTTGAAGATAAGCACATTTAGCGTATGTATTTGTACATTTATACGTCTATCTTTCATGACTTTTTCTCGGTGACTATAGCATGACTAGCGGTGACGTTTCGCAGTCGTTGCTTGCGCAGGTGTGACAGTATATTTATGCTAATACTTTGAAGTCTGTATTTAGATTTTATTGGGCTACGTTAATGTTCAATCTAGGTGATTTAAACTGATGATTGCTTCAATTACAAATTTGTCTTAGTTTTACTAAAGCACTATGTTTTATTGCTAATATTAGACTCGGATTTACGATGGTTTAAATGTTAGAATCGTTGTATTACGTATAAAGACGAACTATTTTTTTTAATACTTTACAATCTTTTATTTAGCCTGTCACCTGTCTCGTTGTATGTCGGTCTGTAATCAAATCTAGCAAGCTAAATTAGACCCACTTACCGATGTCCGATTGAACTCAAATTTGGTTTACTTATGTATCTTCTGTGACAATACAATGATGCCCTTAGAGCTAGTCTGATGATAGAGACGGAAGATGGGAACTTTTGAACTAAACAAAATAAACCCATCGAGTTTGGACTCGATTGATTGGGCTCCATTTTACGACAAGACGATATCCAGGGTCTGATAATGAAACTGGAAGGTGGCCACAGCATCTCTGTGATAGAACAATATTACCCCACCGAGTTTGGGATTCGTCTTGAGGAGCTAATGTGTATTTTAATTAAAACAACACAGTGAAATGCTTTTAACGCGCACGACATGAAAATAATAGGCCACTTATAAAAAGTATAAAAACTCCTTGGTGTACATACACCACATGAGCACTCACTAATTACGAAAAAGTTAAAAAAAAAACACTTTTTTATCTGGGACAATGAGCTAAAAAGTCAAAATTAAATCTAGTAAGTATTTGGCTTATAGAAACTTACTTTTATTCTTAAAAGCTTGGGGTATAGAAGTATAGTAAACCTAACCTAACTTTCCAAAGACGTCTACATTCATTGTACGAACCGCTAAACAAAGGAATTTTCTGCCCTGCTGCTACAATCTGGGTGCCTTCATGCCGCGAGTGAATCGGTTTTTTCTAGGCAAGCGTGCTCCACCGTAGACCGCATCTTTGCTTTACATCAGGCGAGTTGGTAGTCAAACGCAAGCCTATAGGTAATTAAAAAAAAAACCTGTAACCCATTACGGGTAGTACCTCAAGATTTAGGGATATAAGTAAGTATCTACACGCCAAATACTTACCAGAATTTATTTTTGACTTTTTAGTTCATGGTTCCAAATTAAATCTTGTTATTAAAAATATTTTTTTTTTACTTTTAATTTGTGGAGTATAATTATTTATCATTGGAAAAAAAATGAACGCTTCCTATTTGCCGAACGACTTGTCTCAATACAAAACTGTGTATAAAACTTAATCAATGATTCTCTTCATACATAAATGTTAGACAAACTCGAAAAGCAAATACTCGTATGAAAAAGTCCCTAACTCCGCAACTACACAGAGACAACTCTACCGTCATACGAATTGAATTCCACGACAGGAATTAACTCGGAACTTCCCGTGAGAGATGGGACGACTGTCCAACAAAAAAACGTTCGAATGATTCAGTTTGCATGTTCGATTGAAACGGAACATGCAAATTTTCTAGATGATCCGTCTGTTTAGATTTTACATTTGAAAACTTATGTTTTGTCCAAACGAATTTACTAGTTTTGGATTGAAATTAATTTCAAATGGGTTTATTCACATCATCATCGGCCTGTCAAAGTCCACTGCTGGAAAATGTCTCGTCCAAGACTTAGCCTGATCTTTGGCTTTTCGCGTCAGCTGTCCAACGTATATCTTCACTCTAGAACACGTCTACCCCAGTGGTTATCAGTTGTAGCGATGATAGCTCAGTGGTTTGCGCGATCGGTTCGCATGCCAAAGGGCGTGGGTTCAAACCCCAACAATGAACTTGAACTGCCGGTGAAGGAAAACATCTTGAGGGTAGCATGATAGACACCATAGCATGGTGGTAGGGTACTTTCTAGTACTCGGCTGGCTAGCTACCAAGCTAACACCCAAGTTGAAAATCTGCCGCCAAGCATCTAACGGTGTGTTCCGGCAGCCTCACTTGAGAGCCAGTTCCAGTCCAAGCTAGGTGTGCTTTACTGCTTTACCATCTACGACCACACCGTCACTTAACATCAGGTGAGCTGTGGTCAAACAAAAAAATCGGTTCTGCGACATATATATCCAGCTAATTGCCACGTCAGCTTGCTTACACGTTGAGCTATGTCTTTTGTCATTTGTTCTCTGACGTATTACTTCGTTCCGGATTCAGTCCCTAGAGAAATGCCAAGCGTAGCTCTTTCTATAGCTCGCTGATCGACTTTAAACTTGTGGACCATTCCCACTGTGAGTGTCAACGTGTATGATTTTATTAAGGCCCTACGTTTGTATAACAGTCAGTCATCAATCTAATGGTCTATGTGACCATATGACCTTGTTTAGCGGAGCAAAAACATGGATGTTATACAAGTTCGTATGTACGAAATCTCGATCTTTGTACAAAACTCAATTCTGTTTAGGAAGTTTTGATGTTAAGTGAAGATGCGGTTTAAACTGAAGCAATACATCTTCGGGAGTCTTCGAGTCTGCGGTTAGTGGGAGATTTTTTAGTTTGTGTAAGACAAAATTATTTTTTTAGAGTACGCATTATAGCTTGATAAATATACGTTTATTCGAATAAAGTATCACCAACTCTATTTCTTGTGTAGACTCTGGACTGGGATTACGGATTTTTGGTTTACTTTTCCACGATTTTCAACTTTTGTGTATGTCGGAATAGTAGTTGGTAGTTTACTGAACTTTGCGCGAATTCATGTGATGGAATTGAAAATAAGAGCGGCACGGTGCAACGTAATACTCTGCTAGGTGTTCATGATGGTACGGGACTGGATGCCTAATTGTGGCGATTTTATTTTCCAAAACAAACGATCATCTTTTTTATCTCTACATAGTATAAAACAAAGTCGCTTTGCGCCGTCTGTGCCTACGCCTAGATTTTTTAAACTATGCAACAGATTTTAATGCGGTTTCCATCAATAGACAGATTTAAGAGAAAGGTGGTATGTATCACTAGTGATCCGGCCCAACTTTGCACGGGTGCAATGTGCCAAAAATAACAAAGTTCAAGTTTTGTTTCGAAGTTTTGAATTTCCAATAGGAGTGAAATTGCCGGTTTCAGCTATGCATTTATCGATCAGTCAGTGAGTCAGTCTGTCAGTTTCTTCTTTTATACATATGTACATACATATAGATACGGTCATGCATATGTATTTGTATCAACACTACACATGTGCGAAGCCGGGGCGAATCGTTAGTCTTTCATAATAAATAATTCTGATTTTCGTTATAATCATTGGTAACTGATTCATCCATGTTATTCCTAACTAAATAATAATAATTATATACACATTTAGGTACGTAAGTATAGTACAAATACAAATATTTTATTGATAACACCAATGTTACAAGTCACTTCAAAATTTTGAATGTCATTAAATGATTTTTAAAACAAAACAAAAAGGTCAAAATAATGTCAATATACAACGTGTCAATGTAAAAAAAATTTGTAAAATATGTCAATCCAAAATGTTGTTTTATTACATATCCGTTCATGTCATAAAGACTTTGAGAATGAGCTGATAATTAACATAATTTCGTGCTTAAAATAAAAACTAAAATTCAAATCATAAATGTCCATACTTACAATTTTTCTAGCACCACATCCTCGTTCCGTTTACCAGCTATATTTGAAATGCAAAAATGTACCAGAAGCCATTTGCGCTCGCACCCATCCCAACCGAACATTTGTCTTTGTTATATATTATTATTGTTCAATATAAGACGTCAAAGTTTCGCATACAGAGCACCTCATTTCATAACTCGATGGCAACTACTATGTCCTCTGCCCAAGTTGAAAATGAAAGCGATTTCAGAACATTTGCAAGAGTTCCGCCCAAATTAACATCGATATTGATTTCGTGAAAGGCTACATTATGTATTGTGATGGGCATTAGCAGTTTTACATGACTATGACTACTATGACTACGACTGTATTATGACTATGCCTGTAATGTTTTTGGGGTTTCTGAAGTTATGTGAGTTTATTTGTTTCGAAACAGATTTGTATGTATCGTTGAAATACCTATATAATCGTGAGTGTCATAGGCGCTATTAATTTTATAAAAATCATTTCCTACTTTTTTTCTTGTTTTTTTTTTTTTTTCTTAATTAAGCTCGTTTGAGTTCATATTTTGTATAATTATCTAGCTACACTTCACAGCTTTACCCTCTATTCTATAATACATAATCCATATTTTATTAACCTGAAAAAATGGCTTGTGAGTAAATGTAAGGCATAATGCATCTTGATTACGAATTTTGCCCTCCACCTCCCCCCACCACACCATACACAGAGAGAGAGAGAGAGAAACACACACTCGTTTACTCACTAACATTCCATCCACACAATAATACCAATTTTGGCCTCCTTTTCAAGTAAAGGCAAAATTATTGCTAATAATATTTCGCGGCAAAAGTTTACTTTCTTCTTCAACTTGCAGCCCAGTGTGCGAAATTTATTGCAATGGCAGAGGTGCTTTGTGCGCTGAAAAGTGGAAGAAACGTTACTCCTTACAAAATTGCAAATGTTGCCATGCTATCGTAACTTTTAATGTAATTTATTTCTTTGATTAATTTAACAATTAACTTGTGTAACGTACGGGCATCGATGCGCGTCACCGACCGTTGCCAAGGAGCCACTACTCCACGCGGGAACGCGCGCGACGAGACTCGTAGGGGCGAGGCGCGCGGGGAGGACAAGTGACGCCGGCCGCGATACACGCGCGAACCTGTTGCTAACCCATCGTACCTGCGCGCGCGCTGTTACACTTGTTTAATTGTTAGACTTTTAGCAATTTTACTGTACTTTACTTTGCAATTTTATCCAATAAAATTAAGTTATGAGCGAAAATCATTTTGTTAATTCATCATCTCTGATCTAAGTCTACATTATACAAATATTGAAGAACGTAAAAGTCGCTCAATGTGGCTAATCAAGTTTTTCACTTAAAAATAAAACGTATTCTTACGAAATTGTAAGTATATGGATATATATATATGTATATGGAAAAATTGACACAGCAATTTATATCTAAAAATATGAAATTATCCCTTTCACAAGCCAAACCCCCATTTCAGCCAATCCGCATGAATCACTGGCGGGGGCGGGTATTGTAACGAATTTGACCCAAACAAATGCGATTTAACACATTTGGATGGCCGCCAATCGACTACTCGACACTGCATTTCAATTGAACGAATTTCTACTTCCCTAATACTTTGACAGCTATTGTTGGAAACTATTTTGCCCGTCTAATGTGACTAGTTCAATTGATTAATTGATTGTCAGGTCAGAACTTTTATTCATTAGTTGAGTTCAACCAAACACACCTTATGCTGAGTGGCAGTGAAACCTAGTCCGGCGTAAGAAAAAAGAAAGGTTCATATCTAATCTAATACTGTTCAGTATTATATGTGCAGTATTTATATAGGTACTAGCGGACGCCTCGCGGTTTTACCCGCGTAGTTACCGTTCCCGTGGGAATACAGGGATAAAAAGTAGCCTATGTCACCCGGGGATAGTGTAGCTTCCCAACGGTGAAAGAATTATTTATTTATTATGGTATAATTCAAACAACCAAGTTTTTGACGCCCTTCGGCATGCGAACCTACCGCGCTAACCACTGAGCTATCATCGCTACGCATCGAACATCATTAGAACATCGTTAGAACATCGTTAAGTGATCTTAAGCGGTTAATGAGCGATAGAAACAGAAAGATTGATAGAGAAACTGAGATAGATTGGTCCCTTGTGTGCGAGAATAGATTGCCAGTTAGAGAGGGTCAACTGGTAGGTACATTGGTTGACAACGAATTGCATAGTAGATGTTTTTAAGCCAATGAGACCAATGTATAGATTGGAAAAGGCGTCTGCTAGTATAAAATATAGTTGAACAAGTCAGTATACCTATGTACACTGACTTGTTCAAAGTTCTTACAAACGTCAAAATAAATATTCCATGACATTTCAGAGTACGACAACTTAAAAGGATTTTACATTTCTATACTTAACACAGTACCAAAACATCAAGTTAAATAATCACCAGCATTCAACCTTTGATCCCTAAATAGGGGTAAAAGGGGGCAAAAGGTCTACAGATACCAAACTGTCGTCGCCCTATAGCCCAGGGCCGGATTTCGTAAAGAGAAAATTCTGAATTCGCAAATTTGTTATTCAAATTGGTTAACTTCGGTACAGTAATTACCTTATTCTTTTACTACGGAACTCAAAGTACCTTCAAAGTTTTACATGAGACTAAGATTTTAGTCTAACAGCTTTACAGTGACTACGTTTTCATACGACGGCACTAAAAACCAACCACTCTTTAAATACATATGAATGTGTGCCAAATTTCCTCCAAATCAGTTCAGTCGGTTTTTTTACATAAATTAGTTTAGTTATGAGACGAACGTTACGCTCTCCTGATGGTAAGAAATAACGCATGCCCAAGTCCATGTCTATTGCAACAATATACACAACTTTGAGTAGCAAAACAAAGCCCTGGGGCATCGCTGCTTTGGCGCTCATTACTTTTGAGACTTTCAATGGTTAGTCTCAACAGCCCAGTAATTTCGCTAGCTGCAATCAAACGGGGCACAGTAATGTTCGCACACTACTGCTTGGCGGCAGAATATCGTTTTGCGGGATTGAGTAACAAACATACAAACTTTCACATTTGTAATGTTAGTAGGATTTAATATTTCAATAACGGTTACTTTATCACATTCGACTAAACTCTAATACAACCGACCTCCATTAAGAAAACAATGCCAAAATTGCCTGAAAAACGTTAAAAAATAAGGAAAAGCAAGAAAACAATTATCAAAATTATATTTTTGATGAGTAGACTGTGCCTGACAACAATGGAGGCTGCCGTAACGCAATTCCGCGAAATATAATGATATTTGGTATTTGTTCCATTTTTCTTTTACAAAATTAGAAAAAAAAACGCGCACAAAGGATGTTATTCGTGTATTCATTCGTACACTCCGCGTGTAACAGAGTATTTTTCCGTTTCAGATATTAAAAAAAAAATGAATTTATTTTCTTTACAATTTTAGGTAGGACCCGTGGAATATGGGACGGCCTCTAGTGTGGAACGTCACTTGTGTCGACACCTTGGCGCCGTCTCATCTTCCTGTGACTTCGGGGCAAGCTGGTGCTGCCGCATCTAAAGTTGAAAATTTGTGCCGTTTGGGGTTGAAATTGAAACTTTTAGGCCGGCCGCTCTCGAACTACATCGGGACCTGGCCAAACGTTTAGAGGAGGCTTTAGGTGATCAGAATGCTGGTATCTACTTTGGTCAAAAGCTTAGCATTGCCATCCAGCGTGGCAATGCTGCCAGCATTCTGGCCACATATCCCTCCTCTGACGAACGTTTAGATTAAGTTTTTGTATACATTTGTAAATAGTATTCATTTTATTTTGTTCAATAAATGTTAGCTTCATTTTAGTAGGAACGATGTACCAACGTATCCCTCGAAAAAATATTTTTAGTAATTCGTCAAAGTTAAGCAAACGTAAAGTTGGGTAACTTTTTGGATGGGTGATCGCGAAATGTGGTCGCAACCGAGATAGTTCAGTTATCGGAATCCCTATTTCTTATACTTGGGCTTTAAAGGCATCTCATAATCAAATTGAGTAATCGATACGATACCTTAGTTTTAATTGATATTAAATTACATTTCCAGTTTTAGTATAAAATAATAGATTTAGCGGAGCGGGTGAAAGTAATAAATAATTCCAAATAAATTGGAGATAATTCTAATTTGAGTGGTTAGTGCGGTCGTTTTACACGCCGACGGGCGTGGGTTCGAATTCCAACAATTATCTTGAGCTGCTGGCGAAGAAAATACATTGTGAGGAAACTATAACGTCCACCACGTTATAGTTTATGTTAATATTGTTCGCTGCATCGGCGTTCATTGCCTATACTTCCACAATTTAAATACTTCAAAGAGCTTTAAAAGCACCTAAAGCTGTTCTAGAACACGTAAGCTTCTACCTGATAGACACCGTCAAAGATTAACTAAATGATGAAGACAAGAAAGCACTAAAAGTAGGCGATTAAGCCGCTATTTAGCTTTTAAACAGGATTAAAGCTTAGAGTAACCTACGTACATACTTAACGTAAATAAATTGTTAAGATTTACATAGATTTATTTAGATTTACAGAGATAGTTTAGGATTTTACATTTATCTAATTTTGTTATAAATTAGTAAAAATCGATGCGTGTTTGTTACCTCTATGGACTCCAAAACAGCACGACCGATTTTGATGTAATTTTCAGACTGTCTTCAGATGAGCCAAGCGGGTAATCCTGTGAAGTTTGGTAGCGATCGGTTCAACATTTTTTTTTTTGTTTTTTTTTTAGTACAAATACAAATATATACTTATAGGCAGCCCGTACACGTTCCGCGCGATCCGCGATCCGCGATCAATGATCGCGATCCAGACTGATCGTGTACGAAGCGGATTGACGGACTGATGCTCCGGATCGCATAATATCTAGAAATTTTGAAATCATGATCGCGGATCGCGGATCGCGGATCGTGATCATGATTGAACGTGTAAGGCGGCCCTTACATATTTCGTTTTATTTAAATAGGTACATTATGATTGTTTTATATACTTACCTACTAAATGTTTTATTTTTATTTATTTTTCTCATTAGTGTTGCATCTCCCGTCTGTTTCTTATGTTATCTATCGTGTTTTTCTTTTCTTTTCTTGCTTGCCTGTAAGAGATCGTTGTTAGCGATAACGCCTCCACTTGTGGCACTAGTTCATAAGGTTATTTTGTTGTCTGTACTTTTTGCTGTTTATAGTGTGCACAATAAAGAGTTTTATCTATCTATCTATCAAAGTTACAGGTCATTCTAAAGTGATCCGTTAGTCTTCTATATATAAAAATCTCGTGTCAAGTTTTTGTGGTCGCACTCTTTCGAAACTGTTCGACCAATGAAATTAATCAAAGTTTTTGTATATTTGGTAGGTATGTGAATAGGTCATAAAGTATTTATATCATACAGCTAAGCGATAAAGAATTTTTTTCCCGAAAAAAATAATTATTTATAAAATTCAAAAGGTGTTTAAATTGGTGGTAGATTTCCTTAGCAGGAAGTCGTCTAGGTAGGTACCATCGCAGTACCAGATATTCAACCGCCAAGCAGTAGTGTTCCGGTTTGAAGGTGACTGCAGCTAGTGAAATTACTGGGCTGTTGAGACTAACCATCGAAAGTTATCTCTTACTATGAGGAGACCGCATCGTACGTCTCATTACTTTAACATTAAAAAAAAAAAAAAAAAAACTGAAATTTGATTGGATGATGGTCGGACATCCAATTTGGAGGTTTGGGTTCGTATCCCATGCATCTCTGTTATTTCCAAGTGTTGTTGCCACTAGCTTGAAACAGTGATGGAAAACAACACTGGCTCGCTTGTGCTTGTTGAAATTTTATATATTTGGAAAACTTTATCTCTAAAATAATTGTCAATTGATATTGTTTCAACACAATAACACAACTTTACTTGAAAGGTAACTTGAAGACTGAAAATTTCGTAATTTTAGGGGCGTTGCTAGGAGTCCAACTTCTGAATATTGATTATTTTCATAAAGATAAAGGTAAAGAGATATTTATTTGCATAAATATGGAATGCATAGGCAGCCCGTACACGTAGCGCGCGATCCGCGATCCGCGATCCGCGATCAATGATCGCGATCCAGACTGATCGTGTACGAAGCGGATTGACGGACTGATGCTCCGGATCGCATAATATCTAGAAATTTTGAAATCATGATCGCGGATCGCGGATCGCGGATCGTGATCATGATTGAACGTGTACGGGCTGCCATAGTATTGATCTTATATTACCGAAGTCTCATCATGTTCTCGCCTCAATGGGCGTACAAATGTTGTCACAGCTTTTTTGCAATACAATTCAAATTACATAATTTAATGTCAAAATAATAATAGCAAATACCACCAGTCAGTCTCAGTCAAGCGCTCGAAGAGTCAACACGTCCTGAGGATGCCTCGTGTAGAGGCGACACACGTGTCGACAAGTGGTTACTGCAGAGAGAGGAGCATATTAAGACTTGTGATTTTTTTTTTTAATTTGTTTTTAAACAGATTTTTGGTAAATTATATTTTTAAAGTTTATTTCAAATTGGTTCTAGATATTGATTAAGAATAAGTTTTTAATCAATAAATTATTGTCAAATTAGTTAAATTTAAGTCCTCATCACTGTTGTAACTAAAACGACTGTTAAGCGGAAATAAACTAAATATAATTAATTATACCTTTAATGTTCAATTTAATCAGGGTCAAAGTAATAAATAATAATTAAAATGGATGTCAATATCATAAATGTCAAATAAAATTATTTAAATGCTGCCTTTAAAAAGTCATCAGTCTTATAATAGCATTATGTAGTCAAAAACTGTTTAATTTATCTTTTGAAGTGGTGCACGTCTTGTTTCTTGAGACTTTCCGGTATATGGTTATATACGTATAACAGGGCCCATGCCTAGCAAGCAGTTTCTGTAAAGTTGTGTACGGGCTCTTGTGTTCATCATTCCTTAGTTTATTTAGTGGTAGTAGCAGTGTCACGCCGTGGCAATGGGCTGGACATAATAATATGTCGCATCTATGTTAACCTCTCAGGTAGACGTGATCTTGAGTGAAACCCGTAGATCTGTAACAAAAGTGTAGGGCGCAATGAGACTTGATGAAGTGACACAAGTAGGACAGCTGGCGATGGCGGCTCTTGAATATGTATTGAATTGGAAGTTCGGAAAAGCCCATACCGCTTTTTCCCCTTTGAAATGTTGTATACTTATGTACTATATTTTGAACCGATGATTACGAATATGATAACCAAAATTATCCCAAATTGTATTTTCAAAGTCAAGAAAAATCCATGTTTAGAATGTTTTTGGCTTTTATTGCAAACAATATGGATGTTAGGAAAATATATTTTTAAATCGGTTAATTAGTTGAGCTGTTTCTCTAACAAATATTTACTCTGCAAACCGAAACAGATAATGAAATTTTTTCGACATCTTTTCAAAACTAAACTTGGCTTGAAATTCTCGAATTTCAAATGAAACGATATGTCGCGCGACAGATCCTGCCAAAAACAATATCATTATTTCATTGAAATCGGAAACGTGTTTAACATTCACTGTTTGGTAGCATTTCGGGAAAAGATGGCTGTTTGGATTTGGCAGAATTTTTAGAAATCTTGAGTGGTTATTTTGTTGTAGTGAAAAAGAATCGAAGATGTTTGAGCTTAAAAGATTTTTTTTTTAATGACTGACACTAATTTCGCTAATTGCAAAATCTTGTAGCGATGATAGCTGAGTGGTTAGCGCGGTAGGTTCTCATGCCGAAGGGCGTGGGTTCAAATCCCAACAATGAGCTTGAGCTGCCGGTGAAGGAAAACATCGTGAGGAAACCATAGCATGGTGGTAGGGTACTTTCTAGTACTCGGCTGGGTAGCTACCACCCTCAAGTTGAAAATCTGCCGCCAAGCATTTAACGGTGTGTTCCGGCTGCCTCACTCGAGAGCCAGTTCCATTACAGGCTAGGTGTGCTTTACCATATTTGACCACACCGTCACTTAACATCCGATAACAAACACCTAGCTTGTCAAATATTTAAAAAAAAAACATAAGTACTAATTTCTTATCTGTTTACTAACAGATCTTGAACAGATTACTTGAAAATATGCTAAACAAAATGAGAAAAAGAAAATTTAGAAAATACTAACTTTGTTTGAGCACTTACTTGAAACTCTATTTTTAATCGACTTTAAAAAAGGAGAAGGTTCTCAATTTTTTTGTTACCACAGAACTTGATTTATAAACCGATTAAAAAAAACATTTTCAATTTGAAAGGATGTACTTTCAGATTGGTCCTATAGAAATGACATGAAAATCGGTTCAGTAGTTTGTGTTTTAAACCAAAATACCTAAAACCTAGCCGTATACCTCAGGGGCATGAAGTAATTTTTTTTTAAATTGTTTATTTGTATTTATTTATTTAGGCAACTGAAACCCCTTCTTTGTTTATTTCCGATACATCCAGTTTACTATTCTTACGTAATTACACTCACAGCCAAAATATTCCTCAAAAGGAAAGACAAATAGAGGAAATAACTTACAAAAGCTCAGAAACATTCATGCTCATTCGGCCCATAAGGGCACTCACTGGCCAGCCGCCCCGCCTCGTCCCGCCCCGACTTCCTCTTCAAACTAGAGGTGAGCCATAACAATCGAATTACTTAAATAATATTCGAGTCACTAAGGAAACCGACGTGGTCACGTTTTTGTTGAACTTATACGCCTTTTGTCTTTAAAAAAAGTGTAAATCTAACTTTTGAGTTGTTTTATTTTTCTAAAATTAATCTATTTATTACAATTTTATGAATTTATTAAAGTTAAAACTGAGCTTGTTTGATCACAGCTTAAAGTTTAATTAAATGTTGAGTTGTTGTTTTTTTTTCTAAAATTATCTATTTATTACAATGTTATTAATTTATTAAAGCGATTTTTGGTAGGAACAAAACTTACAGTTTCGCGTCATTAACTTGCTAATATGACTTGGACAATTGTTGACACAGTTAATCTAAAGTCTTTTTCAAAGTTTTCACTTCTGCCGAGAGTCCCCATGACCGTCAATCATTTTTTATACTTTTTACAACTCGATTGCGTGCAATATTGATAAGCCCTAAATACACACAATTAACACATAACTCCTCACTCATTGACACCAACACGTCGTCGACCCAATCCTGACTCTCAAAAGCTGAAGGGCGTGGGTTCGATTCCCACCCAGGACATACATTTTGTGATATAAACAAATATATTTAAAAAAAGTATGTAAGTATTCTATCAGTTATCTGAGTTTGGAGTCAGCGCTATGTGTAATGGTCCTACGATATTTATTTATTTATTTGTTTATAGGCGCGTGTGTATGTGTAAACTCACACACACACAAGCTTTGGTTTTAAACTACAAGGGCTCACCGGAGAACCAGTGCTGGTCAATGGTCATACCACTTGGTATGACCAGTATTATGTTGAGATAAGTCCCTATTTTGTTACTATTTGTCTCTGTTTGTTTGTTTTTGTTTTTGTTTGTATTTGTTACAAAATAAAATCATTTCTTTCTTTCTTTAAAATATTTAACCGCAAACGACAACCAAACAACCAGATTTGTTCGAATAGCTTTTCGAACAACTATTCGATATAGCTCGTCTATTTCACCCATCGCGCAGAACAAAAGGCGCGATAACCGCAGCCATCGCCGCTACTATCAGATAATTGTTTCCGGTTTCTGTGCTCCGGTTACCTTATTACAATATTTTCGTTTTATCGGTTACTTATGCCTCACCGAACCACTGGCTTGGTTTATTGCTATATTACTTTATATTCTACTAGGAGACGCCTCGCTGACAGACTAGGTGTTTGAACACAGCTGACCTGATGTTAAGTGACAGTGTGGTCCAAGAGGGTAAAGCACACCTAGCCTGGAATGGTCTGATCTGGTTGTCAATTATTCACATTCGTACAATAATCTGGGTGACAATGCATGTTTTGATGAGCTTGAAAGTGCATAGTTAGTTTTAGTAGTTGCCTACAGCTCACTTTATTTACTTTGTTTTATGAATTGATGAATCTCATACATTTCAATGATATATTACATGGTGACTAGCGGACGTCTTGCGGTTTCACCCGCGTAGTTTCCGTTCTCGTGGGAATACAGGGATAAAAAGTAGCCTATGTCACTCGGGGGTAGTGTACCTTCCCAACGGAGAAAGAATTTTTGAAATCAGTAAAGTAGTTTTTGAGTTTATTCGTTAAACATACAAAAATCCAAAAAACCAAAATTACAAATCTTTCCCCTTTATAATATTAGTGTAGATGTTGATAGTCTAGACTATGGAAACTGACGCGGTTTTGGCATATTTCTTTTTATATGGCTTGACCATAGCTCAACTGATGTTAAGTGACGGTGTGGTCGAAGATGGTAAACATACTTATACTAAAAACGCCTAGATGTAAGCAGCATCTAGGCGTTTTTAGTATAAGTATGTTTTTACATTAAAATTTAAAGATAGGTTGTACAATAAGTTGTTTGACAATCCTGTTGGGTCTTTAGTATGCCTGTCTTTAGAGCTGTAGGGCGTGGGTTCGATTCCCACTCAGGATAAACATTTTGTAGTATAAACAAATGTTTGTTCTGTGTCTGGGTGTTCTGTATCTACACTAAGTATAAAGAGGAAAGATTTGATTTTTTGTTTGTTTGTATTGAATAGGCTCCGAAACTACTGGACCGATCTGAATAATTCTTTCATCATTAGAATGCTACATTATCACTAAGTGACACAGTGCTTGTTTATATTGTTAGACGAGATTTGTTTTCTGTGCGAAGCCGGAGCGAACTGTTAGTGTATTATGAGTATGCATATACAAAAAAAAAAGTATTTAAATATTCTATCAGTTATCTGACTTCCATAGTACAAGCTTTGCTTGGCTTAGGATCAGATGGCGCTGTGTGTAATGTCCTACGATATTTATTTTATTATTACAATGTAGGTGCATATGGCCCAATTGCGTACATAAATAAATAAATATTGGAGGACATTTAACACAGCGCCATCTAGTCCCAAACTAAGCTAAGCTTGTACTGTAGGAACCAGACAGCTGACAGAATACTTAAATACTTTTTTTTTGTAAATACATACTTATAATACATACAGCCAGACACCCAACAAACATCGATGTTAGTCATACAAATGTTAGCCCAGAGTGGGAATCGAACCCACGCCCTTCAGCTCTCGAAGCAGACCTACTACCAATGAACCAACAGGGCTGTCACATCGCAAAGGTTCAGCTAGCAACAGTATCACGATTTCATAACAAGTATACCTAATTTAATATCGAAGATGCTTTCCGCATCCTCCCACTAAATGTAAATAAGCTCTCACCCCGCTCGCTGCTAAGAATACAAATCCGAGGGCAGTTTGAAACAAAATTCCCGTCGACTCAACTTCTGCTCCCGAGCAGAGGCAGTGGACGTAATCAGGGTGCAGTTGGGAAGATACACTATCCCCAGGTGACATAGGCTACTTTTTATCCCTGTATTCCCACGGGAACGTACAATACATACAGTACACCCCCTGTAAGTATGTATTTACAAAAAAAAAATGCACTTATTTGCTTAGTTAGGCGTCAGATGGCGCTGTGTGTAATGTCCGTCGATATTTATTTTTATTCATTTTATCATTATAATAACAATAATTTAGTAATAGTTAGTAAATGACATATTTTTTCTATAAATTCCTCAGTCGTAAAACGTTAAATACATTGCACTAAATAAGTGCCGATAAGACTTGAACCAGTTAAATAAATAAAAATAAATAATTAAATATCGTAGGGCATTACACACAGCGCCATCTGACCCTAAACTACGCAAAGCTTGTACTATGGAAGTCAGATAACTGATAGAATACTTGAATACTTTTTTTTTGTAAATACATACAGTACACCCAGACACAAAACAAACATGTGTTTGTACCACAAAGTTTGTCTGGGTGGGAATCGAACCCACGCCAGCTCTTGAAACAGACATACTACCAATGAACCAACAGGGCTGTATTATGTATGTACAAGTGTCTGCTGTGAGGGGTAAGTGACCCTGCCTTGATCCTTCCTTTCTGTCCCTGCCAAACTTCTCTGTCGTATTCCGTACACTTTAATGATTATGTAGATTCAAATGGAATATGAAATGAAACGCGCTTAAACACCTTTGATTTTCGTCTCTCTGGTCCAAATCGGAAATCGTTTTAAAGAACAGCCAATTGTGTGAATTCAAATCCTATAATTGAACGCATATTCAAGGAAGTAAAACTTGTTCACCCAGTACTACACTAACCTAGTTTTAATATATAGGCTGTATATAATTGAACTTGAACTTAAATATATAACTATGTAATTAAATTTTCGTCGTACGTTATTTTAATAATTATAATATAGATTTAGCTACTAGGTATATTGTAAATTCGCATGCCGTAGTGTAAGATATTTAAAATCTAAAATGTAACCACATCTTGAGCGAATAAAAACACTTGAAGTTGAACTAATAAATTTGACAGCTTAAGTTTTTTTTAATAGTTGACAGGCTAGTTGTTTGACCACAGCTCACCTAATGTTAAGTGACGGTGCGGTCGAAGATTGTATTAATCCTTAGCCTGGAATGGAACTGGGTGACAAATGAGGCTGTCAGAACACACCGTTAGGTGCTTGGCGGTAGATGATAGCTAGCCAGTCGAGTACTAGAGTACTAGAAAGTACACTTCTACTACGCTATGGTTTCCTTAACTGGAAGCTCAAGCTCAATGTTGGGGTTTGAACCCACACCTTTCGGCGTGGGAACCAACCGCGCTTACTACTGAATTCATAAAGATATGAGAATGAAACTCATAAAGATATTATATTTAAAAGACAGAAATGTTGTATCCGGTCAATGTTTAGATTAAAAAAAACTGACAACTGTAAGCCTTATTTTAAAAAATATAAAATTCTTACTCTACCGTCCTTGTACATTTTAGAGATAGCTTTATTTGTTAAGTGTAACCCAGACCTATTTCTGTCGCTTGGTGACCGTATAGTAAGAAACAGAAGAGATGAAAATAAATGTTGTATGACTAGAGCAAAGACAGCGTTAATGAGCAATAATGTAGTGTGCATGGGCCCTCGTATTTACAATAAGCTGCCACGGGAGATAAGGGACTTGAGACCGAATTTGTTTAAGAGTGCCCTGAAGAAAATTCTGGTTGAGGAATGCTATTATAAAATCAATGATTATCTGTAACTTTGACATATTTGCTTGACATTGTTTATTATTATTATTCTTGACATCCATTATTGTGTATTGATTATTATTATTATTCTTGACATCCATTATTGTGTATTGATTATTATTATTTCTTGACATTATTTTTTTGATTGACTTGTAATTTTTTTTTATCTAATTTGAATTTATTATTTTACATGACATGCCATCGCTCATATTTGTACGCCTAAAGGGCAAAACACGATCAAAGGACATAATTAATTAATCTATCAATGTATTTCAATTTATATTACTCGTGTTTTAACAAATAAATTATCTTTATCTTTATCTTTATCTTTACTGAGTTATCGTCGCTACAAAAGTGACTGTGTGGCCGAAGATGGTAAACACACTTGGCCTGGAATGGCGCAATGCCGATATGGGGCATTATATTCCTAATCATTTATTAAAAACTTTTACTATGAGCAAAACTCAGAAATCGCAAACAAAATTGTTAATCGATACGGCTGTCTAAGGATCAAATAACTTTTTTATGGAATAGCATTTTTTTCCACTACTTCTAATGAATAATAGCAATAAAGAATCAACTCTAAAATCACGAAGAAATCAACTATTCCTTTCAAGTTGTTAAAGTTGTCTATTTTTTTTTTGTCAATTTCAGGGTTGGTTCTACTTTTAAACATATATTGCTATGTTTCCTTTGAAAAAAAACATGTATATTGATGCTTATTACTAAGGCATAGACTGGACTTGAATGTGACTTACTTTAAATGACCTTAATAGTGAGTAAGACTTATTTTACCTGAAAATATAGAGACTGGTAAAATGCACTAATTGCGATGTCAAAAACAAAAAAAGAAAATATTTTTTATTTTTTAAAGAAAGCATGCTATATTTTCGATATTCGATAACGCTATTAGAAAAGTACAAACACGTACAGGATTCAGATGAGCTGCCCACGTAACATATCGACAGCATATCCCGTACATGTTTTACATTTACTATTTTATTAGCGTTATCGCTAATCGAATATCACTTTGTCTAGACCCTCTACTCACCTTTCGGCGATAGACTTATGCCCAGCTGTGAGATGTACAAGGCAGTTCATGAAATTTAATTTAAACTTGCAGTAAACAAAGAAGTATTCTGCTTCAAGTAGAAGTGAAACTGCAAACTTAGTTCGAAGTTGCATCGCTTTTTCATACTATTACAAAAGGAATTAATTTCAAGTCGCCGTAGACTTGAAACAAGTTTGCAGACTTCTGTCTCGTTAGGACTAGCTTGTTTTTGAACTCCGTTTAATTTGATATTTTAGTGAGTGACAATTGTACGGACGTAGCAAAGCTTATGATATTTTCGAACCACAATTTGGTTATGTGGGAAAGTAAATAAATAAGAACTTTGCGTATTAAAAAAGGATTTATCGAGTTTTAGTTTATTACTTCGTTGTAGATCTCCTTAGTTATCGAGGTAGGTACCACCGCAGTACCAGAAATACCACCGCCAAGCGGTTTTGTGTAAACATTACTGTGTTTCGGTTCAAAGGGTACTGCAGCGAAATTACTGGGCTGTTAAGACTAACCAACGAAAGTCTCAAAGTAATGAGCGCCAAAGCAGCGATGCCCCGGACTTTGTTTTTCAATCTGTGTATTGATGCAATGGTCATGTACATGCGTTACCTCTTACTATCAAAGAGCGTATCGTTCGTTACATTACTTTTAAATATATACATTTTTTTAAAGACATCATTAGGCGGAAAATTTTCAACTTGAAGTACCCGATGAGATATGGTTACTGACAGCTCTCTAATACAATAGCCAAAAAATATAGGTACCTTTTACTTGAAAGGACGTTTCAATAGAGATACTCAGAAGGTATTTTATTTGCTTCGACGTTTGTATCCGGCACCGATGCGATGCTACAAAGCCGTTTGATTTTTCTTGTTTACGAATTCAGCGTTATAGAGATGTAGTACTTTATAAGGGGTTTTACAAATGTGGCGTCGAATTCACGTAAGCCACTATTGTGCTTTTTATGTGTATATTTTATACCAATCTAGTCGCGTGCAATAAAATATCGCGGCCAAATTGTAGAATTTGCCGTATTGAAAGAAAGAACGAAAATAATTTTTATTTTGCAACACAACAAAAAAAAAGACAAAAATAACAACAAATAGAGACAAACAGTTACAAAATAGGGGCTCACCTCAGCATAATACTGGTCATACTAATTAGTATGACCAGCATAACATAACGTAACATATTGCATAACGTTATAAATATTTTTTTCTATTAATGTAGTGATTAGCTGCGCCTCGCGGTTTTTTTTTTAATATAAAAAGTAATAAGACGAACGAGACGCTCTCCTGATGGTAAGAGAAAACGCCTGTCCAGTACTATTGTAGCGATAGACAAAACTTTGAGTAACAAAACAAAGTCCACGGCATCACTGCTTTGGCACTCATTACTTTGAGACTTTTGATGTTTAGTCCCAACAGCCCAGTAATTTCGCTAGCTGCAGTACCCTTCGAACCGGAACACAGTAATGTTTACACACTACTGCTTAGCGGAGAATAACTGGTACTGCGGTGGCACCTACCTAGACGACCTCCTGCTAAGGAGATCTACCACCAAGTAAACTGCTGTGTAATCCACTGCATGTTTTCATCCAGGATCTCAGCTAACTCCATACCAAATTTCATTAAAATCCGTTTAGTAGTTTTTGCGTGAGAGAGTAACAAACATCCATCCATCCAAACTTTCACATTTATAATATTGTAGGAAGTGGGGTTATATTAAATCTGACATAGCGTCTACTTCAATGTATTTATGCTATTTATTACATAAATAACGGATAGCAGTTTCAAAAAACGTTTTTTATTAAGATTAAACGTTTAGCTGAATTTCATTAACGCTAAACAAACGTTTATTGTATTTATACTTAAAGTTCTTGGAAACTAGTTATAACGTACTCGGACAGGTGAAGAACCGCTACTTTGACAGTACAATTTCCACAGCAGTTTGATAAAATATAACCTAAGTTACATGTTGATTGCCCGTGACAATTGCCCGAAGATAATGTTGGCTGGTGCACGTACAAAAGCTCAGTTTTTTTTTTTTGTAATTGAATGAATAGCTTGGTATAGTTCCCGTTTCCACCCGCCTCTTCTGTACCCAGCCTAACGAAACATTTGGTTTGATGCCAGATTATCTCGCGCACACGCTCGAAAGATTTTAATCACTCAACAGCGTTGCCAAGATGTCGCGCGCTCCCGCCAAGTTTCGCAGTTATTTTTTATTATGGTATCATTGGCTGTTTAGGTGACAAACTTGAAAAAGGAACGGTACGAAATAGACGCGGAAGTCTTTGTCTCAGAATTTGTTTACTATTTACTTCCTTGTTTCTTTTTCTTGAGTTTTCTTATGACAACTCGTGGATTATCTTCGTCATGATTTTGTTAGAATCACACAGATTATAAAAGCTAGAGTTTGTAAGTGTGTTTGTATGTTTGTTACCTTTTCCGCTTAAACTGTTTAACTTTTTTTTTTCTTTGGTTTTGGCGTCGCGTTTTAGCATTTGCCAGTGTCAAGTATGTATATATTTTCAAGTTTCAAAAGTTAAATAAGTGTCCTCGTAGCTATAGTTATAGACAAAGCCCAGTCTGTGTCAGTCAAGTCCAGTCATGCTTTAGTAAAGTAGTAGCGACTTTATTATAAAGCTTTAATGGAGTTTTGGAAACAACATGAAAAGTCATGTTCCACCACATTACATCATTTTCCCACACTCGCGCTTAGAATTCGGCACTTTATGAATAAAATACCACCATTTTTATGCATAAACACTCGACAAAACACAAGTTTTGGAAAAAAAATACAACGGAGCGATACGACTCTTTCGCCAAAACTCCCTTATAAATTCTAAAAGCTTCCATAGCCACATAGTATGGCAACATTAATCCCTAGGTTAAATGTAACCATGGCCAAAAAAAATTTAAAAAAAAACTTTTTTGTGTCAGGAAAACACATACCTATTTTAAAAACTTGTATAAATCTATGGTTAAAGTAACGCTAATATTTCATACAACATTCTCAGAATCCGCGCCACCCCACTGAATCAACCTCCAAAGAACATTAACAATCTGCACTGCATTCTACCGCAATGTACCAAATTATATACAGTTACAGAACACCATTAGAAAAAAACGATGTATTTTTTTTTAATTATACTTAGGTTTTTTTTTTTAAACTCTCGGTGCAAAAACAGGATTGTTATAAATCCACAGAACATTAAAAAAACATCGGTAATTTCGCTAGTTGCAGTACCATTGAAACCGGAACTCAGTAATGTTTACACACTACTGCTTGGCGGCAGAATCTCTGGTACTGCGGCGGTACCTACCTAATTCTAATTTTATTTTGTTATTATTAATTTGTATTATTTAAATCTGTATTTTTTTATTTAAACCGCATTTCAAATTCTGTCATTAATAATATTTAAATATTTTGACCAAAATTGTTTGCCATACCCTAATGGGGTCATACGTACTAGGAACAACATGTAAAATTTACAAGCATAAGAACCTGTAATATGTTGCAATAAAGTATTGAGTAGGTGACCGCCTGCTAAGGTGATCTACCACCAAGTAGCTAGCTACCACCTTGCCTATGCGTTCCTCAGATTTTTTTAAATACGGATAAGTCCGCATTTGACTACAAGCTCGCCTGGTGGTAAGCGAAGATGTGATCGAAGAAGCACGCAGACTTAAAAGATACCTATTCACTCTGACCTTTAAAATATCTAGATTATATCTATCAGGAAACAAGGACGCCGGCAGCTTCCATTCCTTGGCCGTACGAATGAGAAACGTAGCGAGATAAATACGCGTAGATGTTCCTTCACCGACTGCTTGAGCTCATTGTTGGGTCTTTAACTCACGCCCTCCGGCAGGTAAACCAGCCGCGTTAACCACTGAGTTATCCAAGGTACAATCTCCAGTGGAAGAAAGCTACTGCGTACATTCCGACGTTGTTGGCTTGAAACTTCCCACAGAAGTACGTAAACGAAACTTTCCCATTTCAATACATAAAAACACTTCACGGCTTGTCGTGAAGTTACGCCGCGGCCAAGTCCAAGATTTATTTGTTAAGGTTTATTCGTTAAGATTTATATCTAAGGGCGAATACATACTTACGCATAATCGTCTGTGGTTTACATTTTCTGCAGTTATTTACTAAAATCTCTTTCACTTGAGAAATTATAAGTGAGTTAGGCCCGTGGGCTCAATGGTTCCTTGAATCATGGGCATGACACGTGCTGTTAGTTGTTTTTTTAGACGACCACAATTGTTCTGTGATTCACAGGCCGTGGCCGTCATGACCGACTAGAAATGTTTTTCTTTTTAATTTAGAATTAGTTGTTTAGGCACGGATTGAAAAAGTTATACACTGGCAGAATACACAAAGCGTGATGCTAAAAAAGTAAAAATAGCACGTAAGCAATAAATACAATGAAAACTTGAAAGCTGGCACAATGTTCAAAAGTGCTAAGGCCAAAGAAAGAAAAAGAAAATAACGACAGTACTCGTATATGTACGTCGTGTTGCTTCCAAAGTTCCGTCGCAGCTTGTAGTAGATAGTAAAGTACTTTACTAAGAAATAATCAGACTCGACCAAAACCTACTTTGTGTGATTTTGACTTATTTAACTTAATTTTTATAAAATACTTGATTGTACACATGACTCTGGCAAAGGCGCAACGTATGACGCCAAAGGCATCTGAGAAAAATAAAATAAAAGCTTTATTTATCAGATTGATTCAATTGGTTTTTTGTTTCTGGTCCCAACAGCCCTTGAGTTAAGTACGCGACCGTTGCAAATATATTTAGTAAATGTAAAACTTGAAATAAATGAATTTAAAACTTCCAGAAAATGTAAAAAAATGAAACAAATTTTTTTTTCTGGAAGTCACGTTATACTTGTTTTTAACTATCCTATATTTGCCCATTTAGTAGCTCGTAATTCTGCTAAGTGACCTGTATCTCGTGAGTTCGATTCTCATCCAAGACAAAAGATAATTATGTGACAAACATATATTTTGTTCTGTCGGAGTGTTCTAAATGCAATAAAACTAAATGTATACTACAAAAACGTATATAAATATTTTATTAGTTATCTGGTTTTCATCACAAGCTTTGCTCTGTTAGAGGCTAGATGGCATTATATTAAATATTCTCTTTTGTTTATTCCATAGTGTAGACGCATCCTTACATTTTATTCTTTAATTTTGACGGTCCCGTAAGGCGGGAGGAATAAATAACTTGTGATTTATTATTGCGAATTGAAATGAGAATCGGATAGAGTATTGTTGTCTGAGATGCTCTATTTTGATAGAGAATTTGCAAAGGGCGTGACTAGGGCAAAGGGGACATTTCCACGGACTTTGTCAAACCTCACAATAGGTTTTTTTCTTTGGTTTTGGCGTCGTATTTTGAGCATTTGCCAGTGTCAAGTGTTTTATATTTTCAAGATTCATAAGTTAAATAAGTCACCTCGTAGCTATAATTATAGAGAAAGTCCAGTCTTCGTCAAGTCCAGTCCGTGTCAGTCAAGTCCAGTCATGCTTAAGTAAAGTAGTGGCGACTTTACTATAAACCTTCGATGGAGTTTTGGAAGCAACACGAAAACTCATGTTTCACCACATTATATAATTTTCCCACACTCGCGCTTGTAATTCGGCACTTTATGAATAAAACACCACAATTTTTATGCATAAACACTCGACAAAACACTAGTTTTGGAAAAAATACAACGGGGCGACACGACTCTTTCCGCGTTCCCGCCAGAACCAAATACAAACTTTATCATGTTTTTTTTTCCAACGTTTGGCGACCAACTCGCCTGATGTAAAGCGACGGTGTGGCCGAGGATGGAGCACGCTGATCTTGAAATATACGAAGATCTATCTAAATATCTATCTACGATACGAAGTTATTGCTGCCTTGTGGATAGAATCCATTACAAAATAAAATCTAGATGTATCTTCCGTCTAATGCCAACGGAATGATCATTTACACATCCCGCCCAACGTTCACCCCCATACATATTTATAGGCTAAGGGTTGCCACAATTTGAATTTCACTCGGAGCACACAATTAAAATACAAAACGAATTATAAACACGTAAATAATGCTAATGAGCAAGTTTTATTTAAACTACGGCTTTGGAAGGTTTAAAATTAACTGTTACGTCATCAACAATCAAATATATTGATGCTCAGTGGTTAGCGGTCGGTTCGCATGCCGAAGCTTGAGCTCCCGGTGAAGGAAAACATCGTGAGGAAACCATAGCATGGTGTTTTTTTTTAATGTAAAAAGTAATGAGGCGAACGATACCTAATGGTAAAATATAATGCCTGTCCATGACCATTGCAGCGATACACAACACTTTGAGTAACAAAACAAAGTCCAGGACATCACTGCTTTGGCCCTTATTACTTTCGATAGTTAGTCTCAGCAGCCCAGTAATTTCGCTAGCTGCAGGACCCTTCAAACCGGAACACAGTAATGTTAACACACTACTGCTTAGCGACAAAATAACTGGTAGGATACTTTCTAGTACTAGTAGTCCCCACCCAGGATAAACATTTTCTGCCATAAAAAATGTTTGTTCTGTTATGTAATGTATTATAAGTATGTATTTACAAAAAAAAAGTATGTATGTATTCTATCAGTTATCTGACTTCCATCACACAAGCTCTGCTTAGTTTGGGGGCAGATGGCGCTGTGTGTATAGTCCTACGATATTTATTTCTTTATTTAATTAAAAAGAAAACCTCCCGTACTTACTTGTATTGTTCATACAAAAGCTACTATTACTTATATTGTATAACATTGTTACATAACGACTGTATAATAACTTACAATAGATATCTTGATTGTTTGACGCCGCCATTCGACCTATTTCTACCCCAATCTTATAAACAATTCATAACACTAACCTTATAATAGAGAAATACCATTATGATACACGAATGACTTAATATTAAATCAGGCGACACCAAACCATACCAAGCTTTATACTTAATGTGTTAAGGTCCAAGGTAGAGCGAAGAAATTATAAATCCACTCATTTAATGATGAGGTCCAATATGTGGACAGGTAATGGCCGCGCTTCATGTATTGATAAACAAACTTATTGGTAGTTATGTGCAGAAAAGTTTCAGGTATAGTAATAGATTGGACGTGATGGTATAAAAGGTTCGAAGGTTTGGAAAACGTGTTTCGAAGTATAGAATAGGCAAGACGTAAAGTTGAATGCAATAGACCACTTCAAATATTTGTGTCTCAATTCGAGTACAATTCTATGAATTTACGATTTAAAAACCCGACTCCATGACCCTTAGACCAATTTATTTATTTTTTTATGTGAAAAATAATAAGACGAACGAGACGCTCTCCTGATGGTAAGAGATAACGCCTGCCCATGACCATTACAGCGATACACATAACTTTGAGTAATAAAACAAAGTCCAGGGCATCGCTGCTTTGGTGCTCATTACTTTGAAACTTTCGATGGTTATTCTCAACAGCCCAGTAATTTCGCTAGCTGCAGTACCCTTCAAACCGGTACACAGTAGTTTACACACTACTGCAAATACAAATACTAATCATTTATTAATAACATCAAAGTTACAGGTCATTTTTCCATTCATATTTAAAAATATCAAAATCATAACTCATGTCAAATAACTTTAGATACTTTCTAGTACTCGGCTGGCTAGCTACCACCCTCAAGTTGAAAATCTGCCGCCAAGCATCTAACGGCGTGTTCCGGCAGCCTCACTGGAGAGCCAGTTCTATTCCAGGCTAGGTGTGCTTCACCATCTTCGACCACACCTTCACTTAACATCAGGTGAGCTGTGGTCAAACACCTAGCTTGTCAACCATAAAAAAACTCTTCTGTAGCTTAATATTGGTGACCGATGTCTACGAACTTTACGATCAGGTATGTTGATTGGGTCACTACCTCAACGAAATACGCGACCACCCAATCATAAGCTCCGAAAATGTCTTATTGTCACACGCTTCCATACGGTCAACCCGCCATACCTTCACGTCGACCCTCGTCCTTCCTAATCACGCTCTTTCCCAGTTATTTCAAGCGAAATCAAATTATTCAAATATTTAGACAACACTGCGCGCCTCTAATGAATTTAGATTAGTCTGTCCGGAATTAAGCCAGCTTTGGAATATGAATTGGCCGTTGATTGGTCGGTCGGATAGTGGACACTTTGCAGAGAGTTTAATGAGCCTCATTTGTTGCGAAGGGACAGAAACAAGGGACGGTTTATAAATAAAACTTGAAACGCGTACAAAAATCGAATTAAAATAAATATCGTAGGACTATACACACAGCGCCATCTGGCCCCAAACTAAGCAGAGCTTGTGTGATGGAAGTCAGATAACTGATAGAATACTTTTTTTTTGTAAATACATACTTATTATAAATACAGAAAGAAAAAAAAATATTGTGTAACTTTAAGAGACAAAAAACAAAAACGAACAAACAGAGACAAACAGTTACAAAATAAGGGCTCACCTCAGCATAATACTGGTCATACTATGGTAATGGTCTGATATGGGGCAGCTCATTTTTTAATGATAAGTAAAATTACCACCTTCCGGATTAGTTTATTACCCCTGCATAAATTCTCATAATTCATTTTTTTGTAGATTAACATTAACTTTAGTCAGGCATAGACACATTGATAAAGCTGCTCTTTCAACTCTTCCACAGAATCATCAGTGCTCCTGCGAGCTTTAGTGCTGCATCCGGTGAGATGTTCGCACGATTGTTCGTTGTGCCGGCGAGCGTTCGTCAAGCTCAGGTCCAACTCGTAGCCCAGTGCCACTGCTGCTCTGGACAGGTCTTTGATGCAAGTTTCCACATCTGTTCTGTAAAGAAATACTTAATTTTGAGTACCTACTAAAAAAAATAACAGACTTATTGACCCAACCATACCATACCAATTATTTATTGCAAAAGATAGAAAAATAAGTCGGAGATGCTTACAATTGAAGATTGTCACTATTGTCACCCTGGTTTTATAAAATAAATCCATCCATCATCTATCTATACCATTATAAAGAGGAAAGATTTGATTGTTTGTTTGTATTGCATAGGCTCCGAAACTACTGGACCGATTCCAAAAATTCTTTCACCGTTGGGAAGCTACACTATCTCCGGGTGATATAGGCTACTTTTTATCCTTGTATTCCCATGAGAACGGAAACTACGCGAGTGAAACCGCAAGGCGTCCGCTAGTCACCATGTAATATATCATTGAAATGTATGAGATTCATCAATTCGTAAAACAAAGTAAATAAAGTGAGCTGTAGGCAACTACTAAAAGTAACTATGCACTTTCAAGCTCATCAAAACATGCATCAAATAACTGCATTGTCATCCAGATTATTGTATGAATGTGAATAATTGACAACCAGATCAGACCATTCCAGGCTAGGTGTGCTTTATCCTCTTGGACCACACTGTCACTTAACATCAGGTCAGCTGTGTTCAAACACCTAGCCTGTCATAAAATAGTAAAAAAAATATGACAGCTGATTAAAAACTACTCTATAACTACACTAACTACAGAAGAAAGATGTAAGTGGCAACGAACTTTTGCATTGCGCGGTGAGTCTTCCCGAACCCAAAGACCCTGGCAACGTCTTCCAGCGTGGACTGCATGTGACTGCGGGTGATGCTAATCATCTCTTCGGCGTAGTTTCCCATCTTGGCGATAGAGTTTCTGGCCTCTTCGGTACAGGAATACACGAGGGCTACGTGTTTGTTGGCCAGGGTACGAGCTGAACGGCGCTCTTCGTGGCACATTTCTAAAATTGAAGTTACTTTTGTTTGTTCCACCAGGCGCCTTGCTAGTCTTTAATTATTAGACCAACACGGCAATGCCAACAGGATACACTGACAACTAGTTTTGTGACCTTTAAACTTTTACAAATAACTGGCAGAAGTCAGCGTAAGACTCCCAAATCTAGAAAAGTTCTAAAAAACCTTTTCTTAGGAGAAAGGCATGAGGAAAGTAAAAAATGTGTTGATCTTAAATCTACAAGGTGAGCCAAAGATATCGTTGCGTGTTAAGCCTGGACAAATTTAACACAGGACTGAGGTCGATAGCGGAACAAGAAAGAAGCCTAAACCAGAGAACTGGCACTCCATATTATGGTACAAAAATAGGACCACTTACCTGGTACCTTCAACGTATCAGCCAGCTCAGTAAGCTCCGTGTAGATTTTGTTCTTCTTCAGCACAGCGCTGTTGATTTCGTCCTTGATTCGACGCAGGATCTTCCCGGTCAGCTGCTGGTACGAGTTTTGGATGTTTCGGTGATATGTGTCGAGGAATGGAGCTAATACTGTGTCCATGTAACGAGATATTTCACTAGAAAATAATTATGGTGTACCTGCTTACAATATGAAAAGTGGAAACGGGCTCTTGGGGGGTATAGGCTAGCTAACTTTTTTTTTGACACGAATAAGTCCGCGTTTGACCATCAACTCGCCTGACTCGCGATGGTAAGCGATGATGTGGTGAAAAATGAAGCACGCAGACTTAGAAGATACCTTTTAATTCTGACCTTGAAAAGATCTATATCGTATCTCTCAGGAAACAAACCGGTTGCTTGTTCCGTTCCTTGGTCGTACGGGTGAGAAACGTACAGTCAATTTGTTTGGTACGTACCCAAGAAATTCCACTATGTATGAGTGGAAATGGGTCGTCGGTAGTTTTTTTTCTACAAACTTTTCATCGCTAATAATTCGAACAGCACGCTGCTCTACCTACATATAGTGAGACAGTTAGTATTGCTTTTATCTATGATTATGGTTATATTATTTCCTAGTAGCGTCTTAAAAGATAAAGACTTCTTGTTACATTCTTGACGACGGCTGCAGAATCATTGATTCAGGACCTTAACAGAATTTTCACGGTACATATTATAGCTTCTTCATTTTTTACCTGTTGGCCAAATCTAGCTGTGGTCCTCTTAGCAGCCTTCTAGTGAAATTCCCCAACCGATCTTTTAAAACTTCGAGGTGGTTATCCAACTCAACGGGCTGATGCTGCCACGGGGGGATCTCGAAGCATAGGCCACCATCTTGGCGAAGGTGGTTACTGCGGGACTTTACAATGACATATCCTTAGATAAATAACATATCATGTTCCATAGAAACATTCAAAAACATTTTTCAAATCGCTACATTAAGTTATGCAAGTACTATCGCCATCCACCGGGTCCAATTGTCTCTAATCCATTCAGGAATCCACTCCAACACACACAAAAATCGTCAAAATCGGTCCAACCGTTTAGGTGGAGTTCAATGACATACGCAATTACACACGTGCAGAAAGTTTTAAACCCATCCCACTAATATTATAAATGTGAAAGTTTGGATGGATGGATGTGTGTTACTCTTTCACGCAAAAGTAGCGTGAAAGTAATACAGCGCGTAGCGGGTAATACAGCGGAGCGCAGCTAGTGTAAAGATATAATGATACTTTTTTTTAATGGAAAAGTAATGAGACGAACGAAACGCTCTCTTGATGGTTAGAGATAATGCCTGTCTATGACCATTGCAGCAATACACAATTTGAGTCGTAAAACAAAGTTCTTGGCTACTTTGGCGCTCATTACTTTGAGGCTTAATTCTTCTTCATCTTCGATGGTTTTCGATTCGATTCAATCGATTCAAAAAACCGGACCACACTACTGCTTGGCGGCAGAATATCTGGTACAGCGCTGGTACTTACCTAGACGACCTATACTATTTAAACTAAAAGGTTAACTTACTCTACAATTGGCGATGGGATCTGTAGCTTGAATAACTCCATGACCAGTGAACAAAACAATAAATTTTAAGAGCATATTTACTAAAACTATTGTAATTTAAGTTTGGTTTGTACTCTCTTTATTCCAATATCAAGTTACAAATAATTGGTCTCAAGAGAGTTCATATAATAGCGAGCATTTTTGGACGGAAAGTAATTGGTTACTTGTCTCCAGTTTTACAAGTTTAAAGCAGTTTTGTTTGAACAAACAGAAGAACTAATGATATTGTTCTTAAAAAATATTGTCAAAAACATTTTTCATTTATTCTAACATGATAATATTAAAGGTTAGTTAAATTGTTGAACAATTACTGACTTCAATGAAACATGAAAATATCTGATCGAAAACCGCAATAATTATTTTGGTAATTAATTTCCGCCGAGTTTACATTTATGAGGTTTGATATCTGACTTGCGGTCATGTTTGGTTTAGAATCGTGATTTGTGGTTTGGTGTATTTATTTTTGGTAAAAAATGATTTTGAAAATGAATTATATGTTTTTAATTATTTATTAGATAGACTAATTGAGATCAGGGCGGCTATAGATGATTTTGACTTTTATGTCACGTGTTTATGCTACAAGTGACCTTTTTTTACTGCCAATTAAATCATTAAAATGTAAGTAGTTCCTAATTTTTCTGTCTGTTTATTTACTTTCCCCGGATATACGGCTGAATAAATTTTAATTTACATTGAAGTGGACGCTCTACGAGAATGTAGCCGCCACCGAATTTGCCGCCAAAAAAACCACATCTAACGGTAAATGTAGATAATATGATGTAAAATGTGCAATACAAAACAGTCGTACATAATAATTTAGATCACTTTTACTAAAGCGATCCTTCCAAATTGCCAAAGTGAGTGAAGCCTAAAAACTAGTCTACACTAATTAAAAGATTTGATTTTTTGTTTGTTTGTTTATATTGAATAGGCCCCAAAACTACTGGACCGATCTGAATAATTCTTTCATCATTAGAATGCTACATTATCACTGAGTAACATAGCATATTGTTAATAGAGTTTTGTTTACATGTGCGAAGCCATGAAGCCATGTGTTTTGCCAATAGTATCTAATAAAAGATAAAAACTGTTGAAACTATGGTCAAAATGACATTTAATTTCATAGTGATAACAACTTTAAAATATCATGAAATTAAAATTACTTAGTACACTATTTACAATTATTAATAAAATATATTAGTACACTATTTATAAAAATAAAAAAATATGTATTCAGTACAATAGTCAATGCAACTAAACACCCCTCATTCTAGTTAAACAACTGACCTTCCTTTGATAAGTTGCACGAGTTTTAACAAATTAGATTATCCCTCGCCGAAAAGCCCGAATTTCTCAATATCAAAACATCCCCTGTAATAAATCGGGGAACCCCTAATAAATAACGAACTAAACTATAATGGTTAATGGTTCTATACCGGGCCGGAAGTGCGTGACATAATAACAATTGGGGAGGAATTACCCTCAGATACAAATTATGCAATTAGATCTAATATTACCTTTTACAATGTGTAGGTGTTTGTGTAAACAAGAAGAGAAAGTTTAAAAGTAACATACGGTTAGTGTTCTTCTAGGGTTATAGCAAATATAAGACAAGATATCGTTTGCAATTATTTTCTACTGGCGGCCACTCTCAAGTTGAAAATCGACCACCTAACTACTTAGTCCAGCAGCCGCACTTAGAGTCAGTTCCATTCCCGGCTAGTCGTAAATATAAATATAGTATCGTAGGACTATACGCACAGCGCCATCTGGCCCCAAACTAAGCAGAGCTTGTGTGATGGACGTCAGATAACAGATAGAATACATAAATACTTTTTTTTTTGTAAATACATACTTATAATACATACAGAACACCCAGACACAGAACGAACATTTGTTTATTCACAAAATGTTTGTCCCGAGTGGGAATCGAACCCACGCCCTACAGCTCTGAAGGCAGATATACTACCAATGAGCCAACGGGGCTGTGGTTACGATCTTCGATTACACCGTCACTTAACATCGGGTGAGCTATGGTCAAACATCTAGCCTGTCAACCATAAAAAACGTCCTATTTTTCCAGCTACACGACCCGCATTGCAAGTTTCCAAAATGCAGTTTGGTTTTTACACTTTATAATTTACCATGCTACGCAAAATGGCTCTAAAAAACTTTAGCAAATTTGTTCTTTTCCATATATACAAGAAGATTCAAGTGCTGAAATATTTAAATCTACATACCTTTCCACTTCTTTTCTCGCTTTACTTACTTCATTGTGCCATTTTTCTTTATCTTACAAACCAAGTGAGACATGCTCTTTCACGAAGTATTTTCACCTCAGCGCTTAGCGCCAACTCTTATTTTGACGGAAACCTGGCTTATTCATACATTTGACTGTAAAATCTCTCAAGTTTATGAATACCAGTCGCTCGCTATAATATGTTGCCGCGCTATTCGTATGTCGTCGTTCCTCTTCAGACACGTACTCAGGAGCAAAACTGGGGGTGTGTTTGACCAGGGGCATCACAGGTAACAAACTAGACAACCAAGTAAAAGAAATACTGCTGATCACACTTGTTAATCAAAGTAATTAATACAAATAATTATAAAATTAAAACTGCTTCTTTCATTTTACATTTACATTTATTCTATAGAATCCATTCCATACTGAAGTGACTTAGAATAAATCGCTGCCAGTTCAAATTAAATACAAATTAAAAAATTATTTATTGACATCAAAACGATTAATCAATTACAATTATGTCACAGAATTATAAAACAAAAATAAAACAAATTAAAAATAAAATGGCAAATTCAATTAAGCTCAAATACAATAAATAATAAATAAATATCGTAGAACTATACACACAACGCCATCTGGTCCCAAACTAAGCAGAGCTTGTGTGATGGAAGTCAGATAACTGATAGAATACATAAATACTTTTGTTTTTGTAAATACATACTTATAATACATACAGAACACCCAGACACAGAACGAACATTTGTTTATTCACAAAATGTTTACCCTGAGTGTAGGCAACGTGCCCTATAGACACTAGGTATCTAGATTATATAGACCCGTGGAGTCTGCAGCGCATCTGAGCTCCAATTAAACTAGGATTATTATTTCAGCTGCCAGGCTATCATTTTGATATCACGATCGTGTTACTAAATACTTTGATGACGTTTACAAAATTTGGATAAGCTATATTAAGTACTAGCAGACGCATCGCGGTTAACCCGCGTAGTTCCCGTTTCCGTAGGAATACAGGGATAAAAAGTAGCCTGTCTCACTTGGGAATAGTGTACCTTCCCAACGGTGAAAGAATTTTTGAAATCGGTGCAGTAGTTTTTGTGTTTATGCGTTACATGAAAACAAAATCTTTCCTCTTCATAATATTAGTGTAGATATGTATTTTTAGTCAATAATTTATCTGGTTGGGTCGCTAATCATTTTGGTGAAAACTACTATGAATGTACATGAATTGTGTTTGTAATTGAAACAACTTTATAACGGTTGAATGGGGTTTGAGTGTATTTTTTTTTATCTTTGGCATCGCACTTTGTGAATTCTACCAGTGTCAAGTATTTCATATTTTCAAGTGTCTCAAAAAGTGTTGTATTTTTGTGAGAGACCAATTGACCAAACCCTGTATGAAAAAAAATTGCGTAATTTGTACAAATTAAAATGTTGCGTAGAGAATAGACGAAGACTTGGGTCTTACAATTTCGCTTATTTGCTTTAGTTACTGGGAGAAAAGAAAGCTAAGAATCGGCGTGAGTGAGTCTTGGGAAAGGCAGTGGATTTCAATAAGCTGATGATAGGCAACGGTGATTGCTAACCATCAGGCAACCCGTCTGCTTGATTGCCACTTGTGTCGTAAAAGAAAGATGATGAATTTTGTGTCCCGAGTGGGAATATTCAAATACTAATAAATAATCATAACAGTACTAAAACCTTTTGTAGCTTAGTGGTTAGCGCAGTCGGTTCAAACCCCAACAATGAGCTTAAGATGAAGGAAAAACATCGTGAGGAAATAGCACGGTGGTAGGGTATTTTCTAGTACTCGGCTGGCTAGCAACCCTCAAGTTAAAAATCTACCACCAAGCATCTCACAATGTATTCCGTCAGCCTCACTTGAGAGTCAGATCCATTCCAGGCTAGACCATACATCAGTTGAGCTGTAGTAGAAAACCTTGTCAACCAAAAAACCCCTCATCATTACCAGCGATTATCGTTTTCATGAAATGTATTTTAACTATTTCGTTATTCGAAAAAGGATCGCATCCAATCGTTTCATTTCCTAACTCCCCAGAACGAATTTTAAAAACATTACAAAAACAGCCAGCTACTTAAACACGTACTTACGATGTTCCGCGCGGTGTTGCCAGTGGGAAAAATTTAATTAACCATGCAATTAATTCAGGTTACGTCGTCGCAAGCTGAAGATATCTCTTGGACTGTACCGTTTAAAAAATATATTATGAACGGTTCTTTAGAGCAGGAAGTGTTTTTTTAAGAATAATGAGTCGTGTTATGTAAGCATACCATCATCATCATTGGTCTACTTTAGTGTGGCACGTAAAATGTCTCTCCTAATGTAAACCAGCCAGCCAAATTTTCGGCTTTTTGTTTCCAGCCACTGTCAGCATGTTCCATACATTATGTTAAATGTCAATGACATTAATTCATGCAACAACTGATTTCATTTTTTTGCTTTCTGTTTTTAATTTCAAATTTGGTTTCATAGTAAAAGTTGCTTATAATGATGGGTGCATTGACCCCTTTTTGACTAAACACAAAGCTTACCTGTATAAAAAAATAACAATATACACCTATACTACTACTATCTACTACACTACTACAACTTACTATTATCATACCTACTATTACAAATTTTCTTATTTTATTTATATTCGTCAGATACATGTATGTATGTTTTACAATGCTTATTTATCTATATAAAGTTCTTTTTATTTTGTAATTCTGAAATAAAACTGATATAATGTCAATTTTAATAGCTTTAGTGATGCTATGCTGTAATTTTTAAACTTTAGCAACTTGAACAAATAAATATGTAATGTTAAACATTATTAATAATTATGCTGATTATTATAATGCAATGGAGGGACAAGGCTGAATTGAAACACCTTCACTAAACACACATCCGCTTTCCGCTTTCAGTACGACAATTCCCAACCTCGAACGTCATGCCGTTCAATAACAATGTGAGAAATTTTAAAATCCAAAAAGTTTAAAATAAGAAAACGGCGCACACTGAACGTACATAAAATTAAATATCCGGAAAGAATCAGGGCGTTATCTGTAATAGAAATCTCTGGATTTATCGGGTTTGCGGCTGTGGAATTGTACTGGCTTGGAATGAAATATAGGCTGAGCAGCGGCCCGCTCGTTGCCGCTTTATTTTTTTTAAGACATGCTCTGTGGCTTTGCCAAGCGGTGTTGCTAGCTTCAGAGTTCAAATTCTACCAATTATAGTAGATTTTCATTAAATGTAAAAGTTTAATTTGTAATTATTGTACAAGGCACAAACTATTTTTATTCTAACTTGAGCTGTTTTACTGATGTTGTACTATAAATAAATTAAACATTAGCGCTTAATTTTCAAGATAAACAAGAAAATGGATAAGTTCTGTCCTATTTAGCCTACCTAAACATTTAAAGATTTAAACATCCTATTTAAACATTTTTAAACAATTATCAAGTCATGTGATATAGAAAAGAGACTGAACTTTCATGTTGACGATGCTATCAGTCGGTTCGTGCGTTGCCGAAGACCATCAAGGTGTACAACTTGCAGATGACCATCAAAGGTCGGAACGTGGTGGTGATAGAGGTCCTGGGCCGGGAGGAGGAGAATAAAATGTAAACCAGGAAGCATATATATAAATAAAAATAAGGATTGTGTGTATGCCTCGATCATTCATGCTCGCCATCGAAGGCTCCTTCTTGCGGCGGCGTCGTATGTCGGGTCGCTCTCTTCCCTCAGATATGGTTGAGGAGGGCGATGGTTGGCACATGCGTCATACTCGTGATTGGGTGCTGCTTGCGGGTCGCTGGTCTGCTCGCGGTATACACACAAACTAGTACCTACTTTAACCTTAGTTTAAGATTAATTAAATAAGCTTCCCTCTACCTATATTATACAAAAAAAATGCAATTATAAAGTTGAGAAAAGTTGTGGACCCCGGTGTCTGTGGAGCGTATATCTTAAATTAAAAAAAACTTTTTAATAGATATCACTAACATTTTATTGGTTCAAAAATAAATTGTTAATTAAGTTTTAGCTAAATTATAAAATTACATAGCAGGTTTCAAAGTTATGAGCGCCAAAGTAGCGATGCCCTGGACCCTGGACTTTGTTTTGTTGCTTATAGTTCTGTGTGTCGCTACAATGGTCATGAACATACGTAATCTCTTACCAGCAGAAGAACGCCTCGATCGTCTCATTATTTTTATATTACAAAATATAACAAAAGCGATATAGAAATACGAATTGGAAATCTAGCAACACTGTTCCCGAGTTCACGTCTCGGGTTGTTTTTTGCGCGACGCGACGTTCGACTGCACGTGATTGATTTCCTTTTGTGGCTGCGATGTGGTTTGTTTGTCTCGAGTTTATTATTCCTTGATTGCAACACGCTTGTTTAACGTGGAAAATCACTTTTTGCATTCATGATTTTCACCTTTGATTTATTTAAAATAATTACTGGAAGATAATACATAGTTACACAGCAAGAAACAAACACCGCTAACTTTTTTTTTTTTGGTTGACAGGCTATGTGTTGACTACAGCTCACCTGATGTTAAGTGACAGTGTGGTCGAAGATGGTAAAGCACACTTAGCCTGGAATGCAACTGGCTCTCAAGTGAGGCTGCCGGATCACACCGTTAGATGCTTGGCGGCAGATTTTCAACTTGAGGGCGGTAGCTAGCCAGCCGGGTACTAGAAAGTACCCTACCACCATGCTATGGTTTCCTCGCGTTGTTTTCCTTCACCGGTAGCTCAAGATATCAGTCATCAGATAGTCAGGTACCCCGCAAACTTTACATGTCTTAAAACATGCAGAGAAAACTACTGGAGTGGCTAAAAGAGCGAAACTAAAACTAACCCACACTGCTGATAATGGTGGTTTGCGCGATACAATCATGACTGAGAAGCTGCAATTGAATGTTTTTTCTGCTTCTGGTGTGCACTATAAAGAGTTGTCTATCTGACACTGTAGTTACCGACCACATGCAAACGCGATCCGGCATAGCACGGGTGCAATATAGGATAGTCAATTTAACTGTATTTGTATTTGTATTTTTTTTTCATATGGTCTTGTTGCTTGAAATAAATTTATTTTATTTATTTAATGTAGATACTAATTTGGTACATATGCATGTATTATATATGTAAACCTTCCGCTTGAACTATTCTGTCTATTGATTAGAAACCGCATTGAAATCCGTTGCGTAGTCAAAAAGATCTAAGCGTACAGACGGCGGGTAGCGACTTTGTTTTATACTATGTAGAGACTAGCGACCCGCCCCGGCTTCGCACGGATGCAATGTAGATACTAATATGGTGCATATGCATGTATTAAACCTTCCTCTTGAATCACACTGTGTATTGATAAAAACCGTAACGACAAACCGGAAAAGATCCGTTGCGTAGTTTAAAATATTTAAGCGTACAGACTGTGGGAAGTAACTTTGTTTTATATTTATAATATCTAGAGATTTTTAATAAAAATTCCTATTTATGATTTAAATAAATTTGTAACATAAGTATATTCATAAAATACCTAGGCTAAAATCCGTTAACCCGATAAAGGAAAATATATAAAAAAGATTCCTCTACATGCACAAAGAAAATAGACTCACTTGTTCCATTCCAACAACATGATCAATCTCAATCCAAAAGCGAACCAAAACATTCGAAGCAAGAAGAAATAATAATTCCTATCCTATCGGGAATGTCCTTCAACAAGATTTTTCCATACGACGAAAGCAATTTATGTGATAACGTTCGGGGAAAATTGCCTTTTGCCCTTTCTTTCCGTCTATTGAATTTATTGCCCGATTCAAAGTGAGTGATATATATTACACAACTATGGTAGATTTATCGAAAAAAGTTGCAGGTGAATTTGTTCAACAAATTATTAGCTAAAATGTTACAAATTTGTTCTGGCCGATACAACTCTGTAACCACTAGATCTACTTATATCCTACAATAAATGTGAAAGTTTGGATAGATGGATGTTTGTTGCTCTTTCACGCAGAAACCACGGAACGGATTTGGGAATTTGGATGAAATTTGGTATGATAGATAGATAGATAGATATAACTCTTTATTGTGCACACAGAAAAGAAAAAAGCACAGAGAACAAAAGAACCTTTTGAACTAGTGCCACAAGTGGCGGCCTTATCGCTAACAGCGATCTCTTCGAGGCCAGAAAATAAAAACACGATAGAAAACATAAGAAACAGACGGGAGATGTAACACTAATAAGAAAAATAAAACATAGTAAGTACATAAAAATAATCATATAATAATGTATTTAAATAAAACGAATTATTTACATATATAAATATATACACTCATAATACATATGGAGGTAGCTGAGACTCTGGATTAACACCGCGGTGCCCAGCTAGTTTATAATAATTATTTTGTGCACGATTAAGTGTCGGTGACAAACATAATTATGTATTCAAATCGCAAAAGTATAAATCTCTCTAAAATCTTAATTAAAGTATGATAACAAAATATATAAACCAATAATGTTACTAAGTATAAGAGTGTATTTTCGCTGTAAATATCAATAAGAAAATGCACACAGACAATATCTGCCCATAAGTGTACTTATAGATATTTAGGTATTTAGTAGTTATAGATATTTAGTAGTTATAGATAGGCAGGTTTCCCTAGTGTGAAGTCTAAGGTACTTACTCAATTACCTAATTTTTATACTTTATATACCAAAATAAGATTTGTATTAATGTACTATAGGTATTAAGGCTCATATGCAATATATTAAATAAATTAAAATAAAATAAATAGATAACCTAGGAAAAGTAACATTCGGTTAATAGGAAAACCAAAAATGAACCATATGTTAATCCCGTACATTTTAGGAGTTTTCTATCGAATATAATTATCGTATATTACTTTGTATAGGCCCGCCCTCAGCTATCATCGCTTTAAAATTCGATTGCTTAGACACAAGCAATTGTGATTTACCGCAAATAAAGACCAAAATAAATGTCAGTAGCTGTGATTTCACTGTAAAATTATGCTCTATTTGTCTATAAATGGAAAAAAAAAAATTTTATGGAAATCGAACCACCTTAAACTTACATTACAAAATCTAAACCGAGAACGCAGGAAAATTTTAAAATTTCCTAGCTAACCGGTTGTAAAAGTTTACGAGAGCCGTGCATTGTATTTAAATACCACGTATAGAATATTACCACCCCAGTATTCTGTAGTGGTCGTAAATAGAAGCGGGAAAGAATTGAGGAAGGCAGCATTGTAGCACGCCGCGAGACTTCCAGCTTGCAAAGCTAGAAATGAGAGGCAACGATCGCACAAGTGTTTATTTTTTAATTTGTATTTGTAGCGATGATAGCTCAGTGGTTAGCGCGGTTTGGTTCGCATGCCGAAACGCGTGGGCTCAAACCCCAAGAATGAGCTTGAGCTGCCGGTGAGAAAAACATCGTGAGGAAACCATAGCATGGTGGTAGGGTACTTTCTAGTACTCGGCTGGCTAGCTACCACCCTCAAGCTGAAAATCTGCCGCCATGCATCTAACGGTGTGTTCCGGCAGCCTCACTTGAGAGCCAGTTCCATTCCAGGCTAGGCGTGCTTTACCATCTTCGACCACACCGTCACTTAACATCAAGTGAGCTGTGGTCAAACACCTAGCCTGTAAAGCATTAAAAAAAAATAAAAACATTGTTTTTTTACTGTTGACTGGCTAGGTTTCTGACCGCATTGGTGAGGTGGAAGGTTAACACACCTTAGCCTGCAATATAAGTAGCTCTCAAGTGAGGCTGCCGATACCGTTAGGTGCTTGGCAGCAGGTTTTCAACTTACTAGAGTATTTTCTACTAGTACTAGAAAATACTCTATCACCATGGTTTCCTCACGTTTTTTTTTTTTAATAGCTGACAAGCCTGGTGTTTGACCACAGCTCAGTGACGGTGTGGTCGATGATGGTAAAGCACGCCTAGCCTGGAATGGAACTGGCTCTCAAGTGAGGCTGCCGGAACACACCGTTAGATGCTTGGCGGCAGATTTTCAGCTTGAGGGTGGTAGCTAGCCAGCCGAGTAATAGAAAGTACCCTACCACCATGCTATGGTTTCCTTACGATGTTTTTCTCACCGGCAGCTCAAGCTCATTCTTGGGATTTGAACCCACGCCCTTCGGCATGCGAACCGACCGCGCTAACCACTGAGCTATTAAATTTAACTACTTTACTTTGCTACTAAATTTAAAAGGCGTATTGACAGAATCTTAAAAGTTCGACAACGTATTTGTTATACTTTAGTAATGCAGATAGGCGACATGCATACTTTCGTATTGCAGATAGGCGTGATTGCTTACTATCAGGAAGCACATCTGCTTGTTTGCCACAAAAATACATTAGTTTCTAGCAATCATTTATTGGTCGGTATTCACAGACATGGTATTTTTCCGTGATTAGTCGTTCGCTGTTACAAAAATCTTCCACCCAATTTCCCGTGATTATCTTAAAAACAAAAACAGTATCTCATTACAGAATAACAGTTCCTCATAATTAACCTCCGAACTCGAAAAAATAACAACTCCACCTGGACGGCATCCAAAATTTCTCATCAACAATTTTTAAAAGATGCCGTTAAATTAATTGGGGACAGAATGACTCGTTACCTTAATAGGAGTGGGCCTTTGAAATAATTAATATACGTGTACAGGAATCGCTGCTAATTTTAACCTTATGGTTTTAGAAATAGGGGTGAAGAAATAGAGTGTTTTCCGCTGAAACTTGTGCTTGATCGCTGCTTTGAAAACCGAGTAATTTCCTGCTCCCAGATTTTTGATCGTTTCAGAACAAAAGCCAATAAAGAGGATACATTAAACGGTTTGTCACACAAAAGTGAAGAAATTTCTAAATGTAATTTTTTCATTATACCCAGTTCTATAACAAAAAAATGTGATACATTTAGCAACATCTAGGTTTTTTTTACACAATATTAATACAACATGACTTCAAGATGGAACCCGATTGTTAAGGTTTTATTAAAGTTTCTGATTTCTCAACCTTTTTTATTTCTCGTGGCGCGAGAATTCTCGACTAGGATATCTCTACTTTGACATTTCTAATAAAACACGTTATCATGCTCAAATTTTTGCTTCATTATAAATAAGACTGATAGATGAGATCAATTAAATCAAAAAAGCACTTATTTCATTAACAAAATTAAATATACAACCAATAATAATTAAACAAATTACATTGTCTGGGTGTACTGTATGTATTATAAGTATGTATTTACAAAAAAAAAATATTTAAGTATTCTATCAGTTATCTGTCTTCCATAGCACAAACTTTGCTTAGTTTGGGGTCAGATGGCGCTATGTGTAATGTCCTATGATATTTATTTATTTATTTATTATTATAAATAAATAAATAAATATCATCGTCGTATATATAAAAAATAAAGAGTAGAGTTATACTTACTTAACTTTTTTTCACTTTTTAATTATTGGTTCCCAACCAGTTTCCAAATGTACAGTTCTTAAAAAAAAATTAGTAAAATCAAATTACAAACAAAATTACTAGTACTATACGTTTAGATAACTACAAAAATTTGTTTAACAAAACGAACATTTTGTTACCAACTTTAACTAAAAATGCATTTTATATTTATAAACTATTATGTTAATAACATCACAGTCCTTCGATTAAACTAATCATAACTAACTTTCGTATATATTTTTTTTAAATTTGAGCATGGTATGTGTTATGTACGTGTTGTTTTGGTTACTTAGCGCACGGAATTGATTTCTTGAGTTATCGAGGCCCGATAATTTTTTCCTATCTCGACTAAAGACAAATTTCTCGAGAATTCTCGAGCAGAAACCCTAGTCGCCATTAAAATACAAATACAAATACAAATACAAATACAAATACTTTATTGATAACACCAATGTTACAAGTCACTTCAAAATTTTAAAGATGTCATTAAATGGGTTTTAAAACACTGATTACATGTCAAAATAAGGGATGTCAATATCCAAACATGTCAATATAAAAAATATTGTCAATATAAAAATACTGTCAATATAAAATATGTCAATATAAAAATATGTCAATACCAAAACAATATTGTCAATATATTAAAATGACATGACAAAAAACTAGAAAGTTTAACCATGCTATAGATTCCTCTCGATGTTTTCCTTCACCGTCAGCTCAAACTCATTGTTGTATTTTGAACCCGCGCCCTCCGTGTACTCTGACTACACTTACCACTGTTATAAAAATCTCATTCTTAGTAAATCATTTTCAAACTTGAAAGATAAAGCGCCGTCAACCGCGGAGCCAATTCGACCGTGAAAAAATAATTTCCGCTTTCTTCGCTTTAGTAGGGACTTCCCACTTGTGATGTGGGTTAGGTAGTACCTTACCACGCCTCGGGGCTCCACTAACGAGCTGAAACTGGGAGATTGCCCCAATATCTGTTTAGTCACGTCTGAAAGTCGCAGTTAATCTCATTCACTCACCGTGCAGATGCTAAATGGTGGCCAACGGTAGGGGTACAGTAATTTGTGCCATGAAGTTGTGTGGTTTTTAGTTTACTATAGAATACCAAAATGTGACAAAACCATGTCAGTGTTTTGAAACATTTTTGTTTTAGTTATGCTGGGATTACTTGTGTTTTAATTATATGGGATACTCGATACACTCGGTTCGATAGTCGGATTTAATATTGATTTCATTAATTTGATAGCCCTGTTGGTTCATTGGTAGTATGTCTGCTCCAAGAGCTGAAGGGCGTGGGTTCGATTCCCACGCAGGAAACATTTTGTGGTATAAACAAATTGTTTGTTCTGTGGCTGGGTGTATAATACATATATTATAAGTATGTATTTACAAAAAAGTATTTTAAGTATTCTATCAGTTATTTGTCTCCCATAGTACAAGCTTTGCTTAGTTTGGGATCAGATGGCGCTGTGTGTAATGTCCTACGATATTTATTTATTGAAAACGTCACCTAAGAACAGCTCGCGATGAGCTTGAGCTACCGATGAAGGAAAACATCGTGAGGAAACCATAGCGTGGTGGTAGGGTACTTTATAGTACTCCATTGGCTAGCTACCACCCTCAAGTTGAAAATCTATCGCCAAGCACCTAACGGTGTATTCCGACAGCCTCACTTGAGAGCCAGTTCCATCTCAGGCTAGGTGTGTTTACCATCTTCGACCACACCGTCACTTAACATCGGGTGAGTTGTGGTCAAAAAATGAACTTTCGCTAAGTAATGCGTGAATCAGTTTATCAATATTCGTGTCTTAAAAAAAAGGCAAAATAACACAAATTAAATTAAAGTCAAGTCCATTCATGCTCCATTAAATGATAACTTTGAAATCAACACGAAAAGAAATATTGTAACACTCTAACCGTGTGCGTAGACTTTTTTCTTTCTTTTAACATATTATCGTCAAGCCAGACTTGTCCAATTCACACTTCTTAATACGTTGAACTAAGTTAAAACACATTTGCACACAAAAAGGCATTCCCACACACATTTCACGGTTCACTGTTCCGCCCCGTCCCTGTCCCAGACGTGACTGGAATACAACCCTTTGTGCCGTAAGTCCGAATAAAATTTTACATAAATTCGAAACAAATTGTGTCAACGGCTAATTTTAGGGGTAATTTTGTTTGGGATGTGTTTACGTAAGTTTTTCCGTCAAATATTATTCTTTTTTAGAGTTTCATGTCACAAAAAGACAAAAGGGAACCCTTATAGGATCACTTTGTTGTCCGTCTATCAAGATCTTCTATCTCGAAAACGCGTAAAATCAAGTTGAAATTAAAACCATATACGCAGATATGTAGTCCCTTGCAGTTACCACCTAGGTACCTAGGTGCTAGGTACACTTGCCTAGATACCACCGCAGTAACAGATATTCTGCCGCCGAGTATTGTGTAAACATTACTGTGTTCCGGTTTGAAGAGTACTGCAGCTAGCGAAATTACTGGGCTGTTGAGACTCACAATCGAAAGTCTCAAAGTAATGAGCGCCAAAGCAGCGATGCCCCGGACTTTGTTTTGCTACTCAAAGTTCTGTACATCGCTGCAATGGGCATGGATAGGCGTTATCTCTTACCATCAGGAGAGCGTTTCGTTCGTCTCATTACTTTTTATATTTAAAAAAACTAGCCAGCCGTATGCTATAAAATACCCACCACAATGTTGTGGTTTTCTGACGATGCTTTCCTTCGCCGTCAGTTCAAGCTTATTGCTGGGGTTTGAACGTGTGAACCAACCGCGCTAACCACTGCGCTATCATCGCTACAATATTTTGTTCCTTTGTTTTTCTAAAACTGGTAACATACACGTAGGTGTTAGTATTTTCAATAGCTAAGTTTTTTCTTATGATTTCAATAGATGCTTCAAGAGCAACACAGTATTTGTATCAAGCCGTTTCCCAACTCACACCAGATTTAATAGAACATTCCATTTAAATAAGAGGCAATTACAACAATTACGGGCGTGCACTAGAAACTTCACCAAGACAGATTCTTGCTATTAATTTTGGCAGAGGTTAGGCAAGATTGGACAAGACCAAATCGAATTTCGTTCGGAAATTTCATTAACCACCCGCTTGATTCTGAAACTAAGTTACCAAGTTTCGAGTTTCACTCGAAAAAATTACAGGGTGCGTCTGTGAAAAATTACAGAGGTCATCTCTTTATCGGAATTAATTGTCGCGCGCTGTTTTGTTAATTTCCAACTGTTGTGGTTAAGAAGTTTGTAGATGGAGGGAAGTTTCTAAACGCAACACGACCAGATGCTCAACCAAAAGACACCCAGTGGAAATTCCCTAAAAATGCACTCAATTACAAATATTTTATTAATAACACCAATGTTACAGTCATGTCAAATTAGAGTTTTTTTTTCTTTGTTTTGGCGTCGCATTTTGAGCATTTGCCAGTGTCAAGTGTTTTACGTTTTTATATTTCATAAGTTGCCTCGTAGCTATAGTTATAGTCCAGTCCAGTCCGTGTCAGTCAAGTCCAGTCATGCTTTAGTAAGGTAGTGGCGACTTTACTATAAAAACAAAAAGTCATGTTTCACCACATTATTTATCATTTTCCCACACTCACGCTTGTGGTTCGATACATTATAAATAAAACACCACCATTTTTATGCATAAACACTCGACCAAGCATAAATTTTGGAAAAAAGTACAACGGGGCGACACGACACCTTCCGTGTTCCCGCCAAAAAAAAAAATTGGAGACTTACGTTACTTGAAAGAAGAAATCCTCAATGTCATCGTTCGGTATACGTGTGTAATTCCAAGCCCATACAGTAGAGGTTGAGGCTGAACATTTGATTACAACACTGCAGGCTCAGTTAATGACTTGTAAATAAGGGGGCCGTCATTAATAACCGCCGCTGTCTTCCACAGCTCCTTACAGCAATTACCCTACCACTAGAGGAGAGCACGCAGTAAAACATCTAACAAAATATCTTTTTTCTACTAGCTGCGCTTCGCGGTGGTACCCGCTACATATTTTCGGGATAAACACACACTTTGGTTTTCAACTACCGGGACTCACCGGAAGACCAGCGCTGGTCATACTTAGTATGGCCAGTATTATGCTGAGGTGATTCCTTATTTTGTAACTGTTTGTTCGTTTTTGTTTTTTGTGTTTTTATGTTACAGAATAAAATATCTTTCTTTCTTTCTTACATAAAATGACTTATTTAGTCAGTTATTAGTTATGTTGTTGTTTGACAGCCCTGTTGGTGCATTCATAGTATGTCTGCTTCGAGAGCTGAAGGGCGTGGGTTCGATTTCCACTCAGGACAAACATTTGTGTGACTAACATCGATATTTTTTTTTTTTAATGGTTGACAGGCTAGTTGTTTGACCACAGCTCACCTGATGTTAAGTGAAGGTGTGGTCGAAGATGGTAAAGCACACCTAGCCTGGAATGGAACTGGCTCTCAAGTGTGCTTTGTTCTGTGTCTGGGTGTATGTATGTATTATAAGTATGTATTTACAAAAAAAAACAGTATTTAAGTATTCAATCAGTTATCTGTCTTCCATAGTACAAGCTCTGCTTAGTTTGGGGTCAGATGGCGCTGTGTGTAACGTCCAACGATATTTATTTATTTATATGTTTTCGGGATAAAAAGTAGCCTGTATGTTAATCCAGCGTCTCAGCTACTCATACCGAATTTCATCAAAATCCGTTCAATAGTTGTTGTTTTATAACACATATAAAACAGCCAGACACAGAACAAACATTAAATTTGTTGATACATAAAATGTTTGTCCTGAGCGGGAATTGAACCGCCCTTCAGCTCTTAAGGTAGATATGCTACCAACGAGCCAACAGGGCTGTATATAGCGAGTAACAACGTGGGGCGTAGCATCTGCTAAATTTTCCAACACTTAAAATGCTTTGTCAACATCTCGCTAGCGTGAAATTTACGCTTGAAAAGGAGGCTGCCTACTTGGAGCAATGTTTTAAAGTAAGCCCCCAGCGTACAGTATCTCAGCTGCGTTTTTCCACACTGTGGCAACAGCCAGCACTTTGTTAACTCAGTACGTGCGTCTCACTTATGCATACGTGACTGATCATCTGTATAGTGTAACAAATTGCTCTTCGTCTCACTCTGTGACGTATTGTTCCAATCTACACCTTTGATTAAATCGGTCAAATGCGAATTTTGCGTAACACTTGCCATCATGTATCTACCTACATACCTATTACTCTAGGATGTAAGAAAACTGAGAACCCTACTAATAAACTATTTTCATAGTTTGGCAGTCTGTTGTTTACTGTTATATGAGTTTAAATCTTTACTAGCTAATACATCTCCTTGGGAGGTCGTCTAGGTAAATGCAGTTCCAGATATCTTGCCGCCAAGCACTAGTGTGTAGTCTTTTCTTCTTTTCTCTTCTCTCCTCTCCTCTCCTCTCCTCTCCTGTCCTCTGTCCTGCCCTGCCCTGCCCTGCCCTGCTCTGCTCTGCTCTGATCTGATCTGATCTTGAAGACACCCAGATAGTATCTATCAGGGTACACCCACTTGGGTAACGTATTCCACGCTTTAGCCGTTCGAATAATAAAAGTAGATACAAATCGTTACGTTACACTACGTTATCGTTACCTTACGATTAATCTTTTCTTTCGTTTCTTTTCTCTTTCATTTGTTATCGTTTTTGATACTTTATGACGCGTAAAAAAACTTCCAGCGAAACCAATTACTAATAGAGTGCCAGGAGCACTCAAGATACAGAGATACGATACGGAAAACAAAGAGATTTTAATTAAACGAGGACAAGGACCGCCTGGACGAGAGACTTTACATTTAAATTAGAAACGCAGAGGAAATTACTGCCTGTTGTATACGCAAATCTTAACACGATAGAGTTCCTATTTAAGACATTTTTCGGCGTATTATATACTAGCGGACGCCTCGAGGTTTCACCCACGTAGTTCCCGTTCCCGTGGGAATACAGGGATGAAAAGTAGCCTATGTCACCCGGGGATAGTGTAGCTTCCCAACGGTGAAAGATTTTTTGAAATCGGTCCAGTAGTTTCGGAGCCTATTCAATACATACAAACAAACAAATCTTTCTTCTTTATAATAGTATAGATTTATTTATTTGTAATTTTTACATAATATACGTTATTACGACTAAAACAAGCCTTGGTGCGGAACCCTAGGTCCAGAGACTAACTCACAGTAAGCTGAATTGTTTTTTTAGTTCTAAAAATGTCACGGCGTTATATCTCTCCTTTCGTTGTTTCTTGGCATCGCACTTTGTGCATACTTCCAGTATCAAGTGTTTCGTATTTTCGAGCTTCTTGTTTGATAAACTGTAATTAAAACTGTAAAATGTAATTGTTTTTTAATTGTCGTACCATCATGTAATTCATTTCAAAAGTCATCATTTGTTATAAATCTTAGATATATGCTTTAATCTCATTTTCTTTTTTTTTTAAAGAAAAAGTAACCATAGAATTTGATAACAAGCACACATAATTTTGATTCCTAACGTTGTCATTTCGTAAATCCAATTTTATTTTGTGAAACTTAAATTCAAGCTGTGGGTTCATTTAAACTTATTTCTATAACGAATAAACTTTTCAAAAAAATTGAATAAGTACAAAAGTAGTTAAATCCTAAAAAGACAACACTTTAATGGTCTCAAAGAGAAAACTTTTTAGGTTTTTCCCCAAATCACGTTAAAAAAGTTTAGTTCCGACAAACAGGGAAACTTGAAGATTAATGGCTTGTAAATAAGATTTTAGGAGTAGACATGGACTGGAATAAATATTAAGAATTTATATAAATCAGTTACAGTTGTTCATCACTAACGATCCGCCCGGCGTGCAATGTTTTATTTAACTTCATAATAGTAGGTATCATTGAATTCCTCTACTTGTACAGAACCATAACTGGATGTTTTTATTATAAATTAATAATTTAGTTAAAAATTTGTCATTTTTTAAATATTATTATAACATTTATTTGGATGTACAATTATTTCGAATTTTTTGTTCTTTTAAAATTATTATTTTTTCTGCAGTAACCACTTGCCGACACGTGTGTCGCCTCTACACGAGGCATCCTCAAGACGTGTTGACTCTTCGAGCGCTTGACTGAGACTGACTTCATTTCATTTTGACTTGAACTCTCAACTTTCGCAAAGTAACACCTAAATCAATCAATCAATCAATATTATAATAGGTAGGTACCCTATTTTAAAAGTCTCTAAGATTGACATAACATAGTTACACTGGGAGAAACAAACACCGCTAACTTCCACTTAGCACTTTAAAACAAAAATACTTCCCAGTAAGCCGTTTAAAGCAGCGCATCTCAATTATTACTCTCGAGAATTACTCACTACTTAAACTGTTTCCATGTAGGGCCTTACTCGATGATTAAGTAATCTACAGAGATACAGCTTGTTAAAACTTAAAACAGTTGTTTAGCACAGAAATACTACTTGGTGGACTACTTGAGTACTTGGTGGTAGATTTCCTTAGCAGGAATTCGTCTAAGTAGATACCACCGTAGTACCAGATATTCTACGGCCAAGCAGTAGTGTGTAAACATTACTGTGTTCCGGTTTGAAGGGTACTGCAACTAGCAAAAATACTGGGCTGTTGAGACTGACCATCGAAAGACTCAAAGTAATGAGCGCCAAAGCAGCAATGTCCCGGACTTTGTTTTGCAACTCAAAGTTCTGTGTATTGCTGCAATGGTCATGGTTATGCGTTATCTCTTACCATCAGGTCTAATTAATTTAACATAAAATACTATTGGAAAAAAATTGGTATAAAAGTTAATAAAGCGCTTTTCAGGCATAAAATAGATCAGAGAAAACAGAGAGAATAGATCCATCCTTAGACCTACCATCGAGTGAAAACGTTTACATTAAAAAAAACTTCTGTATGTATTTTCTACTCAGTGACTCAAACAGCACTTAGTTCTCGCTTAAAGCATTAATTAATTAGCAAATGCATGTTTTCTCTTTGTTAAGGCGTTTGGCGTGCAATTGTTGTCTTAATTATTAGGAGTCTTGTGTAAGATTTGTGTTCACTTAACAACATGATGAACGTAACGTAACATGAACGTAATTATTTTTAATCGTACATTGCGTCTGCAGAACTATTTATCGTATCGACTAAGTTTGATCTAAATTTTTTGATAATTTTAAATCGACTTACAAGATCTTATTTCTATTTATTACGACTTATACTTAGTATTATTATATTCTATGCAAGTATGTATATGTATACGTATTATATGTTAAATGTATCTGTTTGTAAGTATTCAGTTCACAAACTTTTTGTTTTTGTTAGATCGATTAATAAATAAATGTTAGAGAAGCGCCATCTAGCCCCAAACTAAGCAAAACTTGTACAATTGGAACTAGAGGGCTGATAGAATACTTGCATACTTTTTTTTAAAACATCCTTATAGTCATAATACATACAGAACATATAAACACAGAACAAACTTCTATGTTCATCACACAAATGTTAGTCTTGAGTGGGAATCGAACCTACGCCCTTTAGTTCACGAAGCAGAACTACTCCTGGCTGCGCCACATACAATATTTTCTCGTATTCTTTTGTTATATAATAAGTATTTTTATCTACCCTCATACACGCACACAAAACACAAAGTAGTCGCGAACTGGCGGTTGAATCGTACGCAATACGCTTTTACACAATCATCATCGGTGCGCTTAAAAAACTCTAAATTCTCATCGCGAGTGCTTTTACACCACAAATCGATGTGTGTATTATGTGAATCAACATAATTTTGTGGAAAACCTAAAAACGCACACTGGACAGGAACCGGGTCGTACCGACCAGCACCATTGCTTCAGCTATCGACCGAAACTACAAACAGGTATTTCCCGGCCTCTCCAACTCCAAATAAGTTAACAGGATAGTCAATATACGTAAAGACTCAAACTAGGATTTCAGCTTCAAGAGACCTTGTTTAATTACTTTAACAAATTATTTAAAAGTAATAGATCATTGAATTACAAGGATTTTTATTCTTATTGACATTTAATCATATTGACATATTTTATACATGTTTGACATATTATTATATTGACATAAATGCAAAACGCTAACCTAAACAGCAAAAACAAGGCCAAATTGTGTCCAACCCTGTTGGAGGAGGGCACGCTGCGAGAGGTGACGGAGGGGCACGCGGGGCGAGGCTGCTCACAAAAAATATAACGCGATCCTAATCACTCGTTATGATTTTGGTATTTTTAAATATGAATGGAAAAATTACCTGTAACTTTGGTGTTATCAATGAAAGATTTGTATTCCTAAAAATGTATCAGGTAGATATAATAATAATAATAGTTTATTTCCAGACGTGACACATACAGACAAATGGTTACATGGTTTTTTGTACTTTTCAATTTTAGGTAGAACGACAACGAGCCCCAAACTAGGCAAACCTGTATCTTGGGCGCCCTTATAATATAAAATAACCTAAAACATAATAAAAAATAGAATCGCGTGTCCCACCGCAAGGCACAGCTAGTATAGTCTTAAATCGATACTCGTTACTAACAAGATCAAGTACAATGAAGTAGGCGTTTAAGTTAGCTCGTGACTCTATTCACACATGATATAAAGGGCGAAGTCAAAGGTACCCGAAGCCCTCCGAAGGACGTATTTACGCCAGGAAAAGTATTGAATTGTTTGTCCCTTTGTCGGGCTGAAAGTGAAACTTTTTGAATGTTGGATGCTATTTTCTCAAAGTACATTGTGATATACAGGATGACTTTTGAACTGAAACATAAAATACGACGCAACTAATACACGGAGAAGATTTCTATGGCATTTATTTTACAGCTATTAAAATTATAAAAATTCTTCATTGTACAGAAAATTTTGTGCATCCGTCATAAGTACTTAGATATATTTTGTAACATAAAATACTTTCCCATAGCATGCATGATCTGTACATACAACATACATCCAAATAATAAAATCGTAAACGGATCGTGCCTGTACATTAAATATAAAAAAATCATAAACGTTGAAGGTCCCAATGTTACCGAGGCTGAAAATATACTTTTTAGAATTTTTGTCTGCGCGTTTGTGCCCGCTGCTCTCAGGAACGGCTTAATTTTGAATGCGATTTTCACTAGTATATTGTGTCAAACTTCCCGTTATAGCGCGCGCCATATGGCGAAGGAACCTTCTACCCCTCTCTCCTCGCCTCCGCAGGGGCGCCGGCGTTCGTAGAGAATCCGAGCGCGTGCGCACCCCAGCTTCCACTGGGAGTTCGATTTCTACCGCGATCCAAAGCGCACGCGCTGCGCTCGTGCGCCGCCGCTCCCGGAACTCCTTGTAACCAACCTAGTCTAGAGTCTCCGTTATCATTTATAGTTTAGGACCCAGCCCGCACTGTAAACTAATAATAAACAAATTTATAGCGAGTGGGTGTTTTGTGTAATTGTTTCGCCTGCCCGTTATAACTGGCGCCCTCCGTGCGGTTGCCGCGAACCGCGTAATTTTTTTTTGTAAATTTAAAGTTTGAGTGCAGTGTTGATTTTGGTGCTAGTGCATAAAGTGCATTGTCGCGCGACGAGACACTTTCTAAAGAGGTTCGTCTGGTACAGGCGTCATAGGCCTCGTGTTTCGCTGACCGCGCGCACATGCAATCTTGGGTCAGTAGTAAAACAATAGACGATCGCAAAGGACTAGGTAACAATAGCACGCGTTTTTGTTGACTTTCCGATTTTTTTCGAAACAAAGTGGTCAGTGCGTAGGTTTTATACAGGACATAGCTTTTGTGCCGCAGACTGTGTTAGTGTTAACGTGATCGGACTGTGGGTATAGTGATAGCTAGACTCTGGTATACCTATTATTTCGTACTTCTGGACCTACATATTTTCGTTTCGGACAGTTACGCGTTTATTGCTATATTGTTTTGGGACTATTTACAACAATTAAGACTTTTGTTGTCGTGACGTATCACGATGGTGTTAACGCGATCTTGCACTGCAAGTCCAGCTGGGGCTGCGTCTTCTGATGCACCTCGGCCTTTGCCGTCTCTGGCGCCGAACGACCCTTCGTCGGCCGGTGCTGGGACTCTCCGTGATCGCGCGACCGGGGCCGCGCCGGTGGCCGGCGCGCCGCCGTCTTTTAAACTAATAATAAACAAATTTATAGCGAGTGGGTGTTTTGTACAGTCCGGTGACGCTGTAGAGGCCATCTGCGGCCAACAGCATTAGTCATTCAAAAAAAAAAAAAAAAAAAAAAAAAAAAAAAATGGGTGTTTTGTGTAATTGTTTCGCCTGCCCGTTATACCGTACCATTTAGATTTATAGATAGATAGATAACTCTTTATTGTTCACACCAAGATTACAGAACAAATTTAAATGAAAATCAACAATAGGCGTCCTTGTCGATTAGAGCGGTCTCTTCCACGCAACTTTGGTAGGAAAAGGACTCGGACTCTCTCATTTAATGATTGCTTTTTTTTTTTTTAATGATTGACAGGCTAGTTGTTTGACCACAGCTCACCTGATGTTAAGTGAAGGTGTGGTCGAAGATGGTAAAGCACACCTAGCCTGGAATGGAACTGGCTCTCAAGTGAGGCTGCCGGAACACACCGTTAGATGCTTGGCGGCAGATTTTCAACTTGAGGGTGGTAGCTAGCCAGCCGAGTACTAGAAAGTACCCTACCACCATGCTATGGTTTCCTCACGATGTTTTCCTTCACCGGCAGCTCAAGCTCATTGTTGGGGTTTGAACCCACGCCCTTCGGCATGCGAACCTACCGCGCTAACCACTGAGCTATCATCGCTACGCAAGAACGGCTTTTAATCCGATCGCTTCACAAACAAAAAAGTTGAGTCTATTAAAATAATACGAGCTATTCTAGAAACGCGCTTCGGTCAATTTAGCTAAAATATAATAAGCTAGGAGTTAGGACACAGCTAGTTACAATAACATAATCGTACTAGATTTCGACTCAGTGTACGTCAGCCTAATATTTTTTTTCGTTTTGGGTAAAAAAGTCACCCAGTACACCCGTATTGTGATTTTCGCGACGAAGGTCGAGTTTCGAAAGATGGCTTTACTTGACGGGATTCCAGTCTGATGAAATGGTATATATGAAAATTGAGGGATGAAGGTATTTCACCACAAAATTATGTGAGTACCTATTTCGTGTTCATAAGTTAAAGACTTAAAATACAAAACATTCTGCACTCTCTGGCAAAATGTAAAAAACAAATTAAAAATGTATCAAGAATTACACACATATTTGGAGTCTTTTCGCGAAATATCTGAACCAGCTCTATTTTTATAAACTACTCGTCTCATTGTAACAAAAGTAAGGCCGCACTCTACGCAGGCCAAGTGCGGGTTGGCATACTTGACATATCTTCGAGAAATTTTGTTTTAAGAACTCTGAGAGTTTTTACTCCAGCAATACGCACATAACTTAAATAAGACAGAAGTGCGTGCCGTAGGATTCGAACCCAAGACCTCCGGATTCGAGGCCAGACAGTTTTCCAACAATGCTGCCAAAACTTTGTTAAAATTAATAAGTGACGTTTCAAAAACTCGTACGAAACGATTTAAATCTACTTTTATTATTCGAACGGCTAAAGCGTGGAATACGTTACCCGAGTGGAATAAATTTCCTGATGCAATCTGGGCAAGCGTGCTCCATCGTAGATCGCATCTTTACTTAATATCAGGTGAGATGGCGATCAAACACAAGCCTATAATTCATTTAAAAAAAAAAAAATTACCTGCCCTTCTACGAGCCCTAGATCATCTAACATTTTTTGTGGCATACGTACATACATACTTATATTACTCAGTCGTATATACTTACTTCCAGAGCCACGTTGGCTGCACCGGTAATATCTCTGTGATTATGTGTTGAAAAAAACCTATATTTTATTTCCTTTTTTTGTTACAAATAGGCTTAGCTTAACCGATTCTCTCGTTACTAAAAGTACCCAGATTGTATCTATAAGGGAAAACCGACTAGGGCTGCAAATTCCATTGATTTTGAGCATTTGCCAGTGTCAAGTATTTTATATTTTCAAGTTTCAAAAGTTAAGTAAGTTGTCTCGTAGCTATAGTTGAAGTCAAAGTCCAGTCTTGGTCAAGTACAGCCCGTGTCAGTCAAGTCCTTATGTTTTAGTAAAGTAGTGTCAACTGTTTTAAAGCTTCGGCGGAGTTTTGGAAGCAACACAATAAGTCATGTTTCACCACGTTATATATTCCCACACTCGCGCTGGTGATTCGGCACTTTATGAATAAAACACCACCATTTTTATGCATAAACACTCGACAAAACACTAATTTTGGAAAAAAATACAACGGGGCGACACGACTCTTTCCGCGTTCCCGCCAAAACTCAATTTCATTGTTTAGCGGTTTTTACAATGAATTTAAAACAACATCGAAACGAAAAAAAACCTAAATTCAAAAAGTAAAGTATTCTTTGTTTTTCAGATATAGGTTTATTTTATGCATCAAAAATGTTCCGATATCACCCATGTTCAAAATAGAACAAATGTGTCAGTATGTCGGTACACCGCGACATATTACAGACGTCTCATCGAATCTGCCATCTGCCAGCCCCGGCTTGTGACAAATACTTTGTATATTTCATTTTGTGTGAAAAAGCGGATACGATCGGAAATGGACGAATTTTTGTTCATCGGCGTGTATGCGTTTATTCGAATATTGTTCGATGTTCGATCGAATCATCATTGCTAGGCGCTATTATATAAAACTTTTCATGTATTAAAAATCAGTTATTTCATTAAATAGATACTTGAGCTGTACCAATAGTAAAAATTGTACATAATCATGAATTAATGCTATGCGTATATTTATCATACAACGTGTATCTACGAAATTCATTTGTATATGCTACGTCGTAGCTACGTAGCACAAGGCGTAGCAGCTACGTTGCAACCGGAATTCCAGGTGTGTTTACCACCACATCATTTTCTAGGTGGGGGGAATGCCTTTACGCACTTTTTTACGTAATGCCTTTACCCTGCCGCTTTGAAGGCTTATTTTTTATTATAAATAGATATGCTTTTGACTACGCCCTGCCTGATGTTAAGCAGGACGTAGTCTAAGATGAAGCACGCTTACCTAAAAAACCTGTTTACTCTTCATTTCAGATGCCGGCAGAGAGTTCCACATCTTCACTGTATGTATGAAGAATGTGGAATCGAAGCGTTTAGTACGTGTGTATCTACGGGGGGAATATCCACCACCGTCCATCCAACCGTCCGGTAATAAAAAAGGGCAGGTGGTAAGAAATTATGCAGTTCCAAGGCACAAGGCAAATTCCATTGGATGTCATAATTTGTCATTCATGCGTGAAAGTGGAATCATTGGGAATCTCTGTGCGGGTTCCGGGTCCGTCGCGTCAGGGACGAAACCCCGTAGGTACTGCTTAGGACTTGCGACCTTAATTAAAATAAAAAGTATAAAAAATCAAGTAAAGCCACAAGTCGTGGCTAGTTAACACGTTTAATGTTCTCGTATGTTAACTATCATAACAGCTAATAACAATTTCGATGCCAATAAACCGCGAACGATCCGAATAAAAAAGAAATCCACGCGATACGACGGAATTGAGTCAATTATGCCCAGGACGAGTCGTACAGACCTCATTACATAGAATATATCTCGAGATGGGGTTGGGCCCGTCTGATGGCGTGTGGCGAAATATTACTTCAAGGTACAAGCTTAGGCGACAGGGCAAATAAAGTCTTAAGTTTTAACACAGGTTGTAAGCTTGGGTTATACAAATATTTTATCTGATACCGTAAGCTATGAATAAAGAAAAAAAGATAATTGATTATGATGATTTGATTGTTTTTTTTTTATTTTTTTTATGTTTAACCGGCTAGACGTTTGACCACAGCTCACCTGATGTTAAGTGAAGGTGTGGTCGAAGATGGTAAAGCACACCTAGCCTGGAATGGAACTGGCTCTCAAGTGAGGCTGCCGGAACACACCGTTAGATGCTTGGCGGCAGATTTTCAACTTGAGAGTGGTAGCTAGCCAGCGAGTACTAGAAAGTACCCTACCACCATGCTATGGTTTCCTCACGATGTTTTTCCTTCACCGGTAGCTCAAGCACATTGTTGGGGTTTGAACCCACGCCCTTCGGCATGCGAACCTACCGCGCTAACCACTGAGCTATCATCGCTACAATTATTTTTTTACTTTTCATTGATTTTAAATATAGTTTTCTTAATATTATAAACCGGAAGAGGGTCATTGAAGGGGGGGTCAGCACTATGAGATACTTTTCATATGAACGCAATCTGTTGGACCTTATTTATTCAATACTTTTACTTTTAACAAAACAGCAAACAAACAAAAGTTCACAGCTGCAGTTCAGAATAAACTCAAAAACTACTGAACCGATTTAAAAATTATGTCACCGTCGGGTTGGGTCGCCAGTGTACCTTACACTATTCCCTGGTGGCATAGGCTACTTTTTATCCCTATATTCCCTCGAGAACTGAAATTACGCGGGTGGACCCGTGAGGCGACCGCTAGTTTGTCAATAAAATCGACTGCCATGATTTTCTTTTCTTGTCAATACAGCTTTACGCTTTGTATCGCGCCACGCGTTATCCAGAGCATCCCATTTCGCGCCGCGCACACTTTTAAAAGCTCGCACTTGACGTTTATTTCCTTTTTATTCTTTGTAATCTACGAATTTAATATAGCTGGCATAAAAATATAGCGCGAGAAAAAAATGTCGTGCCTATTTAATATGGGCGCGGAAAGACGTCGAGCGCTTATTCAAATTTCTAATGCTAAATTCTTCCAAAATTGGAAATTCAAAATTTAGTATGAGTGCCAGGCTAGATTTTCGACCATAGCTCACCTGATACTAAGGTCGGTGTCATTAAAAGATAATAAACACTGGAAAAGGCAATAAATGTGTACAGAAGTTTTGGCGAGAACGCGGAAAGAGTCGTTTCGCCCCGTTATATTTTTTTCCAAAACTTTTGTTTTGTCGTGTGTAATGGTGGTGTTTTATTCATAAAGTACCGAATCACAAGTGCGAGTGTGGTAACATGATATAATGTGGTGAAACATGACTTTTCGTGTTGCTTCCAAAACTCCATTGAAGCTTTATAGTAAAGTCGCCAATACTTTACTAAAGCAAGACTGACTTGTCTGACACCGACTGTACCTACTTGACCAAAACTGAACTTTGACTATAGCTCCGAGGCAACTTATTAAGCTTTTGATACTAGAAAATATACAACACTTGACACTGGCAAATACACAAAATGCAACGCCAAAACCAAAGAAAAAAATGTGTACAGCTATGAATTTATAATAAGTATGTCACGTTGGGTTTTTTTTCTTGGTATTTGGCGTCATACTTTGTTTGCATAAAGATCTATTTTCCAACGTTCGTAGACAAAAACACCTTTAATCTCTTATCGCAACAAATATAAAGAGCATATTTAAAACATTTTTCGGAACCGTTAAACCTCACTGTTTTTAAACCATCATAAAATTTGCCGATAAAGAGAAATTTCCACTCGTTATCACGCGAGTGCCGTGTCTATAATAATGCATATGTTTCAACGCCTAAAACTGTATTTACCGTAATCTATACCCTATCACGTCACGTTAAAATAAATTTTCGAACGTTGCAACATGGATTTCGCCGTGTCATTTACTGTACGTCAACTGTCAACTGACTGTCATCGTGCGAGTGACTAGAATTAGCTGAGCTGTCTGCGCTTTTACGAGTATATGTAAGGCACTGTACCAACTACCATTTTTAATTCAAAGTATTCAATGCTCCGCCTTTGACTCGAAATAGGCTTCCGGATGTGGTCGAAACTATAATTGGGGTATCCGACCTAATCAAACATGAGTAATTCCATAATAACTACTAGCAAAAGAACTAGAAATAGGGCACTTTGCCGATTATCAGTTCCATGGAAAAACTGACTTTTCCACTATTTCAGTAGGTATATGGCCAATAGTAAAAGTTGTTTATAATGATAGGACAATGACTTTATTTCAGTTTAGGTGAACTCTACCCTTAAAACTCTGTGCATGTACGTTTCACACAGTATGTCAACGTCTGTACTGAGCTTTACGGGCGTAGGGGTCTTGTTATGTTGGTGTTGCAGGATTATAATTTTTGATCCTGGGAGTGCAGTAAACCATATACGTGGCTCATTAGGTCTTGATCCTGGGGTAAACGAGGCGCGCCTAATTGCGGCGCTGGCTGACTCCCTCAAAAATGGCGGGAGAACAAGTCGGTAATTTGGAATTTATGTTTTCACACTCTTTTAAACTTTTTTTATGTTTATGCGGAACGGCAGACGGAAATCGTTTACAGTTGTGTATAACTAGACAAGAGTTAGAATAATGTATAAATCTACAATTTAAAAGAACCGATTCCATGACCATTAGGCCACCTAAACGCACTGCTCGAATGATACAGCGAGGTTTCGGAGTAAACGAAAATATTGTCGCTGTATACAATTTTTTTTAAAACCACTCAATCGATTTAGATAAAATTTGTATTGGACTACCCCTGGAGTATGATCTACCAAATAAAAAATGAATCATCAAAATCGATTAATGTTTCAGAATGATCGCGTAACATACAAAAAAACTTACAGTCGAATCGAGAACGTCGTGAGGAAACCATAGCATGGTGGTAAGTACTTTCTAGTTCTCGGCTGGCTAGCTACCACCCTCAAGTTGAAAATCTACCGCTAAGCATCTGACGGTGTGTTCCGGCAGCCTCACTTGGCCGTTTTAGTTGACAGGATTGTTTTTGCTTTGGCATTTTACAATTAACATTGCTCATCGCTCTCGCTGACATACTCCTCCGAATCTCTCGGGACGATCTCGCGAGGGAGCGCGCGCCTTGCTTTGAATGCATGACAATAAATAAATAATGATAATGTTTATTTGTTTATTGTTTACTTATTTTTTTTTATTTTTTTTTATCTTTTTTTTTATTTTATTGTTGACAGGCTATGTGTTTGACCACAGCTCACCTGATGTTAAGTGAAGGTGTGGTCGAAGATGGTAAAGCACACCTAGCCTGGAATTGAACTGGCTCTCAAGTGCGGCAGCCGGAACACACCGTTAGATGCTTGGCGGCAGAGTTTCAAACTTGAGGGTGGTAGCTAGCCAGCCGAGTACTATAAAGTACACTACCACCATGCTATGGTTTCCTCACGATGTTTTTCCTTCACCGGTAGCTCAAGCTCATTGTTGGGGTTTGAACCCGCGCCCTTCGGTATGCGAACCTACCGCGCTAACCACTGAGCTATCATCGCTACAAAATCTTTATTTATTAATTTAATGGGGCTTAGTCACGCAGTGACTATGTCACCCCCTAATACACTAAACTACATTTTTTTTTTTAACTTATACACTACTTTTATATACTTTTAACAGCTTATTTATTTTTAGTATAGTGCAGCTGATTGTGTCTTGGGCGACAACGATTTTATAACTACACATGGATGTTCTACCAACCCAATATAATCGGCTTTGAGTGCACTCACTTTGAGCGTTCTCAAAGCTGCATTGTCTAGCCTTGTTTGATATTTGGTGGTACAGGAACGGAGGTGACCTACAGTGGTCCTCGGGGCTAGAGTTCATTAAACTCAAGGCCAGTGTACAATATATATTGATACTTCGGGGTTTATATCGTAAAGGCCAAAATATAAACTTTACAAGAAAAGCAAAAAAAAACGTGAGCCAAAAATTTTGTTTATTTTTTAAATTATAGACTTTTTTTTTTAATTATAGATAATGACTTACATACGTTTTTTTATTAAAGTAGCGATACGCCCAACCTATTAAAAAGGTACTTACTCTAAAATTAGAATTTTGAACGAACTAGGTTTGAATCTATTTCGCATAAAAATTAATATAATTATTTATCGACAGCCCTGTTGGTTCATTGTAGTATATCTGCTTCAAGAGCTGTAGAGCGTGGGTTCGATTCCCATCCAGTACAAACATTTTCTGGTATAAACACATGTTTGTTCTATGCCTGGGTGTACTGTATGTGTTTACAAAAAATAACTATTTAAGTATTCTATCACTTAGAATTTATATGTCATAGAATGCATCTAACATCAGGCACATAACATCAGGTGTAATTGTTAAAGCCTATTATCATTAAAACGTATATATATATATATTTATACGTATATGTATAGAAGGACATTACGGCGACGCGATACCAAGGAACACAATATGTTGTTACACAAACTAACACAAGTGAACAACACAAAACCGCCTCAACAACTCCTTACTCAAAAAGACCAACAAGCTAACTACATTCCCTTTAAAAACAAAGGTGCAAACTAAAAACAAAGTTTGCACGTCACGCGCTTCTCGACACTTCACGAAAGTTCTCGAAACTTCTAGAAAGTGGAAGGAAACTCTAACTACGCGGTCACAAGTGAAACCAAAACTGCGCACAAACGTCGAAAGACAAAACAACGTCTTCTTTGTGAAAGAAAAAGGACGTCTTTAGGTGATTCTTATTAATTTGTACTTTTGTCTTTGTGCTGTAGAGCTTTGAAGATTACTTTTGTAAGACTTTGTTAGTCTAGTTTAGATGGGGGGAAAAATGGCCAGACATTTTTACTAAGTTAGTTTGGACTTGGTAATGTAGTTAAAATCTAACTATAGACTTTGTGGGCAAACGCAATCTATAAGAGTATCACTTTGTGGCTTGAGAAATGTTTTTGTCTATTTTACAATGTTATGTTCACTTTCTTTTCTCGGTGGTTTTGTCTTTCAGGAGGTCGTCTAGGTAGGTACTACCGCAGTACCAGATATTCTGCCGCCAAGCAGTAGTGTGTAAACATTACTGTGTTCCGGTGTGAAGGGTACGGCAGCTTGCGAAATTACTAGGCTGTTGAAACTAACTATCGAAAGTCTCAAAGCAATGAGCGCCAAAGCAGCGATGCCCCAGACTTTGTTTTGATACACAAAGTTCTGTGTATCGCTGCAATAGTCATGGACAGGCGTTATTTCTTACCATCAGGAGAGCATCTTGTTCGGCGCATTATTAGTACATTAAAAATAACTTTTCAGGGGTAGAATTATGCCCAGCAGTGTATTTGTTGAGGTCTGAAATACTTTGTTCAAAGTTCTTTGCTTATTGATATCGCCGTGGGAATATCAGATCCATCACGTTGTATAGTGACACTATACTGTACGATGCCTAAAACTTGTGCCCTTTACATACGTATCGTTCCCATCCCTGTCTAACCAAATTTGACATGACTCTACCAACGCTGCTGTGGATTCCTGTACATAAATTGACCATAAATGGTCAATTCATTTGTGAGGCCATAATATTTTTTTATTTTTATTGTGTGGTTTTTAGAAATGTTTGTTTCCCTTGGTACAGTGAGTTTTACGAGTATTACATGTTTGAGTTCTCTGGAGAATAGTAATAGATATTATCCTAGATGACTAAACAGCAAAGTTCTCAGGGATTTTATGTTTTTTATACACGTCCATCATAAGAATCGAGTCGAGCGCAGTACTTACCAATTATAAGGCTGGTTCTTACGATTTGCAATTGAGCTTTTTTTTATAAAGTGAACTGAACTACTTACCGGTTCGCGGACATAAATTAATTTACAAAAAAGGATAAAGTATTGTATCAGTTACCCGGTTCCCGTAATACAACTGATTACTTGGTTTACCGGGGGTTTGGCTTAGTTTGGGGTTAGATGGCACTCTGTGCAAAAACAAATGCGCCTCGTACAAACCCTCAGATAAATAAAGAAAGATCCAAAATACAAGTCTATAACTGAGCAACCCTGCATCGAGACCCCTTTAATTTCTGCGAGAAACAGTGGATTAATGGCGTCGTCTTTAATTAAACCCCTAAATGAAAACCGCGGTTTTACAACAGACGTTTTTATTTGGGTTCCTTGGACGAAAAAAACGATCTTTTTTGTTAAAACATTAATTAACTTATACTAAAAAATGGCTATATTTCTTGAAGAGAAATCCATACAAACCAATTATGTACACAATCTATGTAAGTTAATATTAATACAATTATAAATATTTTATTTATAACACTAAAAGTTTTTTGGCTAGTGCCCCATTTTGGGTCGGGGCAATTTTGCAACAACAAAGTTTTTTTTTTATGTGAAAAATAATGAGACGATCGAAACGCTCTCCTGATGGTAAGAGATAACGCCAAGTGAAGTTATAAGTCATTTTTCCATTTATATACAAAAAACGAAAATCATGAGGCATGTCAATATGATTAGATGTCAACATAATAATTTATGTCAATATAATTAAATATAAATTTAAAAAACTTTATGTTTAGATCTTTTCAGTGCTTATTTTTTGCTTACCTTAGCTTTTTTTTAATTACATATTGTCCCCATTTATTGTTACTTTGCTCATTTGTAAGATCATCCTACCCATTTAACTTTATCGTTTTAAAGTATAAACATACGGAACCCTTCAGTACCGAGCTTTACAACTTACTTTTTTTCTCTCCAGTGGTTATAAGGAGGACGGGTTAGGAGGGTTCTTAGGAATTTTCAATTATGTAGGTCTATTTGTTTCATTTGAGTTACGCACCTGACTTCCGGGGGTTTTATTTGTACCCCTGGAATTAGTATTGGGACCGCCGACCTTTACTTTTTATTTATTTAATATAAGTTCGCATTTGACCAAACTCTGCCTGATGTTTAGCAGTAATGTGGTCTAAGATGGAGCACGCTTACCTAGAAGAAATCTATTTACTCTAGATTTAAGACACCCATATTGTACCTAACAGGGGACACAGACTCCGGCAGAGAGTTTCACTTAACAGGGTTAAAAAAATACTGTATGTTTTTATAGGTCTTTTTCTCTAAGTGTGTTAGTAGGTTTAGTGAGAGTACGTAAAAAAAGTACGTAAATCGAGTTGTAGTTTGAAATTAATCCTGGAAGCCAAATGCTATTACAATCTTGACGAATTTTTTAATTACGATAATATTTATAATGATTAAGAATGTAACCAATTAATATCATAATTTTATTTTGTATTATTTAATTTGTAATTTAATTTATTCGCATTTATAATATTATATATAATATATGTCCCCATTTAATGACATCTTTAAAATTTTGAAGTGACTTGTAACATTGGTGTTATCAATAAAGTATTTGTATTTGTATTTGTATTTGTCGAAATACATATACAACTAATTTGATTTCTAAAATGTTCTGTAGTTCAGATTTATTGATTAAAATTATTTGCCATACTCTAATGGTGTCATATTTTATGTATTAGGCATAGCATTGTACATTTTTATAAATTGCAGGATCTATACATATTACCTGTACTACCTGTAGAACCTGTTCCAATAAATAATTGAGTATAGTTTACATGTAACTTACGTTAAAACAAAAATCTAATGAAGACTTGGTCCCTTTTTCGAATTTTTGAAGCTATAGCTATAGCATAGCATACAAAACTTATTCTGGTTCTACCACACTCTGCTCTAAATTGTTTTCGTGGGAGCGTCTCGCTGTTTACGATGAGCGAATGTGATTTAGAGCCTCATGTCAAACTGTTTATGGCCGTCATGTGCTTTATAGTAACAGCGAGAAAGTTATAGCTCTGTCTGCTTGTCTATGTATATTTCCACTCGTATCTCAGGCTCTGCACCCGATGGATGTCCAACAGAAACCTAGCCCACGTTGGTCTGCTTCGCCCAAAACTTGTGAATTTGAACTGAACAAGTGAACATGGTTATGAATTGTTATAACAGAAAAGTGTCAAAATATTTAATAAGTTTAAATTTCACCAATTGACATTCTATAATTGACCTCATGACATATTCAATTAATCCAAATTTGACATTATTTAATAAGTAACTCTATTGAGTTACTTATTAAATAATGTCAAATTGGATAAAATTGAAAAAAAAAAAAAAATTGCTACTATTAATAATTAATACTACCCACGACGGAGGAGAGCCTTTGCGCGCCTTCAACCTTCATATTAGGGACCTCTGGGTGATGGGTTCGGGAGAACCTGTCGCCCATTGAACAAGTATCACGTGGATGAACGACGTGTGTCGTGTTCTCACACATCATGGAGCCGGGTAGAGCAAAAGCTCCCCGAGATAGTCTGGCGCGACAAGCGCTATCGAGGAGCCGATGAATGCGCAAGCGTGCCCGCTACTCCGGTTCAAGGCGCAGAGACGGAATACCCCAGGGTTTTAGTGGGTATGCCGTCATTCTGACGGAGAGTCCCACATAACAACCTGCCACCCTCCGGTGGGATCCACAAAGGATTTTCCCTGGGAAAAAAATAAAAGCCTACGTTAGCAGTGAACACCAAAGAGCTGATGGTAACACTATGTTGACATAAAGTTACGTTACATATAAATTACGTAATGTATAAATATTAATATGAATTCTATGCATTTGATTCTAAAGCTCTGTATTCAATATCTATGGCTGTAATAGATATGATAAAAAAACATAGTCATAGAATCAAAAGTATTTTTAACATATTAGTTTCTCTGTATTCATTCTCTCAAAGCACTTTCACTATACTCACGTGTGTCGAAAAATAATTAACGTTTTTACAGATTGTTCGTCTCATTACTCTCGCGTTGGCATAACGAACCAATTTTCATGAGTAGCTTTTATTCCAATTTCATACCTTTTACTTCGCGCATTCAGCGTGCTGTAGTCAAAAAAACAGTGTTCAAGATTGCTCCAAATTCAAGTTTATTTATGTAAAAGTAATGAGACGAATGAGACGCTCCCCTGACGGTAAGAGATAACGCCTGTCTATGATCATTGCAACGATACATAGAACTTTGTGTAGTAAAACAAAGCTCAGGGCATCACTGCTATGGCGCTCATTACTTTGAGACTTTCGATGGTTAGTCTCAACAGCCTTATAATTTTCCTAGCTGCAATACCTTTCAAACCCGATCACTGTATTTTGTACACTCTACTGTTTGACGGCAACAAACAGTACTGCAAGTACTGCGGTGGTAGCTACCTAGATGACCTCCTGCTAAGGAGATCAACCACCAAGTAAACGGCTCTACAAACGATGAGCGACACTTACAATTTAGCAATTTGTGCTTTTAAAAGGCAAACCTAAACATTTATAAAAGTAATGTATAAAAAAATATGCTACGAAAAACTTGTTTATTTCACGTATGTATAATTGTACATGTATCTTGTTTTTTTGCCTCTAAAATTATCTTCCTTTCTTGGTATTGCAGATTTACACTGGTTATTTTTTTATAGTTGACAAGCTAGGTGTTTAACCACATCTCAGCTGATGTTAAGGGACAGTGCAGTCGAAGATGGTAAACACACCTAACCTGGAATAGAATTGGCTCTCAAGTGAGGAACACACGTGTATATAATTTTAAATGTTTATCTAACCAGAAGTTAAAACTGAAATCCGACATACACTAAAAATATTTTTTTTTAAATAACTACAATTTTTTAGTTCCTCTTTTAGGTGCTGCTGTAACCAAATATATGTTTTATACCTTTTCTTTTTAAAATAAATAATAACTGTTTTAAAATTTATATAATCACTTAAGCTCCTGTACCAAATTGTATTTGAATGTTTTATTGTATCGTTTTATTTACATAAGTTTTCATGTTGTTACATATTTTATGATACATTAAAGAAATTTTAAAACTAAAACTAAAACTAATTGCCGACACGTCTCTACACGAGGCATCCTCAGGACATGTTGAGTGTTGACTCTTCGGGCGCTTGGCTTTCAAAATTCATCAAAGTTCTGTCTCTGTTTTCCACCGTCATTTTACTTTGCACATCCAGTGAACGTTGCCATAGCTCTTGCAATAAGCTTTATTATTAAAATGCTCTTGTGTTGCCATATTATATTCTTTTACGAGTATTTTTATGATTATTCGTGTGTATTAATGCATCTGAATCTAAATGAGACTTTCGCGCACCTGCTTCTGTTATAAAATACATACTGTAGGTATGCATAAATATAACATTGAAAAATAAAAGAGAATATCAAATAAAAGTATCTTTTTTTTGGTGCTGACTCTTCGACCAAATGCAAGTTGTGTTCAACTAAAAGCGCGCTAACTGACTAATTTTTGTATGGTTGACATGCTAGGCGTTTGACCACAGCACATATGATAAGGTACTAAATACGTCTACAATAAAATTAAAAAAAAAAAAACAAATTCCCTTTAAACGAACACCTTGTTAGAAATGCTTATGCTGAACTAGATTTGAACCTATTTCGCATAAAAAATAATATAGTTATAGATAAAAATAAAATTACCCAATTACCCATACACTACACTTCACACTCCTATTGTGTAATTACGTTTTTTTTATTCAGTGTCATGTCGCATCTCCACAAATGTTATATAAAATATCAGAAGACAACTGACAAAGTTACTGGCTCCAGCACTCAGTTGTAAACGCCATTCGCGGTCAACCATTTCATTACTGAAAGTCTCGTCAGATTTGCTTAATAGTGCTTTTTAATACAGAATTTGTTAATTAAAACTACATTCAAAATCCCTACGTAACTAACGGAACTCGTTCAGCAAGTCATCTATCATAATATTATTTTCCTTTGTCCATTACAGATGGAGACAAACTTTGTTAATTTTGAGTTATTTTAGGGCAGATAGAGAAACGGGTCTACGGCGAGGGATTTTTCATCAGAATAAAATTAAATTATCTAAATACTTTAAGCCATACTTTACGCATTTCTTTTTTAATATCTTAAATTCAAGATATTTATAACTTAAGATTCAAGATATTTATTGATTCCATACAGTACAAACCTTCATAATTCATAATTTATTTATTGCACAAATATCAGTTTAAAGACATTTATTTCTCAAAAGAATTACAATTACATTCGCTTATTTGAGAATTAAGTAAGAAGTAAATATTTTCATGCTTTAACATCAACAAATAAGTACATCAATTATAATTGTTAAATTATTAATGATGCACTTAATCATATTAACACACATAATTATCTAACTATAGTAATTGACAGCCCCGTTGGCTCATTGGTAGTATCTGCCTTGAGAGCTGTGGGGCGTGGGTTCGATTCCCACTCAGGGCAAACATTTTGTGCATCAACAAATGTTTGTTCTGTGTCTGGGTGTTCTGTATGTATTATAAGTATGTATATACAAAAAAAACTATTTATGTATTCTATCAGTTACCTGACTTCCATCACACAAGCTCTGCTTAGTTTGGGGTCAGATGGCGCTGTGTCCTACGATATTCATTTTATTTATTTTGCATTAAACTTAATAGTGTTACAATCTCCCGCCTGAAAGAGATCGCTTGTTTGTTGATGTTTTCTGCACTTTTTTTCTATTTTTGGTGTGCTTAATAAAGAGTTTCTATCTAACTATCTTTATGCAGCAAATGTGGATTCCGTATAATTGCTGTTGAAACTAATTATAAATGCTGCCGCCAACAACAACGTTTGAAGAGTCGATGAAGAGCCATTCTGAATATAATCTATCAAGACTACAAAACTTCTATCTCCACCGAGATTGTTAACGATATCTCAAGTACCAAAACCGAAGTCCTAAAAAATAGCTTAGAATTCAGAACTAAACTTAGCGAACTTAGCGAAGTGTAAGCTTAGTCGTTTGTTGGCTTTTCTATACATAAGCGTTGTTATCTGGCTAAACATCGTGTAAACGTTATTTGAAGTACTTCTTGGTCAGTACGGTCTGGATAGAGCGATCGTGGTACTTATGTGGTACGGCAGACCACGTTTATTTATTTATTTATATCACCAACGGTCATCACTATAATATACATCACAACAATCAGAGCGGTCATCAACACAAAAAAAAACTAGATGTTATAGCAATTATAGTATAATAATTCAAGGTGTCAATGACTTAATAGATCGTTTGAAAGAAAGCAACCCATTGGAAAAGATATCGATATTATCGATATCGATTATTATTATCGTATTAGTATTGTGACAGCCCCGTTGGCTTATTGGTAGTATATCTGCCTTGTGAGCTGTAGGGCGTGGGTTCGATTCCCACTCAGGGCAAACATTTTGTGAATAAACAAATGACTTCCATCACACAAGCTCTGCTTAGTTTGGGGCCAGAGAACGCTGTGAGGATGGTCCAAAAAAAATAATTGATACGTTCCTTGTAAAAACTGTTGATTTGTGGAACTTGTTGCCAGCATCTGTTTTGTTTTATAAACTGTGTGGGTGTGGGTCTCTTCTCATTGTGAGACATACGCTGAGTACATCACGCTGGCAAAGTTGCCTAAGGCATGTTGCTAGACTTCGAGAACTTTTTTTTGGAACCCATGTAGAGGGTCCCATAGTAAAAGCTCAGTTTGAGGCTAGATGACGTAGCGTCAAACGTACTTTTTTTTAATGGTTGACAGGCTAGGTGTTTTGACCACAGCACACCTGATGTCAGTCAAGTCCAGTCATGCTTTAGTAAAGTAGCGGCGACTTTAGCTATATTTCTATAAAGCTTCGATAGAGTTTTGGAAGCAAAAGCAATCATTTTCCCACACTCGCACTTGTGATTCGGCACTTTATTAATAAAACACCACCATTTTTATGCATAAACACTTGACAAAACACTAGTTTTGGAAAAAAATACGACGGGCCAAAACGACTCTTTCCGCGTTCCCGCCAAAACTTCAAATAGCACATTTCCCATAAACAATTTCACCTGACCGAAACACAATGAAACACCAAATGCATCACAAAACCAATAAAACGTGAAAAGTAGTATGTACGCCGCATTATCATGCGTGAGTCTGCATATCTCCCGAACTCACAATTCCACAATTGGAAATACCACGAAAACGACCCGTGAATAAATCAGCCTGTCAGTGTTGCCGTGTATAAATTCCGGAGTATTTCCCCGTTTTGCGAGGGCCGGCCACACCTGGCAACACAGCATTACCTTGATTGCGTGCTTGGAAGTCGATACTCTTTAGCTCTAAGGGTTTCATATCCTCCTAGTACTTCTTTGCAGTTTTGAAAGGTTTCCATTGTAAAGTTTATATATTTTTTTTATAATAGATAGGCTTGCGTTTGACCAGATGTCAAGTGAAGATGCGGTCTACGGTGGAGCACGCGTGCCTAGAAGAAACCATGCTATAGTTTCCTCATAATGTTTTCCTGGCAGTTCAAACTCATTGAGATTTTAACCCACACCCTCTAGCTTGTGAACTGACTGTGTAAGAATTAGGGTTATGGCATACCCACATAGCCCTAATGAGCAGGGGGCAGTAATTCTATGTATATGGCTAAGTACTGCATCCACCTGGTATATATTTTCAAAACATTTACGTGTATGATTTTATCAATTTCTCTTTTATAGAATACAAAACTGAAAAATTTGCAGTCGAATTTTTTTAATATTTCTTTTAATTTAATTTATTTTGTATGTATGTCTATGCACAGGAACTAATTTCAGGCCGCGGTCTCTTTTTTTTTAAATGTAAAAGTAAAGAGACGAACGAGACGCTCTCCTGATGGTAAGAGATAAGAGATAACGCCTGTCCATGACCATTGCAGCGATACACAGAACTTTGAGTAACAAAACCAGGGCACCACTGCTTTGGCGCTCATTACTTTGCGACATTAGATGGTTAGTCTCAACAGCCCTGTAATTTCTCTAGCTGTAGTACCCTTCAAACCGAAACACAGTAATGTTTACACACTACTGCTTGGTGGCAGAATATCTGGTACTGCGGTGGTACCTACCCAGACGACCACCTGCTAAGGAGATCTACCACCAAGTAGTTATTAAAACGACGACAATTCAACTCAAAAATGCTAAATGAAATCAGCCAAAAGCTTCTAGGCTTTATGTCTTGCGAGTAAAGAACCAGCGACAAATCCGCGAGCCAACCACACCACTATTTTACACCCTAAGTGGGACGTACCCAGGAATTACTTCTAAGGAAAAGATGTAGCGTGACTATCATCATGGATTATACGTGACTTCGTCCACATTAACTTAAGAATTGGACACAGAGAGAAATATAATATGTGTAAGTAACAAACTAGCTATCACCGTTTTTGAGATACAGCCTGGTGACAGACGGACGGACGGACGGACAGCGAAGTCTCAGTAATTGGGTCCCGTTTTTACCCTTTGGGTTCGCAACCCTAAAAAGCAACATTGTCATCCATCATGAAACTACTTAATTACCTAGATTAATATAAATGCAAAAATTCCACAGGAACCTATAATTTTTCCGGGATAGGAAATACCTTATATGTTAATCCAGGCAATTGATTGATTGATTGATTAACTCTTTATTGCACCCACTGAAAAAAAAACAGAAGAAATAAAATTAATTAATAGGTGTAACAACTGGCGATCTTATCGCTACAAGCGATCTCTTCCAGGCAACCGTAATATTGTGTGAATGCTGATCATGGTTTATATTATTTGTGTGCAAAATAAACGTTATTATTATTATTTTTTATTTTTTTTTAATAAACTATATGTGTGTCAAATTTGATCCAAATCTGTTCAGCAGTTTCGCGTGACTAAGTAACAAACATCCAAATATACAAACTTTCACATTTACAATTTTAGTACGATAGTAAATACATGATCACTTTGATTAAAATTATATTTTTATTCAAATTCATTTTATAATTGTATACACGCAAAGTAAACGGGACTTATTGCCGGCTTCTGTGTTTCCTATAAACTACAATAAAGACGTTTTTAAGGCTAGAGTTTTTTTTTTTTTAATGTAAAAAAGTAATGAGACCAACGAGACGCTCTCCTGATGGTAAGAGATAACGCCTGTCCATGACCATTGCGGCGATACACAGAACTTTGAGTAACAAAACAAAGTCCAGGGCATCACTGCTTTGGCGCTCATTACTTTCGAAGTGAATAGATTTCTTCTAGATCAGCGTGCTCCATCCTCGGACGCACCAGCGCTTTACATCAGGCGAGTTGGTGGCCAAACATAGATGGCAAAGTCAAAAAATGACGCCTTAATTTAGTTAGTTTGATCCTAGACATATTGCCCAGGTCTGTACCTGAGTACGCGCTCCACTAAAGCTCTGTTTATAATGGCATACAGAGCCCAAGTTTCTCGCTTTAGCTCGCACCGCTCTTTGTCTCACCGTAATGAGTCAAAAGTTTCCCCAGTTTAAAGTACATTGCGACAATCTTATACGTACAGCTGAGTGGAGCCACTGTCGTTTTTCCTCAATAAATCAGCTAACCTTACGCAAAAATATTTAACTTCCCCATACAGCCAACTGTACAGATAAGTTGGTGGAACAGTACATTGGTTCACGCTCCGTTTCGTGAGTGAAGTACCGAGGTACATTTCCGAGGTGGAACGTCCTATACTCACAAGTTTGTAGTACAAACTGTATTTTAAAGAAACCTTGTTATTTTGATGATTTTGTGCATATGTATATTTTTTTACAAGACAACTTTAATTTTTTCCACGTTTCAAACTAAGTACCTAAGACAAGGAGGTGAAGTCCGGTTATGACCTAGTGAAGTACTAGTAAATTTACTACTAGATTCGACAGAGTTTTTGAAGTACCACGAAAGTAATGTTTTACCACATTTTCACTATTTTTATACAGTAACACTCGAAAAACACAAATTTTGCAAATGAATACAATCCACCGACACAAATTTCTCCGTGTCTCTCTGAAAGTTTTACGAAGTTACATCTGAAACACGTTCTTTCTCGACACTACCAAAGGTTTATTTCAATAAGAAAACAGACCATAGTATTAATCGCCATACATTTATTTAATCACAAAAAAGCATACATTCAATTGTTCACTGTTGAAAATTAAAGATACATAATTACAAACTTGACTTTAATAGTTTAAAAAACAGTAATTGGTTTAGACCTCATATCTATTTTTATGATCAGAAGAAAAACAAACATTTTATTTATTCACAGTTTAAAAATAAACATTATTACAAACTCGACTTAAAAAACACAGCAATTGATTCAAACCTCATACCTAGTTTTTTATAGTTATAGCAATGGAAGGTGTTTAAACTTATTTCTTGTGATGCGTTACGTCTCCCATACCGTAATGAGCTCGGCTCTAGACACGTACTTCGGATGATAAAGTTGCATAAAATTTCGCAGTGAGTCGGTTGGGAAGTTTATATCCCCAGAAATACAGCCGCCGTTGCAGTCACAGCCTTCATTATTACACCAACCTCTTCCGCAGCTTACGCCATTAATAAATCGTCCATTGTTACACACTAAAACTTGACAATGAGTCTCCGTAAACAGCTGACTATGTACTGTATCAACTGATCTGTAGCCACCTCCCACGTGATTGCATTTATAAGGAGGGACAACCTCGTAATAAATTCTATGAGGTTTACAACACTTGCCCCTCACACTGTTACATATCAAAAGTAATACAAACAATATATTTAATAATAACTTCATATTGTTGTTTTATTCGTATAAGCGACAGTACTTTATCGTGTCGCTGTTTTGATTAATAAGCGTTGTATCGAACTCTATTTATGCTTTTATACCGGAATATGATAATAATTGTTGTGTTCATATAATAAGATGTATTTAATATTATGTCTTAGATGCGTACAAGCGCCCCGCTTCGGATTTGCATGGGTGTAATTAATTTTCACAACTTGATTATCCTACTAATATTCTAAAGCTGAAAGTTTGTGCATAAAGAGATTCTTATGAGATTAATAGAAAAAAAAATTTAAAGACTCGAAACATCGATTTGCAAAGAAGAGGTTATTATAAGTATTTCGTTGCGAATACAGAATTATTAACTTTTCCTAAATTGTGCGAACTGAACAAAACATTTTTTGGGACGAAGTCGCGGGTAGCAGCTAGTAAAACATATTTTCTGTACTTGTACATGATCCCTATAAAAATACCTGAGGACTCGGCTCTCGTCATCTACATATTGTCAAGAAAACTAGTACTTGTAGAACTTACCGTACCATGGAAAACAAATTTCCCTAACGATTGATGTTCGTTATAATTTGTTTCATTATTTGTCGTAAGTCAAAAATAACAAAAAGCTACCTTTTCTACCGGATACTCTTTGGGGAGTATGCTTTAGATCTGCCTGACCTAATCCACCTGGCCATTCTACTACCGGGCAGCCAAGAGCTCTAAAAAGCGACACCGCTACATGGTTGATGATCCAAAAATTCGAATTAAACGGTTTGATGCCATCCTCATCCGAACTGGGAGGCAGTAGACTTCGCTACCCAAGTAAGTGTTCCCCGTTAGACACAATCTGGGCGTCTTCCAGTAGCGAATGAATCGGTTTCTTCTAGGCAAGCGTGCTCCATCGTAGATTGCATCTCCGGTTAACATCAGACGAGATGGCGGTCAAACGCGTACTTTTGTCTTTTTTTATGGTTGACCGACTAGGTGTTTGACCACAGCTCACCTAATGTTAAGTGACAGTGTGGTTGAAGATGGTAAACACATCTAGCCTGGAACGGAACTGGCCCTCTAGTGAGACTACCGGAACACACCGTTAGGTGCTTGGCGGCACATTATCAACTTGAGAGTGGTAGCCGAGTACCTACTAGAAAGTGCCCTACATTGATTTCATGCTATGGTTTCCTCATGATGTTTTCCTTCCCCGGCAGCTCAAGGTTGTTGTTGTTGGGGTTTAAACCCACGCCCTTCGGTGTGTGAAGCGACCGCGCTAACCATTGAGCTGTTATCGCTACATAGTCTACACCAAACTTTTTTTAAATGACCCTTGCAATTATGTTATATCAATGGAATATGTACATATCTTTTCGACATTTCATCTATATATGCATACGAAAAAATCATTTAAATCGGTATTTCCGTTGCTGTAATAAAATAGGATGTACAAACCAACATACATAGCATTTTTAGTAAGTATAGATAGTCACGGTACTGACTGATGACCCGACTGCTTCGATGTTTGACATGCCTACAAGAGAACAAACAAAGCAACTGGGATTTCCCAGAGTTCATAACATCTAATAACAACCAGTGATACTCTAACGATTTTTATAGATAAATCAGAGTAGAAACCAACTGTAAACATTCTTAAAATTAAAAACTTTCTAACAAAGAAAGAAAGAAAAAGCTATAGAAAGAAGCCTTTCAAAAATATGAAAAATACACTAATTTCTAAAAAGTGAACTTTTACCGAAAGACGACAAAAATAAATGGATGTTCTACACTACAGTTTAATGGCGATGGGATTGTCATATAGCAAGGCCTGAGAATACGTAAAGAATATTTTCCAACCCTCTGGAGGAAGAAAACACACAAACTTGTTTTTACTTTTAATATATTATTTATATTATACGTATAGGTAAGTGTGCAATGGAACAAAAAACGCCAGACTTCACAACACAAGTTTTCCTAGGTTTTTCTTTCTAGGGTACCAAACAACCTAATGCAAATTGTTTATTTTTTATTTTAAATATACGCTCCACAAACACCGGGTTCCGTGTACTTTGAATATCTTTGAGTAACTTTGAATTACAATATTTTTTCTTTTCACAATACCGGGAAAGCGAATTTAGTTAAATTAAACGTTAAAGTGCTGGTTTGTGTGTATACCGCGAGCAGATCAGCGACCCGCAAGTAGCACCCGAGTGCAACGCATGTGCTGCCATCGCCCTCCTCAAATATCTGTGGGAAGAGAGCGACCCGACACACGACGCCGCCGCAAGAGGGAGCCTTCGATGGTGAGCATGAATGCTCGAGACGTACACACAACTCTTATTTCTATTTATATCTAGTTTCTATTTATATCATTCAAAACCTATAACCTAACTATCGATAGATTGTCGTTATAACTCATAAAAACTTTATGCCATAATAATGGACACTATTGTTATACTGTTTTTGTTATTTAATGTACACCTACATGGCCAATAAACCACCATCCGCACTATAATTAATTTACTATAAATTTGTTTTATTGCTTCTAAATACATGCAACTATACACAATACTTAGAAAAATACAAACTAATAATAGAAATTATAACCTTTATACTCATCATTGCAATCGACAATACACTCATTATAATAATCAAATAACAGGGCAAATATAAGTATGACTACGAAACATGCGCGTCTATTAAACTACATAATGATATTGTAATATGACAAAATACGTATGCAGAACAACTTTATGATAAGTAGCATTATGCGAACGATCAGGTCGCCCTATATGGCCACGTATACAAAACAACTTTATGACAATTAACATTGTGCGAACGATCAGGTCGCTCTATATGGCTACGTTTACAGAACAACTTTATGACAAGTAGCATTATGCGAACGATCAGGTCGTCCTATGAGGCTACTTATGCAGAACAACTTTATGACAAGTAGCATTATGCGAATGAACAGGTCACCCAACATGATTAAAACAGTGTATTTCTAAGGGTAGCCTTCTTTACATACTTCGAATAAAGTTTCATGAAATTTTTAAGTGGATCTTGTGGGAATTCCGGATCTCCTTGGATACATCCGCCGTCGCAGTTACAGCCCAAGAAACAGCTGCCCTTTCCGCAATATGTACCTTGAAGAGCGCGGCCATCATAGCAAACTACTAACAGGCAATATTTTTCCACTTGAAGAAACTCGCTAACAGACGGGCTGTTTCGAGCACCGGGTATATGACCGCATCCATGGTAACCAGATGACGGTATATAATCAATAGTGTATGAGCCACAACAATCACTTTTAACGTAGTTGATAATCAAAAGAGACATTAAAATGCTTAACAGTAACTTCATTTTGCTCGTTTTTCCCCCGTATTGTCTCTTTTTAAATAGAACTTACTTACGTCGCGTGTTAGAATAATGAGTATTAGACGACTTTAATTACTCTTATATATATATATACCGTACGTACTAATCAAATTTATTTCTTATTTAGGTAGTCACGTAATTCAAATTTTAATTGTAACGAGTGATAACCTGACAGGCAGAGTGAAATGACGACAACTCTAACTCATTGGGTACCAATCGGAGACTATACATTTAGTACTCGACTGGCTAAATGTATAGTCCCACTTGGGAGTCATGTCCATTCCAGGCTAGGTGTGTTTACCGTCATCGACCACGCCGTTGCTTAAATTACATTAGGTATATGTATGTATACCTAATGTGGTTCCTAATTTTCTTATCCGGTATATTATATTACTGAGATATTTACTATCTATACTATTACTATCTATCAATAGAATGTCAGTAATGTGCGCTAAAGTGGCAATGCAATGCCGAAGACTTTGGTTTTGTTACTCAAAGTTATGGGTTCCACTGCAATGATCATGCATCTTTCCATCAGGAGAATGTTTCGATTGTTTTATCACTTATATATATACATATCAAAATACACTACACATACATAAACACACTAAATACACCATACATTTCAAAAACCCTTAGAATAGGTGGTTCTTAATAAGTACAATCGAATGTTGATATGTAGACAGTATAATTATAGATAATCTTGGCGCTTTGGCGCACATTATAATTGTTAGTTTAAATAACTCTGTAATATAATATACCAAAGCAGCGATGCCCTGGACTTTGTTTTGTTACTCAAAGTTCTGGGTATCGCTGTAATGGTCATGGACAGGCGTTATCTCTTAACATCAGGAGAGCGTCTCGTTCGTCTCATTATTTGTCACATTAAAAAAAAAACCAGATAAGAAAATTAAAATTCACCGAAAAAGCGCATTGTACCTATATTGTTTGCACTACAATATTGTCCTAAATGTATCACGTGCAACATAACAAAATTATTCCAAGTTTTAAAATAGAATGGAATATTTAAATACTTTATCATACACATAAACATAAATATTCATAAAATCTGATTGCATTCCGCAAGCTTCGAAGTAAGATTAAGAAACTGTACTTTTTTTGGTACTAATCGATGAAGGTACAATGTTTCTGTTTGGTACCCGATGAGGTAAGGTTTGCGACATCTTGCTCTCCATCTAAAATAGCTTATCGACTACAGAAACAAAAACAAAAATATTGGCCGATACTTCAGCTGATAACTTCATACTACTCGTAGTTCAAGTAACAACAATGGGTGATACTCACTTACGTAAATGTTTTATCTATCTACCTACACCTACAGAGAGATAGTATGTGTGTAAATAGAAAGATGTCGAGTAAAACCAACCGAGACGCCTATACGACGTTTACATAGTTTAATTCAAAATAAGTACACATAGTATGGACACAGTAAACTCAAAAACCAGCCAACCTATTTATTCGAATTTTTGAATTTTAAACAATGAAACGTTATTTTTTATAATTGTTTATTTTATTGGATATATCTAATGACATACATATAATCCTATATTCAATATTCACTGAACTAGACTCTTAACACTTCTAAATATTAAAACTTAAATATAACACAGTATTTAAAATAAATATATTATCATCTTACTCTGAAAAATATCATAATTTAAAATTGTACCAAAATTTACACTCAATTGAAGACGGCTGATTTAACAATGGAAGGCGTTGATAGCCGATTGTAAGACATGTTATAAGCCAGATGTAGCTACGGTCCAAATTTTATCCGAGACCCGCGTGCTTTACATATTTCGAATAACGTTTAATGAAATTTAGAACGGGGTCCTGTGGAAATTCTGCATCCCCTTGGATACACCCACGGTCGCAATTGCAGCCAAAAACATTACAGCTGCCGTATCCACAATAGGTGCCTGCATGAGTTTGTCCGTCATAACATATCATTTTCGCACAATATTTTACAGGAAAAACGCCTGTACTATCGTCGGGCAAATCATAAGCATTAGGGATATAATTACATGCATAATAAGCGGGAGTTGGTTCATACACAACCCTATATGATCCACAACATTCACTTTTAATATAATAACAAGTTAAAAGTGTTATCAGAATATTTATTAACAATTTCATTTTCCTAGTTTTCTTTTATTTGTTCCGTATATAAAAGACTACTTGATTTCGTTTCGTTTTTTATATATGAGTGCGGTAAGCGAACTATATTTTCTTTTATACTGTACAGTATCAATCAATTGCATTGACCTATTTTTAATGAGGGTCAGGTGACAGTGTACTATCCTCAGAAGTAACGAGTCGACTCAAACAAAGTGATTGCTATTTCTTTTTTCAATAACAATATCGGGCTGGTAGGTTATTTTTGTTGCAATAAGTAAAGAGACAAAGTGATTTCTTTTTAACAAAGGATAATACTTGCCCATGACCGTTGCTGTGGTATCCAGAACTTAATACCTCTTTACTTAACTTCACATTTTGACAGAAGTTTTCTAGGAATAATATGTAATTCTTTACTGACTCGCACCTTTGACTTCGTCTGCGAATTGGGTTCAGAGAGAAATTTAACATGTGTAATTAACAGAAATAGCAATAGTTCCATTCATCATGAAATCAGAGAGCATGGGTAAGAGAGTTCTTTGAATTTTTAACAAGTATATAAAACTAGCTGTGCCCCGCGGTGTTACCCGCTACATGTTTTCGGGATAAAAAGTAGCCTATGTTTTAATCCAGGGTCTCAGTTACCTCCATACCAAATTTCGTCCAAATCCGTTCAGTAGTTTTTGCGTGAAAGAGTAACAAACATCCATCCATCCATGCAATGGTCACGGACAGGCGTTATATCTTACCATCAGGAGAGCGCGTCGTTCGTCTCATTACTTTATACATAAAAAAACAATATTTGTTTTTATTTAGTAAGAAACAAAAATATTTAAGAAATCTTTGCATAACTCAAAATTTGATCAAAAATTCGGCATTGCCACGGCGTGGCAGTGCAGTTTTTGAAGTTGATACCACCATTCTGGTCTTCCGATGCCTCTTTATACAGTGCGTAAAAGATGTTCGTAATGATTAGTAGGTATACTAGCCTCCATTCGACTTAGTACTCCCGATACACGCAATCTTATACAGCATGACTGGTGAGACACCTACGATACGGATGGAGAGTACTCGGAACACGATTCTCGTTGTAATTATGTAATAAAATTAGCTACTTATTTTATCCAAATTTCCCTATAAATAAATGAAGCGTGGATACACTCCCGACGCTGATAACGATATTTTGATCACGTGGCAAGTAAGTACTTGTCACCGGCGCGAGCATCGTCACAACGTCCAGCTCGTGCGTCCGCGCGGTGGCCATACGTTGCGTTTTCGATTACATAACTTTCGGTTAAATTTACCTAGTAGTCAGTTAATATGTATTTTTAATGTTATTTTTTTTCTTCGTATATGATCGGTAAATATCACGTCCTCCAGTATCGTAGTTGACTCACCAGTCATGCTGTATCAGTATCCAATACGCACATCATAACAAATGGATAAATAGGTGAAGTTTATCGCAAAAATAAAGTTATGTAACATTATCATGTAAATTAACGGAGTTGCTATATATAATAATAATAATTGTTGAAAATTAACGCGCATGTTGTCGCAAATAACGTTTTGGCTCCTGCTCAAAATGGATGTAGGGTAGGGTCCCGTGGTACTAAGGAGCTTCTCCTCATCGACATGACCATTAGCCAGCAAGTTCGGCGGAACAAGGGAGCCCTTTCCACTGCCTGGATTGACTATAAGAAGGCCTATGACTCAGTGCCTCATTCATGGCTAGAGAGAGTTTTAGAGTTATATAAAATTGATACAACTCTAAAATCTTTCTTAGGCGCATGTATGAGGCAATGGACCACAGTCCTTCGTCAACCAAGTAGTGGAGATGGCTCCTCTGAGCCGCAGGACTTGATTAGGATCGAGCGAGGCATTTTCCAGGGTGACAGTCTGAGTCCATTGTGGTTTTGTCTAGCACTGAATCCTCTCAGCACTTTGCTGAAGGAATCAGGGCTAGGCCATCGGCTTCGGAGAGGTGGTGAAGTCATTTCTCATCTGCTGTATATGGATGACCTCAAGCTATTTGCACCAAAACGTCCAGACTTGATGGAATTGTTAAAAACTACACAGGTTTTTAGCAATGCCATCAAGATGGAGTTTGGGGTAGACAAGTGTGCGGTCATGCACGTACAGCGAGGGGAAGTTGTAAATTGTCCAGATTTACAGCTTTCCGAGACAATGACTTTCAGATCTCTCTCCGAGGCCGAGACTTACAAGTACCTCGGTATGTCAGAGTCGTTGGGTATAGCGGTAGTGGACATCAAGCGATCGGTGAAGGAACGCTTCTTTTGTCGCCTGACAAAAGTACTTAATAGTGTTTTGTCTGGGGGCAATAAGGTGCGTGCCTTCAACGGTTGGGTGATGCCTCTACTGATATACTCCTTTGGCATACTGAGGTGGACTCAGACTGAGCTGGACGCCCTGGATAGAAGAGTCCGTCAACAGCTCACAACTCATCGCATGCTACACCCACGCTCGTCTGTTATGAGACTGTACATTCCACGAAAATTGGGGGGTCGTGGCTTCTTAAGCGCCAAGAACCTCCATAATCGTGAAGTGTGCAGTCTCAGGGATTATTTCCGCGACAACGAGTGCGGGATGCATCGAGATGTTGTGGCAGTTGACAAGGGCCTCACGCCGCTCTCCTTAGCGAACGAGAACTGGCGCAAACCATCGGTGCTAAGCACCGAAGACCGCAAGGAAGTATGGAAGAGCAAGCAGCTGCACGGGCGGTTCTATCGGGTCCTAACGGGCCCCGATGTGGACATGCTCGCGTCGGTGAACTGGCTACGTTTCGGAGACCTCTTTGGGGAAACTGAGGGTTTTGCCTGTGCGATTGCGGACGAAGTTATCAAGACGAACAATTATCGGAAATATATCATGAAGGACGGTACGGTCGACATCTGTCGGGCATGCCACCGTCCCGGAGAATCGCTCCGACATATTATTTCCGGTTGTTCGCATCTTGCTAACGGCGAGTATTTGCACAGGCACAACCAAGTAGCCAGGATCATCCATCAGCAGCTTGCTCTTCAATACGGCCTTGTCGAGTCTGAGGTGCCGTACTATAAGTACGCACCAGCGCCAGTTCTCGAAAATGGTCGTGCTTTGCTCTATTGGGACCGGTCTATCATCACGGACAGGACTATTGTCGCCAATAAGCCTGATATCGTGGTGGTCGACCGAGCCCAACGCCGGGCAGTGCTCGTTGACATCACCATCCCACATGACGAGAATCTCGTGAAGGCCGAGAAGGACAAGCTCAGCAAGTACCTTGACTTGGCTCACGAGATAACCGCCATGTGGGATGTTGATTCGACGATCATTGTCCCGATAGTCGTCACGGTAAACGGTCTTATAGCGAAGAGTCTCGACCAACATCTCAAGAGACTCTCGCTAGACGGTTGGGTCAAGGGTCAGCTTCAAAAGGCAGTGATCCTTGACACGGCGCGCATTGTGAGGAGGTTCCTCGCTCTGCAGCCCTAACCACCGGCAGCTTGAGCCCTGCCCCGCTGCCGGCGGCACCCTAGTTTTTAAGTTTTTTTATATTATTTATGTTTTTTTTTATATATATGTAATGTAAAAAAATTTAAAAATTAAGAAAAGAAATAAATAACTGAAATAATAATTGTTGTACTTATAATAATTATAATTCGTCTATTCCTACCGTGATTGTACTTATACCTGTACTTAATATAAGTACGACCTCAGCTCCTTTTAACTTAAAAATACTACAAACACCAAGCTTGTCGACCATAACAAAGATAAGGTGATAGATTTCATTAGCAGGAGGTCGTCAAGGTAGGTACCACATATTCTGCTGCCAAGCAGTAGTGTGAAACATTGAAATATATTGGAGCTGACAAAACTACAAGACTATTGAGACTAGCCATCGAATGTCTGGGAGTATTATAAGTATGTATTTAGAACAAAAAAACTATTTAAGTATTCTATCAGTTATCTGACTTCCATAGTACAAGCTCTGCTTAGTTTGGTCAGATGGCGTTGTGTGTAATGTCCTGCGATGTTTATTTATTTAATGTCTCGAAAAAGTATAATTAGCGCCAAAGCAGCGATGGCCTTGGACATTGTGTAAAGTTCATCTAAACACAGCTGCTATGGTCTAGAATAGGCGTTACCTCTTACCATCAGGAGAGTGTTTCGCTTGTCTCGACACTTTTACACAACAAAAGATAAGATTCTTAATTTATTTTAAAGAATTCACTAAAACATTTTCTTATAACGTTTGTTTACCATTTATTTCACGACCTAAAAATAAATATTATTATGAAGATCCTATCACGATAGCACAAAGTCCAAAATTGGACGGTGAGCGCGATATTGTCGCCGTACATTACTTCAGATGCTCCCGGGCTATTGTGTAGGATATACGAGTGCACCTATGTTTATATTAAACGTAGCCCGTTGGGCGAAAGTTATGTGTCTGCATGCGGACAGGCGCGCTGGCGATAGCCGTTGGCTTTGTTTATTCACACAATTTCTCTGTAATTACCATGAAATGCACACTATGTATCTATAGGTGCCTATACCTACCTATACGTTGGTATATTACGGAGTTGGACTCATAGTAAAAATTGTTCATAATTATGAGTGTACTAACTGTACACGCATACGTTTGTATGCGTGTACAGGGCTACCTGGTAAATTAACTCACACGGCAAAATCAGCATCAGTAGCTCCTTTAACAGCTTCTTTTTCTGCTTACTATACTCCAAGCTAAAGCATAATCTATAGCTAGCTGGCTATAGATAGCTGTAAAGGTCCAGAAACTTTTTTTTGGTATCGGTAGAGGGAATCATGTAAAGAATCCCAAAAACGACTTTGAGCTGCCATTGAAGAGATACATAATGAGGAAACAATAGCATGGTGGTAGGGTACAAATACAAATACTTTATTGATAACACCAATGTTACAAGTCACTTAAAATTTTTTAAAGATGTCATCAAATGGGTTTTAAAACGTAGTATGGATGTAGATGGTAGTAGATGGTAGTAAACCAGCCGATTACTTCCTAGTAATCGGCTGGTTTACTACCATCAAGTTGAAAATATGCCACCAATCACCTAACGGCAGCCTCATATCAGATCCACTTCTATTCCAGGCTAGTTGTATATACCATCTTCGAGCACACCACTAATAAAAGGTGAACAAAGCGTCTAAGCTGAGAGTGATGGTCGTAGCTCTTAACAATAGTAAATAACGTTTAGTTATACGTTTCTGTGGTTCATTTCACATACATTCTACAACAACTTTGCTTACTACACATATATCGTAGACCGTGCTACGACTGTGCTACAGGCAGCCTACGCGGAATTCAGTGCATATGTACCGAATAAGTGACATTCACAACAAACTAAAGATCGTTGTTATCTATAATTATAGGAACTTAGTTTTATAAATAATTATTTGGTACTATAATATTACGTTTAATAAATAATTATTTGGTACTATAATAAGCAAGTATGAAACTCATGTATGTATATTCAAAGGGCTCGGTTGTGTGCTAAGTACTAACTTCTTTTTTCTAACATTTTAATATGAATCTTCTTACTTTGTCCTATTTCGTGGTCTTATCTGAGCTTCTGTCAAGGTGACGTTTATTTTGTGGCTTATTTTGATACACTTTCAAGGCGGCAATTTTCTTTGAAGATTATTTTCCACTACTATGTATATCGCAAGAGTAACCTAAGTGCCTAGTTATAACATAATGGATTTGCTTTTAAAAATTATGAGATTAGACTGGTGGGTGTATGTAATAGTCGTGGTTACTTTCTTTTCAGTTGCTATGTTTCTGAACTACATTGTTAAGAAAATAAATGGTGAGAAGTTTTTTATTAGACTCATTAGGCATCACATACAAATACTATTGACATAATTACTTCAAAATCAATAATAATATAACGATATTATACCTTAACACATGGTACTACAAAACCATCAATTATTACCTACCAATATGTTTGGAATTATAGCTCCTTCTCTATTAATATTGTTTCAAAGCTAAATTGAAAACAATACAATAACAGTTTCCACGCGTATTTTTACCGTAACCGCCGCTTTGCAATTTGTCCTAAAAAAGCAGTTTTACAATCAATGGCAATCAATGTTTCACTTGTTACTTTCAATAAATTCCATTCCTTTTAATTTTAGGATTAATCTCGCTTTAAGCTTACGCTGGGTGCTCCCATTTACCTAAACGTTTTAAATGTTTTTTTATAGATGACAGAAAAGTATTTTATCACCATGCCATCACCATAGTTTGCTCGCAATGTTTTCCTTCAGCTCAAACTCGTTGTTGAGATTTGAAGCACGCTCTGTGGTGTACGATCCACTAAGGTGTCACCGTTTCGCTACGCTAAACCTTTTTTTTATTACAGAAGCTCGGCTTGATGAAAGATTCGTCAGAATCCAAAACAAAGCGTCAAATAATCAATCTATACAAGTCCAAAGACGTGCAGAATCCAGGTTGCTCCAAAGAATACCGTTAGAAATTGTTCTAGAACAATCCAACCCCCCAACTGTAAAGGGCATTTCTCTGGTTTTCGATAAAAATGATGCGATCGACCACATTAATGACCGCATCGACATTAAAAATTTTCCTAATTCGAAATGTTTTACATCATCCGACGTGGCGGAAATCGCCACAGGTAATGACGTGACAGAGAAAACATCAGACAATGAAATAGTTCCTCCAGCTTTTCTCGGCAAAATATACAAGGAACTGTGTACGGTCGAGAGAAGCAAAAGCATGTCGAATGCGGAAAATGACAACGATAAGGAAGAGATAACAAACACAGACTTCAAAAAGCAAGAAAGCAAATCAGCGCCTAGTGTGAAGAAATTGCTAGATAACCAAAATCAGGATGACATTCAAAAGTGTCCTCTAAAACAAGTAGGGGAAGATATAGTTTCAGACCTTAAGCCGACATCATCGACAATTTTAGTCAAAAAGTAAAACGTTTTTTTGTTTTGAAATTTTTCTTTTTTTAACTTTGTAACGCGATGTAGGTAGGTACATGGATATGTATTTTAACTTAGCTTTACCTGTTGCTGACTGGGAAAATTTAAAGTTTTTTTTTGTTTGCCCCACATACTACACAGGTACTATAAATTATATATTCGAGGTTTATTTAGTCGACTTTTAGATGGTAACCAGCTTTGGCGGGAACGCGTGAAGATCGTGTCACTACATTATAATTATTATTTTCTAAAACTTTTGTTTTTTCTAGTGTTAGCATTCAAATTACACTTTATGAATAAAACACCACTATGTTATATTCATAAAGTGCTGTATTACGTGTGCGTGTGGTAAATTTATATACCTAATGTGGTTTAAAAATGTCTACGGAACCTAGACGTTCTCGCCAAAACTCAAATAATTTGACAATAGTGATCATAAGAACAACAGGCCGACAAAAAAATCAACTTATCACACCTTAGAAGATTTACAACTTACAAGTATCACACTGAAAGCTAGTGAAGGGTCCAAGTATCGCACATTCAAAAAATTACCGTGGCCATAACGCCCTTCACAAAATTTCGGAAGGCATCCTAATCAATGGGCCGCCTTACACGTTCAATCATGATCACGATCCGCGATCCGCGATCATGATTTCAAAATTTCTAGATGTTATGCGATCCGGAGCATCAGTCCGTCAATCCGCTTCGTACACGATCAGTCTGGATCGCGATCATTGATCGCCGATCGCGGATCGCGGATCGCGCGCTACGTGTACGGGCTGCCAATGGATATGACGTTGTCAATGTCAATAACAATTTAAAAACATGAATTTGACGTTTATTATTTGTATATAAATTGCTTGTGGCGCGCGCGTCATATTTTTGTTTTACTCGAAGCAATTAGTTTTGGTTAAAGTAAACTCATTGACTGGAAGTTAAAATAATTCTGTTTAGATTTATTTAGCAAACTATAATTCTTATTAAATAAATAATCAAGAAGTTTTAAACTGGCGACTTTATACGTACAGTAGACCGGTATGACGTCTATTATCAAAGTGCACTGCCTCTCAGGAGCTGGTGATGAAAGCCCACCATGCTACGTGCTTCAGGTTGACGAATTCAAGTTCCTGCTGGACTGTGGATGGGACGAAAAGTTTGATATGGACTTCATAAAAGAACTGAAGAGGTGAGTTTGAGGTTATGTTTTGGTGTAGAAAACAACATTATTTGATAAATTGATGATATAAAAGTAGTTCTAGTAACAACACTACTGTTACACTGTACTGTTGTTTGTGTTGTGTAGTACTGTTGACAACCAACATCTCTATATCCCACCTAAGGGTACTTCAACTACGCAACTTTAAAAACACAGCTTTTTAACTATGAATAAAGAATAGTGTTACACATAAAACTTTATATTTTTTATTACAATATGAAATTTCACTCAAACCGCGCAAAATTATATTTTAGTTTGATTCCAGGCACATAAACTCAATAGACGCAGTATTACTCTCCCACTCTGATCCACTTCACCTCGGAGCCCTACCATATGCAGTTGGAAAGCTTGGGCTAAACTGCCCCATCTATGCAACTTTGCCTGTGTACAAAATGGGACAAATGTTTATGTACGACTTATATCAGTCACATAAAAATTCATCCGAGTTTGATCTGTTTTCACTAGATGATGTTGACCTGGCATTTGATAGGATTATACAGCTTAAGTATAACCAGAGTATTGACATGAAAGGTAAGACACTCAAATATTGCATATTCTGTTCACACATTTTAAGAAAAACTAAGCATAAGTTAATTCTTATACATATTTGCACTTTAACATAATAATAGCAGTGCAACATATTTGCTTCTGATAATAGTAGTTAGTCTATCATTGTATAAACTAGAGAGTGGCTTAAGCTTTTAATACGCACAAAATGACTACATAATCAATAGAATTTCATTATTCAGGTCAGTATACTTTTTACCTACCTAGCCTTGGTTGGTCTCTTTTGAACTTGATGTTGATCACCATTTCATCAAAGCTACATACTATTTGGTCCAATAACAACTAAAGGTTGCATAAGTTAAACAATCAGCAAAGACTTTAATATTTATGCAAAAAACACTAAACAGTTATAGAAGTGCTTGCATTTTTTTGTATACATATAATTATTGTGCAACTCCTACACGCTTATGGTAAATGACAGTATGATCTAGGATAGAGCATTTCAATCCAGACAATATCTAACCTAAAAGATACCTTGATTGTAGTTTGTACAAAACTGTTGTCATAGAATTACATTCCTGGGCTGGAAAACTTGGCTGCAGTTCTGAACACATAATAATGATTCTAATTCAAAGTAGGGGTGATAAGTCCTGCACTGATGTCCCACTTGGAGTGTATTGTGCATTTCCCCCTACCAGCGCCTACCCAAGCCAACCCAGCTTTTTGAAGTTATGGGAGTGAGGCTCTGAGTAGCTGGCATAGTAGCTCCAGTGAATTAGGTGGAATATTCAATGATGATGACATAAATGGTAGAGAATAATGATGTAAATAAATTAAAGGAAACCTGTATCTACTGTTAGCTGTTAAATGTCTGAAAGGTCTCTTCTATGATGATATAAAAACAAGTAAAATCACTTAATTCCAGGCAAAGGGTTAGGGCTAAAAATCACACCGCTACCAGCAGGCCACTCTCTCGGTGGCACAGTCTGGCGTATTGCAGCTCCGGGAGAAGAAGATATTGTATATGCACCGGATTTTAATCATAAGAAGGAGCGGCATCTCAATGGCTGTGAGATTGAACGCCTCATGAGGCCATCCCTAATGTTGATAGGGGCTATGACTGCTGACTATGTGCAGCAGAGGCGAAGACTGAGAGATGAGAAGCTTATGAGTAAGAATCACTTTCATTTAGTTACAAAAAAAGGTTTTATTTTCTGGATACTTCAACAAGTACATTTTTTTTTTTTTTATAGCTGACAGGCTAGGTGTTTAACCACAGCTCACCTGATGTTAAGTGACGGTGTGGTCGATGATGGTAAAGCACACCTAGCCTGGAATGGATAGGTCATAGACAGCTTTTTCTTTTATTATACCTTATTTCTGGTATCCCACAAATATTATAAATGTAAAAGTTTGGTAACACTGTGGGGTGCGCTTAGTTTGAGATAATGTAACTATTTATTTCGAACTAACTGCGCCCCGCGGTGTTACCCGCGACATGTTTTCGGGATAAAAAGTAGCCTATGTGTTAATTCAGGGTCTCAGCTACCTCCATACCAAATTTCATCCAAATCTATTCTGTAGTTTTTGCATGATAGAGTAACAAACATCCATCTACCCATCCATCCAAACGCTCACATTTTATTTTTATTTTTATTTTTTAATGGTTGACAGTCCAGGTGTTTGACCACAGCTCACCTGCGAGGATAGTAAAGCACACCTAGCCTGGAATGGAACTGGCTCTTAAGTGAGGCTGCCGGAACACACCGTTAGATGCTTGGCGGCAGATTTTCAACTTGAGGGTGGTAGCTAGCCAGCCGAGTACTAGAAAGTACCCTACCACCATGCTATGGTTTCCTCACGATGTTTTCCTTCACCGGCAGCTCAAGCTCATTGTTGGGGTTTGAACCCACGCCCTTCGGCATGCGAACCTACCGCGCTAACCACTGAGCTATCATTGCTACAAAACTAATATTAGTGTGATAACTTAACAATCGAGATTGCTTGGAAAATACACCACTGTTAAGTGTATTTCTTTCAAGTATGATATGGAATTGAGCTGCTTGCCTTGTTATACCTATAATTGCTAGCATAGACCTTGTGATGATGCACTTATATTAAAAATTAATTTAAAACTGTTTATGTCTCCTCATGAGTTAAAAGAGCTCCTTTAATATATCTAAAATCTTAGTTAAAATAATTGAAAGGTCATTTCAACAGCTCTCATCTAACAATTAACAATTTCCAGCAACAATCCTTACAACTCTCCGTGGTGGGGGCTGTGTGCTAGTATGCACGGATACAGCTGGTCGAGTGCTAGAGCTGGCGCACATGTTGGACCAGCTGTGGCGAAACAAGGAATCTGGCCTTGTTGCCTACTCACTGCTACTTCTCTCTAACGTCAGCTACAATGTCGTCGAATTCGCCAAGTCGCAGGTCAATAACTGATTTAAAAACTAATTTTTTTTGCAGGAAACTTGTGAGAATGATCCTATGATAAATTAGGTTATTCTTTAAGCTACTTACTAGTGTCATACAGGGTCTAGATGGCGCCACTCTCTGTGCTTGTTTCGAATTATTTTGGCTTTTCATTGTAGTATTAAAGCTTCAAATCATCCTAATAGATGGCACTAGTGAATTTTCCTTTCCTTTCTATGATGAGGTTAAGTAGTTTTGGAGAAAGTTACATAACAAAACTTGCCAAAGTATTTTTTTTTTTATGTAAAAGTAATGAGACGAACGATGCGCTTTCCTGATGGTAAGAGATAACGCATGTCCATGATCATGGTATGGTATGGTCGTGGTATGGTGAGTAATCCCGCGTAAAACAAAACTTATTTACTTGATGGTAGATTTCCATAGCAGGAAGTCGTCTAGGTATCACATTAGTATCAGATATTCTGCCGCCAAGCAGTAGTGTGTAAACATTACTGTGTTCCAGTTTGAAGGTGACTGCAGCTAGCGAAATTACTTAACTGTTGAGACTAACCATCAAATAATTCACAAGGTAATTATTGCCAAAGCAGCGATGCCCTGGACTTTATTTTGCTACTCAAAGTTCTGTGTATCGCTGCAATGGTCATGGACATACGTTATCTCTTACCATCAGGAGAGCGCATCGTTCGTCTCATTACATTTACATTTTAAAAAAAAGCGAGAATTGATTTTTGGTTGTTTGTATCTGAAACTACTGGACCGATCTAAATAATTCTTCCATCATTAGAATGCTACATTATTACTAAGTGACATAGACTGAGAAAAATTGTTGTCAATTTACAAATAAACTGTGAAAGAAAACTGTCCAATTTCCAGATAGAATGGATGAGCGACAAACTAACGCGAGCGTTCGAAGGAGCCCGAAGCAACCCATTCGCCCTCCGCCACTTGCATCTGTGCCACTCGGTGGCGGAAGTGACAAGAACGCCTGGACCTAAAGTCGTGCTAGCGTCATTTCCAGACTTAGAAGCGGGATTCGCAAGAGATCTCTTCCTTTTATGGGCACCACATCCGCAGAACTCCATCGTTTTGACAGCCAGGTATCCATTACCACTTATATGTCCATCATCAGCCTATCAAGTTCACTGCTAGATATAGGCTTCTCCATTCGTCACTACATCAAGTCTCAAGGCGTCCTATGCTATTTTTAATAGAATTTTTGTTTTTTTGCTGTCTACGTATTTATTGGTTCTATCTTCTATCTATCTATTTATCTATCATTTTGCTATCTATAGGGCATTGTACACTTGTACAGGCCGCATGTGGCCCGCGTATCTCCTACTTGTGGCCCTGGGACCCTGGATTAAGACATAGGCTACTTTTTATCCCGAAAACGTGCAGTGGGTAACACCGCATGGCGCAGCTAGTATTATTATCTCCTGATGGTAAGAGATAACGCCTATCCATAACCATTGCAGCGATACACAGAACTTTGAGTAGCAAAACAAACTCCAGGGCATCGCTGTTTTGGCGCTCATTACTTTGAGACTTTCGATGGTTAGTCTCAACAGCCCTGTAATTTCGGTAGCTGTAGTACCCTTCAAACCGGAATACAGTAATGTTTGAAACACTACTGCTTGGTGGCAGGATATCTGGTACTGCGGTGGTACCTACCTAGACGACCTCTTGCTAAGATCTACCACCGAGTATGGATGGATGTTTGTTACTCTTTCACGCAAAAAATATTGAACGGATTTGGATGAAATTTGGTATGGAGGTAGCTGAGACCCTGGATTAACACATAGGCTACTTTTTATCCCGAAAACATGTAGCGGGTAACACCGCGGGGTGCAGCTAGTATACTCATAATTATGAACAACTTTTACTACGAGTCCAACTCCGTAATATACCTACGTATAGGTAGGTATAGGTACCTATAGATACATAGTGTGCATTTTTATCCTGAAAACATGTAGCGCAGATATTTAAAATGTATTTTTCATTTTATAGAACTTCGCCAGGTACGCTTGCAAGAGACCTGATAGAGAAAGGTGGCAACCGCACTATAGAACTGACAGTCAAGAAAAGAGTGAGACTGGAAGGTCAGGAGTTGGAGCAAATCATGCAACAGCAGCTCGTATACATGAACAACCCGCCTAAGTAAGTACTGATGCACACTACTACTTACTTACACTTTACTGTAATGCTCAAAGTCACAGTTTACGTCTATGGAAAATCGGACTTTTGTGTTATCATTTTCTCATAAATATTTAAATATCGCAGGACATTACACACAGCGCCATCTGACCCTGAACTAAGCAAAGCTTGTGCTATGGAAGTCAGATAACTGATAGATTACTTAAATACTTCTTTTTTTTTGTAAATACATACTTATAATAAATAAGTTGCCTAATGCCCTGTTGGTTCATTGGTAGTATGTCTGCTCCAAGATCCGAAGAGTGTGGGTTCGATTCCCACCCAGGATGAACATTTTATGGTATAAACAAAATATTTGTTCTGTATTTATTGTATGTATGTATTTACAAAAAAAATAGTATATCAGTTATTCGACTTACATAGCACAAGCTTTGCTTAGTTTGGGGTCAGATGGCGCTGTGTGTATAATGTTCTACGATATTTATTTTTTAAGTCTATTACAGTAGAGTCCTGATTATCTGGATCAAATAAAACCAGGGGTATTCCGTATAATCGAAAATCTGGATAATCGATTCCAAAGCAAATCAAACAATATTTAATTTTTTTTTATAATGTAATGGGTTTTATAACGATAGATAATGAATTACATAAAACCTATGTCATTTTAAATACATTGTTGGAAATAACTTGTTGTTGATATTTGACGTAATGAACCACATTAGAGCCGAGACGAATGAGTCCGGATAATCGGATGTTCGGATAATCGATAATCGGATAATCGATATTCGGATAATCGATATTCGGATAATCGGCATTCCACTGTATTTAAACGAGCCCCCTGGAGGTATCTTTGTGGAGACATGGAAATGTTTCAATCGTTGTAGGGAGGAAGTGGCGGGCATATCGTCCGACTCGGACTCGGAGGGCGAGCTGGAGATGTGGGTGGTGACGGGGCGGCACGACATCCCGGTGCGCGCGGACGTGCGCGCCGGCGGCTGCTTCAAGAGCAACAAGCGCCACCACGCCATGTACCCCGCGCACGACGACCGCACACGGCACGACGACTACGGCGAATTCATCAAGGTCTTCGTCTTCTGCTTTGTTTAGACGACACACGTCGCTGTGTGTATAGTCAAAAAAATATATATAGTGTAAACTCTATACATATAGCGACGCTGAGGGGACTGCGTATTTTCTGGCGTTATAGAGAGTTGTCGTTATATGGAGAAGAAAGTTTGGTAGCAACTAAGAATATCGTACGTGTTGAAAATGCATAATAATGAACTAACGACAGTCTAGCAGCTGAGGCAAACACGTGCAAAGTAATTACAACAAACAAAAGAACGAATTTCTTAGAATCTCTGGTTCGTATGATGCCGACAGTCGAGTCGAGACAAACAAAAGAACGTACACAACTGCTGTTCTTATCAATTTCGGCAACTTAGAAACAAACAAACAGTAGGTGTTTTAGTTTCATTAGTTCCCGAAATTACTTGCTTTATAACGACATATTGTGGTCGTTATGTAGAGTGTGTGTGATGCTACATAGAGTGCATCATAATATGGACAACAAGGCAAACCAACCAAAGTCGAGTAATTCCGATGTTTTAAGGAGTTTGACGTTAAATCGAGTGACGTTACATGGAGTTTACACTATATTTACGTCACAAAAAAAAAGCAAAAGATATACATAAATAAATCACATTAAGGTGGTTGCACGCAGAAGGGCGTGGGTTCAAACCCCAACAATGAGCTTGATCTACCGGTGAAGGAAAACATCGTGAGGAAACTATAGCATGGTGGTAGGGTACTTTCTAGTACTCGGCTGGCTAGCTACGATCCTCAAGTTGAAAATCTGCTGTCAAGCATCTAACACACCTAACGGTGTGTTCCGGCAGTCTCACTTGAGAGCTAGTTCTATTCCAGGCTAGGTGTGCTTTACCATTAACGACCACACCGTCACTTAACATCAAATGAGCTGTGGTCAAACACCTAGCCTGTCAACCATTAAGAAAAAACTTATCGAATATTAATTCTCATTACTGTATGCATTTCAGCCTGAAGATTACAGACTGGCAGAAATAGTGGACGCTGAAGGTGAAATCAAAGACGTGGCGCCACCACCGGTCCCGAAACAGGAACCTGACGGTATGACCCTGTGACCATGTACAGCGGAACTAATAAATCCCGATATTATTATATACTATACAATCATTGTTTATAATATTTATATATACTCAATTTAGACGAATGACACAGAATTCGTTATGTAAAGTTTTTTTTTTGTATTTATTTTATATTTTTTACTGATAGTAAACTTTATTTTAAGAAACTAATTAGAATATTTTGGCTTTCTATGCGGTAGTTTAATTCTAATACGTTTTCAAACTTTTTATACTTATGACGTCATGTGTACGGCTAAATATGTAGAATATGCCTTTGCCATACGAAACAAAAAAATATACAAAACATTTGACACATTTCATTAAATATGACAACAGAACTGACAAGTATTTTTTTTTAATTTGCCCCATCGGGCAGGCTAAAGCTGTAAAGCCATGCTGTCACGTCTTCGGTTTTTACAATTCATGACATAAAGTAAACAAATCTTACGTCATAAAAGCGATATCAGAGTCCAAATAACGTTACTAGTAAAATAATCCAGATATTTGTATCAATAAACCGAAAAACATCTCGACGTATGTGTATTGAAAATATTATTTTGATCGCCGTTGACTTGACATTGACAAGTTTTGTTTTGGTTTGCCAGACAGAGAAAAATGTCAAAATAAGGTATGTCAATATAAAAAAAAATATTGCCAATATAAAAATATGTCAATACCAAAAAAAAAATGGTCAATATACTAAAATGACATGACAAAAAAAAACATAATTACTTACTTGTAACTATTAAAATAACTCCAATGTTACAAATCAATTCAAAATTTCGTTTGTCGTTGTATGAGTTTTAAAACAATGATTACATGTCAATGAATAAAAAAATGTCAAAATAAGATATGTCAATATACAAACATGTCAATAGGTATATAAAAAATATTGTCAATGTAATAAAATGGCATGATAATACACAGATAAGTAATTTGATTTGTGTTTTTGGTTTGCGGAAGTTCATTTTAAATATTCAAAGTATATATTTAGTTTATTTCCGCTTAACAGTCGTTTCAGTTACAACAGTGATGAGGATTTAAATTGTAATAACTTGACAACAAATTAATAATTAAAAACTTATCCGAAACTTTATTAATAATCTAAAACTAAAATTTTAATCAGCTTATTTGATGCGCATAAATTATTTTTGATGTACAATATTTTTTTCTCAATACATAATATATCTTTTTACAGTGGAAATGACGGAAATCCCGACAAAGTGCGTGACATCAGTCCGCCAAGTTGCTATAAAGGCGAACATACAATACATCGAACTGGAGGGGCGGTGCGACGGGGAGTCCCTGCTCAGGGTGGTGGCGCACGCGAAGCCCCGTGCCGTCGTAGGCCTCCGCGCTGGTCCCGGAGCTCTACAAACTCTCAAGTGAGGAAACATCTTTAAAACTACACTGGGTTGCTTGGAGCTCTTTGTGAATGGAAAAGAATACGTGATTTAAACACAAGTATAAAATGCAATTTTTTAATATATTTTTTTTTATGGTTGACAGGCTAGGTGTTTGACCACAGCTCACCTGATGTCAAGTGAAGGTTTGGTCGAAGATGGTAAAGCACACCTAGCCTGGAATGCAACTGGCTCTTAAGTGAGGCTGCCGGAACACACCGTTAGATGCTTGGCGGCAGATTTTTCAACTTGAGGGTGGTAGCTAGCCAGCCGAGTACTAGAAAATACCCTACCACCATGCTATGGTTTCCTCACGATGTTTTCCTTCACCGGCAGCTCAAGCTCATTGTTGGGGTTTGAACCCACGCCCTTCGGCATGCGAACCTACCGCGCTAACCACTGAGCTATCATCGCTACAATCTATCTATTCATCGACTAGAAAAGGGATAAAACGGTAAAAAAATTATTTGAATCAAAACTTTCGTTAGACCGACGGAGCTTTTCCTGAAAGCGAAATATTTGAAAGTATTCAAAAACTGTATTATGTGTATTTATAATGTCAGTTGAATTAACTATGCTCCTGGCTGGAATGTCGCGTTCTTATATTACGCATTCCACTACTACTCTTTTACATATCTCGTTATTTTTTATCTTGGCAATATCGGGCATTTGTTAACAAAATAAAAAAAAAACCTTAAATTAATACGAGGTTTTGGCGGGAACGCGGGAAGAGTCGTGTCGCTTCGTTGTATTTTTTTCCAAAACTAGTGTTTTGTCGAGTGTTCATGCATAAAAATGGTGGTGTTTTATTCATAAAGTGCCGAATTATAAGCGCGAGTGTGGGAAAATGATATAATGTGGTGAAACATGAGTTTTCGTGTTGCTTCCAAAACTCCATCGAAGCTTTGTAGTAAAGTTGCCACTACTTTACTAAAGCATGACTGGAATTAACTGACACGAACTCGACTTGACAAAGACGACTTTGACGATAACTATAGCTAAGATACAGCAGAAATAACACTTAAGACAAGGCAGTATGGCTCTATAGCTTTAGCCTGCCCGAAGGGGCAAATTATTAAAAAAAAAAATTAAATTAATACTATTTACAAAATTTATACAAAAAACTTCTAAAGTCTAAAAGTCTGTCAGAAGAGAGATATGTGGCCAGAGTGCTGGCAGCATTGCCACGCTGGATGGCAATGCTTAGCTTTTGACCAAAGTGACCAGCATTCTGGTCACCTCAAGCCTCCTCTGAACGTTTTTTATCTTTATGTTGGAAGATTTATATTTCACTTGGTGGTAGATCTCCTTAGCAGGAGGTCGTCTAGGTAGGTACCACCGCAATATCAGTTATTCTGCCGCTAAGCAGTAGTGTGTAAACAGTACTGTGTTCCGGTTTGAAGGGTCGAAATTACTGGGCTGTGGAGACTAACCATCGAAAGTCTCAAAGTAATGAGCGCCATAGCAGTGATGCCCAGGACTTTGTTTTGCTACTCAAAGTTCTGTGTATCGCTGCAATGGTCATGGACAGGCATTATCTCTTACCATCAGGAGAGCGTCTCGTTCATCTCATTACTTTTTACATTAAAAAAAATGTATATTAACTCTTTAGTTGTTTTTTTTTTCATTGTGACGAAGCCCTAGGGTTCCGCGGAGCACACTTTTAAGTTTAGCGGCTATAGACACATTGTAAATTAATGTTACAACTAATACCTATCCTTAAAAACTACATGATTCAAATAAATAGATAGGACTTTACTAGTACCATCAATGGTTTTGTGATTTTTTTAATGGTTGACAGGCTAGGTGTTTGACCACAGCTCACCTGATGTTAAGTGACGGTGTGGTCGAAGATGGTAGCCTAGAATAGAACTGGCTCTCTAGTGAGGCAGCTGGAACACACCGTTAGGTACCTGGCGGCGGATCTCGTTAGCAAGAGGTCTAAGTAGGTACCACCGCAGTATCAGTTGTTCTGCCGCGAAGCAGTAGTGTGTAAACATTACTGTGTTCCGGTTTGAAGGGTACTGCAGCTAGCGAAATACTAATCATCGAAAGTCTCAAAGTAATGAAAGTCAAAGCAACGATGGCTTTGTTACTCAAAGTTCTGTCAGTTCTGGCTGCTCGGTCGGCACTCACGTAGTGATTGCCGATAAACGTCCTCTGCCCCCACCGGACCGCCTCTTCCCACTTGTGTCGCCTATTTACAATTTACATTCTTGTATTTACAGAAATCACTGTGAAAGTGAGGGGATTGAAAAGATTTATATTCCAAAGAAAGGAGAAACGATAGACGCAACAACAGAATCTTATATCTATCAAGTAAGTCGCGAGAATTTGATGTTTTTTTTTTTAATTTTGTGGGCTAAAGCACGACAATGTCGCCTCTAATGTGCTGTTTCAAAAGTCGTGCGCTTTTTGTGATAGTTATAATATTTAAAAATATTAATGTTTTAGTCGAAGAGTGACGAAATATACGCCTCGAGACGTCCGTGAAGTTAGCATTTCAAAAAAAATACTTTAGGTTCATTGGCATCCAGCATAGTTCTACAGTTAATAAATAAATTAATAATAATAACTCTTTATTGTTCACACCGATTACAAACAATGTAAACTTTAACACTAGAGGAACAATTGGCGGCCTTATCGCTAAGAACGATCTCTTCCAGACCACCTTATGGACAGGATTTCACTAAGCTAATGATAAGAAAGTTAAAATAAAAAATAAAAACATTTCAAACATAATACGTAAAAACATAAATACATACCTAACTATATTATTAATGTTAAACTACAAGCGTTCTCAGTTGACTGACTTTCTTATTGACACTGGCAAATGAACAAAGTGCGACGCCAAAAACAAAGAAGACGAATGTTGTTGGTGTTGCCACATCACTAATTTCACGTACAATTGGTATTTTCAGGTGAAACTGACAGACAGCCTGATGTCGGGCGTGGCGTGGCGCAGCGCCGGCTCGGCCGAGCTGGCCTGGCTCTCCGCTCAGGTCTCCAACCGGCACCAGCGGCTCAATGCCGGTTAGTACCAACTGAAAAAATGGTTTTTGGCGGGAACGTGGAAAGAGCCGTGTCGCCCCGTTGTGTATTTTTCCAAAACTAGTGTTTTTTCGAGTGTTTATGCATAAATATGGTGGCGTTTTATCAATAAAGTGCCGAATTACAAGCACGAGTGTGGGAAAGTGATATAATGTGGTGAAACATGCCTTTTCGTGTTGTTTCCAAAAGTATCAAAGCTTTATAGTAAGTCGCCATGACTTTACTAAAGCATGACTGGACTTGACTGACACGGTCTGGACTTTTACTATAACTATAGCTATGAGGCAACTTATTTAACTTGTGAAACTTGAAAATATAAAACACTGGACACTGGCAAGTTCTCAAAATGCGACACCAAACCCAAAGAAAAAAAAACTGGAAAAATCTCAGTAAAAAAGCAGCTTACCAGAGAAGCTATCCCGGCTGTTATACATATACAATTATATACATACAAACAAACTCATGGTTTATACATATATGACGGAAGTTGACCCTCAGTGCCATCAGTAGGGTCCATATTTGTTAACCTCCTAGTTGTGGGCGTCGGTGGGTAATGTTGGTGCAACGAAACACAGTAGTAAATCAATTTGGTTTATAATGTTAAATCACTTATTCAGTAGGTAGGTACAGATCTTCACAGTTATAGCTAGGAACGCACGTCGGTTTCAATATTCGACCGCACTGGCCGGCTGCTGCTCGAGAAGTGACGAGCACGCCGCTCAGCCGATTAGTCATTGACTCCGTCGAGCGCCGACCGAAGGCGCTGGCGTTCCGACCATAACTCGATTGCGACATATATATCTTTGTTTTTTTCGGTTTTTAGCAGGTTTTTATCACAACAATGGCTCGCATAATAAAGCAAAGCAATACTAAAGCATAATGTTTTGACATTTGAAATTTGACAGCCCTGTTGGTTCATTGGTAGAATGTCTGCATCAAGAGCTGAAGGGCGTGGGTCGATTCCCACTCTGGACAAAACTTTGTGGTATAAACAAATGTTTGTTCTGTTTCTGGGTGTTCTTTTTTTTTTATTTTATGGTTGACAGGCTAGTTGTTTGACCACAGCTCACCTGATGTTAAGTGAAAGGTGTGGTCGAAGATGGTAAAGCACACCTAGCCTGGAATGGAACTGGCTCTCAAGTGAGGCTGCCGGAACACACCGTTAGATGCTTGGCGGCAGATTTTCAACTTGAGGGTGGTAGCTAGCCAGCCGAGTACTAGAAAGTACCCTACCACCATGCTATGGTTTCCTCACGATGTTTTCCTTGACCGGCAGCTCAAGCTCATTGTTGGGGTTTGAACCCACGCCCTTCGGCATGCGAACCTACCGCGCTAACCACTGAGCTATCATCGCTACTAAAGCGCTATCGTTCTGTATTTATTATAAGTATGTATTTAAAAAAAAAAAAGTATTTAAGTATTCTATCAGTTATCTGACTTCCATAATACAAGCTTTGCTTAGTTTGGGGTCAGATGGCGCTGTGTGTAATGTCCTACGATATTAACAAATGTACTGTTTTATTCAAGCAATTGTGATTTACCGTATATAAAGACCAAAATAAATGCCAGTAGCTGTGATTTCACTGTAAAATTATGCTCCATTTGTCCATAAATGGCAAAAAAATATTTGTATGGAAATCGAACCACCTTAAAAGAGAATGTATCGTTTCTGCAGAGGAGCCGGAGGGCGACGTGATGATGTCTTTGGAGGAGGGCCCGGGCGCGGCGCACGCGGCCAAGTTCATCAACTCGGTGCGGCTGTCGGAGCTGCGCGCCGCCATCGGCAAGATCGGGCTCGCCGCCGAGTTCGCGGCCGGAGCCCTCGAGTGCTGCAACGGCACCCTGGCCATACGCCGGGTCAGTACATTACCCCTATTCTATCTCTATTGGGTGTCTTCAAATCTAGAGTAAACAGGTTTTTTTCTAGTTAAGCGTGCTTCATCTTGGCCTGCATCCTGCTTAACATCAGGCAGGGTGTGGTCAAACGCGAACCTATTCTGTATAAAAAAAAAAACATTCTTTGACGGTAATCATAATTCATTTGGCGGTATTTCCTTACCGGGAAGTCGTCTAGGTAGGTACCACCGCAGTAACAGATATTCTGCCGCCAAGCAGTAGTGTGCAAACTCTACTGTGTTCCGGTTTGAAGGGTACTTCAGCTAGCGGAATTCGGTATGTAAAGAAGAAAAAACTTAACTGAATCCAAAACCATTTCGAAATAGTACATTTGTGTACAATGTATTTACGTTTAAAACACTGTAAACTATGAGGTGGGGTTTATTTTGATAAAATAAACTTGACTTTCAATTGATGCCTCATGACGACACCTCGTAAGGCAACTTTCATAGACTAAAAAAGCAATGGCGAACCAAAACAGAATTTGTCAATGTCAAGTCAACGGCGGTCATAAAAAACTCTTCGATACACGTACGTCGAGTTGTTTTTTGCTTAATTGATACAAATATCTGGATTATTTTACTCTGATATCACTTTTATGGCATAAGATTTTTTTACTTCATGTCATGAATTGTAAAAACCGAAGACGTGACAGAATGGCTTTACAGCTTTAGCCTACCCAATGGGGCAAATTAAAAAAAAACTTGTCAGTTCTGTTGTCAATGTTAATCAAATGTGTCAAATGTATTTGTATACTTTTTTGTTTTATATGGCAAAGACATATTCTACATATTAGACCTACGTCATGACGTTATAATTAAAAAAAGTTTGAAAACGTATTAAAAATAAACTACCGTATAGAAAGCCAAAATATTCAAATTAGTTTCACAAAATAAAGTTTACTGTCAGTAAAAAATATAACATAAATTACATAAATACAAAAAAAAACTTTACATACCGAATTGCTGGGTTGTTGAGACTAACCATCGAAAGTCTCAAATTAATAAGCGCCAAAGCAGCGATGCCCCGGACTTTGTTTTTGCTACTCAAAGTCCTGAGTATCGCTGCAATGGTCATGAGTCACGAGCATGCGTTATCTCTTACCATCAGAAGATTCATTGCTTATAGATTTAAAAAACTGTTTCAGTTGGAAAACGGGCGTGTGGCGTTGGAAGGTGTCCTCTCCGAAGAATATTACAAAGTGCGCGAGCTCCTCTACGAACAGTTTGCCATCGTGTGATCGACTGTCACATCACTGAAAGCCACGCCATTCGAGCACAGACAAATAGGTTTCCGATCTGCGCAGTCTTCAAGTAGGTGACCGCGAGTGGCATTTACAACTGTGAATCGGATGAAACTTAAAATTGACCGTCTTGAAATATTTGTCATATAATAACAACTGCCAATTCATACTAGAGCTCTATTAATTCTGACGTTAGGGCTGGCCGGTTGGCCTGTATGAACTTGTATTAATAGATTTTAAGTTGTGAACCTTGACATAAGATTAGTTGTGTAAATAAATATTGATGAGGGTTATTTAATTTTGTTTTCTTTTTATTTGTAGAAGGAATATAGAGTCCTTAAAGGTAGGCAACGCACCGGCAATACCCCGGATATTGCAGGTGTCCATAGGCGGCGGTGACCACTTACCATCAGGTGGCCCGTCGCTTGTTTGTCACTTTCACATTAAAAAAGAAATACTATAGATTCTCGCGATCTAAACACAATTTTGTGCAGTAGACACGACAAACTGCTAGCCTACAAATATACAACATTTGAGATGTCAGTCTATCACAACGGCCAAGTGCGGGTTGGCAATAATAAAAAAAAAAAAAAAAATATCGTAGGACACTACACACAGCGCCATCTGACCCCAAACTAAGCTAAGCTTGTGCTATGGAAGACAGATAACTGATAGAATACTTAAAAAGATTTTTTTTTGTAAATACATACAGAACAAAAATGTTTACATCACAAAATTCTTGTCCTGGGTGGGAATCAAACCCACGCCCTTCAGCTCTTGGAGCAGACATACTACCAATAAACCAACATGTTGTCGCTGCAATGTCTTACCCTATTTACAATGAGAGGTGGCACAGTTTATAAAAATAGGGTTGATTCGAATAATCATCAGCCTTTTGTAGTCCACTGCTGGTCATAAGCCTCTCCTAAGACACGCCACTCAGCCCGATCTTTGGCTTTTCGCTTCCATCCGCCGCCAGCTGTCCTACGTACATCGTCACTCCATCGATTCTCAGGGCGTCCTACGCTACGTTTGCCAATTCGTGGTCTCCACTCTAGAACACATCTACCCCAGCGGTTATCGGTTCTGCGACAGATATGTCCAGCCCATTGCCACTTCAGCTTGCTAATACGCTGAGCTATGTCTGTTACTTTAGTTCGATTGTAGTATAGTTGTGCGATTGTAGTAGTTGTTTCTGATACGAATAGGATTGCGTAAATAAAAGAAAGTACATATAAAATGTTTACCAATTTTTTTTATGTTTTATTAATTTATCCGGGACCGGTTCACTTTAATAACATTATGTAAAGAAAAATTAGGTACAATTCATTAAATACAAAAGTAAGACACGGATTTCTAATGTACGCTACAAAAGTTTGATCTGAGATTACACTAATATTCATTCTACATCACCATCCTACTTTTACATCAAAAAGTAGTACATTAATTCTAATTTAGGTACAAATAGTTTACATTTTGGACCTAAGTCCTTAAAGAAAAAAAAAACAAACCACACTGGGGGTTGGTATGAAAGCCTTAATTTTTGATGAGATCTCTTGCACACTAAATACGTGCGTGCAAATAACTTGAGAAATGAGCGACCAAAACCGTTGAAATAATTACGTATAATCATGTATATATACATTAATAAATAAACTAGACAATTTCTCCTTCTGCAGGTTATAAATTGAATCACCGTACTAAACTGGCTAAAACTTATAGTAAAAGCGAAAAAAATACATTAAAAATCTAAACCTTATATTAACCGCAGAAATTTACAAAACGCGAAATCATACCGCGCTTGTCTAGCAGCGATACCATTTCATTCAAAATTCTGCTTAACGCGAAACAATACAGAGTTCAAATTTGAATGGATTTTTAACGCTCGTAATATGACTTTCAGCCAATCGGCACTCAAAAATAATCATGCTCGCGGGTAATCGCAGATCAATAACATTTTAAACTTAATAACTATGAAATAATCTGGCACATTCATTCCTCTACTCCCACCGCACAACTTAAAAATTATATTAAAAAACTATTTAAATAAAAGTAAATATTCTTAACATAAGAATAACAGAACTCTTTACAACAGCTCAATAAAAAATGGAATCGAATTGTGATGCATTTCATTGTTTCCCATTAAATTTCAATAGCCCATCAAGCCCAAAGAGCGCAAGCATGAAATTCTAATTTGAACTCTTCCTAAGACGGCATAAATTTCATTTTACTGTACGAATCGTATAAAATAGTTAAATTTTTTTTTTGTCATCATATTTGAAAAAAAAAATTAAATAAAAATTTGAAATGTTTACGTTTTCATTTGTTCTCATGGTTTCAATTATGGCAAAAGCTTCTCAAATATATAAAAAAAAGTAATATCGTGAATTTTGTTAGCATGTGTAGTAGGTTTATTCAAATATGTGCTAATTTCTTCACGATGAAGACAGCTATGATATCACGATATTGCGCTAACCGCATTTTACTATCAGGCGTTTTTTTTATAGCTGACAGGCTAGGTGTTTCACCATAGCACACATGATGTTAAGTGACGGGTGAAACTGTCTCTCAAAGCAGATTTTCAACGTGAGCCGGGTAGCTAGCCAGCCGAGTACTAGAAAGTACTCTCAATTTTATGGTTTCCTCACGATGTTTTCCTTGTTCATTATTGAGGTTTGAACCCACACCCATCGACGTGTGATCCGACTGCGCTAACCACTGAACTATCACATTTAATTATATTGACATAATTATTTTATATGTGTTTCATTGTATTAACATATGTTTTATTTTATTTTTTTGATTTTGATATATTTTAATTTGAATGGAAAAATGACCTTGAATGACTTTGGTGTTATTAATAAAAGATTTGTATCATCGCTACAAAATCTTATTCACAGAAGTCGCAGAAAATATCGCTATATTTGAATAAACGCTATAAAAAAAAATAGTATAGTATTGCTCTACAAAACATAACATATTGTGTGTGGTTGGTAACAGTTTGAGGTATTCGATACAATATAAATACTGTTCCACTTTACACATACAACATCTAAGTCGTTTCATATACAATAGGTTTTATACACTCCAAGTTCAAGGTACACAATCGCTTAACAGTAGGTACACCATTCAATGGCAATCCAAAATATCACTAATCTACAATCAGATATATAATGTATATATATATATTTTTCATGTAAGTGGAACAGTTGTTTAAAATACATATTTTAAGTTGTATACAAGTTATCTGCTAATCTTGTTTTTTTTTTTATATTTTTAATATTAAATTCTAATGCAACCGTTATAGTATATTTGTACAATAAAGAAAAAGCATGACACTGTTGCGATAATAAATATTCTTATAGTGTTCAAAATAGAAAATTTTGCATAGCAACCAGACTTTACTAACATATTTAGCATACAATGTGCAAATAGTTAATTCACATACTTTACGAAGAATTGGTGTTAGCACATATTAGTTTTATGTGCAATATAACAGTTGGTATAACATTTTACAGTGAGAAAACTCTAAAAAAACACATTTTTTATGTTCGACCACAGCTCATCCGATGTTAAGTGAGACGGCGTGGTCTAAGGTGGTAAAGTTTACTAGCCTAATTATGTTTTTGCAAGTAACCAAATTGAGAAACGAAATATGGATAATTTGCTATGATGCCAATCATTCTTTTTAAAGTTTTCTATTCGATACTATAAAAAAAAAAAATTACGAAAGTTTTTCTTCTTTTATACGGATAGCAAATTACCAACATCTGAGAAGCGATATATTAAATATACAGTACAGTTTAAAATTACTTATTAATCTGCAAACAGTGCCATTTAAAACAAAGCAAAAACATCAAAAATAACAGTAGGTACGTTTAAAGATAATTGCCGAATACGGCCTCCACATTTACCCCTCTCTCCTCACAGTCGGGGAAACAATACCTAAGTAATTTAAGTATAACATTTTCGTTTAAGATGATCCCCAAGATACGCACCTATCTCACTTACATGATAAGAGTACTTTTTTAAACTAAACATATGGATTCACTTGTTAAAATCTAGCAACTCGTCACAGCTTCTCAAAACTTTGATTTTCAATAGGTACTTCTCTTCAAAGTATAAAACAAGTCGCTTCCCGCCGTCTGTACGCTTAGATCTTTTAAACTACGCAACGGATTTTAATGCTGTTTCCATCAATAGGCAGAGTGATTCAAAAGGAAGGTTTATATCCCACTAATATTATAATGTGAAAGTTTAGATGGATGTTTGTTACTCTTTCACGCAAAAGCGGCTGAACGGATTTGGAATGGAGGTAGCGAAGACCCTGGATTAACACATAGGCTACTTTTTATCCCGAAAACATGTAGCTGGTAACACCGCGGGCGCATCTAGTGTAGAATACATCCATATGCACGATATTAGTATCTACATTGCACTCGTACGAAGCCGTGGCGGATTGCTAGTTTACAATGCGATCCATCAATCAATAACCCTAAAATAACAATCCATACAAATAGATGTATGCATCCAACTTATTGTTACACTGTCTCTTTTTATACATCGGAGAATCTACGTATGCGTGAATGAGAAAGGTGTATCTAGATTTTGAGGACCGTCTTAATCATAATAATTAAATTTTCAATTAAATATGTGGTTGCGTAATAAAACTACGCATCAGCTGCAACAGTCTCTTTTCCGCTTATTTATCAATATAAAAAGTAAAACACGATTATTGTTTTTTTTTATTTTATTGCGATCTCGCGCTACCTACATCAAGGGGCGAACGCGCGCGTCGTATTTCTAAAACGGCACCTTTCTAAAGAACGATATAAATAAAATGCTTTACTATTTTGAGTTTGTATAAAAGTATACAAAACTCAGGAAGTTAACCTCTTTCGTCTAAATCAATTAGATAGAAATATCGTCTAGAATATTTGTTTTTTTTAAAACGCACTTTTTGTATTCTGCCAGCGTCATGTAGTCCATACTTTTCAAATGTTTCAAATTGTAATAAAGTCAATAAATCTTAATCACAGTCTAAGTCACGGTTTAGTCCAGTGCATTCCCTAGTAAAGTTGTGTGGCGGCTTTACAAGGTGATTCTACGGTGTTTTGAAAACAACACGGAAAGATACGTTTCACCACATTATATCACTTGTCCGCCAAGGATTCTAATTCAGCAATTTATGATTCAAAAACACTAATTTTAAACAAATCTTGAAAAATAAAACAGATGCATGAATTTTCCGCTTTCCCGCTAAAACTCCACACGCAAGCTTGTTTTCTTTGTTTGGCAACGAGCTTTGTGCATTTTGCCAATATCACGACTTTGATAATTACAACTATTTAATAAAATAAAGTTTGAGTCAGAATCATACAAAGCAAGTCACAGTCAAGGCTAGTCATGCTAGAGTAGTGGCGACTTTACTTATAAGCTTCGTTGGAGTTTAGGAAGCAGCGCGAAAAGACGTCGTTTCAACACATTTTAATACTCTTCCAGACATGTGCACGTGTTTATACACTTTTCGAAAAAAAGAAACACTCGATAGACCTCGAGTTTTGGAAAACAATATACCTAATGGAGGGAAATTACTTTTCCACGATCCCGGCAAAACTCCTCAGAAGCTTACGTCATTGTCTTGTTTTTTAGTTTATACGCAAGCGTGTATAGGGCGATGTTGCGGAGACAATAAACCAAAACTTTAGTCTCCATCTCTGTCATACTGAATGACAAATGATCACGATGATGAGTGTAGAACTTTGTTTAGATCAGACGTGATATGATGCCATCTGTCACACAATAGTGTCAAAAACTACGTGACACTGGTAGAATGCACGTGCGATGCCAAAGATTAAAAAAAAAAGATAGTTTCAAAGATACGACGCAACGCGCGCACCAAAAGGATCATTTCCTCGACCGTTCATAACCTCGACACCTCGCCTTTTAAAAACTAGAATATATTTTTATAATATACAAAATAGTAACAAGTTTTTGTACTAGATCCATTCATTTTGTACATTGTTGGCGCGTGGACACGATGATGGGACCAATTGACAGCAAAGTCAGCAGACCTATTCAGTATTGGGGGCTTACTTAAAAACGCCTCTTAAATTAACAACCGTATCATTCTGCACAGTACAACGTCTAGTGACGTTTGAGGTGCGTTTTAGGTAAACCCCCAAGTATCGGAAACGTGTCGAAAATATGCTTTGATAAAAAAATATCGTCACATTTCTTAGTTCTCTAGAATTTTTATAGCAGAATTTTGTTATTATTTCCAAATTCACGAATGTCAATAACATGAGCAATTTTAAAAAGTTTTTTTTTTTGTCACGGATATGTCCGCGTATCTATGACCACTATACACCGATATGGTCAAAAAACAAACTGTCCTAAAAATGAATTGTCTTCATAGATATTTTTTAAATACGTCGTGTCCGACACTGTGAATAGGTCCGCGGAAATTTATCGAGCCGCTTTCACTCACAGCCATGGGTTCTACTTCTAACTCTATGTACAAAGCTTTAAGGTTTTAAATGCAAACTAAACCGCCGCCTGTGATATGTTTTGTGATGGAGGCGTCTAACAGAGACTGGCGATTGTGAAGCCAATTTAAATACTCCGTATTAGATTCAATTTCTATTACTTTTCTTTACAACAAATCAAGAGCGCAATCTTAGATTTTTTTTACATCTACCCTCATAAAAATCGATCGAATATACTGAAAATCACAATCAATCGATTACAAAAGAGAAATATTATGAATCGATTAGAATAATCCAAACCGATTCATCGTTCACAACCGCCCGTTTTCGACATCGCGGCCGCGCGCCTTTACAGAACTGAAAAAGCATGAAAAGCCCCGACAAGGCCTCAGGTCACTTTTACCCAGGGTATCCGTCGCTTAGCGCTTTTTCTCACAGACGATTTTAATCTCTCCGTTACACAAGAATAAGGTATCTATTACACAACACTCTCCGTTACCCGAACAGAAATCAGTGACATACAAATCTGTAACATTTAGCCTCGGAGAGGTCTGATACCCAGAGGCGCTTGTTTTTCAAAGATCTTTGCCATTTAAACAATCTTCATACATTTTTATAAACGTTTCCGTGTAAGTGTTCCGTCATGCGAAGTTACGCCAAGTTATCTGATACACAAATATCTGTTACACATCAATCACACGTCAAATAGAGGCCTCCGTTACACAAATCCTCTCTTTCCCTTATCCTTTCGCAAACAACTGATATTCATGCTATCAGGAGAGATATTAATTACACTAATGCCTATATCTTTTGTGTATCCGTCAGACAAAGGTTTCTGTTACACAAATACCTTACGCTGCACATCTTGTTAAGCGTTAGGTATCTGTTACACTAATATATCTGAGATACAAGAAATATTTGTAACGGAAATACCTATTTTTCTTGCACATTATTGTGAAGCACAAATACGAGTATCTCTGTAACACATCAAAAAGTAATATCTGTTACACAAATACCTCTGTTACACATTCACTTCAGCAGCGATATCTGTTAAATACGTGTGTCACACATTCTGTTAAACAAATACCTGTCACACCTGCTGTTAAGCAGCGATATATGTCACACATTCTATTACAGAGGTTTTGATAATGATAAGACCCCTATTCTGTGAATGTAACACAAATCACAAAGATCTCCGTAATCCAAGTCACATCCTGTCACCTGAAGGTAAAACAGTCACACCGCTGCGCAGATGTTTCTACCCTGAGTTCTTGTGACCCGTCGGCTTACCAGCGAGTCTACCGGAGCGAAGCCTCGAGCATTTCGACGAAAAGTTTGTTCATTGGTGCGCGTCGGTCACGGTGGACGCCCGACCAGAACCGGCGGACTGCCACATCGGCATGCCGTAACGCGGGCAACACAAGAAGGAGTTGTTGGAGAGCCGCGTTGGCATTGTACGGCCTGCGGACAAACAAATTTGGATTTTATAATGTGTGATACAAATCGTTTGAACGATCACAGTTGTTCCTTACAATGATATTATATAGATACTATTGTGAAAACCAGAACTCTAAAATTAAGAAAAAAAATACACAAACAAGAAACTATACAAGTGGAACCTTGCCGCTGTAAGCGATCTCTTCCAGGAACCTTAGAATGAAATAAAACAAATAAAATATATTTTTATGAAGGATAATGTCAAAACACTAGTTTAAAAAAAATGTTAATAAGACGAACAAGACTCTTCTCATGGTAAGAGATAACGTCTTTCCATGCCCATTGCAGAACTTTAAGTAGCAAAACAAAGGCCAGGGCATCGCTGCTTTCGCGCTCATTACTTTGAGATTTTCGATGGTTAGTCTTAACATCCCTGTAATTTCTCTAGCTGCAGTACCTTCAAACCAAAACACAATAATGTTTACACACTACTGCTTAGCGACAGAATATTTACCGTAGGTATTGAGGATTACGGATTTTTGCAGTAGCTTGAATGTCAATCGTATTATTATTTGAAAAAATCAAATGATGTTTAATTTGTATTATTTTTATATTTATAGCGGCCTTTTAGATTAGTTATTATTTAAATGTTGCTTGTTTCATTTACTTTGAATTTTTATTTATCTTAATTGCTAGAATAATTAAAAATGTGAAATATTTTTAAGACATATTACCTATGTGTAATTGTTTTGTGTTTGTCAATAAAGGTATTATTATTCTTAATGAATAGCTTGCCTTAAAGCGGAGACGGCGTCGTTGAGCGCGGCCAGTATGGAGTCCCGGAAGCGGCGAAGCGCCGCGTGCTCGTCGATCCTGGCCTCAGAGTTGGCAAGCGCCAGCGCCTTCAGCAGATAGCATTCTTCGCGGATCGCGGCCGCGCGTTCCAACCGCTTGGCAACTCCCGCAATCTAGAAAACACCAGCCATTTGTGTAACACTAGCGAACACGACAGCAGTTTTGTAGCGATGATAGCTCAGTGGTTATCGCGGTAGGTTCACATACGATTGAGCTGCCGCGGTGAAGGATGACATCGTGAGGAATAGAATCGTGGTAGGGTATTTTCCAGTACTCGTCTGGCTAGCTACTTTTTATTCCGAAAACATGTAGCATGTAACACCGCGGGGCGCAGCTAGTAATATTATAAAGGCGAAAGTTTGAGAGTGTGTTTGTTAATTCTTCACGCTCAAAAGGCTTGATCAATTCTGATGAAATCTGGTATGAAGGTAGCTGACACCCTGGATTAACGCATAGGTTACTTTTTATCCGGAAAATATGTTGTATTCACGTGTGAACAGCGGGTAACGCCGCGGGGCGCAGCTAGTACGCTATAAATGTTACGATTTTCTTATGAATGATTATAAAAATAACGAGGTGAGCACCTATTTTGTAACTGTTTATCTCTGTTTGTTGTCGTTCTGTGTGTTACAAATTTTTTTTTTTCTTTCTTTCTTTCTTTCTAAAAGACTATTAATGATTATTCTTATTTCAGGTATTTATTTTATATCTTAATTTTTAATTTTTTTACATCAAATATTTATAAAACATTAATAATATAAAAAACTTAAAAACTAGGGTGCCGCCGGCAGCGGGGCAGGGCTCAAGTTGCCGGTGGTTGGGGCTGCAGAGTGAGGAACCTCCTCACAATGCGCGCCGTGTCAAGGATCACTGCCTTTTGAAGCTGACCCTTGACCCAACCGTCTAGCGAGAGTCTCTTGTCTCTCTTCTTATAATTATTATGATATGTACACAGGGTGTACTTAGCCGAAAGGTAAGTATCAATTATCATTTTATTTTACATGTCAAAACAAATAGCTATTTAACAGTGAATACTATTCCGGTTAAGTCACAATAGTTAATTCGTTCTCACATATAGAAGTATTTTGTGTAAGAAGTAATTTGTTGAAACTATAATGAGATTACTTAAACAGAACCTGCCCGTTTAATTATAAAAATTAATTAATTCTGTTGAACTTCCGTCTCACATAATGATAAATACAATAACCCTTTTTTGGCTTATTACACACCTCAAAAAAAATTGATTGTAAGAATCCATTTTTTTTTTTTCTATTTTATTTAAATATGTAAACGTAAAGAGACGAACGAAGTATTTTGCTGATGGTAAGAGACAAAACATGTCTATGACTTTTACAGCGGTACCCAAAATTTTAAGTAACAAAGCAAAATCCAGGTCATCGCTCATTACCTTGGCGTTGATTAGTTTGAGACATTTATTTATAACTAGCGGACGCCTCGCGGTTTCACCCGCGTTGTTCCCGTTCCTGTGGGAACACAAGGATAAAAAGTAGCCTATGCCACCCGAAGATAGTGTAGCTTTCCAACGGTGAAAGAATTTTTGAAATCGGTTCAGTAGTTTCGGAGCCTATTCATTACAAACAATCAAATCTTTCCTCTTTATAATAGTATAGACCAGCGGCGGCCTTAGCTGTTGCGAGGCCGGGGCGACAGCTCATTGCGAGGCCCTTTTTCTTTGAGTCCGTTTTACTAGAAAATTTGTTCAGAGTGCTCGAGTGGCCGTAACATGTTTGAACTAATAATGAAACCGTGCGTTCAGGGGGGGGTTTTGTTAAGTGCGAGGCGAGAGATACTCAAACATATAATTATTTTTTTTAATGTTTTGACCGGCTAGGTGTTCGACCACAGCTCACCTGATGATGTTAAGTGACGGTGTGGTCGAAGATGGTAAAGCACACCTAGCCTGGAATGGAAATAAAGACTGGAATGGACCAATTATGGTAAAGACTTTTTTCTACGCGGACGCGAGGCCCCGGGCGGTTGCCCTGCTTGCCACCCCCTAAGGCCGCCACTGGTATAGACATTCTCAAATGTGATTTTTCGAAGTGAGTCAGTTCGTACCTGTAAGAACAAGTCGTGCGCTCCTATTTCGCGTGCTTGCTGCTCGTCGAGCGTGAGATCATTCGCGAACCGCAACCGCAGCGCGCCTCCGCCGCCGCCGTTGCCGCCCATCGATCGATACGCCAACATAAGGCTCAGCATCTCTGCCCATGTGCTTTGCAGGAGACGCATCTGTGAACGAAAGGACATGGTTTTTTATTTCAGCTCCACAGACACCGGTATCCGTAACCTTTATGAACTTAACTTTACACACTAATCATTTTTAATGACACTAATTTTATCACACTAACATTATAAATGTGAAAGTTTGGATGTTTGTTAATCTTTCACGCAAAAAGTACGGAAAGGATTTGGATGAAATTTGGTATGGAGGTAGCTGACACCCTGGATTAACACATGCTACTTTAATATACTAGCTGCACCCCGCGGTGTTACCCGCAACATGGTTTCGGGATAATCGGGTGTCAGCTTCGTCCATAGCAAATTTCATCCAAATCCGTTCAGTAGTTTTTGCGTAAAAGATTAACAAACATTCATCCAGCCATGCATCCATCCAGCCATCTATCCAAACTTTCACATTTATAATATTAGTAGGATATAAATTTACAATTTAAAAAAAACCGACTCCATGACTCCAGTTTGTAAGTGTGTTTGTATGTCTGTTACTTCTTTAAGCGCAAACTGCTAGACTTATTTTGATGAAATTTGGTATGGAGGTAGCTGTCTAAAGGCTGCTTTTTATCCCGAAAAAAATGTAGTGTAGTGTAGTGCCACACACACACACACACACACACACATACACGTCAAACTAATAATATAACCTCACCTGATCATTGAGCTGTAACTCAGTGAATCCTGGTATCTGCTTGGCCCAGCCGATTATTCCCACCAACTCCCTGTCATAGAGATCTGCCAACAGCGCGAGGGTCTTCGCCGCGGGCTCCGTCACACCGGCCGGCGGCACCACGCACGTGAACAGTTCCGGCTCGTACGACGATAGGGCTTCTAACACCTAAAGGAGAAGCGAAATTACAGGGCTGTTAAGACTAACCATCGAAAGTGTCAAAGTAATGAGCGCCAAAGCAGCGATGCCCCTTTGTTTTGCTACTCAAAGTTCTATGTATTGCTGCAATGTTCAGTGGCAGGGTACTTTCTGGTACTAGACTGGCTAGCTACCACCCTCAAGTTGAAACTCTGTCGCCAAGCTCATGACGTTGAGTTCCGGCAGCCTCACTTGAGAGCCAGTTTCATTCCAGACTACGCGTGTGGTAAATACATGTAGTACTCCACTGCAGTGTACTGCAGCTAGCGAAATTACGGGGCTGTTGAGACTAACCATCGAAAGTGTCAAAGTAATGAGCGCCAAAGCAGTGATGCCCTGGACTCGACAACCCTGTTGGTTCATTGGTAGCATGTCTGCTTCGTCTGCTGCTGAAGGGCGTGGGTTCGATTCCCACTCAGGACTAACATTTGTGTGACTAACATCGATGTTTGTTCTGTGTCTGGGTGTACTGTATGTATTATAAGTATGTATTTACAAAAAAAAAAGTATTTAAGTATTCTATCAGTTATCTGTCTTCCATAGCACAAGCTCTGCTTAGTTTGGGGTCAGATGGCGCTGTGTGTAATGTCCTACGATATTTATTTATTTACTTTGTTTTGCTACTCAAAGTTCTGTGTATCGCTGCAATGGTCATGGACAGACGTTATCTCTTATCGCCATCAGGAGAGCGTCGCGTTCGTCTCATTACATTTTACATTTTAAAAAGAAGTCTGGAAGGGATCTTCGTCCACACCGGCACTTAACATCAGGTGAGCTGTAGTCAAATTATGTTTGACAAGCTAGGGTATTTGAAGATAAAAAATAAAGAATAATCGATTGATTCAGGCGTTACTTTGCGGAAGTTCGTGATGAACATTCAAGGTATATGTTAAGTTTATTTCCGCTTAACGCTTTCCGGTTATTGTAGTGTATCCGTTTAACTTTTTTTAAATTAACGGACATCAAACGGAGATTCAAGCGAATTGGAAAGATAGATACATGTAGAGTCGAACCAAATTGGAGAAACAGTGGTGATAATATTGGTAACAGGCGTGATGGTGGTCAAACGTGAGCCTGTTGTTTTTGTTTTGTTATTTGTATGTTGATATTTTGAGAGGAGTTATTTACATAGTAGTTTGTTTGTTTCAATTTTTTACGTCGTTTTGCTATATTTGTAGTTGGTAATTTGTTATGTTTGTTTTGTTTGACCGACAAGGGCTCACCGGAGGACCAGCGCTGGTCAACCACTTAGTATGACCAGTATTATGCTGAGGTAAGCCCCTATTTTGTAACTGTTAGTCGCTGTTTGTTGTGTTCTGTTCTGTGTATTTTCTTTCTTTCTTTACATGTACCAAATTGGAGTCGAAAGTTGTGTATAGGAGAAATGTAGCATGCAATGTTAATCTTACCTTAATGTCATCTAGTTGAGGTCGCGGCTGCAAAGTGGCCGGGGCATCGGGCGCTCGGCGGTACTTCTGCCTGCCCCCGCGCACGCGGTCCAGCCTCACCCCCTCCCTCAACATGCCCGTCCGCAGGCACTTGCGGAAACGACACGCCTGGCACGCCTTGCGACGGCGCTTGTTGATCTCGCATTCGTTTGACGCGGGGCAAGTATACTCTATGTTGCCCTGGTAACGAGCGTTCTGAGAGTTATTAGAAAGGCCGATTGATTTAGCAGTCTTTTTGTTAATAACCTACCCAAGTTTTATACGTTTTTCTTTCAGGACATTTTTTCTCTTACTTTTTTACATGTGCATAACTAAAAAATATGTGGCCTATGAGCAATCTGTTTAGGTAAATTAGATTTCAGTTCAGGCTCGGTGTGCTTTACCATCTTCGACCACACCGTCACTTAATCAGGTGAGCTGTGATCAAACACTTAGCCTGTCAACCATTAAAAAAAACAATTTTTTAAGTAGATATATTTCAACCACCGAAATATTGTGTTTATTTTTAGAAAAATGTAACAGTCCCATAAATTAAACTTGGTCCTTCGAGCTAGTCGAATTCTTAACAAAAACAACAACAAAAGCGTCATTAAGAATGGCCATAGCTAAGAATGTACTTAGTTAAAAAGAGGAAGAGATTTCCCTACAAGGCCAAATCTGTCTAACTTGGAAATAGACATCATCAGCAGTGGACTCACCTGTATTGTCCTCTTAAAGAAGGCCTTGCAGGCCTCACAGCTGGCGACTCCATAGTGGAAGCCTGAAGCCGTATCCCCACAGACGAGACAGGCGCGTCTTTGAGGCTCATCGTCCCGGGCTCCGCTAGCGGCGGCTGCAGTTGTAGACGAGCAGTGCTGCTGCTCAGGGCTGGTGTTGCCAACAATTGACTGCGCTCCAGGAGATAAGCAATATTTCACTTCTTCTTTCGGTTCCAAGTCCAACTGGGGATTGTGCAAAAAAAAAAATCTTTAATTTGATTAGAATAAGGAAACTAGGAAACTCATTAGCAATGACTCGCTTGTTCGGAAAAGGCTCCGAAGCCTTGAACATCGTTGCAAAGTGGCTAGTCTGTCAGTTTTCTACCGGATACACTTTGGTGAGTACGCTTCAAATCTACATGACCTAATTCCTCCCTGACCATTCTAATATCGGACAGCCAGGAGCTCCAAGAAGCGACACCGCTTCATGGTCGATATTCCAAAGAACTAAACGGTTCGAATCTACCTTCATTGTACGAACCGCTAAACAATGAAATTTGCTGCCCGAGTGGATGTTCCCTGATAGATACAATCTGGGTGCTTTCAAGTTGCGAGTGAATCGGTGTCTTCTAGGCGAGCGTGCTCTACCGTAGACCGCATCTTCGCTTAACATCAGGCGAGTTGGTAGTCAAACGCAAGCCTATATGTAATAAAAAAAATAAGACATGCAAATATCATCTATCACTAAGGTATAGTTATGCAGTGATAACATTGTCACAGGTTAATACGTAAGATTCAGAGCAATATGACGCGTCCGTACGACATGGGAAGGTCTCCGAATTCAGAACCCTGGTGCTGGGGTGTTAGAACAAATCAGTGTACCCTGTCTATCGTAAGAGCTGAGTAAAAAGTGGACCATTGGGCTTGCGGCCTTTAGGGATCCGACTAAAACCCAGGCACGGTGAGAAGAATACTTCCAGTTTTTTCGAGAGCGATGTCAAAGGCAAAGTTCCAGGATATCAGTGTCCTGTCATGTAATGAGGCAGGTTACCGCGGCTGTTTCAAAATAAAATAAGAATAAGAATAATCTTTATTACCAAAAGGCAGAGTACGGTCAAACGCGAACCTATTTTGAATTTAAAAAAAAATAGTGTTGTTTTAAAATTTCCTGAATTTCACAAAAAAATTAAAACAACATCTTATATACTTAAAGCATTTTAGACAATCGACGAATTGTTGACACAAATATAGTTAATTTATGATAAAAATATGACATTCAATAAATTGACAATTAAAAAATTTAAAAAAAAAATACTTTTACATGAATCCTCTCTTCTAAACGTTGAAACGCCCGACAGGGTCCATATTTGACTGTGTACCTAAATTGTATTTTTAACATCTTGTACTGTATGGAAGCAATAAATATCTTGAATCTTGAAATACATTTTACTTTCACATATTGATAAGATTCAGTAGATAATATAATTAGTTGTAAAAACAAATTATTTGTCTCAAACGCTATAAAGAGAGCGCCAGTATAAGTTTTTTGCTCCGGTGCAGAAAAGTTAGCTCCGGCTGCCAGGCTATATAATTGAATGCTAAGTATCACCGTCAGACCTTTTCCACCCACTGTTGGATATTGGCCTCCTCCTGTGCAAACCTCATCCATTACAATCCGATTACATATTCCGACTATTCCAAATAATTCCTTGACGATCGATGTTTTTTTTTTCATGGTTTCAATGTAGGATAATTTAATCAGCATCCATAAATATTGGATATATGTACTTTTCAGCTAATCTAATTGTCCTATATTTCAGTTAGATATCATTTTATACGACTTATAGTGCATAATTGTTTTACTTCCTTATCTCTTAGTATGATTGCGTTCCCACTATCTGCACGATAAAAATTATAAATGCATTAAAATGCATGCAGAGATCATAGATAAGTGCAAGCTAAAAATAAAATTGTAACTAAGCAATATACGAGTACCAACGATATGGGGGTTTTTAAATGTTTAACAAGCGAGGTGTTTGACCACAGCTCAGCTGATTTTAAGTGACGGTGTTTATCAATAAATGGCAAAAAATTTATATGTATGGAAATCGAACCACCTTAAGCCTTTTTTCTATTCACAAGTACAACAATAAAAACCCATCTTGATTATTGAGAAGAGATGAGGACTTTAGGTAGTAGAAACAAATTAACAATAAAGCTGTGTACTCGAATAAGTGGGATTTTGCATTTAAAAATAATAATAGATTATCTCGCTTTGTTGTCTAGCTAAGTATAGGTAAATACAGATAGAATCAAGGTTCGGTGCAAGCTTGTGTAACGTTCGACACGTGTCATGAAAAGAAGCTGATCCACAGATTTTATGTCTAAGTATCAAGATTCAAAGTCCTTTAAAAAATATTGCAACTTTTTGTATATGACATATTATTTTGTTTAGGTTGCTGCTTAGATATTTATTCCGGAATAGTCTTTTCTTCAAATCAGAAACGAGGGGATCCGTAGACGAACTAAAGTAACTGACATAGCACAGAGAATCAACAAGTTGAAGTGGCAGTGGGCAGGGCACATAGCACGCAGAACTGATGGCCGATGGGGCTGCAAAGTTCTGGAGTGGAGACACAGCTCAGGACGTCCACTTACAAGGGGGACAGACGACCTAATAAAAACCGCAGGAACGCGCTGGATGCGAGCCGCTTCCAACCGGTATTTGTGGAATTCAATGGGGGAGGCCTATGTCCAGCAGTAGACGTCCTACGGCTGAAATGATGATGATGAGTATTTTCTATTTCTCTCTATAACAGCGAAAGGCAGTGGGTTAACAGAACAAAAAGACCTTTCATGATTTTTATTTAAACTATTTCAAACTGTCCACATCCGGTCAGACGTAAATGAGGTTTTCCGGTTAAATTTGATAAAAATATATAGATAATGGTTAATATTTTTCACACAGCGCCACCTAGTCCCAAACTAAGCAAAGCACATACACATAGGGGCGTCAGGTTAGACAACTAACATGAGTTTTAAATGTTTTAATAGAGTTTTGCCAGGAACGCGGAATGAGTCATGTCGCCCCGTTGTATTTCTTTCCAAAACTAGTGTTTTGTCGAGTGTTTATGTATAAAAATGGTGTTTATTCATACAGTGCCGAATCACAAGCGCGAGTGTGGGAAAATTATATACGGTTGCCACGTGAAGGCTAGTCTCCTCCTGCACAGCCTTAAAAGTAGAATGTTTAAGTAGGTACTAGGATAACATAATCATAGAAGGTGTATATCACGGTTATTTGCTCTCGAATTCTTCAGTCTACCCTCGAATAATTATGATGCAGGCAACTTTACAAAAATATATAATTAATGTTATTTTTTTATTTATAAATAGGCTTGTGTTTGACCGCCATCTTGTCCGATGTTAAGCGAATATGCGGTCTAATGTGGAGCACGTTTATTTAGAATAAAGCGATTTTTCTTGTGACTTGAAGGCACCAAATTGTGCTCTTCAATGTCACCAAACACCCACTTAGGCTGCAAATTCCATTGTTTAGACGATGAAAACTGTGGAATGGAATCACATCACAATGTTTAACATTTTTACCTCGGGAGATTGCAGATGCCGCGACAGATAGATAGATAAAACTCTTTATTCAAGCACACCATAAACAGAAAAAAATACAGAGAACAAAAGAACCACAACGAACGACACATTAGGGGGGAGTACTGAAGCGGGGCGTGTCTCCTATTTCACTCAACGTAGCAATAGGCTATAATTACATAATCAAGAAGGATATTTACCATTTTCACTTCAGGCGGTTGCATCATAGGCATTTGCCTGGGGTGCAGAGGTTGCGCGTGCGGCGGCGGCGGCTCGGGCGGAGAGTACTGAGGCGAGGGATCTGTCTCTTGCTTCACTCTACGTAGCATAGGCTCGCCAGACACTGCTGACATCATCTGTACCTGAGAATTGAAGATATTGGTCAGGTGAGCGTTCAAAAAAAGAAAAATGACATAATTGTAATGTAGCCCCCGTACTCTGAGCTTTTTAATACGATACCTGTTAGCTGATGAAAAAGCTACGAGACCTTATATCGTATGCGTGCGAAATAAGTCGCGTGGCTTTTTCGTAGTTACTAACAGGAATCGAAGCTCAGAGTACGGGGGCAGGAATTTTCTTTTGCTCATTGTAACACCGCCGTCTCTGAAACCTATTTTATTTAAATATCCCCATTCTTGTTGTGTCAATGCAAAGTTATTTTATCTAATAAATGTGTTGAGTTCTGTATACTTGACAATGTGAGGAAAATGGGTCCCTTCTTTGAATCTTCAGAAACAAAATTTTGACATCTGATTAAATGTATTCAAAAATACTGTTGAAAAGATATAACTAGTAAGGTCTGTTTAAAACCAACAGAATGAGAGCGATTATACATAAGGTTTTACAAAGAACGCGTCCTGTTATCCTTTTAATATACAAGCTTTTTAATAGACAAGCTAAAATTACGAAGTCAAGTCATTACTATTGTGTACTCGTAGGTAGGTATTGTGCAACTTGATGACATCTGGTGGTGACTAGTGGTGGTAGTGCCCTTGAGCATTTTTGGTAATCACACAGGATCCTAACATTTTTCTAATATAAAAAGTAACCTATATGTTAATCCCGGTAATAAACTAGTGTGCCAAAGTTCATTAAAATCCGTTCGGTAGTTTTTACGTGAAAGAGTAACAAATATCCATCCATCCAATTCTCACATTTCACATTTATAATATTAATAGGATGGGAAGGATAATAAGATAAGATGTCAAAGATAGGGCAGATCACCAACTCAATTGTCAGATAACATTGTCAAGCGTGTCCGGACGCAATCGATAAAGCTGGTACAGGAATGGAACAATGACTTGACGTGAGGCCTACATCTAGGAGTGGGTGTGATCAAAACTTAAAGGACATATAGGTACGACTACTTATATGGAATAGATAGTCATGGTAGATCAGGTACTCTTACGCCTTCCTTAGTATGTAGGTTGTCCAGCATGGAGGTACATATTAAGTAAACAAAGTAATCTTTCTTTTTTTCAATGTCGTAAAAAATATTAAGGACAGTAGACAAAAGTCTAATAATAAAATCACGTGTTAAGTCACGTTTTTAATTTAAAGTAAGCAATTTTAGTTTAAGGTGGTTCGATTTCCATACAAATAAATTTTTGCCATTTATGAACAAATGGAGCATAATTTTACAGTGAAAACAGCATGATTATATAATACTGTTTTATTAAAAAATCATAAATTTGATTTTATGCTAATATTCCACTGTTTTATTCAAGCAATTGTGATTTACCGCAAATAAAGACCAAAATAACTGTGATGCCAGTAGCTGTGATTTCACTGTAAAATTATGCTCCATTTGTCCATAAATGGCAAAAATGTATTTGTATAGAAATCGAACCACCTTAAAGACATTTAATCCTCAAAAGAATTACAAAATTAGCTTACAAACATATAAAAGTCTAATCATATTAAAATTCAACTTACTGACCTGTTTGCTAGAGAAAATTATAAATTAAAGTGATGAAAAGGTACGCAAACGTTTTCCCATCTCGCTATGCGAATAAAAATGTGGAATCGATAATTCTTTATCGATAATCGATAAAGAATTTTGTAAACGAGAATATGTGTTAACGTAATTAATGTATATATATATATATTCTCTTACCTAAAACTAACTAATCAAACAAAACACATATACAATACAGGTATGTAGGTCAGGTATATTTATCGAATCATGTTGTGACTCAGTGCCATTTTAAGCCAAAACAATAAAAAAAAATTGGGAAAATCAATTCCAAACTCATTTCCATGAAAACAGGTCGAACCAGTTTTTAAATAAATGTAGGTAGATATATCTCTGCGTTGAAAATGTGATATGATGCCAACTCAAAACGGTGCACCAATACAACGACGGGTACTTACAATACATATTTATCAAAACGTACATCATACTCTATTGCAATTATTCAGAGAATGAAGCATTGCAAAACACATTTATCTACGATAAATAAAAAAAAAAATGTTCAAGGATGAGATAATAGAGTTCAACGTCCCCGTGACATTGTCGATGTTATGTATGTTAATGGGCGTGATGTAAGCATCAAGTGCAACTGTAGCCAAACAGATATCTACAAGTATATATAGCTGTAGGTAAGTATGCAATTATGCATTACTAATCGACCCGTCTGTGTTTTTAATGTGGAACTTGAATCGATATATATGTACTTAGTAATAGTTATAATGATCTACGTACCAAGACTCAAAGTCCTTTAAAAAATATTGCAACTTTTTGTATATACGTATTATTTTGCTGAGGTTGCTGCTTCAGATATTTATTCTGGAATAGACTTTTCTTCGAATCAGTAATGAGGAGATCCGTAATCCGAACTGACATAACCCAGAGAATCAGCAAGTTGAAGTGGCAGTGGGCAGGGCACATAGCACGTAGAACTGATGGCCGATGGGGCTGCAAAGTTCTGGAGTGGAGACACAGCTCAGGACGTCCACCCACAAGGGGGACAGACGACCTAATAAAGACCGCAGGAACGCGCTGGTTGTGGGTTGCTTCCAACCGGTCTTTATGAAAGTCAATGGGGGAGGCCTATGTCCAGCAGTGGACGTCCTACGGCTGAAATGATGATCAATAGTTATTTCCACACAATTCGGTATGTAAAGAAAAAAATACTTTACTGATTCCATTTCGAAATAGTACATTTCTGTAGCTTTAGCCTGCCCGATGGGGCAAGTAAAAAAAAACTTCTGTCAATTGTCGAAGTAAATCGATTGTGTCAAATATTTTTTTGTTTTATATGGCAATGGCATATTATACATATTCAGCCTACGTCATCACTAGAAAACGTTATAAAAATAAACTACCGCATAGAAAGCCAAAATATTCAAATTAGTATCATAAAATAAAGTTTACTATCAGTAAAAAACAAAATACATAAATACAAAAAAACTTTACATACCGAATTATATGCAATTGTGGTGTAGCGATGATAGCTCAACGGTTAGCGCGGTTGGCTCACACGCTGAAAGGCGTGGGTTCAAATCCCAACAATGAGTGGCGTCCTATACTAAAAGCCTTCCCATCTTCCAAGGAATCAAATTTCGTACAAGGCTGCTCGACAAGAAGACGGCTGCGCCATTAGTAAAATTAAAATAACTTAATTCGTAACATCTTGCTATGATTTTCGACTACCAATATAACTCGAGCTTCTATATTATGCCCACGCAAATAGAGTGATTCATAAATGTATGAAATTAGCGTATTTACGCTGAAGTCTGCTTCACGGCTTTGTAATAAAATCCGGATTATTGCTTCTAACGTTATATGTAGAAGCTATAATTGTATGAAATAAATCCTTTTCAAGCTACCTACAAGATCCAGACATCTTTTCTACGTATACATCTGATAGTCTGTGTCGCCGACGCCACACCGCCTCGCGCCGGCGCGGCGCGGCGTCCCAGTGACCTACCGCAACTGAAAAACCAATGTCTGGATATACCATTCTATTTCTTTCGATGATACCATATTGTTTTGTGTCTCTTATGTTATTTCATGTAAGTATTTAATGTTGGCCGCCTCAAAAACAACAGCTTAAAGATTTGCATGTTAAAATTTTTCCTCGAAACATTTGAATGCTATTGTTACTTTTAAAATATGTTTTACTAGCTGCGCCCCGCGGTTTTATCCGCTATATTTTTTCGGGATAAAAAGTAGCCTATGTTGTAATGTGGTCTCAGCTACCTCCATACCAAATTTCATGCAGATCCGTTCAGTAGTTTTTGCGTGAAAAAGTAACAAACATCCATCCATCCATCCAAACTTTCACATTTACAATATTAGTGGGATTTAAGATTATTTGTTCTCATCTAAATGTTATCACAACTCGGATGTGTTTGAACAATGTGCAGCTATATTTTCCTTTACCGTTTGAAGTTATCAGCAATACGCACATAACTAAGAAAAGAGAGAGGTGCGTGCCGTGGGATTCAAACCCAGAACCTCCAGATTGGAAACCAGACGGTCTCCTGTCTAGGCTGCGGAAACTTGAAGTAAACTATTGGTATAATTGGAAGTTATACTTTCATTGCTGTTTTTTTGGACTTATAAATTTCTATATCTTATTTTATTATAATAAGAAGTGATGCTAAAGAACTCAACTAGTCAACTTATGCACGTATAAATATAATAAGTATTGTAAAACATGATAAAAATATGTTTATAAAATGTTTAAGATTGTGCAACAAAATATGGTATCAACATTCGAGTAGGTACATTATTTAAATAACAATAGTGTAGTACATTTTCAATAATATACAAAAATAAAATCTAAGTATACAACAATGAGACTTCTATTTAAATGGTTACGCGTTTATATGACCTACACCGAGCATTCTTTTCAAGGCTTTAATGTTCATAACTAAAGACTTAGTTGGTGTAGGTCATAGAAAATAGAATCTGCTTGTCATGCCCGGCGGCGTGAATCGCTAACTTTCAACTTGACTGAGCATCTATTGCCTATATCCGTTTCTTGTTAAAAGATACCTAAAGTAAAATCCTCGCTTGGGCAAGTCCAAGTAAAATCCCGTTCTAGGAAGCTGTTTCTTTTTCACCTAAAGTCATCAAAATTTTCGTGATTTATGTAAATAGACCCCAAACTAAGCAGAGCTTGTGTGATGGAAGTCAAATAACTGATAGAATACAAATATATGACAGCCCTGTTGGTTCATTCGTAGAATGTTTGCTTCAAGAGCCGACGGGCGTGGGTTCGATTCCCACCCAGGACAAACAGTTTGTGGTATAAACAAATGTTTGTTCTGTGTCTGGGTGTCCTGTATGTATTATAAGTATATATTTACAAAAAAAAAAAGTATTTTAGTATTCTATCAGTTATCTGACTTCCAGCACACAAGCTTTGCTTAGTTTGGGGTCAGATGGCGCTGTGTATAATGTCTTACGATATTTACTTTACTTTTTTACTTTTATATGTACTTTTTTTTTGTTTGTCAACGTTTTTGAATACGCGACCCCTTTACAAATTCTGGCGTCCATATACAGGCAAAAAGTTTAAAAAGTTAAGGTTTTGCTGCTGGTGCTTTAAATGGAATTGACGTGTTTTGGATGAAAAGTAAACGAGTACCTATCCGAGAACTGGCAAATTGGTGTTCACCAGAACTCCAGAACTACTAGTGGCATTCGCCACGTTCTCTTCAATTGTGGGCATTAAAAAGAAAAATAGATTTCAATTAGAAACTGGTTTGAGTATTATCAGCGGTTTAAACTTTCGGTTTCACTTGGTGGTAGATCTCCTTAGCAGGAGGTCGCCTAGGTAGGTACCACCGCAGTACCAGATATTCTGCCGCCAAGCAGTAGAGTGTAAACATTACTGTGTTCCGGTTTGAAGGGTACTGCAGCTAGCGAAATTACTGGGCTGTTGAGACTAACCATCGAGTCTCAAAGTAATGAACACCAAAGCAGCGATGCCCTGGACTTTGTTTTATTACTCAAAGTTCTGTGTATCGCTGCAATGGTCATGGATAGGCGTTATCTCTTACCATCAGGAGAGCGTCTCGTACGTCTCATTATTTTTCACATAAAAAAAATAAAAATAAAAAATAGCACTACCATTTGACAAATATTTCGAAAAATAAACTAGCCCAACCTTCTCACTGAAAATATGTTTTATTGTAGTATACTTAGTATAGAATTTTTATTACACCTTGCCTTTTTCTTTATGCCGGCGACACCCCTAGGGGTTGAAAAACACTGCTGCAATTTAAGAAATTGAATCAATCTGCGGATTCAATCAAAGCAAATCAACAAATCAAAAAAATTACTGATACTTATAAAACTTGTTCATGAACCAAACTGTTATTATTTATACATGAATAAAATAAGAATCATTCAAACCGAACGCCATTTAAAAAAAAAAAACAAAATAAATTTTGCAATAAATTAAAGATACAAACAAGCAGTAGGTAAATAGAATAATTCCTGACTGTGTCGCGCCACTATTAATGTGTTCAGAATAGGTATATAGGTGTTTATAACACGCGGTGGAGTTCAGCGACCGCTCGTCCGCAATCTCACCTTCGTAGATAAACGTCATTTGGAATAGCCGAGAGCAGCGCCAGCGCGGTAACTACGCCGCCGTTGGGGCAGGCTCGACGCCACCGCCGCAGGCCTTGAGGCAGGCCCGCCCGCTCTCGCAAAATTTCGGCACCCACACATTTACAAAGCGGCCCGTAACCGTTTTAGAAGAGCATTGAATAAGTATTTAGCTTTTGAACAATCTGGAACGTTCGATAGTTTTAACAACAATTGTACTGTCTTCACGATTCATTAACTATTTTTTAACAACATGCATGTTAAAACTATTGTAGCTACAAAATACTTCGAGTAACACAACAAAGACCATGGCATCGCTGATCGCTGATTTGGCGTTCATTCGATAGTTAGTTTGACACATTTTGACACATTTGACGATAGTTAGTTTGAGTTAGATAGTTAGTTTCTACAGCCCTGTAATTAGCTGTAAGTGCCTTTCAAACCACAACACGCTAAATTATACACAACTGCTTGGTGGCAGAATATCTGGTACGTACCCCCAGACGACCTCCTGCTAAAGAGATCTATAAACTAGTAATTTTTTCCACGAGGATCTACCTGAAACCTTGTCAGGAATGTTGTTATTATTGGATCAGTAGGTTTTTAAAACAAGCTTGATAATAATGCATGTTTCATTCTTAATAAATATTATAAATGCTACAAATTCTGTAATGTCACGTTCGATGGTTATAAATGTATAAATTTATACGTCCCATCAAGTGTATCATTTTTTAACTGCCTGGTAGTTCAAACTAAAATTTCACACGGCCTTATTACTCTTCCAGGCAACTTAGAGACGATTCAAGAACAAGTAGAAAACGAGGTGTGCTTATTATTATTAGCACACCCAAACGCAAGTAAAATAAAATACAATTTTTTATCATAGCTGAAACGAAGGAAATCGCAGTTCAGATCCCCCCCATATCATCAGAAATAAACAAAGCTAAGGATAACACCAACACAGCCCCCCCCCCCCCCCTTTGATGCTTACATAATACTTGATGGTCCCTAAGTAAAACCACACGACTAAAACTAAGCATGAAAAACAAAGAGATAACAACATTATTGTAAATAGTATAGGTATCTAATCTATTATGGCAATGACGTAATATCCTGAATCTGAAATAGACGGCGGCAACGCTAACGGTATTGTATATTCAATGTTGAGATCCCAGACCTACCACAACACGCCGCTTGTCACTCAGTACTTTTCCACGCGGTATCATATCTGAACATTTTAAAACATGATAAGCACCGAGTCCACACCTATTTCACGTAGGTATTTTTATTTCAATACTGATGCGGTCATGTAACGTTAACAGCATGTCTGAGCATGTTAAACACAAGTGAAACAAAAAGTTTACACAGATGGATCCCCGTTTGACTCATATGATGTCGAAACTATCTATTTATGTTTTATGTAGAGGCGGACACATCCAATAAGTTATTTTTAATTCAACCGACCAGCTTACATATTTTTTTTACAATTAAAAATATTGTTTTAATTTGTAATGGGCGCCTTTGCACCGGGAACGATCAGCGGCGAGTTATTTTAGTTAAATTAGAAATCGTATATGACAATTATTGATAATTTAATTTAGTGTGAATAATTATGTGCAAGCTGAAGTGGCAATGGGCTGGACATATTTGTCGCAGAACCGACAACCGCTGGGGTACACGTGTTCTAGAGTGGAGACCGCGAATTGGCAAACGTAGCGTAGGACGCCCTGAGACTCGATGGAGTGACGATCGGGCTGAGTGGCGTGTCTTGGGAGAGGCCTATGTCCAGCAGTGGACTACAAAAGGCTGATGATGATGATAATTAAATGTATTTTAGATGATAAATATAATATTAAAAATAATTATTAAATATTGTAGGTATATTAGAGCCAGCATTATTCTTCTATTCAATTAAATACATATTGTTGTTGTAATCGGCTAAACTGATGTATAATAACGTAAGAGATTCATTTAATTAGAACTGTCCAGTCGTATAATATTTTTTTGTGACCACACTGAGAGCAAAGTCGTGGAATACAGTTTTTATGCGGCTGAGCAGACTCGCAGCCGGCCTCGGGAGTGGATTATTGTGAGATAAATTTAGAATGAAAAAAGCAGTTTTAGGTTTTAACAATCCTACTTTTGAATCGATTATGACAATTGTATGGGAACCAAATAACAAAGAGCTGTAGGTACCTTCCATCATCAGCTCGCCTGAATATCTCGAAGAACCATAAGTAGCGGTCTATACGATCCTATAATATATTTAAAGAATTATCCACTCCTAATAAATTCAAGAGTTATATTTTCCATCATCACGTCAACATTTCCAAACGCAAATACTTGAATCGTTTTAGAAAATACATAAAACACATTATGCGTCTCTACAAAATTCTTCTGGTATTCTATCATCAGATTCCGACTTGGTGCCGATGGGATCACCTGGGAAGTATACCCTTTATTTTTGTAACTGTTTGTCTCTATTTGTTGTTATTTTTGTTTTTTTTTTGTTTTGTTGCAAAATAAAATTATTTTCTTTCTTTCTTTCTTTCTTTAAACAAATTTAAAAAATATCGCATCGGTCCATGCGTCCTCGAGTAATCTCTATAGATAAAAGATCTAAGCGCACAGACGGCGGGTAGCTACTTTCAAGTTATACTATGTAGAGTCCTTCAATGATCGAAACGAATCCATAAAGCTAACACAAGTGATGCCCGTATTGATTTAAGTAAGCCTATACTTACTTTTACTTCGGCCTATTGAACGGGTGGGCGTTTTTGTTGTCTTCCCACACCCTTCACCCGGGGAGTTCAGGGAGGGTTCAGATGTAAGTCATTGGGTCAGCCGCGTGAAACATAGACAAACGAGCTATGTAATATTTTAGGTAGGTTTAAAGGAATCTAATTAGAGCCGTGAAACACATTTCGCTGGTAAAGTGTACAAGATTGCTGGGCTTTGTATTTATTTATTATTTTACAGATATATCACTGGCGTCCGTCCCGGTTTCGCACGGGTGGACGTTTGCGTAAAAGACTAACAAACAACCATCCATACATGCTCACAAACTTTCACATTTATAATGGACAAGCGGGCGCGTCGCGGTTCCACACGTGTAGTTCCCGTTCCGGTGGGAATACAGGGATAAAACGTAATGACACCCGGGGATAGAGTACCTTCCCAACGGCGAAAGAATTTTTGAAATCGGTTCAGTAGTTTTTGAGTTTATTCGTTACAAACATACAAAAATCCAAAAATACAAATCTTTCCTCTTTATAATATTAGTGTAGATAGTGTAGATTAGTAGTTTGTTTAAACTTGAAAACGTTTTTATTTCAATTCTCTTGTAAGCACACCCCTTCCTTAACTTAGTAAAATCGTTCCAATAGTGCTAGGTCTGTCTATATTGTTATAATTATTATTTGTAATAGGTGTGAACAATAAAGAGTTATTTATTTGTTATTACAAAGTACTTTTAGGTATTCGATTTCACACGTTGAGATCTAGAAATCATTTTATTAGTGTTGTTTTTCTAACCAGTTCAAAATTAGACGCGATCCAAGGTCGCCTGCGCAAGGTGCAGAAATTCATCCGCAAAATGATCACGTCACCTCTCTGCATTTTTCCGCGAGATAATGGCAAAAATAGATTCTATTCATCTTAAGTAAAATAGGAACATAATTTACTTTTCCACATAAGTTACGATCATAAAGTATTCATGTTATGATATATAAAAGCCGATTATTTTTTTTTTTTTTTTTTTTTTATGGTTGACGAGCTAGGTGTATGACCAAAGCTCACCTGATGTTAAGTGAAGGCGTGGTCGAAGATGGTAAAGCACACCGAGCCTGGAATGGAACTAGCTCTCAAGTGAGGCTACCGGAACACACCGTTAGATGCTTGACGGCAGATTCTCAACTTGAGGGTGGTAGCTAGCCAGCCGAGTACTAGACCCTACCACCATGCTATGGTTTCCTCACAATGTTTTCCTTCACCGGCAGCTCAAGCTCATTGTTGGGGTTTGAACCCACGCCCTTCGGTATGCGAACCTACCGCGCTAACCACTGAGCTATCATCGCTACAAGATTATATCCGGTTATGACGTAACTTTAACCGGACGTTGTTATAACTAGATTTTATTCAAGTCATCATTTTCATTTTTAATAGACTTAAAAAAGAAGAGTTTTGTTTCTTCGGAATCTTTTTTTATGTATGTTAGAGACACCTGGACTGATTAGAGTAATTTTTTTTTTCTTTTAAAAGGGTATACTTCCCAAGTAATCCCATTGGCACCAAGATCTTTGTTCAAACCCTATTTTTAATGGCGTCAAAGAAAAAAAAACACGCATGTGAATGCATAGAATCTCAAAAGGTTGACAACTTAGTTTTTTTTTATGATGTTCCACCTGTACTTCCCACGACACAAATCGGGGACATTGTCAAGCTGAACATTGCATTGCTTTCGGAATTGGCTATGTTATATTGATCGGCTAGTTTGACAACCTTAACCAAATGCCAAAGTTTTTTCAATTTTCTTTTTTTTTAAATATTTGTTGTGCCCCTGGTATTGCAGATATCCATAGGCGACGGTGATTGCTTACCATCAGGCAACCCATTTGTTTGATTGCCACTTGTAGCATAAAAAAATGTCTAAGCGTTTACTCCAAATTTTGATGTAAATGAACTCCAAAATCCTAAATTCTGATAAAAGTTTTTATTATCTTTAAATTATCGTCATAAAGCTTGTGTATGATGGAATGTAGATTAAGGTAGGTCAGGATACGTTATTTTTAACCGAATCAAAAAAGGAAGATTCTGTTCTGTACTGTTCTCAATACTGTATGTTTTTTTTTGTATGTATATTTCGCGATCATTCCGCCAATTATATTTATAAATCGATTTTGATGATTATATTTTTGATTGGTAGATTATACTTCAGAAGTGGTCTCATATAAGTTTCAAAGAAATCGATCGAGCGGTTTTTTTAAATCAACAAAAATCGAAATATTGTATACATATCGATGATATTTTTTCGTTTAGTTGACCCAAGGGTCATATAGTCGGTTTTTTTAAATTTTAAATTCAAATATTATTTTCAAATTTAAACATATCAGGCAGTTCGCTAGGTTGCTGTTGGGGAGTATTCGCGGCTCGCGTGGTTGGCGGGGTTGAAAGGGTGGCGGCGGGGGTTGGCGGGGGCGGGAGGTACGTCTAGACGTTGGCCTTGACCGTCACACGGTTTCCGCGCGACCGAGGTTGCCGCGACCCACAGACCCAAGTAAGGCGTGCTGTACAGCTGCTTTATTTGTTACTAGAACAACGGTTACATAATGTTAAAGTAGACTCTACTACTCTAGATTGCAAGTTACTCTACTTTAGTAGAGTAACTTGCAGTCTCATTACTCTTTATACATATAACAAATTTGAAGCGGTCAGAAAAGCGGTATTCGATATTTTCACGGGGCCGGAAAAGGTAGCGCGTTAAAGTTTTATTTTTATGGTTAACAGGCTAGGTGTTTGATCACAGCTCACCTGAAAATAAGTGCTGTGGTCGAAGATAGTAAACATGGAATGGAACTGGCTCACGTACCGTTAGGAGCTTGGCGGCAGATTTTCAATGTGAGGTAGCTATTCAGCTGAATACAAGAAAATACTCTACCACCATATTATGGTTTCCACCCATGCCTTTCGGTGAACCGACCGCGCTAACCACTGAGCTATCATAATTACAATGGGTTAAGTATGGTCTAAGCGACGTTTTATTTATGTACCTACCAACATTTTGACACCTGTACTTAGCAAATAAATACATTTTGATTTGATTTGATTTTGAAACATTATATTCGTAGTAAACAGTGTTGGAATTTGTTACTGATGGTAATGATGATGAAATATAAATTTACTGCGCTACAATATACCACTTATTAGTAAAGTCTTGGTAACGAGCCAGTTACATCATAATACCTAATTATAAATATCATAATACTTATTTAAAGATTCTTAGGTAATACGAATAAAGACAGTAAGAATTACTATAAAATGTTTAAAAAAAAAGGGATATGACCCAAGTTAACAAGAATTAAAAAATATACCTACATAGCAATTTCTTTTCATATTTTTTAGAATATTTGAAACTAGCGACCCGCCCCGACTTCGCATAGGTACAACGTAGACACTAACATGGTGCATATGCATTTATTTTGCATATAAACCTCCTCTTGAATCGCTCTGTATATTGATGGAAACCGCATTAAAATCCGCTGCGCAGTTAAAAAGATCTAAACGGCTACAGACGGCGCGGCGGTAAGCGACTGTTTCATACTATGTAAAGATAATACAAACAAGGAACTGATAGCGACTAGATTAATAAATAACTGTTGACTATCCCGTCATTAAACCCGTCGTAAGTGACGGATTAAAGTTTTATGTAGGTTAAAGCCAAAGCTATGAAAAAAAAAGAGAAACCATAAACATACAACGTATAGACTAAAAAAATTCGGTCGAACATTAGCGAGGAACGTAGACGCGACTCGGTCTGTGAACTCGCGTTGTTCGACATTGCGTCGACATTGAGTCGGGCCAAATAACGCAGATAGCGTGAGGTCGACGACCGACATCGCCCAATATCACGCGGACGATCGCAGGATTGGTAGGCACCTGCCTACGCCGCGTGGCACACTTATACAACTAGCAAAACCGACCTACCCCACCAGCGACAAAATTGAGCCCCACATTACAATTGGGTACCTACACTACATAAATAAAAAAGAAAAAAACATGACACAAAGAGACACACTTCGACGACTTTACATAAATTTCAAAAACGATTTAAGTATTTGTAATGGAAATAGATTCTGTTATGTACTTAGTTAAGGCACATTGCACGTCGCAGTTTGCATGGGTATTAAGAGGCAGTGCATAGCTGAAGATTCTGAAAAAAATTGTAAAAAGCGAAGACACCGGTAATTGTTATTCGGATATTATGTGCGCTTGATTCTGGAGGAGCGCGAGGGGTGTGAGGCGCGGATCGGGAGGGGGCCGAATATCTCCGCACGGGGTGACATTGCGCGGCCGTCGACATTTTGCCCGACCTACGCCACGGCAAGCGGCGCTGAGCCGCCGCCGCCTCCCGGGCCACGGAAAACTCGCTTCATCCGCTCTTACTGTTCGACGATTCGTTTTCACAGAATCTCGAGTTTATATCACTTTCAAATTAAATCAGAGCCTTAGTTTCGCAGACAGCCAAAGGACATATTTATATTCAAAAACCTGACGTCGTGTCGCTCTCTTACATAAAAATGACGCAATGCGTTTCAAGAACTTTTAAATTGACCAAGGACCAAAGTTTTAACGGCGAAAGTATATTTTTTTTTACATTTCGGCACCGAGCGTCTTATTGCGATTCCCACTAGGCGCTCACAATAAAGCTACGCGACCGCGTATTGTATACCCGTGTAGTAAGGTTGGTATTCGCAGAGCTTTCTCGTGAGCACCTAACAGGAATCGCATTAATAACCTCAGAGTAACGGGGAGACGATGGAAATTTAAGTAATTGCAAAGATGATTGAGCTTTAGATAAAAAAGATAAACATAGTAAAACAGATTTCTGACTAAAATGCAAAAGTGAAGTAAAACAAGAATTTTCATCTCGTTCGTTTTATTAAGTTTACATTTTTTTTAATTATTTGTTAGCCTATTTTGTCCCACTGTTAGGTAAAGACCTACCTTCCTACTTTCCATTCATTTGGTGCTATTAAGGTCCAATCCAATGTCCAATCACCTTTTTTTTAATGTAAAAATTAATGAGACGAACGATACGCTGTCCTGATGGTAAGAAATAACGCCCATGACCATTGCATCAATACACAGAACTTTAAGTAACAAAACAATGTCTAGGGCATCGCTGCTTTGGCGCACATTACTTTAAGACTTTTGATGGTTAGTCTCAACCGCCCAGTGACTTCGCTGGCTGCAGTAGCATTCAAACCGAAACACAATAATGTTTACACACTACTGCTTGGCGGTAGATTATCTGGTACCGCTGTGGTACCAACCTAGACGACTTCCTGCTAAGGAAATCGACCACCAATACAATTAACTTTGATCCAATCCAATGAATCCAATTGATTAGAGAATTTGTGATTGTTTTTTGTTTGAGTAAAAACAAAAAAACATAAAACTCTTTTATTATGATCTCTTTGGAACAACAAAATTCTAATAATAATATCCGTCTCACACAATACGCGATCAAAACATAGATAAAAAGTGCAACAAGTGCTAATTCAGATCAATGGCACGAGCCGACTTTCAAACGTCCGACAAATATAAACATTACTTATTCATAATATCTTCTGTGTGACGCGAGTCTTATTTCATAGTGATTAAGACGTTTTTAACAATAAAATTATTCAGATTAATAAATAAATAATAAAATCATTTATTTCGGATTTCGGTTCAAAATTATTTAGGTGGGTACAATCAATCATTAAAAAATTAAATTAAATTAAACATATAAATATAAAAGCATGTCAGTGAGAAAAAAAATTAATAATAATAGTAATTCAATGTCAAATACAATAAAAATTAAAATAATAAGAACAAACAAAAAATAAAACATTTTAACGCAGTCTATATTTTGGTTTGGATCCAGAGTGATCAACATGCAGCCTGTTCCAGTGCTGCATTATTGGGCACTCCAGATCCATCCTCGAGGCGAACAGCTGGAGGTAGCCGTTGGAACCGCCCCTCACCCGGCGCATCAGGGACGCAACTCGAACTGCGAATCCGTCAACATGCGCATCCGCAAACATCCCTGAACCACTACAAAAGGGGGGCAGTTTCAACGGCGCCCTGAGGGTACCTACATGGGGAACGTCTATCATGTACGGGTGAAGCTTTGGTAGCGTTTGTCTGGCCGTCAAGTAGTAAAGAATACCTCCCGACATATTAATGAAACGATAATATACCTAATTTAAGCACAAACTTTATATTGTATCTGAAAAAAAAACTTACATACAAATCGACATAAGTCTCGGTTATTTCGCAAACTGTAAATGTAAGTATGTAATCGTAAAAAATATTTTAGTATAATACCAGATTCCCATTGGTGGCGGACTTTGAGATTAGGTACTTAAGTCTGCGATAAAAATAAACACTTATTTAACTTTTGAAATATTAACAAATTAATTGTTATTCGGGTTTTTTTTAGTGATGGTGTTATGTCTTGTTTCTTGGCAACATTCCTTATTTCTGATTTAGGTCAGAGGGATAAACCATATACCTACATAGGTTTTCATTTGCTCTTGACAGACGGATAACGAAGTGATCGTATAAGGGTTCCTCTTTTCAGGTACCCTAAAAAAGGAGTCACATGGTCAATTTTTGAAAACTCATGCGTTTAATTAAAAAATCAAACGAGAAGTAGGATTGTTCAAGGCTTTTTGGTTTTTACAAAACTTGTGAAATAGTGATATCTTTAATCATGAAGTGCTAAATTACTTGCGCGAGAGTGATGAAGCGTGTATTTTTGTGTTGCCTATATTAAAATCACGAAACGTATCCGCCATTTTAACCTGTTGATTTACCTACACCTAACTGACATGTTGCGTCTGAATGAATCATCCCATTAATGTATTTTATTACTAGTCATATTAAACATAATAAATTGTGCCGTTTTGGAGAGCTCATACGCAAAGTGCAGTGCTTTGAAGATGGGCATTCTCATCCTACTCGCCTTTGTTGTCTACAACATTGTCTTGCTTTTCTGTACATAATTATGTATTTCCAGTTACAATCCAATCTCAGAATACATAAGATTATTGTACTTGGTGGTAGATCTCCTTACCAGGAGGGCGTCTAGGTACCACCGAAGTACCAGATATTCTGCCGCCAATCAGTAGTGTGTAAACATTACCGTGTTCCAGTTTGGAGGGTACTGCAGTTAGCGAAATTGCAGGGCTGTTGAGACTAACCATCGAAAGTCTCAAGTAATGAGCACCAAAGCAGCGATGCCCTGGACTTTGTTTTGCTACATCAAGTTCTGTGTCATCACTGTATCAAGCCGCTGCAATGGTATTGGACATACGTTATTTCTTCGTATCAGGAGAACGTCTCGTAACCGTCTCGTTCGTCTTAGTACTTTTTTTTTTAAATCCTTGTTATACTTTCCCCCTATGATAAATCAAAATTTACTTTACTTACATTAGTGACGTTCACAAATGTATTACTTTATTCAACGATCAGCCCTGTTTTTGTAAACTAACCCACTGCTGGGCACGGGTATCTCCTCATCGCGAGAAGGATAAGGCCGTAGTTCACCTCACTGGTCAAGTGCTGGTTGGTAGATTTCACACATCTTCAAGGATATTTTTTAAGAACTCTCCGACATGTTTTAAGTCATCGGCAATACGCACATAAGTTAGAAAAGACAGAGGTGCGTGCCGTGGTATTCGAACCCAAGACCTCCAGATTGGAAATCAGACGGACTCCCAACTACGCAGCCAACCTTTAACTTAACTGTAGGTACCTACTAAGCGACATTACAATTCAAAAATTCATTATGAAGCGATTAAAATGAACTGAAAACATCCCAATTTTAACCGGGAAGACAGATTTAGGTTATCGGCGTCGTAGAACCAATCGTAGAGCGATCATAAGCAAGTGCTTATAATCGCGGTGCAGTTTATTTTCTAAACACGTTGGCGTTTGACAACGCCCTGCCTTATTTATGTAAAAAAGTGGCAAACAAGCGCCGTGCCTCCTGATGGTAAGTGGTCACCGCCGCTTATGGACATCTGCCACCCAGGGCATTGCTAATGCGTTGCCTACTAACCTATTCATCCTTCGTTTGAAGCTAGACAGATCAAAACTCGGCGGAAAACCCGAAGGTGGTAACAGTCAATTAAACCGAGCGGTACGAGACTTTCACGCATTTATAATAGATCATACTTCAAAGGTGGTCGGTCCCATATAAATTTTATCTAAATTGATCGAGCGGTTTTAAAAAAAAACAACAAAAATCTAAAAATTGTATAGGTAGGTACATCGATAATATTTTCGTTTAGGTATCTACTATGAAACCTCGTTGTTTCATTGGCGCTGTGCGTTTGATTGGCCATTGGCCATTAAGGGTCATGGAGTCGATTTTTTAAAATGTAAATTTTTATATTAGTTCTTGTACATGTGGAGTGTTACATTTTGGGAACGTTATACAAGTTTAGGTTAGGTTGTTCATATTTTTTTTAATTTGATCTCGACTCATTTGTCTACATTGTTTAACTTTGATGACTTTTTCATTGCATCATAAGTAAGTACCATTAAAATTAGAAGAGAATATTTCTCTATTGAGTTATTATCCGATTGTTTACAATTTTCTATATAAACAACTTTTATCATTAACATAAGTAGGTAACCTATCGTATTCAATGTCACGTCGATTCAATTCACAACTTTGTATGGAAAATTTATGTAGAATATTTTCCAGAAGGATATGGCTAAAAAAGTATGTGTTTTTAAGAGCGAAAAAAAAAACAAAAACAAACTTAGAATTCAGTTTGTCACCACATAAATACATATAACTTGCAAATATTCAGGAAAATCGTTCCAAAACAGCGATAAACAAACATCTTTTTACGCCGCAATACCTACCTGACAATTTCCAATTCAAATGTACATAAATGCACTTACAAAAACACTAGTATTGTGAGCAGATGACTCGATCATATCTAAAGTCGTCGCAATGTTCGAAAACAACCACGTATCTTTAACTGAACACATTTCAATAAACAAATCACATAATGCACAAACATGCGACTAGGTCGATGTACTTTCGTAACGTACGTTTTACATTACGAAGGGAAACTTCATGCCGCGAGAGACACACGCACGCACTGTCAGTACGCAGGCAAATGCGTGCACGCAAACATCGCCTGTACCCCCACCAAAAGCACGTCGAACGCATGCGCCGCCCCAACGTCTGTCCACGTGCCCATCACCATTGCAGATTGGTCCCTTTATACATAACTCGACGAATAAAGGCAAAACGGTTAATTTTCCTGAAGCGATGCCAAGTTCGCTGGCTGCCATTGGTCGGATGCAACGAATCGTTGCTGTGAGCCCTTGCTCCGGCGCACGCTGCGTGTACAGTGTACACGTTTCTAGGTTAGCTGGTCGATGTTTATGTTTATCGGGACCAATTAAAATTAAATAATAATACAGCACGTTTATATACGGAATTGAACGGTGAATAGTAATACGATACATTTGTTTGTATGATTGCGAACAAAATAAGATTAACAAGTATTGTGGTTAGTACGGTCGGTTCACACGCCGAGGGCCTGGGTTCAAACACCAACAATGAGCTTGAGTTGCCTGTGAGGAAACCAAAGCGTGGCGGTAAGGTATTTTTCTAGTACCTACTCAGCTGGCTAGGTACACCCTCAAGTTGAAAATCTACCGCCAAGTGCCTACCTAACGGTATTTTCCAGGAGCCTAACTTGAGAGTCAGTTTCATTCCAGGCTAGGTGTGCTTTACTATCAACCACACTGTCACTTAACGTCAAGATAGCTGTAGTCAAAAACCTAGCTTGTCAACAATAAATTAAAAAAAAAAACATACAGTGTCAGTATGTGTTTTGAAAAAAGTTTGGATGAATGGATGTTATTTTTTATGGTTGACTGGCTAAGTGTTTGACCACAGCTCACCTGATGTTAAGTGAAGGTGTGGTCAAAGATGGTAAAGCACGCCTAGCCTGGACTGGAACTGGCTCTCAAGTGAAGCTGACGGAACACACCGTTAGATGCTTGACTGACTCGGACTGTGCTTAACCAAGACTGGACTTTGACTATAACTATAGCTTCGAGGCAACTAATTTAATTTTTGAAACTTGAAAATATAGATAGAACACTTGACACTGGCAAATGCTCAAAATTCGACGCCAAAACCAAAGAAAAAAAACTGCTGTAGATAGTTATTTCAAATATACCTAATCTAAAGTAAAACGCTTATAAGATTTTTCATCAAAATACCAAATATCAAAACATTTTGTATCCCAATCGGGCAGGGCAACTTAATTCTATCGCAAAACCTACATTTTTATTTTTACAAAATCTTGGGAGATATACCTAACAGATAAAATATCTCTAATCCAAGGCCCAACGCCATCTGCGCTTGCCTAAAATCCGGCGACGCTGTAGAGGCCATGTGAAGCCAACAGCAATTGTCATTAAAAAAAACACGGACAAGTGCGCGTCAGACTCGCCCACCCAGGGTTTCGTACAAACTACTGTATTATAAATTATTGTTGTCATTCCTTATACTCTTTTTTTTTTATATTAAAAATGCACAGTTTTAAATTTTTTTCCTTTAGTTTTTACCTAGTATGTGTAAGGTACCTAGGGTACTATAAGACAATGCTTACATAATTCTTGGTCAACGGAAAACACCCTATAGGTTTTGATTCCATTGTGAGTATCGAAATATACGGGTTTTGCAACATAATTAAACGGCTGTAACTTTATTTTACAAATAAATAAATATCATAGAATTACACACAGCGCCATCTGACCCCAAACAAAGCAAAGCTCGTACCTACTATGGAAGAGAGATAACTAATAAAATCTTAAATAGTTTTTTTTATACATACAGTACACCCAGCCCATAACTGAGAAGTTTATTTTTTTCACACCTACATGGGACTACAGATCTGCGTACCTATAGGTTTTAATTTCAACTCGATACCTCCACCCGAACACAATATAGAAGATCTTGACAGACAGACAGACGGAAAACAAAGTGATCCTATAAGGGTTCCTTTTTTTCCTTTTGAGGTACAGAACTCTAAAAAAATCTAATCCACCAAAATGCATTCAAAAAGCATTCATTACAAATAAAAAATAAATAAAAAGAATCGCCTTCCGCTCCTAACAACAAAGGGGAGTTAACAGCCCGCCTAGAATAAGATGATGTCATATATAGACCGATATAAGGCAGACGGACAAAAACAGAATTTAAGTAGTCCCAAAGTCTCTGTCTACGCTAACTGTAGCCACAGTAACAACTGAAAACCTTGAGACATAATTATAGACGAGATATGTATTTTAATCCGAGATAGTGAAACTGCAATTAAAAAGCAGTTCTGATTTTTTTCGCCATCATTTTGAAATTGCTTCCAATTTTTTTAAGGTTTTCTGGAAACATTCCTATAAAACGTATATATGTTTAAATTATAAAAATGTTACAAAAACTAAATGAAGGCGTGTTGAAATTCCGTATTTTTTACCATTAATGTTACCTTCCTGAGTAGGTTACCTACCACTGCCAAGTTCTTATTCTAAGTAATTTTGTGATATTTTTCTTCAACTTTAAACAGAAACACAGTTTAATTAATTTCATTGACATTTATTATATTGAAATATTTTATATTCGACAATATTTTTTATATTGACATGTAATCAGTGTTTTATAACTTTTACTACCTACACAAATTTGAAAATAATTTTACTAAATTTGATTTGTAACATTGGTGTTGTCAATAAATTATTTGGATTTTCCTTGAATATTCTTTTTTTTTACACGCTTTTATTTGACTGGCAATGTACGTGTGTTTGTTGGTATAGGTCAAATCTTGCAAACTGAATTAGAAATACAGAACACTTCTTCTACAAAGTTGAAAATTGACATGCCGGTTCAGTTACAATGACAATACAAATTTATGGTAAGCATTACTTATACCTACTAATTCGATTTATTTGTTTTTTAAGCGAAAAATACTGAGACGAATGAGACGCTCTCCTGATGGTACGAGATAACGCCTGTCCATGATCATTGCAGCGATACACAGAACTTTGAGTATTAAAACAAAGTCCAGGGCATCGCTGCTTTGGTGCTCATTACTTTGAGACTTTCTATGGTTAGTCTCAACAGCCCAGTAATTAGAGGGCTATTGAGACTAACCATCGAAAGTCTTTGTTTTTGCTACTCAAAGTTAAGTGTATCGCTGCAATGGTCATAGGCATGCGTCGTGGTTTTGGACATTTTGCGTGTAAATAATCCTATGTTCTTAAACATATTGAAGTATATAATTTTCTAAGATTTCATGTCACTGTCTGTTCGTGTCCTTGGTAAGTCTTGTTACGTAGGTAAGAATTAATTTGAAGGCTGTCTTTTCCACATTTCATGCTCTTAAGTATCGAATGTTCTTTTGGAAAATACTAATGAGTAGGTATTTCTATTAATAATAAAAGTAAGTTCGATTCCCATCCAGGACAAAGAGTTTGTGGTATAAACAAATGTTTGTTCTGTGTCCGGGTGTCCTGTATGGGTCAAAATCAGAGAGGTGAGCATTATGCGTTTTCAAATATCTGAAAAATTAAGTTTGCTCCTGAATAAATCTAACAAAATATGTTGGTAGCGCTAAATGTTATGAAACTTTCCTGAGAAGGGGCACGCAAAAAAATTAAAATTTCTAAAGTTATGGCGGTCAATAAAAATTATGGTAGTGTCGGAAGTCATTTGGGGAACATATTTCTAATTAATTTAAAATAATACGTATTCAATTTAATATAAAAGCGCTTTTAAAAAACTATAATAAGCTTGTTTCTTAATCGGAAAATATCGTGAGTTACTACATTTTATCAATTAAAGCATTAATTTTTTTAAATACTCGTCGATATTTTGTAATTGGTGTGATTTCTGATACAAAACTTCAGCTTATTTTTTCTATTAATAGACTATACGGTGTAATAATAACATAACTAAATAAGTTTAAACGATATTTATTTTTGTGTATGCAAATATATCAAGAAAAAATATCCATTAGTGATTTAATAGCAATTTTAGTGCCGTTCCCGAAAATGACAACAATGTTCTCAAAATGACTGTTTAAATTCTTAAACGCTATTTACATAAAAGTAATACAAGTTCTCAATACTATAGGTTTTATTTGTAGTTGAGCATGAGTGTCGAAGTTTAAACTTACAATCTAATTACAATTAACGTTATATAGTCAAAAAACAAGCACTAGGCATTGCGAACAAAATATGGTTATTGCACATTATCACAAAAATAAATTCAGTAACAATGCTTGAGTAATTTAAAAGGTATTCTACGGTATCTTCATTGCTTCCGGGTTTTATTTTGATGTCTTTGCAATTGGCACATAAAACATACAATTATAGGAAGTAACCTCTCCCAGTCGATTCAATTTGGTTAGTTTAAATTTATAGTTTTCGTGTCTAACACACATACATGTTTTTAGATCCCTATTAGTAGGTTGCAATACCCAATAAGGCTTCTCTCTCAAAAGTGTGTTGAAACTTCGCCAAATAGTTGCTGTCTTTGTACTTCACCCTCTACAGAACAACAGAACATCGTCTTGTTGTTTCATCAACTTTGTGACTAGGCGAATCAACTCTGTTGTTTTCATTCTTTTACTTCAGGTCTCCTGTTTCAAGCTACCGCAAACTCTACTTTTTTTTGCAATTTTTTAATAGACTTTTCTGTTTCTTAATGGTTCTGTAAGTTTGTGCTTTGTATTTTTTAATATGTTTTCTTCCTGGTTTCTTTCGCAATGCGGTAGAGTCAATATTGTTTCCTATCTCATTTTCTGAATCTGGAGGGCTATAATATTTGTTAAAATCTTTTTTTACCGTCTCTATTTTTGAGAATTTTTCCTTCACAACGTCCACTTCCTTCTTTTTTCTCTTTCAGCCATTTTATTTCATAGTCTTCGTTTCTTTTCAGCATTTTTTTCTTTGGTAGTATTCTCTATCTTTCAGTCTTTTTGTTTCTTTTTGTTCAGGTGTCATTTTATCTAAAAATTTGCGCTTTCTCACGTTAGATTTTTTATGATGTTTTTTGTAAGCTGCACTATCTTGGTTTATCTTTTTTTTCTCTTTATTTTTGTCGCCTTCAATGTTGCTATTATTGTATTGATATCTAAAACCAAATTTGCACTTAAAAAAGCTAAAGAAATGCATTTAAGTGACATTTTATACACAAACTGTCATTTCGGGAACGCCTATCATACACGGAAACGTTTCCTAAATGACCGTTCCCGGAATGACTATCTGACTTGTGTCTGCATATTACGCATCATGCTGCCACTTTGGACGCTGGTTTTAGAAGTTTTAAACAAGTGAGCCGCAATATTTATTACTATTTTACTAAAAACACATCTTTTTTCGAAAATCCAACGACAAAACTGCGTTCCCGTAGTGACAGCGAATTAAGGTACCTACTCTATGTCTAGTATCAAATTAAACGGTACTTACCAGCAAAATCAATTATTTATTTCCGAAAACACACCGAACACTGTTTACTTTTACTTGCGGACTCCACACTGTTGCTCACTAGCAACATCTACGCAATCTTATTTTGATTCCATAAACGAATATAAGCTGCGGTCACGAAATGATTTGACAACAGTCAGACAACATGTGAGTAGCCAAAACATAAAAAATTAAAGAGATTTGAATTTGGTTTATCGTAATTTTGTTATTAATTGATATTTAAAGCTAATATTATAGACACACGATTTGAATTTCATCTCAGTTTACTTTTGTGAGATATCTGAATTACGAAATATTGTTTAAGGACACGTTCCCGAAATGATTATTGGGACATATTTTTGTTTAAAACCCAACTAAAACATTATTATTAAAAATAAACACGCGAACTGCATATACCTGTGTACGTCAGTAGTATATTTAAATAAGTATGCTAGTGTTATAATGACATTTTTGATACAAACACTTTGTCCAAAGCAAAATGCTCACCTCTCTGATTTTGACCCGTATGTATTTACAAAAAAAAAAGTATTTAAGTATTCTATCAGTTATCTGACTTCCATAGTACCTACAAGCTTTGCTTAGTAGGTATGTCCTACGATATTTATTTATTTATTTGAATTCTTATTTTTTTTATTTTTTTACATTAATTTTTTTATTTATTTTCTTAGATTTTTTTTAACTATTATTAATAAGATTAGATTTTTTTTTAATTATACAACATAAAATTGTTATCTCGTTAACAAGAATAGGGCAAATAGGTAAAATCAACGGAAGCACAAGAAAATAAATATTCATAAGCGAAAATGAGGACTTATCAAACTTATAAGCAAAGAAAATACAAGAATCGTATAGATACGCATAATACAACATCCAGACTTGTGCCTCGTTAGTAAGCATTTCTGTATCGATAAACATCCCGGCGGGCCCTAGGCTGTCTATGTATAGGTTGTCTTAGGGCAGGCACCGCGTCGGCGCGCCGGGGGCAGTCATTTGTTCGCTTTTTGGTCATAGGGTTGCTACTTTAAGAACCTCTCTATTTTAGCTCTATTATTTAAGGGACGCCTCGTTTCACCCGCGTAGTTCCCGTTGCCGTGGGAATACAGGGATAGAAAGTAGTCTATGTCACCCGGGGATAGTGTAGCTTCCTAACGGTGAAAGAATTTTTGAAAATGTGTCCAGTAGTTTCGAAACCTATTCAATACAAACAAACAATCAAATCATTCCTCTTTATTTATAATACTATAGATATAGATAGATTAAAGAAAATCAAGCTTCTAAGAGGGACAGAATGTACATTTTCTACAAATTATATTTCTTTAAAATATGACGCCATGATATTAAAAAAATATGTACACTTATACCCTACTAGCTGCGCCCCGCGGTGTTACCCGCTACATGTTTTCTGGATAAAAAGTAGCTTATGTCTTAATCCAGGGTCGCAGCTACCTCCATACCAAATTTCATCCAAATCCGTTCAGCAGTTTTTGCGTGAAAGAGTAATATACATCCATCCATACATCCAAACTTTCACATTTATAATATTAGTGGGATACATTTTTTTTGTAAATACATACATGGGATACAGACCAAACCTCTATGTGTGTTACACAAATGTTTTTCCTGTGTGGGAATAGAATCCATGCCCCACAGGTCATGAAGCAGAACTACTAAGTACTAGGTATATGAACTAACTGGGCCTGGCATATTATTGTATTTTATCACACTACAAATACTATAAAGGCGAAAATTTGTGAGTGTGTTTATATGTTTGTCACTTATTCACGCTCAAACGGCTGGACCAATTTTGATGACATTTGGTATGAAGGTAGCTGACACCCTCGATTAACACATAGGCTACTTGTTATCACGAAAAAAACGCAGCGGGTAACACTAGTTAGGTTTTAATAAGGAAAAGGGTTGGATAGATATTTTTACGTTTATTTTACCAATCATAGTTTCAGATAAAATTTAAGTTTATTGTAAATTCTACAATTACTAAATCATAGACTCGCTAACCAAATAGCTGCTCAATAATTAAAGTTAGAAATTAAATTGGAAGTTCAAGGTAAGTGTTTACTAAGACAGCCCTATAATCGAATAGTGTGGGAGGGAGTAAGCAATTCGTGGAATAACTCGATTGTGTGTGCGTGAGTATCAAATACAAATGAAATCGCACTAGTGTGCGCGCCGCCGGTTCATTGCCAAGGCCAACAGCCAAATCTCCCGCCTGAGCCCCCCCCACTCCCACCTCAGTCTAACCATACTCAATTATTCGTATTCACCGAAAACATTTGCTTGATACGCGAAGACTGCTGGCCCGGGAGAAGCTTCATCTAACACGATCCTAAGTCGAGCCGCAATAGTTATCGCATAGACAGTTAATAATATAATTCGCATACGGTTTTGTTGCCGTTTAGTTATTAGTTCGGGTTGCGGTCGCGATAATCGAGTATTTTTAACGTTGCATATCGCATACCGGTGGATTTTTTTCTATCATACGTGTGGCGATGCGCTAGCGAGTGATTTTGTACGGCACAAAAGATCAGCAATACCTCGTATGCAACTGCGGATCTAGGCTAGACGCTAATATCGACATGGGTGACGATACCGCACGTTTTATCAAGGTCGTATAGCTGAAGTCATAAATCAGTCTGATCACAAACCTATGCAAATTGCACGACTAAAAGAAGTGTCTATCACATGTTATACAATTTTCAGATTTTTTTTTAATGTAATAGTAATGAGACGAACGATACGCTGTCCTGATGGTAAGAAATAACGCCCATGACCATTGCATCAATACACAGAACTTTGAGTAGCAAAACAAAGTCTGGGGCATCGCTGCTATGCCGCGCATTACTTTAGAGACTTTCGATGGTTAGTCTCAACAGCCCAGTCATTTCGCTAGCTGCAGTACCCTTCAAACCAGAACACAGTAATGTAGAGTAGACGACTTCCCGCTAAGGGAATCTACCACCAAGTAAAAGTAAATTAAAAGTAAATGTAAAAGTAATGAGACGAACTCGACGCTCTCCTGATAGTAAGATATAACGCCTGTCCATGACCATTGCATAGACAGAACTTTGAGTAGAAAAACTAAGTCCAGATCATCGCTGCGTTAGCGGCGCTTATTATTTTCGAGACTTTCAATGGTTAGTTTCAAATTGAGACTCTCAACAGGCCTGTAAAACAACACAGTAATGTTTACACACTACTGCTTAGCGGCAGAATATATTCTAAAGACAAAAAATCGTGTCTGATGGAACAATTAGTTTTTTAGTAAGTATTTGTTGATATAGCGGCAACAGAAATACATCTTCATCTAAGTATCACGGTTCATGAGATACAGCCTGGACGGACGGACAGCGAAGTCTTAGTAATAGGGTTCCCTTTGGGTACGAAACCCTAAAAATGGCACCATTTAAAGACATCCACGCGAAAACTTTCATAAACAAAAAACTCTGTAGATATTGTCATAAATTGAATATTATAAACGTAGGTACCTACTAGATTTAAAATTCAACTCTTGTACCTTAGATACAGCCTGGAGACAGACGAACAGACGGACGGACAACGAAGTCTTAGTAATAAGGTCCCGTTTAACCCTTTGGGTACGGAACCCTAAAAGTGGCACCATTTAAAGACATCCACGCGAAAACTTTCATAAACTTAAACAACTCTGTATTGTCCATAAATCAAATATTATAAAACGTACTAGATTTAAAATTCACCTCTCGTACCCTTACGTAAAGGTTTATTATTGAAATTAAAAATAAAATTTGGCCCGGAATTATACACCAAACGTTAGGTAATACAAATATGTGTCAGCAGCAACGTACAAATCGGATAGAGATAAAACGGCAGTCAAGGTCGCGCATATGTATATATTGTATACATCTGCATCATGTATATGCAACGCGCTGCATATAGGTACTAGATTAGATAGAAAACCGCACGTCGCCGCTAAATTATACTGCGAGACTACTTTCTTTCAGAGGCGATTACATAATTTCTTTAAAGGTGGTTCGATTTCCATACAAATAAGTTTTTGCCATTTATGGACAAATAGACCATAATTTTACAGCGAAATCACAGCTACTGGCATTTATTTTGGTCTTTATTTGCGGTAAATCATAATTGCTTAAAAATCACAAATTTATAAATCATTCATAAATTTGATTTTATGCTAATAATCTACTGTTTTATTCAAGCAATTGTATCTAATTTACCGCAAATAAATACCAGTAGCTGTGCTTTCCCTATAAAATTATGCTCCATTTGTCCATAAATGGCAAAAAATTGTTTGTATGGAAATCGTACCACCTTAAGACTTCCATTAGACTAGATATTATTCCATTAATTAAAAAAAATAAAAACCGGCCAAGCGTGTCGGACTCGCGCACGAAGGATTCCGTAGGTACCATCTATCTATCTATCTATACATTAAAGATTTGTTTGTTTGTATTGAATAGGCAAATTGAATATAGAATAGGATGGACATATAGGCTATATTTTATTTAAAAAACAATTAGGGATCCGTATGGAAAATTCAATAATGTAACCAGTTGTGAAAAATTTGAAAAAATCCTTACTTAGCATGCGGAACTCGCTGCCGGAGTCTGTGTTCCCCTGTTAGGTACAATATGGGTGTTTTCAAATCTAGAGTAAATAGGTTTCTTCTAGGTAAGCGTGCTTCATCTTAGACTACACTACTGCTTAACATCAGGCAGAGTATGGTCAAACGCGAATCTATTTAGAATAAAAAACAAAAAAAAAAGATTATTAAGTATAAAGAGTCCCACTAGATGACAAAGGAGGAATAAAACGTGTTTCCAACACAAGCAATATATTAAATAAAATAAACTTGAGACAATAAAAAGAAATAAACTATGTACCTACTTTGTAAGTAAAATGTTTCGCAATACAATTAAAAATTGTTTATGAAATAATGATCACGGACCGCCAGTTTATCATTGCAGATAATATATAAAGTAGGTACAGTAGTAGTATTTTTATTTTACTTATGAGAGTTTACTCACGTTTAATTCTGTGATACTCCGACTACATAGTTTCGGCCAGTGACTTTTTTCAAGGAGTGAAAGCAGAGTACATACAAGGCGCGCGCGGTCGCGTGTTGCTTGTCATTTTAATTATTGCCTGTTATTTTTAAACTAAGTTTCCGATGTCTTCTTATTGATTTTATTATTTGTAATTTTTAAGTAACTAAGTATTCGATTAATACCATAACAAAGGCTTTTTTTTTAATTCTATTAAAAACATATAGGTACGGAATCTCATTGAATTGGAGTAATAAATACAAGTAATAAATATATCCTGAGAAGAAAATCATTTTTTTTTTTTTTTATGCTTGACAGGCTAGCTGTTTGACCACAGCTCACCTGATGTTAAGTGACGGCGTGGTCGAAAATGGTAAAGCACACCTAGCCTGGAATGGAACTGGCTCTCAAGTGAGGCTGCCGGAACACACCGTTAGATGCTTGGCGGCAGATTTCCAACTTGAGGGTGGTAGCTACCCAGCCGAGTACTAGAAAGTACCCTACCACCATGTTAATTTATTTATTTTTTACAGACATTAAGTCTAAATTACTAGGAATAAATAAATTGAAGTTGATAACTAAAACGTGTCAAAATCACGTCAATTATGTTCCATAGTAAAACTATAAAAACAATATTACGTTTTTAATCAGTCCATGTTTTTATATTGTTATTACTAATCAAATTAAAAACTAACTCTTAACTAATAAAGTCATAAATACAAAAGGGAAATATACCAAATGAAGAAGGAGATAAAATTCAACGGAAATTATTATATATTATGCCAAAGACAAGGGACCTATTATTCAGATATGAGATAAAAAAAAGTTGCTTTAATATTAATAAGACAGAACTTAAAAACTGAGCCAATGCGATATCTTTAGCTACGCACACATAATAATTACATATGTATCTATGTAGTTACCGTAACTGACTATAAATGGTCAAGCAGGATGTATTTATAGAAGACCAATTATGAAGACCTTAGTTGAACGGACTAAATTTTTTCAAAATTAACCGCAACATTGAATCTAAATTGCAAAAGGAAAATCAGCACTAGAACAACAATTAAGTTCCCATTAAGGGAGTGTTTAATGTGAACTAGGAAAATGTCTAAAAAATTTTTATAAAACCAAAACGGAAATTTTGGGTATACTTTTTATCTGAAAGGATGTCATTTCATACATAATTGGGTGTGAATTCATTCTCACCTACTATTGTAATTTTGTATAATAAAACTTACGCTGCTGCAGTATTCATAAATTAATGTAAATAATGTAACTTTTAAACATGCTGTATGCATTCGTTTTGGAAATAGTATCCTAGTCATTTATGTATACGTATATGGCATATATTTAATTATTTAGTTACATAAGTTTGAATTTGAACTTTTTTTTATTTCCATTTTTAAATTTTTTTGACCTTGATGAATTTTTTGTTACTTGTGTTGGCATCAGAATTAATTAAACCTTTGATATATCCCACTAAATTCAACGAAATTTCAAAAATCAATACCTACGAAAAAAAAATCTGAAAAAAAACACGTGGTCATTGACAATCTTCGACCACACAACCGCTTAGATAACATCAAATGAGCTGAAATACCCAGACATAAAAAAAACTAGAAACCGAAACGGTTAAGAAACATCTTGCTAAGACTTTACAGAAATGTATATAAAATTACCTAACAACATGAAAATAAAATCATAATGATAGAATAATAACGGTAGGTAGATGAGCATTATATAAAAACAGAATTCATTTTGGATACGTGTCAAAGCTGAAAATTTTACAGGCGAAATTATGCGAATAGAAAAATAGAAGCAACCATTAATACAGACGGCTGGTAGGCAGAGCGCTGGATCGATCGAGGCGTTGAGGCAGGTCGGGTACGCGCCTCGTGCGTGTTGTTGTCTCTGTTGTCGTTTAGCCATTTCTGCGTTTCTTTCTGGGCGTGATTTTGGAGATAGCACTCGGAGAATCATTAAACGCATACTTAATTACAAACAGAGAATTAAATTTTCAATTTTAAATTGTATTAAGTACTTTAAGATTTGGAATCTTTACACACTTTTTTATGGCAAATTGATCGCTCATATATTTACACAATTATATACGATGTCAATAAAATAATTTAAACATACTGATACAGGTAATATTAGAGCATTTTTTTAATACTTTATAAGCACAAGCTGTTTGATTGGAAATCACTGACACGCATTTTTTTTCCTTCAAGAATGTTTCTTTTCGTTTTATCTATTTATTACAAACGTAACTATTTATTGCATTAGAAATATAGGTAAAAAATCTGCACTGAAAATGAAACAAGTGAATGTGAAGACAGCGATTTTTCCTCCCAATAACAATTTAAATATACCATTGTTATTGAAGGAAATATCTCGTAAACGATAAAATATTTGGCCGCCGAGTTGGACAGTGTTGATAAAGTGTTAGGATAGGTCAAGGCAAAACTCATTGTACGTGAAAAAAAATATGTAAAACAAATGTCCAGCTGCCAAATTTTAACGTTTTTAATGTAAAAAAAATATGTACGCACCACGTCTTCCATCTCCATCCAGTCCATATCGGCGTATTATTGTAATGCCTAGGTTAGCTTTGTCTCGAATCTAGTTCTGCGCGAAAGTACTGCGCGTGGCGGCGTTCCGTACACGAGTGCAGTGTGTCGTATTCGTATATGTTGCACCGAAAATTCGTTCCCGCCACCACGGGCCCGCGCCCCGCACCGCACCCCCGAACTCGCAAATTTTTCGAACTTCTAACGTAACACGCAACGCCATCTATGGGCGACTAGCGCCCCCTCCCTCCAAACGTGGCCTTGAACTTGACTTGAGCGTCGCTGTCGACCCACATTTGCGCCGCCCCGCCCCCCGCCCAGTCTCGCGCATTGTCATGGCCATGCCACCTGAATGGAATACTGCTGAGAATAAGGTACAAATTCGCCTGCACGACGAGCACGCTCGTTTTCACTTCACGATGTTACGTCACTTTGTATATTGCAACGGTGGATTAATATTATCAAGCACATGCTCGGTATAGTCGACAGCTAGTCAGCTTCCTACGGTTGTTAATTTTATGTACGTTTCACTGGTTACGTTACTTTTTTTTTTCCTGCGCGCAGACTCGATTGTTTTGTTTTTTTTTCTAGACTTGACTAGTATTGTCTACAGTTAACTAGTGATGTACCTGTTAAAGTTTTGTTAACTTTTTTTTTTAAACATAAAAGTAATGAGGCGAAACGACTCTTGCGACAATTCGAGTACGATTTAACGAGATAGAAAATATTTTTTCTGGTCTGCCGCATCTGGTTTCACACGTCTAGAAGTAGGTAGTAGATATATCGTATGTTAAAAGTGAATCGCGTCACCATTTTTTAAAAGATTCTATGTGATTTTGGCTATGGTTTTTAAAATACCGTGTATCGCAAGCGCAACTGGCCCTTGCGACGAATATGCAACATTCATAATTCGCAGTAGTCTGAAGGTCACTGTACTGAACCATTTAGATTCCAGTAAGTGCACTGGCACCAATCCATTACATCATTATTATAGCTTGCATCATATGCAAGTTAGGTGGGTATATGCTATAAGCCACAATAAAGGAATATATACATATTATGTAAATTATTCATTTATTGGAGCTAGAATTGTATTGAGTAAGTTGTTTTATATGACACGTTCTGAACAACTCAATTGCAGCATGCACTGTGATGCCCGATTTATCGGGAGATCTACTAATTTAAGTTATTGTCTACAGATATATCGACCAAAATAATGTGTCCCATTTTTTTAATTTTAAATTAAAGTTACATTATTATATTGTAAGCAATTTAAGTTATACTAAAATTACTTATTAGAGTCTCAACTAGGCTAGATTGTAATAACAATGAGGTATCTAACAACAAACAGATACATCATTAAAAGGAAAAATAAAGAAATTAATAACATTAACAAGAATTATGATTGAATGAAACAAAACAACGACTGCGTTAATAATAATCAATGGTTGATGATGAAATGATTACTACTGATACCTCATACATCAAAATATGTTCAGGCATTTAAAAACAATAGTGGAATAAAGAAACTCACATAATAAACTCTGAAGACATTACACTCCTTTTTTGGGCAGTCGTAGCGATGATAGCAGAGTGGTTAGCGCGGTCGGTTCGCACGCCAATGGGCGTGGGTTCATACCCCAACAATGAGCTTGAGCTGCCGGTGAAGGAAAACATCGTGAAAAAAATCATTGCATGGTGGTAAGGTACTTTTTAGTACTCGGCTGGCTAGCTACCACCCTCAAGTTGAAAATCTGCCGCCAAGCATCTAACGGTGTATTCCGGCAGCCTCACTTGAGAGCCAGTTCCATTCCATTGTTTACCATTTTTGACTACATCGTTTGGATAGTTGTGGTTAAACACCTAGCAGCTACAAAGTATTTTTTTTTTTAAATCATACGAATTGAATTTAATGCAATTAGAATATAGATAATAATTATTGTCAAAACAAATAATAACACTCCTTTTAAAGTCCACTAAAAAAGGTTTCGGTGTTTGGATAATACCTTTTATGTATGATTTAGTATTTTTCCTAAATGACTAATGGCAACTTCATAAAGTTCTTTTCTAAATACATTATAAAGATCAAGATATTTATTGCTTCCATTCAGTACAAAATATGTATTGTAAATACAAAACAGTATAATATATGGTACACAGTCAAATATGGACCCTGTTAGGCACAGCGATGTTTAAAAGACAGGGCATTCATTTCAAAGTCAAAATTTAAGTTATTTTTAAAAAGTCATATTTTTATCATAAATCAACTATCTTTCTGTCACGAATTCGTCTATTGTGTCATATGATTTAAAGATAAGATGTTGTTATAATTTGTTCTTTTTTCATCTTTGTTTTGTTTTTATTTTAAACATGTCATTTAGCCTTAAGTTCCAATAATACCGTTATTAATAAAACAATACATTACAGCCACAACACCGAAACAATAAATCTTAATCGCGACATCTACCGACATCCGCTTGAACTAATAGACACCTCGCAGATGCAATCAGATGTTTTATGACAGCATCTCCCAAACAAGGTCTCTTAATTTAATAGGTGTATAATATTATGCATGAATGCATTAAATGTTGCAGGAAACGCTACTTTAAAGTCCTCTACAATTAGGTATAGCTTGTTGGGAGACCTGATTGCCAAACTGGAAGCCCTAGGTTCAAATTACACGCCATACACCTGTCTAATGTCGCTAGCTACAAACGGCGAAGGAAAACATAAAAATAAATAAATAAATATTCTAGAACTGTTTGAACTGCGCCATTTAGCCCCAAACTAAGCTCTACTCTACTAATAGCAGAATTCATGCAGAATGGATGAGTCACCATTCACCCAAAGAAAAATAGCCAATAAAACAGCATGAAAACCGAAATCCCATCCACAGCGGTAATGCATAAATTAAAGACCAGATTAACTTTTTATGTGTAGTAGTTACATGGCTACTCTAACTAGACCAGATAGTTTTTTATGTACTTTTTTTTCTATTAGGCAAAATAGTATAAAGTTTATTGTCATAAAGTTAGATTCACAAAAATTAATAAAATTAAATATTATGAATGCAACTATATGAACTTGTCAAATTTTTGTACAGTTATTAAGAGTCATCTCTATAGTTTATAGGGGATTTGTAGACGGACTACTTGAAATATTTAGTGATTCTGAATCGGTCCCGCATTGCATCAAGGAGTTGCTTATGAATACCTCAACATATAAAAGTTTAATATACTTATATAATTAATACTGTTAGTGAAATATAGTGTAATAGTGTGTGTAGTATAGCATGTGTGTAATGTAACATAAATAAAGTATGACATTGTTTAGAAATTTCCATTGATGAATGTTAATAACACTTAAGACAAGGCAGTATGGCTTTATAGCTTTAGCCTGCCCGAAAGGGCAAATTAATAAATGAAAATAAAAAAAATAGGGGCTTTGTCTTTAATATATAAAAATTATGATAAAACAGCAAAAAAAAAATTAAAAAAAAAGATTGCATCATTTACATTGCAAAAAGAATAAGAGAAATAAATAAAAAGTCCATGAAATGAAAAGAGTTACTTGCCCATTTATTAAATTTTTTAAGATGTGTAGATTTTAATGACAAAACCAGATTCTGCATTGCATTCTGTTTTCTACCTTCTATTCACTTACCTTAGTCAAACCATCAATGATGGCTGGTGGTCACATATTTCTTGTGAATTGCACCCATGAAGAAAATTAGACAGCGACATTGCAAAAATCACACCTGGAAAATAAAAACAAATTTGCATTTACTCAAACTTTGACAGGGATTCCTTAGGGCATTCAACTATTATGGGCTGCCAACTGAGCAACTTGTCTCATGACATGCATAAAAATGTGAAAAATAACTGGTAATATATACATTTGTCTAACACACACATATTATAAACTAACACTAAGATCTAAACTATAGTTAATTTTTGTATTTTCCTGTTTCCACATTGTTTTTTTCAATACCAAGACTTATGTGACAAAAAAAAAAAAATATATATATTTTCACATTGTATACTATTATTTTAATTTGAGTTACTTTTAGTAGTTATTTACTTTCAAATTAGTAACATTGGTAAAATAGGGTATACATTCAGGTGTATCTATCCATGTCAATCTATCAAATCACCAAATCTTTCAATTGTAAAGTTTTTTCATGTTTTAAACTAGTTGTTGCATACAATGATTGAATGCAATAGAAAAATACTAAAGGTTTAAATCCTTTGCTGGTAGCTATAGAAACTTTTGAAGAGGAAACAAATATAGGTGGTCTAGTATTATGTAAACAGTGGTACACTTTGTGCAATATTCAACATACTTACAAAGTAACGTTCTTTTGAAATATCTCCAAAAGTCCAACTCGAATATCAACAAAAAACGGAAGAATTACATGAGCAATAGTAATTTTCTAGAAAATTAGAAAATAATTGAATTGTCAAGCTCCAAGGCTGCAAGTGCAGGAGTCGCTTTCTTAATAACACGAAAACAGTAATTAAATCGAAGAACACAAAATTCAGTCATATGCAAGTTATTCGTGAGTTGGCCAGATATTTGCATTGAATATTTGTAAATCTACAAAAATTGGGTTATAAGCCCTTTGAATACAATTGCAACTTCCAGTTTCATTCATTTCATAGCAACTAGCAAGTGCATTTCATAAAGTGTTTCATACTCAGAGTATATGAATTGTATCATGACAAAATGAGTGTGTTTATCTTTATTAAATTCCTCATGCTACGGATGTTGTGTCCTTGTTTTATGCATTATTTCTTCTATCCACAACAGTGAACAGAGTTCATGACGTATGGTGCAGTGACAGTGACAACCATCAAACCGTCGAACTGACAGTATCATCATTTTTTCAGTAATGATGCCCGTAGGTATGTCTTTTTACCTAGATTTTTATAGTATTAAAGTAGCTGTCTAGACATGAATTATAAATAAATCATTATTTAGTAGCAACTATGTTACCTTCAGCAACAAACTGTAAAACAAACACTCAACATATAAAAGCGGTGTGATAGTACATAATGCGAAGGATATCAGGGATGCTTCTCAACTTTTATTATCGTTTAATGCAATTTTTTATGCAACAGGTAGTATACAATATAAATACGTACTCATTTTAGTAGGTATCAATCGGAAAAATGTCGTCATTTGATAATAATTTCTACTATATTTTACTGTTGTCTTTTAGCTTATTGAAGTGTTCGTTATAGTTATGCTCGTTATATTCATTATATATTCTCTAAGATTGAAATGATCTTATTTTTTATTTTATTAATTTATAGGTATTGTAAAATAGAAATAAACACCTTGTTTTGGTGTCGATTTTCCATGGATATTTTAAAACATATTTTAAGTATGTTAATTTGCTTAAAAAACAATATAAAAATAATATAGATCACGTAACATGACTCATTTACAATATTTGACTGAAAACACCATGGTTGACATTCCATGGCACGAATTAGAATTTAAATTGGCAACACTAAAACACCGCCGACGACGACGTTTCGTTTCGCGACACGGGCCAACTCATCGGTCTTTTTGACACAGAAATATGTTTATTTTCGGCAATAAATGTTATGAATTGTGAATTATTTATTACGATATAGATAAAACAATCAATTTTAGTCATGGAGGTGTATTATCTCGTTGTGGCTTTGAGTATTTTCTGGCATAGCACAGACGCTATCATGTGGAGCCTAGCCCCCAACACACAGAAGTGTCTGAAGGAAGAACTTCATGCCAACGTGCTCGTAGCGGGTGAATATGATGTTACGGAAGTACCAGGGCAACGAGTTGACTACATTGTAAGTTATTTCACCTATCTTAATGCGCCTGGACAATGTGCCGTTAGATCCAATATCTGTCATAAAAAACAATTTTACTCAGATTAAAAACAGGTGAAACTAAATAAAAGCTTGTAATGATCAGAGTTGCATGCTAGGTAATTGCATACGAGATCCCATGGCATAGGTTTCAATAGCGTATGCTACAATAATGTTCTTAAGTCAATATACATTTTAAATAATTTTTTTACTGTCAACAGATCCGTGACTCAAAAGGTCATATACTATCACAGAGGGATTCAATAACGAAGGGAAAGTTCACTTTTGTAACAGAGACGTACGACACATTCGAAGTGTGCTTTATATCGAAAGTTCCACCAGGTAAGCTTCTGATTCTCACATAATGTTCTCTTGACTTATATCATCTGTCTGTATGTGAATAAACAAGCATTATTTCCATTCTCTCTCACAATACAAATCTAGGGTGAGCCTCAGGGAACAAATGTATAAATTAGTCACAAGAAACTACATTATTTCAGTTCAGAAACTACATGATTCTATGCTTTTTGTTTTTAAATTTCATTTAGGGAACCAACAAACACCTTCCAAGCTTGAAGAGCTTCAAGGAGGCTTCACTACTCCAAAAATGCATCCTTTGCCGCCAAATGTAGATTTATCAGAGAGAGGTAATAGGTAGCTCTTTTACACTAGCATTCTTGGCCTAATTCTATTGTCTTTATTTTAATATCTTGTAAGCTTTATGTTTGTAATTGACCACAAATCTAACCCAGTTGCAAACAAGAACTCCATAGTCTGGTTTTCCACATCTACATTACCTTTTAGTATGATTCAAGGGGCAATTGTTTTCAGTAAATTGCCAATGTTTGAGATACATTGCTAACACTAATATGTAAGTTATTAAAAATGTGGACTGTTTTGGTGTTTAGTTGCCCTGTTCATTGGAGGATATTTGTTGTCGACAGCCCCGTTGGCTCGTTGGTAGTATATCTGCCTTGAGAGCTGTAGGGCGTGGGTTCGATTCCCACTCAGACCAAACATTTTGTAAATAAATAAATGTTTGTTCTGTGTCTGGGTGTTCTGTATGTATTTACAAAAAAAAAAAGTATTTATGTATTCTATCAGTTATCTGACTTCCATCACACAAGCTCTGCTTAGTTTGGGGCCAGATGGCGCTGTGTGTATAATCCTATGATATTTTTTTTATTTATTTATTTAGAAGGGCACAGACTGCAATTTGAAATGTACAGAGTAGATTTTTATCATTTGAATTACTCACAGTTAGAATTTGTCAGTGCTTTAACACCTCTTTTAACTGGATTAGTTTGATGGTTTAATGGGCAGCAACTTCCAAAACATCCATTCTTGTATTTTTTTAGTGGAAACTTCTTTTCATGCATTGAGTGATTTTTTGGTAAGGGTAAAACTTATAGGTTTGCATCACTCATATGCTAATAATGCAACATGTTTTAAAGTTTTCACTTCTGTCTGTAGTCTCAATGACTGCCTATTTTTTTGTCTAAATACTATAATAATTAATGTACAATCTATTATTTTTTGTTTTTCCAGAGCGCAGAAGTGTCAACCAAGATGTGTCATTGGATATCAAAATTGGGATTGAAGCCAAAAATTATGAAGGTGTAAGTATGAAAATATTTTTAGTTTTATGTTATAATATTAGACTCAATCTGAAAGAACTGTTCAAATTAGTATTCTTCTTTACTGCTAAAGTTTTGTATAGCCATGCTCACAAGCTATAAATCAGTTAGATCATGGCAACAGCTAATTGAAATTTGGCCATGTTACAATAGCTCTGATCTGGCCATGTTACAATTGTATGTATAATGACTATGTATGATCATGAACTAAGTCCGTTGGATAAATTAAAACACATTTAATTGAAATTTGGCCATGTTTGATTATAAACTGAGTCAGTCTGATCATGATGACCCATCTAATTGAAGTTGGGGGTTATAAGGCATGCACTGACATTTTATCTTCTGTTGATTATACCTAAGAGGTGTTGTAGAATAATCTGTGTAAAACTCTACATGCCATAGTGCAATTTATGTATTGGAAAACATAGAAAATATTTTTATTATTAGTTTTTATAGCTGAAAATAATTGTATCATAAATATTTTCTGAATAGTTTCAGCTTTAGTATGACTACTTGATTTTTTTATGAAAATAATAATGTATTTATCTCTCCATGGTCATTGGGCCGTTGTGACTGCATCATCAGAACTGGGTAATCCTTCTCTGGACTATGTTGCACAGATTTTATTAACTTTTCTAATGACATAGTCCATATCACGTTTTTGTTAACAACATTAACTCCACAAATACCCTTTGGATATGCTGTACAGTGTACACACAGTGTTTTTAAGTTGTACGTCTGCATTTGATAATATTCACAATAACTTATCTATTGTTAGGTGATGTTGTAGTTGAACATGAAGTATATACCTATTCACTTGGACCATGAAAATATCTAAATCTAAGGAAACAAGGAAAAGTGAATCCCATCATTAACTGTATGAAATAAACATGTAAGATTTGATTACAGTTAAAGCCTTCCTTGTCCGTCTACCTTGTCTTGGTGGTTTTTAGAATTAATTCTAAAGCATAATAATCATATAAAAACAATCTCTTCTAAGTATTGTCATTTTCATGATAGAACTAAATAATAGAATTTGCTTTGATTAAAGGCCACCACTTTTTTTAGTACTGTTAGGTAATCTGCTGTAGAAACTCCTAATCTGAAAATTTTAATGATAGCTCAATAGTTTTTTGTTTGTACCTTATGATGACAAGCGAGGGTTTACATCCCAATAATGAGCTTGAGCTGCTGGTGAAGAAAAACAAAATAGTTGAAAATCTGCTGCCAAGCACTTACACCCTCACCTTCTGGCACCCTCACTTGAGAGCCAGTTCCATTCCATACTAGTTGTGTTACCATCTTTGACCACAAGGTCACTTAACATCAAGTGAGTTGTAATCACATGGTGGTAGGGTACTTTCTAGTACTCTGTGGGCTAGCTACCCTCAAGTCAAAATCTGCCGCCAAGCATCTAACGGTTCATCTATGTGTTCTGGCATCAAATTTAACATCAGGTGAGCTGTGGTCAAACACCTAGCCAGTCAAACATTTAAAAAAAAGTTGACCTGCTATTCGGTATCTGATGTTTTATTTAGATTCGAGAGCTAAAAGTCAAAATAGGTTGGACAGATGGACACAGTAGGCTTAATAATATGGTTCAGTTGGACACCCTTTGGGTTCAGATCCCTAATTAATTTTTTTCTCCCATGAAAATACTTGTGTGAGCCACTGCACTGCATGTGCTATAAAGGGTGAGTGAGTTGCAAAAACTGTTTGTTTGAAGTAATTTTCCCTTCTATCTTGACATTTTAACAACTAACTACATGTAACTAATACAATTTCAAATATAATTATAGTAGTAGTAAACCATTAAGATGTGTCTTTACTGTGGCAATGTAAGCGGAGTGGAAAGTAGTCGCTGGAATCAATCAATATTTGATATTTTTACAACTTAGTTGACTGACCACAGCTTACCTGATGTTAAGTGACGGTATGGTTGATGATAGAAAAGTACACCTGGCCTGGAATAAAACTGGCTCTCGGGTGAGGCTGTCGGATCATACCGTTAGGTGATTGGCAGTAGATTTTCAGCTTGATGGTGCTAGCCAGCCAAGTACTGGTAAATAACCTTTACCTTTACTTGGTGGTAAATCTCCTTAGCAGGAAGTCATCTAGGTAGGTACCACCGCAGTACCAGTTATTCTGCCGCTAAGCAGTAGTGTGTAAGCATTACTGTGTTCCGGTTTGTAGGGTACTGCAGCTAGCGAAATTACTGGGCTGTTGAGACTAACTCTATCAAAAGTCTCAAAGTAATGAGCGCCAAAGCAGTGATGCCCTGGACTTTATTTTGGCACTTAAAGTTCTGTGTATCACTGTGATGGTCAGGCGTTATCTCTTACCATCAGGAGAGCGTCTCGTTCGTCTCAAAACTTTTTACATACAAAAAAAAAAACCTACCATGACGCTATAGTTTCCTCACAATGTTTTCCTTCACAGCAGTTCAAGCTTATTGTTGGAGTTTGAACCCATATACAAAAAAATACCAAAATAATTTATTTACAAGGGGCTACAAATATACCAAATATACTAGTACTAGTGGACCCTGCACTAGGAGAACCTGTGTCGCTGTATATGCTTCAGCAATGATGATCAAATTCCATTTTTTCGGTAATTGATTCCTACAAGTTTCCTCTACGCTTTGCTGGTTTTCATCGCAGTAGAACATCAGCCTCAAATAATTTCATTGTGTTTATGTATGTAATAAATATTTCTTACTAATGGTGTTTCAACTGAATTTAAGTCATTAACGTCTAAGTACACATGTTCGATCACAAACTCCCTAGCCAGACATGCAGGACTCTTCATCATCATTGGTTATCAGTTCTGCGTGCTAGGTTAGGTACACATTGCCCCTTCAACTAGCTAATTCACTGAGCTAAGAGTAGGTTACTTTAGTTTGTCTATGGATCTTCTCACTTCTGATTCAATTTCGTAGGGAAATAGGAGCATAGCCCTCTCCATAGTTTATAGTGTTACTTTGAGCTTACCAAGAAGGGACATAGATCAGAGATCAACACTCAATAATTTACGGTTTTCACAAAATATACCAAACTAGCTGCGCCCCGCGGTGTTACCCGCTACATGTTTTCAGGATAAAGAGTATTTTATTTAACAGAGCATTTTTATTAACATTAATTTCCACCTCTATAAATGGAATAACGGTACATTTCGACCTCTATGTATAAGCCTCTGTAAATGAGACAAATATTATTTTAAACCTGTCTAAATGGAAAACTGGATAAAAGAAAACCTTTTTAAATGGTACAAAATTCTTGGTCCCTTGACATCTCAATTAACCAGGTTTCACTGTATTATAAAATTATGTAGGTATAAATTTAAATTTGATTAAAACATTTATCTTCAATTCAACAGTAATTAGATCAGGTGGACTGCAAATAAGGTTAAAAAAGTACTAGAATTAAAACTACTAGCCTAACCTAGAACATACAGATTCTATTTTTTTTTTTTAACTTTCTTATAATAATATTAGTTTCCATTTTCAGCCACTTTTTCACTGGCGCGTTTTCAGTTTTCATACATTTTGGTTTAATGTAATGACACAGATTGTAATGCTGTATGTTCTAATCGACAGATCGGTGAAGCAGCCAAGTTGAAGCCGATGGAGCTGGAGTTGAAGAGGTTGGAAGACCTTTCCGAGGCTATTGTTCAAGACTTTACCATGATGAGGAAAAGAGAAGAAGAAATGAGAGACACCAATGGTAAATGTCCATTCATTAGACTTAAATTGCTTATCTACTAATACAATATACTTTTACACTAAATTAAAGCTAGTGTCATGACAGGCCAGTCAGGGTGAACAGAGTGATATTTGATTGATTGATTACCTCTTTATTGCACACACTAAAAAAAAAAACAATACAGAAGAAATAAAATTAATTTATAGGTGTAACAACTGGCGACCTTATTTGAGTCTCGGTACTCAAATCAAATGTGAATGTTTGTTACTCTTTCACGCAAAAACTACTGAACGGATTTGAATGAAATTTGGTATCACTGAGTGACATAGGTTATATTTATATTGTTAATCGAGTTTTGTTTTCCCGCGCGAAGCCGGGATGAGCTGCTGCTATATAATACAATTATTACTAACTATTGTAATCGTACTAATAATAACATGCTTTGACTATCACATTTCTTATATTGGTGCTTTTTTTGGTTCATCACTGAGTAAACCTAAGATTTTTTTTTTTTTTTAATGTAAAAAATTATGAAACGAACGAGACGCTCTCCTGATGGTAAGAGATAACGCCTGTCCATGACCATTACAGCGATACACAGAACTCTGAGTAACAAGACAAAGTCCAGGGCATCGCTGCTTTGGCGCTCATTACTTTGGAGACTTTCGATGGTTAGTCTCAACAGCCCAGTAATTTCGCTAGCTGCAGTACCCTTCAAACCGGAACACAGTAATGTTTACACACTACTGCTTAGCGGCAGAATAACTGGTACTGCGGTGGTAGCTAGACGACCTCCCGCTAAGGAGATCTACCACCAAGTGAACTCTTAACTTCTAACTATCTGAGCTTAGTAAATAACAAAATGATTTGATGATAGTTTCCTTTGTCATCTTATTTCAGAGTCAACCAACAACCGGGTCCTATTCTTCAGTATATTCTCCATGGTCTGCCTCCTGGGTCTCGCCACATGGCAGGTCTTATACTTACGTAGGTACTTCAAGGCCAAGAAACTGATTGAATAATTATGTAACTTGTTTAAGGGCTACCATACACGGGGCAGAATTAAACAGGTTGCCTACAGTTTGGCAACACCAGAAGCGACTGGATAATTTATTTTCAAATCGCATCAGTCGCATAATCATACTCTATTTGTGTCAGTTAGAACTGAAGGTAAAACTGATCGTGTATCGTAGCCTTAACGTGGGTAAAGTCACTTGTGACCTCAGCTTTGCACAAACTTTACTCCTTTCTCTGCTGGCAATACAGAACAAAGTTAATATAAAAAGAAACATATCGCTCCATTTAGTTGATCTCGTCTTAGAGACATTTGTATCTAACATCACAGAACGCTAGTAACTTTACCCACGATAATAGATCTTATAGTTTACAATATTTAAAGCAGTAAGATTTTGGAAATACCTACCTACTTAATACAGATTTCTAATTTAATATTTTTGTTGTAAATGATTGAGTTTGTCTGTTTACGGATGTAAAATAAAATTTATTTAAAATATTTATGGCTTTTAACATTAATTTCACAGAATGCTCAAGTTTTCTCGGGATTAAAAATTTTCAACAGTTATAAGAATTACTGGCTAGGTGTTTGGCTTGGAATAGAACTGGCTCTGAAGTGCGATAGAAGATGGCGGTACACACCATTAGATACTTTGTGTCAGATTTTCAACTTGAGGGTAGTAGCGAACCAGTTGAGTACTAGGAAGTATCCTTCCATCATGTACCGTGATACATAAGATTTGAGTAGCATAACAAAGGCCAGAGCATCGCTGCTTTGACGCACATTACTTTGACTTGCGATGTCTTACCAGTCTTGTAATTTCGCTAGCTGCAGTACCCTTCACCTTGGTTTCAATTGCCGTTCACGGGTGATCAATTTTTTTCTAATAAAAATAACGTAACCAATTTTTTATGCAAATTGCCATGCTAGATCAGGGGTTCCCAAACTTATTTTGTCTACTGCCCACTTTGAGAATAAATTATTTTTTAGCGACCTCCATTTTTCACCTATTTAAAAACCTTAACATGATTTTTATTTTATATATTCAACATAACAGGGCCCATTTTTTTCTGGGTGTCTTACCGCCCCCCTTTAGGCCTACAGCGCCCACAAGGGGGCGTTATCGCCCGCTTTGGGAAAGGCTGCTCTAGATTGTAGTCAGATACGTTAGTCCCAAGTTGACCAGTAATGTAATGCAAAATCTTACTGCATTTACCAATATGGACAGTCCAGATGAGAACACGACGATGTGATATGAACCAGGGAACTAAAATGTTAACTTTACCACTTGCACAATCGCACCTGGCATTCTACGAGTATATATTGTGATAGATAACTCATCTTTGAAAGTACTTATACGTACTATGGATGCTCTTCACGTATCAATGTCATAATTAGGTAGTCGATCTATGAAATATTGCACTAGAAGGTTAAATAAAAATCTGACATTTCGGTAACTTATTTTAATCTCGTAAAAATTTTACTATGAAACAGGCATTTTTATATCTCATTGATTTATCATGGTTCTTCTTATTTCATCTCACATCACTCGAGATTTGTTTACCGTTGCAGCATTATTAAATAATACATAATTCATAGCTCACTTTCACATGCAATTTTTCAAAGAAAAATTACGACTCGTGAAGTATTGAACATAAAACCTCTTGGTTTTCTTTAGGTACTTATTCCATTGTTTTTAATAAAAAACTAAACTAAATGTTATAGTTTGTTAAAAAAAAACCAAGGACGACCGAGTGAAACTCTAGTTTCGGTCATATCTAAAGCTTTTATGTAACTCCGATTTTATATCGATTTGTGAGATTAACGTACAAATTTATAAAAAGTGACAGTGTCCCTAAGGTAAGTGCTAACTGCTATTTTCATACATTTGACTATCGTTTACCACGCTCTACATCAATACTTCGGGGAAGAAAATTCGTAAGTTACTTTTTTTTTTATTTAACGATCGATAATTTAAGAGTCAAAATTAAAAATAGAAGCTTTTAACTACCTTTTTATTTTTAACCTGTAAGAACCAATTTTTTAAATAAAAACCGTTGCAAATTCTAATTTCATTGTACCTCTAATAGGTTAGGCGTTTCGCCACGGTAATCAAAAACGTTCGGACGTAAAAGTAAGCGTCATTATCAACTATTATAAGTCCAGAATAAAAAAAAAATATGAGCAATTTTTTTTTGTTTACCTTGTTAAGTTTATATTCCACGGCCTTTCTTCCCTAGAGTATCAAAATAGTTCTCGCAAATATGCTAGACCCACTATTCATTGATTTTGGTATTAATCTAGAGATACAATTTCTTTGCGCTACAGTAAAAGTATTCAAGATTTTGAAATGTCACAGTTCTTGTCAGTTCAATTCTATTATAGTCGTATTCGTTTTATAGTATGCATGATGGGTGGACGATGTCCCCATCGAGAGTCGAACCTACGTAACCAATTTGCACAGGACCGAAGCGGATTGCAAAGAAAGAATGAGGTTTATAGGCAGTAGGATGTATAGTGGCAAGGATAGGGTTGATGATAATTATGAATGACATATGCTCTCTCTCGCACAACCGCACGCGTAATGTCAAATTCCAAAAAAAGTTGTATCTGTCTATTCGCTTTTATTAAATTTTTAGATACATGATGCAGCTATCAAACGGTAGTTTCACTACGTACGCTATCTATTGAGAGCAATCCGAACTGGCAATTTAAAAAAAAAAACATTTTTCGTCTGTTCCTTTGTTTGCCAGTATTCAGAACTAAAAAAATAATTTCAAATCGGATGAGCCGTTTTCAAGTAACAACCCGATACAAAATATTTACTTTTTAGAAAATTACACTCATTGACAATTCCAAAAAAAAATGTGCGAGAGAACATTGGCCATGAAAAAAGAAACACAGTAACAGCGCTTTTTTTTCTAATCTACGCAACATATTTTAATACAACTTTCACTATGAATTCATGAATTTAATTTCCGAAAGATTTCTATTATACTTGCAAATCCGCGACAGTCTAGTCTCAGTCCGCTCAGTCGTCCTTATTTGAAGATACCTAGGCAGTCTTAATTCAATAACAACTGTTTAAACAGGCTATCGAAATAGCTTTCTTTAATCTCATGTAGATAATATAGAATAGTCTGTACGAATTAAAAAACAGTTGTGATAAACTGACACAAACTATAAAAACATTCTGAGTGTTATGTAACATTGAATTTTGTTTTATTCTATGAAAAGAGAAAACCATACGAAATCTAATATTCTATCGTGAATTTCGTATGAACGATGTTTGTTCGCGCCAATGAAACGAATGAATTAAATAAAACGAGGCCAGAAGCAATCACTAAAACCTACGATCGTTTCATTCGTTCAAACTTTATAGGAAGACGATTAAATCTGGCGATTGATCTTTGAAAGAGACACAAACAATGATTTCTATCATTATCGTTGGACACGATCTTCGTGGATTCAAGTCTCACTGTATCAGCATCTTAGGACAATCATATGCCTGTAATAATTAAAAAAATAACTATTAAGATCCTGCCCTGTCCTTTTTAATCTTTCAAAACTGATATCAGGCTATCTCTTTCGCACATCAGATCCGAAATCGGATTATATCGTACGTAGAGGTAATATTTTGTGGCAATAATGTACTTACCCTAACTTTCTCTAAGTGTATTTGCCAGCCCCGGATCTGGCGCCCTCTAGCGTTTCGAGAGAAATTATTTGTTTTACAACCAATTTATGTAAGTATTTTCAAGGTCAGCGTAAATGACCACATCATCGCTTACCATCAGGCGAGTTGGTAGCTAAGCGCGGAATTAAACGCGTTAAAAAATATGTGATTTTATTCATTCAAACACGAATAATTATGTTTGAAGTAACATGGCGTCCTGTAACATTGCCCCCCGGGGCAGATACCCCGGTTTGCCCCTCCTTAGATCCGGAGCTGGTATTTGCAATAAGTTACATTACACAATAAATTAAATGCAAAACATTTTACCAGCATGTCTACATTTACATCATATTACATTATCTAGGTTTTACCATCTTCATTGATGTTTAGCATACTTTGAGAACTCCTGGAATGTCACTCAATATATCAACAGAGAAATAAGCGCCATTCGTTTTCGAATTAGAAAATAAAGGTATAAAAATAATTTATATAATACATACAACACAAAACGCCAATGGCGTATAGTATAGAGTTAACACAAAGATCTTTAAAAGTATAGATTCAGCAGTGACAAAACCAATATTGTTAAAATTTTCAATTTCAAGAAAAGTCAATCATATTGTTACTCTATTTCGGTACGTTTCTCAATACACGACTATAAATACAAGTCTATAAAAACAGCGTGCTTTGCACATTGTTTAATTTATGAATCGGTCGTTTTAGAGATCTTTGGTTATACATACAAAAAGTATTAAAATTCGGCTAAACATTTACACATAAAAACTGAACATAATCCATAACACTATCTCACAATGATAGATTTATTCATTCATTAAGTTACTTTCCTTATTTACATACATTGGTACATCTCTAGTAACGAAAATTTATGTCGGCTGGTACGTTACACGATTCTGATGTACTACATTTTCGATATCAAAGTTTGCGTTCATCCTAGTAAAAAAAAAGTGAAATTTACCTAGATATCAATATAATATGTAGATGGGTACTTTTGGTGGTTCGATCGGTGGACTTAATTTTTTTACTAACGTTTTTTTTAAATAGTTTTGACATGTAATAGGTACATATTATACGACGTAATAAAAATCGCGGGTTTAACCTGGACAAGATTGGACCGGGATGAGTGGCGTACAAGAAGAGAGTCCTATGCTCAGCAGTGTGCGATTACAGGCTGATGATGATGATGAAAACGTATATTAAATTTTTAATTTAAATAAATATAGCAGGACATTACGCACAGCGCCATCTGACCCCAAACTAAGCAAAGCTTGTATTATGGATGTCATATAACTGATAGAATACTTATATGCATATTTGTGACATAATATTTGACATTTAATTTTAAGAAAATTATTACGTATTTATTACTTGTATAAATAATTTAATTACAGCTGAACTAAGTCAAAATACTTAATTACAGACAATGGCAGGGAGCATTCTCACCACGCTGATAAAAACTACAAAAGTTGATATATATAGCAAACACATCACACGTTCTTATTCTGAATTGGGGCTATAAGTCCTTTACTGTCATTCCGGGGTGTTTTGTGCATTTCCTACCAACTACCAGAGACGACAATACCTATATCGGAGCAAGGCTATTTATAAGCTGCATAGTAACCCTAGTGGGCAAAAATGATGGTGTAAAGCAATCGGCCTTTTGTGAATTATAGCTATCGCATTTTGTGACTTGTTATTGGTCAAAATAGAAATCTATAGGGTCATGTCCCAAACTTTCGGGTTTGAGGAAAGCGGCTTGTGGACGTGAAGTTTCGAAAGCTGCTATGGCATGTTACACTCGCATAAATTAAAAAGTTTGGCACAGTTTTTTTAATGACACGACAGAATTAATACCGTGACTTAGCGCTTAGAATCTATCTTACTCCCGTGCAGCTCATCTTGTAAGGTAGGTTGCTAGATCGATGTAATGTCTATAAAATATTAAGTCGTTAGCACCACAGTAGTCAAGTATTGAATCGAAACGGTTAGTATATCAGAATCAACGTCTATGGACATAGAACAGTAAATACCAGACAGACTGCCAAATCATATCGCCGAGCTTCGCTCCACTTCGTGTACCGATTTACCTTGGTCCCCTAAACATCAAAGTGGGGAATAGTCCAACTGCACCGTCAGATGCTTTACCCCTGCTTCCCCGAATATCCTCGCCGCTTGTTCCGTCACGTACCTTGGATCCACGCCTTTTGAAACTTCAATTTTGATCGCGCCTACGTGGACGTCGCTACACAACGTCCAGAAATGTGGCTCTAAGACAGCGTGAACGCCGGCTAAGCCTACGACACGCGTGTAAAGGTTGGGTAGTGCTCGCTCGATCGTAGAAGGAGTCCTTTGCATGAGCACACCCGCCGAATCACGCACTAGAGGCACAACACTCGCGGCGATTAGCAAAGCTATGGCCATGGAGCAGATGGGGTCTGCGCGCATCCACCCGAATGTCTTCATCAGTATAGCGGATATGATCACGCCGACGGATCCTAGCGTGTCAGCTAGCACGTGTAAAAATACTCCTCGCATGATGGCAGAGTCGCCGCCCGTCGGGGCTTCGATCTCCCCGTGTGAGTGGCCGTGGTTATTGTGCGAATGCCCGTGGCCTCCGTGGGAGTGCCCATGGCCACCGTGCCCGTGGCCATGACCGTGGTGGAAGGCGTAGATGCCCACCAAGTTGACGAGTAAACCGAGGACAGAGATGAGGATCAGGCGCTCGTGTTTCACCTGGAAAGTGAAAAAATGGTTTCAATAAATGTTGAGCATAATAATTGTTGACTCACATGCTAGAATGTTTGGCATTAATTTATGATTTTTTTTTTTTTTTTTATGGTTGACAGGCTAGTTGTTTAACCACAGCTCACCTGATGTTAAGTGAAGGTGTGGTCGAAGATGGTAAAGCACACCTAGCCGGGATGGTTTTTGACTATAAAAAGCCCGCCCTACTTTATATAGGATAATTCATAGTTTTATACGTATCGTAGGTACTTACTTTATTTTTTAAATTCTTACTTTTCTTTGCACTAATATTATAAATGTGAAAGTTTGGATGGATGGATGGATGTTTGTTACTCTTTCACGCAAAAACTACTGAACGAATTAGGATGAAATTTGGTAATAAACTAAATATATACCTACCTTGAATATTAAAAATGAACCTCCGCAAAATAACGCCTGAGTCAATCAAGTTATTATGTACTTACATCCATCCATCCATCTAAACTTTTACGTTTATAATATTAGTGGGATGTACGTAAAAACTCGAATTTTAAAGCTGGTTCGCTATGAAAGTAATTTGTTTCGGTTTTGATCGCAGTTTATACTCAGCAAAAAGATTTTGTTTATGCCACACGTGGCAATACGGGACAAAACGTAATTGTAAGCAACAGTGAACAGGTAACAGTGATTGTAAGCAATCACTGTTACCTATGGGATATCTGCAATACCGAGAGTACAACAAAATAGGTTGCCGATTTTTAAAGATTCTTTTAACACGCCTTTCGAAGAACCCAATGTTGTAACTACGCGGGAACACGGAAGAAGAAAGATCATTCCACATTCAAGTTAAATTAATAACCAAGTGGAGCATGATTCCAGCTAATCTACAGCAACACAATAGAAGTAAAAAGTTTTTTTTTTGTAACAAATAATGAGACGAACGAAACGCTCTCCTGATGGTAAGAGACAACGCCTGTCCATGACCATTGCAGTGATACACAGAACTCTGAGCAACAAAACAAAGTCCAGGGCATCACTGCTTTGGCGCTCATTACTTTGGAGACTTCCGATGGTTAGTCTCGACAGCCCAGTAATTTCGCTAGCTGCAGTACCCTTCAAACCGGAACACAGTAATGTTTACATACTACTGCTTAGCGGCAGAATAACTGGTACTGCGGTGGTACCTACCTAGACGACCTCTTGCTAAGGAGATCTACCACCAAGTAAAGTAATGCAAAGGTTAAAAGTACCTACCTAAGAGTGTAAGTCAATACGTACAAGTTATTAAAAAAAATCCAAACTTACTACTACTTTTCTTACATTATGAATGAATAGAAACTACATTTCTCAATTTGTATATAAATAACCAGCGATTCACAATACCATACCCGTGGGGCACGTGCCCCATTTCCACATTTCAGACAATGCCGTCAAGATTACGTGCTCAAGTTGAAGAAACCGAGAGGCGGTGGGGCAATTCAATGTCAACATTATTTCAGAAGCACAGTGACGAAATTTGCTTGGGACACGGTGAAAGTTCCGGTAGTCGATAGTAGCATTCAGAGTTTGTAGTAGTAAAATTATTGCTCGATTAGGCATAATGACTAAGATTGAGCTTGAGCTGCCGATGAAGGAAAACATCGTAAGGAAACCATAGCACGGTACTTTCTAGTACTCGGCTGGCTAGTTACCACCCTAAAGTTGAAAAGCTGCCACCAAGCACAGTTTCATTTTTTTCAGAGACAGTTTCATTTCAGGTTTCCATCTTCAACCACACTGTCGCTTAACGTCAGGTGAGCTGTGGTCAAATACCCAGCATTTCAAACAAAAAAAAACAAGTTAAATTAATAAGTGTGCCACGAAACAATTGCGTTCCACATATTGGGAAACCAAGTGAAGCTAGATTTCAGTTACTCCATAGCAATACAATAGCAGTTAAAAAGTACAGACTAATGCAATTTTGCTGTTACAACTTTTGAATAAAGTAACTAAAATAAAAAATAAAAACTCTTTTACAGCTAAATTAATTGAAATTACAACAGTGTGTTTATGGTAACTCCACGCAACCATCAGTTCCATTCGTTCTACTGATAATAAAACAATACAGTTATAAAATTGATCTTTGAAAATAAATATTCGACTTTATGTTTTTTTTCGCAAAGGTTGAATTTTTAATAATGTGGGTCAACTGCACCTTGCAAGTATTTCGAAGATTAGCGAAAAACTGGCTAACGATAACAGTTATTGCAATTTTTAACCTGTCCCATCTATCACTTACTTTTTTTCAATCATCATCATTTTCAATTGTCTAAAAGACCTACCTTTTGAAAACCAGATAACTGATAGAATACATAATTATAATATTTTTTGTTTTGTAAATACATAAAGAACACAAAACAAACATTTATCGTTACAAAAATGTTTGATGGAAATCGAAATCACGCTCTAGAGCTCTTGAAGCAGCTATTCTACCAAATGAGCTAATGGGGCAGTCATTGCCGGGATTGTCTTCCAAACTATTGTAGAAATTTCTATGATCAGCTTAAGGTTAGTTTCTCTGCTTATGCAGCAAACTTTGGAACAAACTCACTGTGATGTTGTAAACATGAAGTATGTCTATCTATTTTTCTCTGTCAGACTTGCATTGTAATAAAGCAAATCATAAGTATTGAGTAACTGTATATAATTGTTCTATCTATTAGTCTTTATCTATCAAATAGTACTAGTAAGTATGGGTACTTAAGTTTTCCTTATCACTAAGTTCTTTATCATTAAGTTTATCAACGCCATGCAATAGAAAATTGAGATATGATTATTTATAACAGTTGCTCTAGTATAAAACACGTGAGATAACAATTTTAGATTGCATAATCAATTTTAAGTTCACTGTTAGATTGTTTCAAGTTGATTTATGCAATAAATCATGATTTAGGTCTGATAAAAATTTAATTTTATATGATATCAATATTGTAAGTAAAATTTTATTGCTATTTATTCTGTTACTTGTAGGATATGAGAAAACAAATAAATTAGTCCACAGAAATATTTTAAGCTAAAATGCTTTGTTTTTACACATACTTACTTAGTATGACAACTAAACCGTAACTACTACCAACTATCTTAACTATCTTATCCGGCAGCCTCACTTGAGAGCCAGTTCCATTCCAGGCTAGGTGTGCTTTACCATCTTCGACCACACCATCACTTAACATCAGGTGAGCTGTGGTCAAACACCTAGCCTGTCAACCGTAAAAAAAAAACTTAGATCTATATAAATATTATCACTTCATCAAGTCTCAAGTAGTCCTATATTACGGTGCTAAATTCAGAAAGAACATTTGTTAAGTAAACAGTGCCAGAGAATGCCACTCATTGCAGTCATCCGACATTTAAAATTTCTTCTACATTGTCATGGATGGAGCATGCATCAACCATAACACCACCAGGCGAATTGGTGGCCAAAATACAATCTATAATTTAAAAAAAATAACAAAAGTACCTCTGGTGGTTCGATAGCTCTCTCCACAGCTTCACTCATTATGAAGAATGCAATGAATAAAAGGAAGAGTCCATTGACAAAGCCGGCGAGAACTTCAGCTCGTGCATATCCATATGAGTAACGTTCATTGGCTCTCCATTTGGATATGACAGAGGCAGCCAGCCCCGCTACCAGCCCCGTGCAGTCAAAGAACATGTGGAATGCATCAGAAATTAGACCTGCAAAATCAACATTTTATAAATTAGATCTTTTAATTTTATTCAACTTAAGCTCATAATGATAAACAACAGGTTTTGGATATTCTTTCAAATATGTAAATGCAAAACAACCCTCATTTTTTTAAAGATAATTTCCATGATCAACCTGCTTATCATTCCTGGCTGGACATAAGCCCCTCTCTATGGTGCTTGTGGTATTTATATTGTCTTTGGATTTTCAAATCTAGTCACTTTATTATCATTATGTCATTATGTAATTTAAACCTATACATGGGTCAGTAATACAAGGCACTATACAGATGGAACCACCCACAAGTTTGAATGCTAAAATGTTTCATTGATCTTGATGTGAGAATAAACAAATTGTAGGGCCATCTAAATAAATAAATATAGAGAGATGAATTTGACTCCTACTGAAAGTCTGAACCCTGGTTGCAAGAAGTATTTTATTTATATATTTTATATTATATATTATACCGTATAGCCCCATACTACACAAAGCTTGTACTTTGGGAACCAGAAAACTGATAACACATATACTGAATTTTTTCAAATACTTATAGAATGTGAAAAATCTAGCCATGTTAATCACACAAATGTCTGTCTCGGGTGGGAATTGAACCCACACCGATCAGATCAGGAAGCGATCTCCTGCCAAATATACTAACAAGGTAGTTAAAGGAATGGAAGAAGGGAAAGCCTAAAATGCCCTATAACTAATAAAAATTAACAGATGAATTGTATTTATTCATCATAATTTTCATACACACAGCATAGCACCTAAATAGTAGTCATTAACAGTCAGAATAGGCTAGCTGAGGATAATATATAATCTCATTTAAGTAATTGCAGTCAAAACTGAATATAACAACATTGTTTATAATGAGAGATCAGTTATAACAACCAAATGGCAAGGTCCTGGCCAAATCCCTATATAAACTAATAGGTAAACATACTGCCTATAACAACATCGGATACAGTGAATAATTTTTTTTTTGATAAATGAAAAAAACACTTAAAATTATTGTTTACTTATGTGAATTTATGAAACATTTTAATAAGGCATTACATAGGTCATGCTTCTCAACATTTTGAAATTATTTCAGTTGAATGTTGTTATTATAAAACTAGCTATGTATTCTTAAAAATAAAAAATAAAAATGCCCAGTAAAACTGTTGTGATAACAAAAATAAAATGTTGCAAACAAGTAAATATGTGAAGACATAAAAACAATTTTATTGCAAACTGTGGAAGCCATTGACAATTACTAAAATGCTGATTATTCAGTCAAATCCACAAACTATTTAATATATAACTTAAATTTCTTGGTGAACCACTACTAACATAAAAAAAAAATTACTCACCTAAACTGTTTGTCCATATTCCATAGAATAGCTCGACGAATGCAAAAGACAAGTTCAGGATCAAGAAAAGGAAGAGATTTCTGGAATTCTTATCAGCATAAATTAATCTGAACCAACTCTGGACCTTGTCGCCGATTCCTCCAGCAGGGCCTCTGTGCCCTATCTGGATACGCGTGTCTTTCTGCACGAGGGGCAACATTGTGTCTTGTATTCTTTCCCGGTGTCCGAATCAATTCATCACAAAACAATTCACACAGTAATCACAAAAACATATCGAGAAACATGCATACGTGTACTTCACTGTCGGTTTATAACCTTAACATTAATGAATTAGCCGAATTTTTAACTAACTTTGTAAAAACCGATCTTACAACTGATGACTAGAGAAGTAATGCGATCTTCTAAATGCATTAATTCTAGTAGATTAATTTAATTTTCGACATCGAGGGACAGCTCGACAACATACACTTTTTGATGTATGTATCTCTATCTCATGTCTGTCAGTGATCTCGTCTACAATGTCAAAGTCAAAATATGAAAATAGTAGCTATGTAGCAGTGTTGCCGCAACTGAGTCCCCAAAAGGTACATATCTAGCGCTGAAAAGGTACATTTTGGGTTAAAAAGGTACATCATCATCATCATTTCAGCCGTAGGACATCCATTGCTGGACATTGGCCTCCCCCATTAATGTTAAGTTGAAAAGGTACGTAACATGGACGTCATTACACATTATACATGGGAGGCTTATAAGGTACGCCAAATGTGTAAAATGTACGCTAGCGGCAACGCTGCTATGTAGACAAATCGGTAGATTTGAGCGCAAAAGTGGTGTAATAATTATGACACAAACATTTTTGGCTTAGCTTCTGTACCCTTTTTTTTTATCTCACGATAAACCAAACATCAAAAAAGTTTTAGTATCACGACGATAATAATGCTATACATATTATGCTTAGTATAATATATACATTGACTATTAAATACGTATGTTAATTACCTCAAATGCGGATCTATAATATTTATTTCGAATTTAGAATTTGTTGGTTGCAAGTCACAAGTTATTTTGAAAATGAGATAAGCTAATGAGTAATCTACTTAATATTGGAATCACGGTGATCAAAAGCAACCAAATAAGGATAATATTCCTTCAGCCTATTAACAGATTAATACTTTATACAGATTTAAAAGTATGCCCATAACGAGCATACATTGTAAATACAATTAGAAATGTGAGCGATGTTTATAAATTGGGAGAAAAGAATTAATAAATTCACAAGAACTAAAATAAAAATTTTAGAACTAGCAACATAATATTTAGAATATTTTAATAATAATAAAACTGTCAATTGATCCCCATGACCACCTACTGAGGCTATCTGAGATGGCCACGAATAAAATTTTATAAAATAAAAAAGTCAATTGACTGTGTGCTGCCTTTATTAAAAATTAATAGGATATAAATATTATAATCTCAATCTGAGATCTCAGTATATAACACTGAAGAAACCCAGTTTTCTTTACATAACTGACTAGTATGTTTGGTATAATTCTTCGTTATATAAATAATAAATATTCGTACCTCGACATAAAAAATAATTCGAGAAAATACCACAGATAACTATGGGAGCTTTATGTGTTAACGAATACAGAATATAAAAATCCTTTGAGTATCTTGATTATTTTAGCAAGCGAAATGAAAGTCATAGCTTTCATTGGTTGAACCTCAATTTCTACGTCATATCTTTATCACACACCAATAGGATTACAAGAAACAATAATTAATAATTTATGATTGGTACAACTCTTTATGTTTTTGATGAGTCATAGACTTTCAAACTGACACTCGTTTCCGGAAAGTTTTGCAATAAATCTATGCACTTAAGTTTATATTGTTTATGATCTACCAATATCTTGTTTATTTTTATTTAATTATTACTAATTTCAGTTAAGAAAAACGTATGATTACTGTTATTTTTCTACTTACGCTAAACGGAATAATTTTTTACATTATTATTCGAAAAAGGTTTCTATGGGTTTTGTTCAGCCCGCCAAAATTTTGAATTTGGCTCACCGGAAATTCGTCTATAGATGCGTTTGTTTCCGAAAAGTGAACGTTTCACGAGTCAACAGCAACGTCTTTCGAGAAGTTCTAGGCGCTGTTTGCGACATTTTTCCTACTTTTATCCGACATCCAATGTTTAATGTGATGAAATAACACGTCGTATAACGATTATTTTCATTATTAGTGTTCATAGTTGTAATTAAGTAATCGCTAGATTACATTATAAGCTAATATGGGCGACGAAAGCCACCCGAAAACTCTCTACGTCGGTAACTTAGACGCGAGTGTTACAGAAGTTTTCATATGCACGTTATTTGGACAAATAGGAGAAGTAAAAGGTTGTAAGATAATACGAGAACCCGGCAACGATCCATATGCATTCCTCGAATTCACCACTCACACGGCGGCGGCTACAGCCCTGGCCGCCATGAACAAGCGAGTCGTCCTGGACAAGGAAATGAAGGTTAATTGGGCGACGAGCCCCGGCAACCAGCCGAAGACGGACACTAGTAACCACCACCACATATTCGTCGGTGATCTCTCGCCCGAGATCGAGACACATATACTGCGGGATGCGTTTGCGCCCTTCGGTGAGATCTCCAATTGTCGGATAGTCCGCGATCCACAAACGCTCAAATCTAAAGGTTATGCTTTCGTATCATTTGTTAAGAAAGCCGACGCCGAAGCCGCTATCCAAGCGATGAACGGCCAGTGGCTAGGATCTCGCTCAATCCGCACGAACTGGTCGACGCGCAAGCCGCCGACCAACAGGCCGAACGAAGGCGCCCCTAGCAATAAACGGGCTAAACAGCCTACTTTCGACGAGGTATACAACCAGAGCTCACCCACTAACACGACAGTCTACTGTGGAGGATTTACAAGTAATGTTATTACCGAAGAATTAATGCAGAATACATTCTCACAATATGGTCAGATTCAGGACATACGAGTGTTCAGAGACAAAGGTTATGCCTTTATTAGGTTTACTACTAAAGAAGCAGCAGCACATGCTATTGAAGCAACACATAACACAGAAATAAGCGGGCACACAGTCAAATGTTTCTGGGGCAAAGAGAATGGAGGCTCTGAAAACCAGGTTTGTATTCATACCTAATTGAAAGCTTTTTTTCAGGTTTTCAAATTGGTTGCGCAAGTAACTTAATATGGATACTCTCAAGTCTTGCAATTGATGGAAACTGGTATGTAGTTGACCCGATGATGTAACATTAAGTTGGATTCAGTTGGCTACATAACTTAAAGTTACTTGATTATGTGATCCTTAGATATGTATGGGACTTGAATTTGTTGTAATTTTGCTATTATTATTGCAAACTGGGTAAGTTTTCTTGTTATTAGATTCTTTGAAAACTAAGCATTCTTAATGTGTTCGAAGTTTTGCTGTATGAGAAGGTTATGTACTATTATAATCATAAATAATAAATTCTGTTTTGCCACTCACTTAAGTAAGTAAGTTGTGCACATGAAAAACCTATGCTTAATAGTGGACTTATAAAGATAATATGAAAAAATATTTTTTAAACCTTATAAATGAAAAATCATAAACTTAATGTATGCTAAAACTTTACATAAACTCAAAAACCTAAAGTACACTAGCGGTAAACTAACTACAAATTAAATAACTAACAAAATCTATAAGTAAAAAAGGCATAATAGATAGATAATAGATTTCTTAAGGCCTAAAAACAACCAGCATAGTTCTGAATTTAGCATCAAAATTCATTAATGACAATTTATTTTATATTATATTAGTTTAGAAGGAAACTATAGCAAACTATTTACTAAAACAGTTAAAACAACAGCTTCAAATTTTTACCCATCAAAAAGAGAAAATTTCTTTAAATATGCTTATTGTACTATATGGATATACATTTTAATGTAAAAGGAATGAGACACTCCTGATGGTCAGAGATAACGCCTGTCCATGACCTTTACAGAGATACACAGAACTTTGTGTAGTAAAACAATGTTCAGGGCATCACTAGTTTAGCACTTATTACTTTGAGTCTTTCGATGGGTAGTCTCAAAAACCCTGTAGTTTCACTAGTTGTACTCACTAGTACCCTTCAAACAGGAACAGTATTGTTTACACTTGCATATGAAGTACAGAGACTCCATACAGCCTTGCCATATGAAAAAACATGGAAATGATAGCCCTTGTGTATACAGGGAATCCACCAGAGTACAGATAGTTCCTCATTCAGTGTTTTTGGTAATTAATGTTGTACTTATCTTCTGCCTAACTGTAGGTATATCAATGTTTCTTACACTGATGCTATAAAATAAGTGCTTAGTAACAACAGACTGTCTCATTCTTAATCTCAATCACCTAATTTGAGAAGTAGCACAAAAAATGTAAACAAAAAAGTCCCATCTTAAGTGTTTGTAAACATTCCTAGTTGACACTTGAGAATGTAACTCTGGTTATAGACTTTTCAAAATAACAGTGTAAAAAAAAATATATTTTAAATTTATGTATATGGTATTGAAATTTATTTACTGATGTTGAAATGTAATTTTTTTTTTTTAATGGGCTTTAAACATGGCTTGAATACCCATGAAAAGATTGTTCTATCACACTTGTCACAATCGTAATTTAATACTGATAGCAAATATTCTATTTTAAAATCTGAAAACAATTTTTCTTTGTGTACAAACAAAGTTTCATCACCATAATTACACACTTCTCAAATTTGCATTAGTCACATTGAGACAAAGAGAAAGCATACTGTTTGAAGATTTTACATTCTTTTTATTATCTTATTTTAGCACCTGTTGTTACTTTTGAAGTATATGCTTAGACTTTCATACAAACATTCAGCCACATTTGACTTCCTTGTTCATATCCCTTCTTATTAAAATTTGGTTTAAACTTTTCAAGGAATATAGCTGCTAAGGTTCTCAGGTCACAAACTGTTATCTATTATAGCGATGTATATTGTAGGGATGATAGCTCAGTAGTTAGCGCGGTAGGTTCGCATGCCGAAGGGCCTGGGTTCAAACCCCAACAATGAGCTTGAGCTACCGGTGACGGAAAACATCGTGAGGAAACCATAGCATGGTGGTAGGGTACTTTCTAGTACTTGGCTGGCTAGCTACCACCCTCAAGTTGAAAATCTGCCGCCAAGCATCTAATGGTGTGTTCCGGCAGCCTCACTTGAGAGCCAGTTCTATTCCAGGCTAGGTGTGCTTTACCATCTTCGAGTACGCCTTCACTTAACATCAAGTGAGCTGTGGTCAAACACCTAGCCTGTCAAACATAAAAAAAAAATCTAGATTCTGGAATTATTGTTGGTATGTAAAATTTTGCTGTCATAGAAATGACTTACCATTCTCGAGCCCAAGTTGAGGCCCTTCTAAAACTTAGGATTAATATTTAAATGATACTGATCTGAGGAAGAAGCATGGTTATATTTAATACAAATGATAGAGGATACCTATCTCCATTCATAGAATCAAAATAAATTTTTGAGATTACCCAATGTCTCAAAGCAGATTATAATGTTAGCAATTTTTGGTCTACTTTGAATACATATGCTTACGAGAAAGGAAAGTTGGAGATATGCCAGTACACAAATAAGCCAACTGTAATTTAAAGTTACATTATTATGTTTTGTTACCAGGTCTTTTTAGAAAATTTTGGGTATCCAAATAACAGATCTTTTTTATTTGAAACAAAGGAGCAACTTGTGTTTAGTCAGGTAGATGATACTCTTTTGAATTTGTGTCTTTTGTCCCAAAGTGCACACCTACCTGTCTCTTGGCTTCTATGAAAAAACCTTTATGTAAGAGATATTGTATTTCTTAAGCACAAATTATTATTATTATCATTATCCATTATTTATTTTCTATTATTAAATTTATTCAAGTATTTCACAATATAAAAGAACATTTAAAAAAGTCTAAACTAAGAGTGCCACTGGCAGTGGGGCAAGGCTCAAGGTTAGGGCTCCAGGTAAGAAACCGAATAATGTGTGCTATATCAAGGATCACACTTTTTGAATTCGACCCTTGACCCAACGGCCTAAGGTGAGCCTCTTAAAATGTTAGTCGAGACATTTTTCTATAAGGCTGTTTACTGTTTTTATTATATAAACCTATCTTGTCTAACTGCTGTGCAAAAACATTTATACCCCCATTCCATGCCTCTGTTGGCTCCAATAGTGGGCCAATCCTTATTGTGACAATTGAGCTTATCTTTTACAGGACCAAAAATAACTATTTAAAATAATGTGAAATAAAAACAGAGCTACATAAATTTGTACTTAAGCTGTAGTCAGGGCTTATGATTATTATCTAGAACAATCCCCTATCCATCCCCTTATTTAAAATACTCAGATTAAATTGGTTATGTATTTATATGATTCCCCTTATTTAAAATATTGGGATTATACTGGTTATGTATTTAAATTGTGAAAAAAAAATAAAAAAAAATTTGTAACTAAAGTTGACAAAGGTCACGGACCCCAGTGTCTGTGGAGCGTATAATAAAAAAAAATATATATATATTTTCTATTGACATAATATGCAAATAATAATGGTTACTGTTGGTGTGCTTAGTAACATTTAACTATTGTTATCTATATTATTATAAAAAGGAAAGATTTGATTGACTGTTTATTTGTTTGTATTGAGGCTCCGAAACTAATGGACATTTAAAAAAAACTTTCACCGTTGGGATGCTACACTATCTCCGGGTGACATAGGCTAGATACTTTTGACAGTTACTGCTTCATATTATTTTGAGATATTATTGTCCAATCCATTCACAAATTTAGCATTAATATTAGAAGCCAAAGGGTCACTACTGTAAAAAGTCTATTAGCAAAATTTCCTGTGCTAAAAGTGTATGACATTTCTCATTCATATGAAACCAAATAGGGAAATTTTCACATAATAGGTCAAAACATTCCTTGCCCATAAGCAGAAATTTACTTCTATCCATTACCCTTATGTTTGCAATTTAAAATTTCATACATACAAGGGCAGGGGTGGACCAGGAGTTTGTGTTAGTGTCAGGCCCTGGGCTAATACTACTTGGCGCCTGCTTAAATAGTCAACCAATTGCCATTTTCTCAAAAACCTGTTTTTGATCATGTACTGTGTACTAGCTACATGCTTTGGGGAAAAGAGGGCAATCAAAAAACAGTTTATTTATTTTGTATCAATAAATTTAATTTATTTTTTAACTACATATGTACATGTACATGCAATAATTCATGTATTAGGGGCAAGTGTGGAACATGTGGACACTTTCCAGAATTTGTAATAAAACATTTTTTATATCAGAATCAGTCATGTTTTTATTATTAATAACGTATCACATGGTTTAAGAGATAATCAGTCTTTGTTAAACTTAAATTGTCGTCTTAATATAACTTACGCTTACGAAAATAATCAACATTTTTGTAAAAAACCATATTTGTCCACAGGTTCAACAGACGGTTGTACCTATGTACAGTAAATTTCTACCTAGGGACAGTGTTGTACCTGGGGACGGTTCATATAAAATAGACTACAAAAACAAAATAAAAACATTAAAAGACTTCTGAAAACAACTTAAAAGTACCTGGGGACGGTTCATATAAAATAGACTACAAAAACAAAATAAAAACGTTTAAAGACTTCTGACAACAACATAAAATAAACGTTTTGTATGTTCGTAAACCTACTCAGAACAAAATCGTTTACACTTCTGAACACAACTTAAAGAAAGAAACATAAATTTAAACTCATTTGTTTGATTGACGATACGCTTCATACAAATTTTGAGTAGATTCATCGGTATCATCATCGCTTTCGTCATCGTTATCTAAAACGTAGCATGCAACGCAAACGAAACTTTCACCCTCATCATCAGACTCAAAGTTTTCTCTGTGTGACTTCGGAACACAAGAAATATGATAGCTATGTTTGCAAAAACTACATTTGAGCATTTGGTTTTTATCTTTGGCGTAAGTTTTACACTTCATGCATCTAACAAACGATAACTTCTCTTGTTTAATTATTTGAATATTTTTAATATTCGAAATCGCGTTGGAAGGACCAGGTTTAGAAAGATCTGGCGTGTTTTCGACCAGCTTTTGCATTTTTTTCTTGTTCGGTTTCTGGACTGTTGTTTTCTTCTTTTCAGCTTTTTTTAATGCTTCACTTAGAATTTCATTTTTTTCGGGCGTATCGGTTAAGATTCTTGTTCTCCCTGGCTTTCTTCCTCCACGGTGCCCCTTACGAGGACCGGCTTTTTCAAATGGGCGGACGGTTTCAGGCGTTATTTGGGAATTTATATCTTTTAATGGAGTTCGTAACAGCTGAACATCATTATGGATTGGCGAAACAGGTTCTGGGATGGAAACTCCAGATAATTGGTTACGATCCAAGTAATCTGGCTTTTGGCTACAAATTTTGTCAATCTGTTGTGGTAAACCTAAATTATTTATTGTTGGTTCTTGATCAGTTTCGGTGACTTCATTATCAGGCTTGTCTTGGTTTTTTAACTGATTTACAGGTAAGTTTTGGCTTGGGTCTGGACGGTCAGTTACATACGAGCATAAGAAGTCTTCGTTTGAAAATATGTTTCTGTTGTATGGATAAAGACCTGAAACCTCAAAGGCCTTTACGACGTTCTTCGGTGTAAACGAGACTCCATATGCTTCACCAGCTATTTCTGCTACGTCGTAAATGGTTATTGGTTTACCAGGATGATTGAGCATCCATCTATCGGCTGCTTGACTGTATTGGTTTTTAAATGGTCCAAAAACTGTTCGATCTAGTGGTTGCAAGTGATTGGATGTATGTGGAGGCAAAGTTAATAAGATTATTCCATTTTCTCTAGCCTTTTCAATGATCTCTATGGATATATGAGTCTCGTGGTTATCCATTGTCAAAAGAACTGGATTTTCTCTTGTCGGTTTGGCGATTTCGATGAAGTGATCGAAGAACTTTCTAAAAATCGGTTCCGTTGACCACCCTGACTGATTGGCTACGCCCAATGAACCAGGTGGAGCTCCTTTCAACATGTTGTCTTTGTAGAAAACCCGTGGGAATACGAAAACAGGAGGCACGGCGTTTCCAATTGCATTTATGCAGCCAATCATTGTGATGTTTACCCCTCGTTCTCCTGAAGTCATCTTCCCTAACTGGCGAATCTCTTTAGGGGCCAATACCTTCCCTGGCTTATGCACAGTTGAGATACCAGTCTCATCAACATTATAAATTGATCCAGGTAGAAAGTTGTACCGTATCATGACCGATTCTAAGTTATTGAAGAAATCATCCACATTTGCCCTATTAAAACTAGTTGCTCTCGCTATGCTTGTTGGTTCGGGTTTGCGTAGAGATAATTCCGGGAAACGAAGTCGAAAATTACGGAGCCACCCGATTCCTGCCATTTTGTGAGTTTCCCAGTTAGCAGGCACATTTGTTTTCTGTTTAGAAACAGCATATTGATAAGCCAGCTCTCGACATTGTTTTGTATTTAAACCCATATGTAGGAGTGCAGCTTTTTTTAAATATTTGCAGAGCAAAATTTCTTCCTCTGGATCAAACACCCTTCTTACGTCATTCTTTAATAGCTGAATGCTATTTCTCAAGTCGTTACTTTCATTTAACTTTAAGTATTTAAAAATGGTTGATTTTGGTAATTCGTACTTTTCTGCCACCTTTCTGATCGAACTATTGCCACCTTTTGCTTCCCCCACTGCTGCTGTCAGTGTATCAGGGCATAATTTCCTTCTTTTTATTCCAGTTTTACTGCGAGGCACTGAAAAGTTTAAACAAAACGGTTGGTCAGATTTTATTAATACACATTTGTACCTGTGGACAGTCCACAGGTACACACATTATGTTGTCCACAGGTACAAATTCCGACATAAAAAATAAAACTGATTTAATTTTGAGGTTAAAACAAATATACACGCCGGGGAAAGGCACAAACTAACAAAAGAAAAAACACAAATCATATTGCCAAACGGTCAAATCGATATCTTAAGTATTTTCGCGGTAAAATTCATTTGAATTAGGCAAAATAACTTACTTTTCGTGTTAAATTTTTTTGCCGGCGCACCAAAACAAAACCGTGGCAGAAATCAACATGGCGACACGTCAGTGTTGCCAACCTTAAAAAATACTTTATGGATGCGTTCATGGTGGGAATTTATGTTAATTAGTTTTTGCATTATCGATGGTGTCCATAGGTAAAGCCGTCCAAAGGTACAACACTTGCCCCTATTAAAGAAAAATAAATGATTTTTTGTTTGAAATACTTTTTTGAACAAGAAATGTAAAATATTAAGGTGAGACAGAGTAGCCCTTGGTACACCTGAGTGCTATGTATATTTATAATTAATATAAATATACCATTAATTATGAGCCCAATAGTATGACAGGCTAAGGTGCTGTAGCCAAGGTCCTTAGGCCAGCCATAAATATGTATTGTGTACAAATGGATTATTATATTATTTTAATTATTTTTTCGGACTGTACATATTGTATGCAGATGATATTTATGCTATATCATTATGCATATTTATTTTAGGCCTCATTGTTACGAGGAAAAATGTTCTGACTAAGAAGTTATCTGTACTATTGTTATAAATTATAACAGTTAAATTTAATTGTTTTAATTTATACTATGTAATACCTTAACATACTTTGTTATTTGCTGGTATATCTTTCTACCTTTGCTAAGGTGGAAGTTGGTCACACAATAATGTTTGATTGCAAATATTTTCCAGAGTTCATCCAATAACCCGCCGCCTGCGCAGCCGCCGATGGGCCAGCAACAGCAATACCCCTATCCGTACCAACAGGGTATGGGATATTGGTATGCCCAGGTAAATATTGAGTTCTCTTTATATTGTAATGTAATTAAGTAAATAACCAACAATTTCCAAGTTTCCAAATTCCTTTTCATACATGAAATATATTCAATAGTTATGAAGATTGCATCAATCATCTCAACTAGATGACCTATTTTATTGGAGGTGGGCTTGTTAAATGTATCTATGGAAGAAACATTCCTTATTATAAGCTCTTCTAAAATATGTTTATTTTTAAATTTGTATGTGTTAAATCTGCAGCCTTATTTGTTTTCTGAGATTGTACAATTACATTTAATTTAGGAAATATTTATTTATATTGACAGCCCTTGTTGGTTCATCGGTAGTATGTCTGCTTCGAGAGCTGAAGGGTGTGAGTTGATTCCCACTTAGGACTAAGCTTTGCTTAGTTTCGGGTTAGATGGTGCTGTGTTAAATGTCCTCCAATGTTATTTTTTTCTACCAAAAATTTCCCTAAAACGCATCAGTGCAGCAGTTTGTAACAAAGGAAAAACAATTTTTGTGCTCAAGTTGTCTAGTCATTAAGAGAAAAAAAGATATCTTTGTTTTTGTTTTCTTGTGGTCAAAGTGCATTCTTTATAGTATTAGTATCTTATTAATTGCATTATAGCTCAGCTTGTGACAAATTATATAATACATATGTAGAAATTATCTGGTTAATACAAGACTAGCTTTGCTTAGTTTGAGCTAGAATCTAAAATATCTGTAGAACCATCATCTAGCTGCTAGATGGATGGCTTGATGTAAAATGTCTACTGATATTTATGTATTAACTAGCTGCGCCCCGCTGTGTTACTTGCTACATGTATTCGGGATAAAAAGTAGCCTATGTGTTAATCCAGGGTGTCGGCTACCTCCATACCAAATTTCATCCAAATTTTTGATTTATTCTGTAGAAACGTGAAAAAGCAACTTGGATTTAATGTGATTTATGAGCCCAGAAACACTAAATATATCTGTTAATAAGCATAGTCTCAGATTCAAGTGGTGATTGTTTGCGTTTTTGGTTCCAGCAGGGCTACCCTGCGCTGCAAGGGTACATGGCGCCAGGGTACTACCAGCAGTACACCGCTGCCTATAGCAACCCTCAAGCTGCTGCTGCAGGTTTGCATACATTTTACTATCTCAGCTAACACATCATTTGCCTTTTTTTGGCATATACAGATTATATACATACAGTACTAGGCAATAACATTATGTATAATTTTCATAGTAGTTATTATCTTGTCTTGTAATTTTGGCTATGAGCTCTCTTTAGTATACTGCTATAATAAAGGCTAGCCCCATTTACGCGTTGTATGTATGGCAATACTCAAACTGGGAAAATATTGGTCATGTGTGATGTCAACATGCAAACTAAAAAAAATCTTTTTATAAATGTAATTTATATGTTAACTGTCATATATGTCAATTTAATGTACACTACATATTATAATATTAATTGTGTAAAAAATAATTGCAAATTAAATTAAGCTAGTAGTATGAAATGTAAATGTAAATGTTAATTATTGTAAAGTATAGTCATATAACAGCTGTCAAATTTATAAAAATCTTATTGCAAATACAAATATTGTATTGATAAAACCAATGCTGTCCCCGATAGATAAAGAGACTCGTCTAACATTTTTTCCGAAATTAAGTTACTTATATTGGCAAACTCTGGAAAAACAATACACCTTCACTTAACATCAGGTTAGCTGTGGTCAAACACCTAGCCTGTCAAGCATAAAAAAAAGGTATTGGCAAAATTTTTTCATCTGGCTCGTTAGATGCGTCTTTTCAACTATGGGGGGCAGAATTATGTTACAGATGTAACATTGCGTAGAAAATTGATTGATTCCTTCCTCCTACTTTTTTTTAATGGTTGACAGGCTAGTTGTTTGACCACAGCTCACCTGATGTCAAGTGAAGGTGTGGTCGAAGATGGTAAAGCACACCTAGCCTGAAATGCAACTGGCTCTTAAGTGAGGCTGCCGGAACACACCGTTAGATGCTTGGCGGCAGATTTTCAACTTGAGGGTGGTAGCTAGCCAGCCGAGTACTAAAGTACCCTACCACCATGCTATGGTTTCTCACGATGTTTTCCTTGTTGGGGTTTGAACCCACGCCCTTCGGCATGCGAACCTACCGCGCTAACTACTGAGCTATCATCGCTACAAAACTACATGCACACAAATACCATGTTCTATATGAGTGTCATAAGGCTAATTGTATGATTCTTGTCTTTTTACCGGAGGTAATTTGTTAAATTGCAGTGGGTAAAATAGATTTTATTTGTCCACAGCCGGCTATCGCATGGGCGTTCCGGGAGGTGCAGGTGCAGGCGCAGGCGCCGGTTGGAGCGGAGCGCCAGCCCCAGTTATGTACGCGTCCGCCATGCCTTCGGCACAGTACCCCACGCAGTAACGCGACGCGACCCGACCCGACCATGAGTTGATACACACCTGACACGTAAACGTACTCTGCAACTTTTCTATTACTGAGGGTAGTCTGTAAAAATAATTCAGTTGGCGACACTTTTTAGCTGAAGTTGAATTTGGTATCGCGTGCACGTGACACGCGTATTTATATTAGGGCGATATTACACGATTCAAACGACTAAATTCTTATTTTATTTTTTTCTACAAAAGGCAAGATTCAATAATTCACTTTTATATATTTACATGGATAGATTCAGTTGTTTAATAATAAAAATGAAAAGTTGAATGTGGATCATGTAATCTCGTCCTTAATAATTAATTACTTGATGTGCAAAAAAGAGCAAATAAATGCAATTAAATTTTGACTACATAAAAATATATTTCACATTTAGACTATATAGAAACGGACAATCAATAGATATTTTAAATCAATTGTTAGCGGGTCGAATCGAGCCAATATAGATTGAAGTTATTTAGCTAATTTTCTTGATCTTATTTATGGGAAATCCCATTCGTTACTTTTCTTCTGATTTGTGAATGTGTACAGTACATACAAGATGAGTTAAAGTGACAGTAGGTAAGTTTTTTTTGAATGTTTACACAAAGAAAACGTAATTATGTTTGTGTGCTTTGGCAGAGGCCACTTATCTATTATCTTATAATCCTATAAAGACTGTGTCTTACTGTGACAACTGTATGTAGCTTAGTAATTAGTAATTCTCTGAGAATGTGTAGACAATAGGTTAGTTGACTGATATTTTTTTTATTACCCTAATAAAAGAAATTAAATAGCAAAAAATAACACGAACTGTGGAAAAATAAGGAAGTTATAAACATTATAATTTCTTGATAGACAAAGCATCATAAAGTATGACGTCACGCATTATAAAGTACGACGTCACGCATTATAAAGTATAACGTCACGCATTATAAAGTATGACGTCACGCATTATGTGCGTCATACAAGCTCTACGTTAAATCCTCTTTACGTGAAAATCATCACAATTTAAATAAAGTAAACTTTTTTTTTTAATAAATAAGACCAGTCAGCTGCCTAATTTTCATTTTTTTTGTAAAATATTATTTCTGTATTGAAGTTGCAGAGTACCGACAGAAACAAGCGTACTTGTCTAAAGTCAAACCATATGATATGATATGATATAGACTACCATCCAGCCTTTTGACAAGTTTTGTTTTCATAATCTATTTTCTATGAGACGTGAAAGTCAAAAAGGAAAATGTTCAGGTAATAATATTATATATCTTGTAACTTTGGACTGTATATTTTTCTTTTTGCCTTTGATGTAGTACAAGACAATACATACATACATACGTACGTAAAGTGTGTACTACATACATATGTATGTAGTACATACTTTATTTGTGTCGTTCGAGTAATTATATGTTGGCAACATGGGTTGTATGACATCATGAAGCTGTTTAAACCGATGAGCTTGTATGTACTGCATACTGGAGGTGACTTGTCACTTTGTGAAATGTTTCTCAAAGATATCATCCAGGCACTCACTAAAAAATTCAACATAGTCATAACTTATTTTTCTATTTCACATTAATATTTCCTGTTTGTGTTACATTTTCTTCTATCTATATCTGTCTTCTTTATATAAAGCAATTGCCTTGCGTTAGTCTCGCAAAAACTCTGTAATGGCTCGACCGATTTTGATGAGTTTTTTCGTGTGTTTGCATGAGTCTGTTGAAGGTTTAGATTCACAATTGGACCCGGTAGGTGGCGCTGCGAGCGCGGTGTGGGTCAGCTAGTATGTAGTACATAATACTTCGATTACTTATAGGTACCTTCCATTACCTAATTATTATGACTTTATTAGTACTTTAATTACCCTGACTTGTTATACAATATGATACCATGTTGCCAAGCATACTAAAATATCATCGAAATGTGTGCTAAATTAAGGACAGTGATTGTTATGACTTGACATTGCATTCGTCATAGAAATGTACAAATTGTTATAGATTGGTATAATCAACTCATGTTCTCGGAAGGAACGGAGTCTTTAGCATTACAGTGATGCGATTGAATGGCATGTTACGGCGAATACACGAAATACTGCCGTATATGCCCAGTTATTATTAGTATATGGTCGATTTTTAATTAAAATTGACGCGACTAAAGTTATCTACATCACTTTTTATTTCTATATGCGAGAAAGAGATGGAAACAATTTTGAATCTGTCCACTATATACGGTGATGGAATCAATTTAATATCTATCGCAATGTCCGTTTCTGTACTCCAAATTTGAATTATGTTTATATGAGGTTTGCGGGAGATCCCCGCAGTTTCTCTATGCACGTTGAGAAGCTAGAGATGTGAGGATATCTCGCTCGCTCTTATTATCCAATGGCTACAGGTGTAGCCCCGATGTATTATAGTTGTTGTAGCCAGGGAGATACGGTCGTAATTCGTGTGCAACCTTGCATGGTGTTCGGTCCGTGGACGCGGGTCGAGGGGAGACGGGCGAGCCCCGCCACCGCTGCGCAACGCTGGCTCCGTCGTTGTTAGTCGCCTACATAGATAGGACATAAACGGAAGTAAATTATAAATTAAAAAAAAAAAAGAAGTTATATATAGGGTGGTGTCGCGAGTCGCTTCGTGTACATACGTTGATATTTATTGGCGCGCTGCGCTGGCCGACTGAACCTATGTTCCAAGACTTCTCACGACGACGCGCCAGACCGTTTTGACGTATTTATATTAAGTTCGGCACATGTTGTTTTGTTTGACCTGAATTGTTATGATTTATTGTATGGAAACACTGGTAAGTCAATAAAACAGTGGGTCTGGGACAACGGCTGTTTAATTTCATTAGATTTTATTATGGAAGACATTATTTTCTGTATTATGTTTCAGTTTTTGGGTCCAAATTTTATATGTGCCGATCACTCGGTCCACTTCTGTGATTAGAATATACCGCACGCACATTTGGATGGCGAAAATTATATTGTAAATTCTTAATTAAAAACGTCATTTTGTAAAAGAAAGAAATAAATAGTTTAAGTTTACTATTAATTTTGGTTATTGTTGTATCATTGCGCGATTTAATGTCTCCCTGATAACCCTAAACACAGAAAAATAATGCAAGGCTCCAACCTTCGGGTGTAGTAAACCGAAAGGGGGTAATTGTACTTATTATTACAAACAACTTTTACCATGGTACCAACCATGAAATGGCGAAATAAAAGACAGCTGTTCTTATCAAATTTACTACAACTAAACGCTCATGAGAACTAATTTTGTACAGTATGAGTGTATAATGAGTACAATAATTCACTAACGGCATATTATACCCCAAACTTATAACCCTGTATACACTAGACAGGTTTATAAGAGGTATGTATACACTAGAGTCGGCCCATCGATTTAAGTATGTAGGTATAATTAGCTAGCTGTAGTCAGGTAAAGATTGCTTTTAGCAGTAAGACTGCTATTTTTTAAAAAATAATATTGGACAACGCGTCCATTTTTATGGGAATAGCCCTAAGTTTTGATCATAACTCGCCTGATGTTGAGTGATGTTAAATAGACAATGGTAATGAACCGCTAGACAGTGGCAACCTTAGGGGGTGGCAAGCAGGGCAACCGCCCGGGGGGGCCTCGCTCTTGCAGGGGCCTCACGTCTTCGTAGAAAAAAGTCTTTACCATATATGTATGTATGTATATCTCGCGCCTCGCACTTAAAACCCCCCCTGAACGCATGGTTTCATTATTAGTGCAAGCATGTTACGGCCACCCGAGCACACGAACTAATATTTTAGTAAAACTGACTCACTCAAAGAAAAATGTCCTCACAATGAGCTGTCGCCCCGGGCCTCGCAACAGCTAAGGCCTCTGCTGCCACTAGAGATCCAGATCCATACCAGGCAAGGTTACTTACCATTTCGACCGCACCATCATCGTCATTTAACACCAGATGAGTTCATTTACTTTTGCTCAATATTATTGCATACATTCTACGCTAGGTATGTTGCCATGGACGACTTCGAATGTCTTCATCTATTAAGTATTCATAATAGGAACTGTTTAAATTCATTGTTTATAGTTAATCATAATGCATATCAATACCGTTCGGCGGATGGTATTGGTATATATATGTCATTTTACATGTTCGTCTAGTTTGGGTGTCAGTGAACTCCCAAAAGAAACGCGATCACTCATCTGTCTCATCTCACTGCATTGTACCTACCTATGTTTGTAAAAAAATGTTCCAATTTCTAACTGAAGGAAATGCCACGCATGAAAACGAGACGGGTCACTTCTATCATAGATTAAATTTAAACAACATTTGTAGTGTACTTAGGTACAATAGGCCTATAAGAACCGCGAGTTTTTTTCAGGTTGTTCGTATCGTATATCAAAACAACTCTTAAGTTATTCCAGCGGTAAAAATGGAATTCATAGCCGTAGAATAGTGTAGAACTGTAGGTATAGAGCAATATGGTAGGCCTCATGCTTTATATCCCAGTTAGGTTAGCATACGCAATTGGAATTGGAAAAAATCCCGTCAGCAATTTTAGTTCCGTAACCTTTAGTGGAAGTCACTAGTAGTCTAATATCAAAATGGCGATCGAATTCTGCCGATGCGTTAGTCGCCATCTTGAATTTGACGCGGAATAGTTTTTCAATATCTGGACCATGTTCGACTTTTCAACATAACTGGTAAAGACTTGTAGAACTGTAATCCATTTTGTTTTACTTATGCGGAATTACTAAAGTTTAATTTAATCGAAAACTCGCGACTGTAGTTTCGGCCACAACCGGTGGCCTTCATCATGGAGACAATGCTGAGTACAATGCGCGCGGCCTCATCTTACTTCGCTCTTTAGTCCTGTAATTTTCTATCGTGCCGTCAATATATTTCTATTTTTCCGGAGATGTTCATACAGGGTTACAGCTTGAGGTGTACAAGCCAAAAGGGAGTCGTTGTACCTACTCGCCATTATGAACAGCTTTTGGTATGGGCAAAATCCTAAAATAGCGGAAAACAAAACCAGCTGTTCGTTACATTTGGTGAAGGTTAATGAGCTTTTTTATGAAACAAGAGCCTCTATCCCGAACGTCTTGCGAAAAAGTATTCGTATCGACATCGACAAAAAGTTGTAAGAGATTTGTACAGCTTTTTTGCTATCGAGACCTCGATACCTTTACGATACGAATTCCATAAATTTTCGTGTTCGAGGCTCTGCTGTTTTTTTTTACAATTTCACCCAATTATTAGTTCAATACATAAGCCCCTTTCAACGAACTCTGCAGGTTTATAACCCTGAGACCTGACCCTGTCGTAACTCTAGGGAAAGATCATAGCAAGAAAAAACATTCGACATCTGCATATCAAAACTACAAGATTTCCAGTGTAGGTACAAAAAAAAGTTTTGTCCGTACGTACCTACTATAGTCATGTAGAATATATATACTCTCTGCTTTTATACATAGCCGATAGGGGTAAAGTGAAACTTCTGCTATAGACAGTAAGTAGGTACTCGTAACATCGTAAAAACCCTTTTTGTTTTCTTACGCGATTCCAGAGTTGTGCTCGTAGTAAAATTTGTTAATAATGATAAATATAATGCCCCCTTTTATTAAATAGGTAGCTATATCTGCATCTTATAACCCAATATTACAATGTCATTATTTTGCATGTACGACGAAGAAACTTAAAATGATTCAAGTATCGTACCCGACGTTTAGGCTTATGTTTAATCGTTATCAACACAACACAAATCTCAAGGAAAAAGTGTCGCACCTTGAAGCCACCCAAGGCAAAGTGAATCTCTAAATAGTGTCCATTATGACAAAGTTACGTCTGTCCGTATGCCCACTTACCTACTTTTAAATCACGCAACGGATTTTGATTCAGTTTACTTTATCTTGAGATTATTTCCGGAAGGTTTGTTTACAAAATACATCCTATTAAACTTTTGTATAATTAGAGAAATTTAGTGTTTTGTAATCAAGTCGCCAAAATAAATTGCATACGTGGGAAGCCGGGGCGTGTCGCTAGTAAGATGATAGTTATTATAATCTAGTTCCTTCGATGTTATTTATCATCCATGTAGCTAGTATGTACTAAACGTCAACACAACTGCGTCAAGATCGCCTACAAGAATTTGCCTCGACCTACACATGACAGGTCTGAGGGTTGCATCTCCCATCGCTTTTACACAATGATTCATTGGAATAAACTTCGCTATCAAAAATAAACTCTAAAACCCACTTTATGTGCCATGTTCTCTTTTAAAGTATTTTGGTTCAATCCTTGAATTTCTGTTGCATGCGTCTCAGGATATCCTTAGCCCAGTACTGACTTTAATCATAACGCGCATTTTGTAATGTCCGAGTAAAATTCGAGCGGGACGTGGGAATGACGCGACGCGAAATTGCAATGACAGTGATCTAAAAATAAGGGCGTCGGCGTCGCCGCTTCGTGCGCGCACGCTCTCCAGTCGAGCACGGACCGCCGCGAGTTACAGTCGAACGATAAAATAATCAGCAGCCATGGTGTACGAGAGTGACTTCTACACAACCCGCCGCCCTTACAGGCCCACCTCCACCTACTCGAGCGTGACGGTAAGTCTTTTATCTAACACCTGCCGAGCGTCGCACCTCGCCCCATGTCCCCCGGGAGCCGGCGACCCTCGCACCAGCCACCCTACACCCCCGACGTAGCCTCCTTCGACCGTCGCTCCGCAGCGACGGTAGCACGCTCGTAGTCGACCATCACGGTACTCGTTCCGACCGAGACGTGATAAATTCGCAGTCTTCACACTTCATGAGTGATCGTCACGTCCGTGTCGTGTTTCCGCTTGTTTATATCATTGCTTTCATAAGTTCCGAACGAGTCCGGCCTAGGCCGTGCTCGTCCTTTATGCATAGGGCTCGATTCGCTAGGGCGACGGTAGCGCACCGCAGGCGGGTCGATTTCGCACGGAGAACCGGAGTCGGAAAGCGGAGCTACCGGGGCGCGCCAAATATAGCCGCGGCTGGAGTGGCGCGCGCCCGACTAACGGGAGTTCTCCGCTTGCAGCGGCCGACACTCGGCGACTGGGAGAAGGTGCCGTTCGTGCCGCGGCCGAGTCTCGTGCCGGACCCGGTGACGGCGTTCGGGCGGCGCACGCGACCCGGCGCGCGGATCTCGGCGCTCGAGCCCGTCACGCGGCAGAACATCGCACCCAAGCCGGAGTCGAAGCTGCGGCCGCTAGCGCCGTACGTGTCCCCGCGCGAGCACACGCGCGCGCGCGTGCTGTCGGCCGTGGCGCACCGCGAGCGCGCGTTCGAAGCCGAGCCGCTGGGCACGCCGCGCGACCACATGGACGTGGTGCTTGCACAAGCGCACGGCCGCCCGCACCACGCGGCGCGCCGCCACGTCTTCTACAGCAACTACGCCACCTATTGACGGCGTCGTTTTCGTTTCGTGTGTCGCTTTCGCTAGTCTTGTCGGGAGTTCGGGCGGGGGGCGGGGAGGGTGCGAGGGCGCGCGAGGCGAGTCGCGAGCGGCGGGTACAGCGCGCGGTTGTTGCAGACGCCGCGCCACTACGTGGTGGTGGACCGGGAGGTAGCGCCGCGGCGCGCCGAGGAGCAGTACTCATACTCCTACCAGAGCACGACGCAGCGCGCGGCGGGCGACAGGCTACCGCAGCGGTCTTCCTACTCGACCTCGGTGGAGCGACGCACCGGCTCGGGCCCCGGCGGCTACTCTTACACCAGCGAGCGCTCCTCCAACCTGGGCGGGCCGGGCGGCTACTCGTACTCGTCGACCAGCAGCGGCAGGCTGCCCTACGGCAACTCCTACCGCCACTACTCGTACCGCGTGTAGGCCGCGCCCGGCTCCCGCTCCCGCGCCACTCCACACCCCACTCCTTAATTCCCTAACCCCGCTTCCCTTCCTACCTAATCAGTATTCGCTAATGCAGTGATCGCTCCGTTTGATGTAAACAAATGGAAGCGGATCTTAACTTTTCGTTTAATGTTATTTATGTTAGGGTTTAAATTATGATATTTAAAAATGTGATTTAGACTGAATTTTTAATAAAGCTTGCGTTTTCTAATACCTACTCTTTCTTTGTGTTGTGTTTACAAACACCCGACAGATCGATGATGAGCTCGATCTCTCACTAACTGATCTCTTAATGTTGGTTTTACTCTCCTCTGTTATCTGTTCTAAACAAATATCCTTAATATTTTGTTTAACGACACTACGAATTGGCGGTAGTTAGTCACAGTTTATATAGGATGCTCCAATTGTGTTATTTGGCACATACAATAGGAACTTGTAAGGTTAAAAGATCAAAACCAGAGCACAGCATTAAGTTGGATCTGCCAGCTACCTACACTTATCTAACGAGTGCCTGTTTCTCGGGTCCGGTGGCAGCCCCTGACGTCAACCTACTACCTGTCTTCATTACTCCCCCTGTATCACGAACCGTACATCACGTACATGCCAAGACTCTCGCAGGTGAGATTACAAACAGTTGTAAGACACGCTCGTTACCATCATGCACTCGAACTGCGATTGCGCTTGTAATCACTTAGGCATATAATTTACATATTTCAATGTCGAAATTACATAAAGGTGATAAAAATATCTATCATTTTATCATTATCTCTTTACAGGATGTGATTCTTATGTTCGTTAGGGAAATAGACGCAAAGAAGCTTAGTAATTGATAATAATTTTCAGGTTAGAAGCCATAATCTAGGTAATTAAATTTAATTACATTACATGTTTGAATTAAAATTAATCTAGAGTCAAGTACACCTACCCTGGTAGGTAAATAGTATTTCGAATGTTATTTTTATATTCTTTCAATATAAATATGACATTTACCAACATTCTAGTCACACCTTGTGCATCAAAACATCTTGCAAGTTGTTTGCATGATAAAACGCGGCTCATTGTCTGGTCATTGGTGAGCCCTCTTCATAACAGCACAGCCACTCAAAAAATTTGGGCTTCTTCGTACTGTCAGGCACTACGCTAAACTTATCTTCTATACCTATTTACATAATAATATGTAGGAGTAAATTATAATTTTAAAATGTAAGTATGTATCTTATAAAACACTTGGATAATTACAAGTGTAAGTCACCTGTAACAAGTGAAAGCTATTCATTAAAAATAGATACTTAATTTTGTAAATCATAAAAAAAAGGTTTTCATAGTCTAAAAGTGCAATCCAAAAACTGGTTACCATTATAGTGATTACAAGCATAAACGCACTGCCTTCTGACCACGCGGTCGGGATATAATCTTTTCTCTACGCCTAAACGACAGAGCTAGAATATGAATACATCTGTCTCGTTTTTGCAAGTGGAAAGACTTATCACGGCTTGCATACTAGGCGGGTCGCAGTAAGTAGCTACGCCACCATTTGTATAATTACACAATCTGCTATATTACACGAATAAGAGCACCTAGCATTCATTCACAGGCACCTTTCACAAATGTACAGCAAATACATCGCATAGAGAGAGAAAAAAACTATCATCTGGCATTAGCTTGACGCTGTGTTGTATGAATAATTTTTTGCCCTTAAGCAATTGTTAGAAATGAATCAAAGGTCAAGCAATAATTAATAGATGATCAATTTCAGATGTCACCTTAACGTTAGATATCTATTTTATCAAACATACTTATGTGGATAGGAATTACATTAGTTGGCTATATCTACTTACTTATATTGGTGCAGAATTGCCGTTGAATTCAACTTTTCATGATGGATATATCAGTTCCATTTAACTACAAATACGTACCTATATAGAAATAGAAATTATAAATAACTCATCGTCTAAGATACGCATTAGGTAGGTTACCTAAGAAGAATTTCTGCAACCTTTTTTTCTTGTCTTGAATAATGAAGATATTTATTTGGAGAGTCGAGATTCTTTACCTCGACCTCATTTCAACATAGCTGAATGAAGAATTTAGAGAAGCCATCAAATAAAAATCTCAATTTAAAACAGATCGTTACGACATTTCACTTTTTTTTTTTGTGTAATTAGAAAAAAATATTTAGTAGGATAACGTTAGTTGCGATAATTATTATACCTGTAGAAAATAGGTGAATGTTTTTTCATCAAGCGACATGAAAAAAAAACTGTTATTCCACAGAACGTAACAAAACTAGAATATGGATACGTTTGTCGCGTTTCATTGAGATAGGAAAGGATTTTTTAAACTACTCGCGTACCTACTAGGCAGCAGTAGAGTCTAAAACAGTAACGTCATATAGATATCTCAGTCGATTCTAGATAAAATAAATTGAGCTGTCGTTGAACGCCCGGCAGAACTATTTTGATAACGAAACAATTTCATAGAAACGCGAGGCGATGCGGCTAACAAGTAGCTAGATTTACCAGTGGAAATACCTACTTCCCATATGAACTTTTTTTTTTTTTTTTTTATGCCACATGTGGCAAACAAGCTGACGGGTTGCCTGATGTTAAGCAATCACCGTCGCCTATAGATATCTGCAATACCAGGGGTACCACAAATACGTTGCCGACCTTTTAAGATTCTATTAACATGCCTTTTGAAGAACCCAATGTTGTAACTCCGCGGGAATACGGAAGAAGGAAGATCATTCCACAATTTGCAAGTGTATGGCAAAAAAGATCGCGTGAATCGCACAGTGTGCGATTTCCATGAATCAATAACATGTGGATGAGCTTTGATACGATGGCGGCGGCTAGTGCGGTGATGGAACCGTGACGCCGGCATAAGATCGAATAGTTCTTCAGAACACTCCCCGTTGTACATGCGGTAGAATACGCACAGAGACCTTAACTTGACAGTCTGTGGCTTTTCTAGCGTCTATGTCGTACTTTTTTTATACTTGCTATATTATCTGGAATGTCCTTACGATTGTCTTTCCAGAGATATAATATGGAGTGTTTAAAAGCTCTGAGCCGGCAACGCATCCATTTCTAATATTGCAGGTGTTCATAGACGTCGCTGAGTTTACCATCGAGCGAATTGCCTGCTTGTTCACAGTTTTTCTCTAAGTATATAAAATATCCTCCTGTTAGATACCCAGGTGTGACACCCTGCCATTAGAAGCGATAGATCCAAATCATGATTTGTTACTAAAAAGGCTTGCGTTGAACCGCTAACGAGCCTTATCTTATGTTAAGCGAAGATGCTGTATACGATAGAGCACGAGGTACGCTTATCTAGAAGAAACCGATTTGTAGGCATCTAGGTTTGTAACCAATTAAATTAAAATCTATTTTGCAATTTTAAATACAATTTTTTTACCACTGGTCTCCTCACTAGGATTCCCTGTTTTGCGAGACCAGTTAAATATAAATATGGAGTGCAGATGAAGAGGTACAAGGACAATAATAATAATAACAATAAATATAATTAGTCCAGTGCACCTTATTCGCAACGTTCATTTCGCGTTTCGTCTATTTTTCGGTTTCTCGCTTTAGCGATTGGTCTGACGCAAACTACGCATTTAATTTTGATTGTCCTTTTTAAATTGCTCCTTGCAATTACCTGGCTGCAGCGTACAAAAAGCTTGTTTTTTTAAACAGATTTTTTAATAATAATTTATTCATTTCACCCAACTTTATTTGTCGTACGAAAATAAACATGCATTGGTACCTACTTATAGCTACATAAACACATTCGTTCGTAGCCTCGTTCTGTTTTCGCATGAGAGTGTAGAGATTTTTAGCGCTTTGTTTATCATGACTAAATCTGCAGAACAGCTAGTCTAACTTCTTTATAATACAAAATAAATGTCTACATGTAAATAAGAAATTAACACAAATAATTATGGCACTTTTTAAAATATAGCCTTGAAATCACACATGTTCTAAAAGCTTTGCAAAATATTGTAAAGTTTTTTTAAAAGCGTTCTGGCATTGAACGCTATTTCAAATAAACACATAATACGAGAGGTTTCACGACGACGTTTAGTTATTGGCACGAAGTGATAAAATCTTTTGACAACAAAAAAATCAGCGCTTGAGCTCAGATTTTGTAGCAACCATAGCTCAGTGGTTAGCACAGATTGTTCTCACCCCGAAGGGCGTGGGTTCAAACCTCAATAATGAGCTTCGGCTGCTGATGAAGGAAAACATCGTGAGGAAACCATGGCATTGTGGTAGGGTAGGTACTTTTTAGTACTCAGCAGGCTAGCTCCGAACGGTGTCTTCAAAGTTTGAAGTTCAAACATACACACATGACATTCAGTTCCATTCCAAGCTAGGTGAGCTAACCTTCTTCGACCACACCGTAACTTGACATCATTTGAGCTGTGATCAATCACCTAGCCTGTCAACAGTAAAAAAATCTACACAGAAAGGACCAGCTGGTCAAGTTTACTTGGCAAAACATAATTCATAAAATTAAATAACAATTGTACAGGTCGCTTTTTGAACGTTCTGGCGTACAAATCCTGGCATGCTGCCAATCTACTATAATGAAACCGAACGTTTTTGAAAACGATTGTCATCTATAAAACATAGGTATGTGTCTAGGTACCTAGCTATCTGTAAGCAGAACTATTAAAAACAAGACATCGTTTAGAGATAAATTTAAATATCTAACTAAAATTAAAATAGATACAGAACAAACAAAGGATTTTTTAAAATTCTTTTTTTTTATTCTGTCGAAAAATACCCCGCCCCTGACTGAACATGGTGCATAGGAACCCATGAGGCTGGCAGCAATTCCACGCTGGATAGCAATAGCCAGCATCCAAACCAAAAAAGGTCACCAAAATTAAAAAATTAGGAAAATTAAAAAAAAAACAAAAATGAACAATGAAAATAGTTTTTTTTAAATATTGCTTATGTCTCTTGAGATGTAAGTGTGTAATACCCTATAGATACAAATCTGTTTAGACATTTTAAAATTACGGTGAAACAAGGAAACTCACTAGGTAGGTACATATATAGGTAGGTACGTACATGAATCTTAAAAACATTAAATTACTTTTTTGGACAGTTGAAAGATACAAGGTCGTACATAGGAGGAGGTCGTCTAGATAAGGAACACCGTATCAGATAGGTATTCTGCCGCCAAGCAGTAAAAAGTATACTACTACTAGCAATACCTACTATTATACCTACTACTCGTACCTACTCAGACTCAAGCTGCATAGATATACCTACTCGTACTTATTTCCCTGTGCAGTCTATGTTTCCGTAGGCACCTACAGATTGTAACTGCGAAGATTTAAGAAACTCAAGGAATGCCATTAAATAAAACCCAGTAGGCCGATTAAATTTAAAGCTGTGGACGACAATTTCGTAGCAGAAATTCAAACATTAAATCAACTTAAGAGCAGTTTTGGTGATTTAACCAAACATTCATCATTGAGGGAAGGGGAAATATATTAAAAACTTGACTAGGTACATGACTAGGAGTAAAATGAAGTCACAGCTCATAAATATGAACCGAAAATTAAACAGCTTTATTAGATAGATAAAAACTCTTTATTGTGTACACCAGAAGGCATGGACAAAGTAACATTCGATTAGCAATAACGCTAGTAGAAAAGCCGAAAACGCACGGGATAAAATTGTCTACGCGACATTTCGACAGCTTGTCAATCAGTACATTTTGTTTTTTTCTATTCGCGTTATCGCTTATCGAATGTTACTTTGTCTAACCCTTTAGAACTCTAAAAACTAGACAAAATTAAGAATATAATAGGTAGGTTAGGTTAGGTAGGTACAAACAAACAAGAAAAACGTAATAAATATCTAATTACATAGAAACTTCGAAAAAAAAAATCAGTAGATATTTAACTTAAAGTTACGTACCTACGTACTAAGTAGCATCATATTTATTTGTTTGCTGTATTTATACGTAGGTATGTATGTATGTATGTATGTATATTCGTCTTATAGATTTTTTTTTAATAATACTGTGGGGATGGCTGATAGAAAAAGCTTTAGCATTAAGTCCTCTTTTTGTACATATTTTTGTGAGTGTGCAATAAAAAATTAAATAAAAAAAGGTATTAAATTCTCAGCATAAACATACAAGAAAACTTAAAGACACCAAATTATATATGTGTAAATTTAATAAGCTCGAAGTCTAGTCGGTGATAACGTATCAGACAGTAGGTAAATACTTATGCACCAAAGCTAATCGGATATAGATTTACGAATAAAATGCCCAAAGAGTTAAATAGAGGAAACAACAGCCGGCTGAAGGGAATTGTTCTTGGCACAAACTCAAAGGCCATTGATAAATATTTACAATCCCATCGTGTTATTGGAGACTCAAAGATTTTCATAGCTAAGGAAAACACCAAACAGACTTGTGTAGCGGAATATTTTCATGCTCTGAAATATTTTTTAGGGAAGATAAAATATTTTTTCTGTCTGGGTAGGTGTTAGTTAATCAGACTGTAATGTTACTGCACTGTGTGCAATACATGTTTCATGACATTGCCGGCGTATGGGGTGGTATCCTAAAGAGGACTTATGAGTTAAAAACGCTGCTTAAAATTAATCAAGGCTTATGTCTGTCGAATTTACACTGATGTGAATGAAACAAGAGACTACTCTAAGTATAGATGGAATTTAACCAACATTTATAAATAAGGCCGATTAGTTATTTTTGATCATCGGTATATCATACAGAATAAATCGAAAGCTTTAGGTACTATACTAGGTAGTTAGGAACGAAGGCACAATCATCAAGATGTATCCAGTATCTTCGGGTAAGGAAACGCAATGACTGTAAATAGGCATGCTGATTACAATAAGTCGATTACAAACAGTTATAAAGAAAACACCGGCAGCAGGCGGCGCGGGGCGGCGCGTGCGCACCGAAACCGTCTAAATTTACCCGTCGACGGTGATTCACACCGCCATTGAGACGCAGAAAGGTCCCGACGAAAATAACTAGCTTTTGGCATACCATAAACAAAACTATCTATGGTTTACGCGAAAACATGTAAATAGCTTCAAATATGCAGCTGCAATCGACGCCCACACATTCACGACTGCACATTTGTTTACTTGGCAAGAAAAACATTGCAAACTACGTCACAGCTTTGCAACTTTGTGCTAATTGGTTACTTTTTATATATTTCTTGATTGATAATCCTGGCATGCATACTAAACCTTCGACCATCATGACGAATACATTCATGATTCGCTTCAGATCTTCCAACTGGTTTACTTACAATATAAACACCATTAATAATACAAGCTTCTTTTCAACTGAATATAAACATATTATAAATTTAATCTGCTGTTTTCAATCCATTAGTTTAGTGTTAGTTATTTTGTAATCTTAAACCAATATCGCTGAAATTTTTTTAGCTGTAGATATTTTTTACCAAGCCAAGATATTCCGAAGCTTCTATCATGCTTTTTGCTTGCATCATTTCTAAGCCAGTTCTTATATCAAGCTTTACGATTTATTGGCTCTTTTTCTGTCCTAGAGTTTCTCCAAAACTTTCGTCTGTCTAAAACTTTGAACTTGGAGCTTGATGTAAGAGCTTTTGTTTTCATACATAACAGAAATAAGATCATCAATAATTCTGGTTACAGGCTGAACTGATCTACCGGCCGACATCTCGCTCTGTGACTCGACTCGTCACCTACCCAGAGCCACCTCATCACGTGGTGAGGGTGCGTGTCCGTCCGTCGGTGGTGCTGAGAGAACTGGACCGAATCCAGTATCGCCACCGCCCGACCGTTGCTGTTACAGCTTTGGATGACTTCTACAGATCTGAGTCCACCAAGGTACGCTTTTACAATATTGTTTCCATAATAAAGGCACTGTTCTGAAGAAATAATTTTCCACAAGATTTGGCCAAGATAGCAAATAATAAGTAGGTATCTAATTTCCGAGTGTTTTATATTTGTTTCTACAGACCGTTTTTTATTCTCAATCATGACAACTACGCGCGTAGTGAATGCATTTACAACTTGGACCCTTCATTGTTCATTGGTTATTCGTCTGAGATTTACAATGTACTTTACAATACCAGCCACGTTTTTACGAAACCTTTTATAACTTGCAAAATACAGAAGGAAGTCAAAAGGCACACACATCGCTTTTAATCGGCTGGGTTATTCAAATCAAAGTCAAAATTTTGTTTTAACAATATCATTATAGTCAAGAATCAATTTAGCAAGCAATGGATTTATAATCAATTTTCAGGCATGGGAAGATGAAACCCGTCGGATCCGCGCCGATACTGCTTCGCTGTTGAGCCGTGCGCGTTCCGTGGTCCCGCGTGCCAAGAGTGTCGCTCCTCTAGAGACTATTTACTCGTGAGTATCATTATGAATCTGACCTTCCTCTAAGATTTGCCTTTCAATCTTGTAGTGGACAATGAGGCCATAACATTGAGGGCATATGACTTGTATGATCCATGCCAAAATTGACTCACATTCAGCTCACATTCAACAATGACATAATGTCATATGGCGGAGAAGTGGATGACAGACAATTTGTGTCATAAAGTGATCGTATTGAAATGTGGCATAATGCCACTGAACTTTTAGAGAGAACTGTAAGCGGCGAATGAAGATACAATTCGCCGACTGTAAGAAAAAACGCCAACAAGACATAAAAAAATATTAACACAGACATAGAAATTTGGCATGGGACACACCGCACAAGTACACAGTAAAAGACCTTGATGGTTTCTTGTCCGAAAGATCTTTCAACGTTGGGAAAATCGACATAAAATAATAACTTTTTCAATAACTACTGACACAAAAACTCTCTGTTCAAAGTCAGAAGAAGACCTTGAAGGTAAGCGCTCATGACAGGTCAAGTTTTTCTTGGCCTGATGTCACATACAGAAATAGCTGGTCCATTGATGTGCCTATCAAACGACTACCCTGGCACTGACATTGACGACGATCACCGGCCATTCGGCGTCATTTGGCAATGCTGTACTGCCATGTCGTTTAAAAAAATTACGTAGGTACAATACCTACTGCTAATTTTTGGCAGTAAAAGCTAAGGTTTTAGCAATCTTGGGAGGATATATAATATGTCGTGGGTGTACTATTTCACAGCCAAATCCAAATACCTACTTACACGCGTATTTTGCGTGACGTATCGCGTAAGCCGTATGATCACGTTTTAATTATAGACTGGTTAAATGCCAGCCAATGTTTTGCAGTCTAGTATCCTAATAAAATATTTTACGGCTTATTTTCTCAATCTTATGCTTGTTTATGCATGATCGAATGTCCTTGAATTTTGAGGTTTTCGTATCCCAGTTTTATCTATAATATTTCCGTCGATAGATACTCCTACGGCGAGCCGGTTCCGTACCGATTCAGCAATGACGCATACGTGGCCAAGCTCCTCTTGCCCTTCCGCAGCGTCGTCGACAACATCCACAGCATTTCTTATTGGAACGAGCCCGCTAAGAAGTTTACCGGTAAGTATGCCAGCGGCTGTCGCGACACTGCACATTTATGAAACACATAATATTGACTGAACGAATGAACCGAACGCTTGATCTCTTTCCAAGTTCCTTGTGTCTGTGTCCACTGACTAACAGTTCAATTCTAGTGTGACCCCGTGATAACAATGAGGTGTTCTCGCCAGGACGCGGAAACCTCGCGTGCGTGCACTACTCCGGTAAAAAGGCCTTCTCCAACCGCAGGCCTCTGTATAAGGAACTTAGCATCAGGGACGACGTGAACCTCCTATCATTCTATGCCAAGAACAGGCTTGCGGCCGCCGGTCTAGCCGTCGAAAACGTCACAGGTACCTCGTCGAAGTCGCATCGCTAGCTCTGCTTACTACCCTTCGCTTAATTCATAAACAATAAGATAAGATGTATAAATATGGTTAAATGTGAAGATCGCGTGCCGACTGCGTTCGGTGTTTTAAAATGGCGTCGATTAAAATGAAGAATAAAGTCCGTGTCTAACACTGTGTGTGGTGTCTCTTGCAGCGAGCGGCGCGCCGGAACAGCCGACGGCGGCGCAGTGCGCGTAGTTCCCCGCACCCCCACCCGCTCGGCTGGGCGCTCGGCGCGGGCGCAGGCGCGCTGCGCCCGCGTCGTGCTGCCCAGACCCCTCCTCCTCTCTGATCTCGGTATAACGAGCTCCACCTTCATCTAACAATAGATCATCTATTTTTCTATCCATATTATTATCTATATCATTTATTTTTACTATGATTTTATTACGAGTAACAACGAACGAAGTAATTTTAGATTATTTTCTAGTCATCGTTGTGATAGCGGTGTCACCGCACCGATAAATTTTACCGGTGACCGAGACGTCTCGTTTTCACTTAACTCGACTGATTTTATTTAACAATAAAGTATTTTTACCGAAACTGTAGTTGTTTTAATTGTCTGCACGTAGATGTTCCACGATTCACGCTTTAATCTAGGCTTCACTAATGCCTAGCTTTCTGACTAAACTTACAAACCAAATTAACACACCAACATAAATAAAATATAAGTTAAACATAACAGAATAATTAATTTTAGAGTAAATATTAACTATTAGGTACACAGCACAGCACAGCAGTACATTAAGTCGTCCACGAATGCTTGACAAGAAAGATTTCATCATTATAGAATTTATCTACATAAAAAATTTCAGCAGAATCCTACAGAAAATTCTGTGTCATTTAGGCGAGATTGCACCATGTCCATTCGCATCACAGCATGTAGCAAGCAATACTGAAAAAGAAGCCATTAAACGAATGCCCAATCCACACACCCCAGGCTTTGCTATCAAGCTTGATGCTGAGGTCTAACTGCTTGGTGATGACAGATCACCACAGGCGGTGTGCTGCCTCGCTTACTGTCACATGATGTCCTATGCCGCGATGACCATTGCATCAATCACCTTTTGTGAAATGTCCGGGTAACGCTACTGGGGTCATTTTATCACGCATGGTCATTGCCGGTACGGGACCCGCATAACATTGGCCTCGGTGCAGTGAAACTGCTCCCATGGAGGCCGAGCCGCAAGTTCCAGGTGCCTCAGACAATGGAAGACCCGGCTCTGGAGCTGAAGGCTGCTAAAGCCGACCGCGAGGCCAGGTTCCGAGCCACTACTGCCGAGCCAGTACTGACGCCCTCTGTCGATCTTTCCGAAATAAAGAGGAAGCGGCAGGAAGAAGCACGCGCTGCGGAAGACAAGTAAGTCATATCAAACAAAATATCCGATACACAAAACCATGAAGTTTAAAAGGATTATTGTAAACTTTAGCGGTTTTCATTGTTACAGAGCTCTAAAGGAAGAAGCCAAACGCGAAGCTGAACGCAAAGCCCAGGTAAATGACACTTATTTTTTTTTTATTAGGTTGTCATTATAACCGCTTAGGTACTTACACAAAGTTGTTTTTACCAGGCTGAGCGTGAAGTTGCTGAGAAAAGAAAAGCGGAAGAAGATGCTCGCAAAGCTGAAGAAGCTAAGCGTAAAGCAGAAGAAGATGCTAGAAAAGCCGAAGAAGCGGCTCGTCTTGCTGAGGAGGCCCGCATAGAGGAAGAAGCCCGCTTGGCTGTAAAGGCAAAGAAAGCCGAGGAGGCCAGGCTTGCAGAAGAGGCTCGTTTGGCTGAAGAGGCCAGGTTAGCCGAAGAGGCCAAGAAAGAGGAAGAAGCCCGATTGGCTGAGGCAGCCCGTTTAGCTGAAGAGGCGAAATTAGCTGAAGAAGCCAGATTGGCAGAAGAATCGAGATTGGCAGAAGAAGAAAGGTTAGCTGAACAAATCAGACAAGAAGAACTTGCAAAGTTAGAAGAATTCGAAAAACAAGCCCAAGAAGACCGCGAAGCTGAACTTGTGCGACAGGTATACAATTCCCTATTTTAAAAGAAGTAAAAATTTTATAGAACCTTATTGTAGTACCGGCGTAAAAATTATACAATAACATATTACATATTTTCTGGTGTAAAAAAATGTTATTTTCAGGCTGCTGAACTGGCTGAAATCGCCAGGCAAGAATCCGAACTGGCTGCCGCCCGGCTAGAGGAACTATCTCACAGCGGATCTGCGGCCGAGGTTGCTGAGAATGAAGCCAGGTAAATAAAACTAAATATGTAACTTAAAACATCTCTCTGGGTTGGCAACGCATCTACGACATCCTAAATATTATAGGTAGATGTCTATAACGATGGAGAGCTTACTATCAGGCTGCTTGAAGATGTACTTTTTTTTTTATCGTTGACAGGCTAGGCGTTTGACCACAGCTCACATGATGTTAAGTGAAGGTGTGGTCGAAGATGGTAAAGCACACCTAGCCTGGAATGGGACTGGCTCTCAAGTGAGGCTGCCGGAACACACCGTTAGATGCTTGGCGGCAGATTTTCAACTTGAGGGTGGTAGCTAGCCAGCCGAGTACCCACTAGAAAGTATCCTACCACCATGCTATGGTTTCCTCACGATGTTTTCCTTCACCGGCAGCTCAAGCTCATTGTTGGGATTTGAACTCACGCCCTTCGGCATGCGAACCTACCGCGCTAACCACTGAGCTATCATCGCTACAAACTACAGTGAAACATTAAATAATTTATACTTTTTGCAACTGTTAAAAATGTCTATCAACAAAAATGATATATTATTTGATGTAGCCCTTTTCTATTACAGTGAAGAAACCCCCGCTGATGAACCAGAACCCATCGTGGAAGAGCCTGTAACACCGGAAGTTGCCCCAGAAGCGCCAGTGGAAGAGGAAGCAGAGCCCGAGGCGGAGGCGGCTGAAGCCAGCGAAGACGAAAAAGCTGAACCAGACCTAACTGACGAGGAATAAACTAACAAACATTGCTATCTATCTAGTCTACTTTCCGTCTTTAGCTAAACATCATTTGTGTGCATTTCAAGTTAGAGTAATCATGAATGATGTAATAGCTTCTACTATGGTGGTTTATTTTTATTCTCTTGTTACAAATCGCCTTTCTTTTTCGTAATCAAATTATGATCAAAGAAAGAATTGTATTTATATGACGAAAATACTCACTACCACCGTTAATTGTTGTCTAAACTAAAAAGGTTTTAGATTAAGCGTTTTATAATATTTATATTTTGTTAAAGTTTAACAATAAAAGACAGATTGCAATTTTCTGTTTAGCATATTGTTTTAATTCCCTGTGACAATTCAATGAGATACTAATGTATCGATGATAGCTCAGTGGTTAGCGCGGTCGGTTCGCATGCCGAGGGGCGTGGGTTCAAATCCCAAAAATGTGCTTGAGCTGCCGGTGAAGGAAAACATCGTGAGGAAACCATAACAGGGTGATAGGGTACTTTCTAGTACTAGGCTGGCTAGCTACCACCCTCAAGTTGAAAATCTGTTATAAGCATCTATGATGTGTTCCAGCAGCCTCACTTGAGCGCCAGTTCTATTCCAGGGTAGGTGTGCTTTACTATCTTCGACCACACCGTCACTTAACATCAGGTGAGCTGTGGTGAAACACCTAGCATGTCAACGATAAAAAAAAAAATTTTTATAAAAATATGTGAAAAGGAAAGTAGTAAAGAAAGTGTATGGAGTTTTCGCGAAAAGCCAACCTTTCCAACCTTTGGATGGAAAGAAGAGTAAATAAATACAGTGTAAACTCCATGTAACGTCACTCGATTTAACGTCAAACTCCTTAAAACGTCGGAATTACTCGACTTTGGTTGGTTTGCCTTGTTGTCCATACAATGATGCACTCTATGTAGCATCACGCACACTCTACATAACGACCACAATATGTTGTTATAAAGCAAGTAATTTCGGGAGCTAATAAAGCACCTACTGTTTGTTTGTTTCTAAGTTGCCGAAATTGATAAGAACAGCAGTTGAGTACGTTCTTTTGTTTGTCATTTTGTTGTTTTATTGTCTGGCCCGTATTCACCTCGACTGTCGGCATCATAGGGCCGCCTTACACGTTCAATCATGATCACGATCCGCGATCCGCGATCATGATTTCAAAATTTCTAGATATGCGATCCGGAGCATCAGTCCGTCAATCCGCTTCGTACACGATCAGTCTGGATCGCGATCATTGATCGCGGATCGCGGATCGCGGATCGCGCGCTACGTGTACGGGCTGCCATACGAACCAGAGATTCTAAGAAATTAGTTCTTTTGTTACTTTGCACGTGTTTGCCTCAGTTGCTAGACTGTCGTTAGGTTATTATTATGCATTTTCAACACGTTATCATATTCTTAGTTTCTCACAAACTTCTCCATATAACAACAACTCTCTATAACGCCAGAAAATACGCAGTCCCCTCAGCGTCGCTATATAGAGTTTACACTGTATAAGGTTGCGGTGAGCGGACTATCCGTGGCTCCTAGTTTAAAGAGGTGACTATTCAAGTTGCAATGACCGGTTATGAGGCCTACTATGAGACGAAGGTCCTGTAGTTGCAGCTTCAATAGATTGTTAGTGATCTTCCTGTTAAGAATCGGAAAGGTGGTCTTACCATGTTTACAGTAGGTTTTTTTAGAAAGCCTAACCTCATTGGTGTTTATGTATGAGACAATAGAGATGTTTTTTTCATAAATTACCAAATTATAAGAGCAAGCATTGTAAAATGATGTAATGTGGTGAAATAATTGATTTTTCGTGTTGCTTCCATCAACACATATAATAAAGTCATACATGAACCCAAGCCTCTTCAGTAATAAAAAACTTATCTCTCCTTCAAAAGTTTGTCTTTTTGTCATATAGACTTACTGATTTTCCAAAGTGTTTTGTTGAACATCCAAAATACTTTTGAAATGTCATTACTTTAAAAGGCTAGAGTTCATATGAATATTTAAAAATTGGATAGTCAAACAATAAGGCCTATGATATTTTTCTGAACAAAATTTTTTACCTAGATATAGATGGAAAATAAAAGAAAAATTATAGATAAATAAAAAGTTTTATAAGAATAATCATAAAGACAACTAAACCTTACAAAATAAATGTAGGTACAATGTTTGTTATAAGTCCATTTTGACAATTTTTTCCGCTGTCTTTGCAACTTCTTCTTTAGTTACTGGAGCTTTAAGTTTCTTTTGTGTTTTCTGTTCTGGTTTTGATCCAGTGCCCTTTTTAGACTTAGCTATTTTATTGATTTCCACGAACTCTTTGTCTATCTCGGAGACTTTTTGTTTGATCTGAAATTATTGACATTAAAGGTTATTATTTTGTCACTTGTATAATTTTAGGGAGACAAATACGGCTGTTATCTTTTTGGAACAAAAATACCTAGTTTTTTCTTGGCTATGTAAAAGAAATAAAAGCTTGGATAAAAGTAGTCGTGGCTTGGTAGTATTGGCTCATGGCTAGTTGTTAGTTATGACGACATTGAATCTAAGGAATGCAGTCAGCCTTATCGAACTGTAGCGAACATAGCATGGATGCGTTACTTACGAAAATCTAAACTTCAACACAACATTTGAAATAAACAAATTTAATAATATTACCAAATTCAATGCAATTTCAATTGTAATCTAACCTTTTTAAGCCCAAGATTAACAGCTTTCGCTTTTGATTTCTTCAAACTCTTTGCTCCGGCCACTTTAAATACATTGGCCTTAGGTCCTTTTTTATTTTTTCCCATTTTATTTTAAATGAAGAAATTACACAAATAAAGCTAGATCTAACCTGCAAAAATATTTTTTTTTTTTTTATTAATTTGCCCCTTCGGGCAGGCTAAAGCTATAGAGCCATACTGCCTTGTCTTAAGTGTTATTTCTGCTGTATCTTAACTATAGTTATCGTCAAAGTCGTCTTTGTCAAGTCCAGTTCGTGTCAGTTAATTCCAGTCATGCTTTAGTAAAGTAGTGGCAACTTTACTACAAAGCTTCGATGGAGTTTTGGAAGCAACACGAAAACTCATGTTTCACCACATTATATCATTTTCCCACACTCGCACTTGTAATTCGGCACTTTATGAATAAAACACCACCATTTTTATGCATAAACACTCGACAAAACACTAGTTTTGGAAAAAAATACAATGGAGCGACACGTCTCTTCCCGCGTTCCCGCCAAAACGCCCTGCAAAAATAATGAGAATCACATTCATGATTTATGTCATAACAATGTCACGTGGATCCATTTTTTTTTTTTATAATTTGCCCTTTCGGGCAGGCTAAAGCTATAGAGCCATACTGCCTTGTCTTAAGTGTTATTTCTGCTCTAGCTTAGCTATAGTTATCGTCAAAGTCGTCTTTGTCAAGTCCAGTTCGTGTCAGTTAATTCCAGTCATGCTTTAGTAAAGTAGTGGCAACTTTACTACAAAGCTTCGAGGGAGTTTTGGAAGCAACACGAAAACTCATGTTTCACCACATTATATCATTTTCCCACAATCGCGCTTGTAATTCGGCACTTTATGAATAAAACACCACCATTTTTATGCATAAACACTCGACAAAACACTAGTTTTGGAAAAAAATACAACGGAGCGACACGACTCTTCCCGCGTTCCCGCCAAAACTCTCACGTGGATCCAGAATTACAGTGCCACTATGCTGCATTTTTTTTCTTAGATTTTGGCGTCGCACACCAAGAATTTGCCAGTGTCAAGTAACACTTTCAAGTTTCTTATTTTAAATACACAAATTGCATTGCATAAAAATGCATTTTTAGTAAATAAAGATTATTATTATTTTTACAATGGTTTGGCTATTAACGGGTGTCATATTTACCTATTTTGTTCTTTTATAAGTGAAGTAACAAAATTCGGTATGTAAAGTTTTTTTTGGATTTATTTTATATTTTTTACTGATAGTAAACTTTATTTTATGAAACTAATTTGAATATTTTGGCTTTCTATCCGGTAGTTTAATTCTAATACGTTTTCAAACTTTTTATAGTTATGACGTCATGAGGTCGGCTGAATATGTAGAATATCCCTTTGCCATATAAAACAAAAAAGTATACAAAACATTTGACACACTTCATTAGCTTTGACAACAGAACTGACAAGTTTTTTTTTAATTTGCCCCATCGGGCAGGCTAAAGCTGTAAAGCCATTTTGTCACGTCTTCGGTTTTTACAATTCATGACATGAAGTAAACAAATCTTATGTCATAAAAGCCAAAGTCAGTCAGTACAATTCATGACATGAAGTAAACAAATCTTATGTCATAAAAGCCAAAGTCAAGTTTGATTTATGAATTTTATTAAAATAAACCATAACTCGGGATTTACAGAGTTTTAAACGTAAAAATATTGTACATAAATGTATTATTTCGAAATGGTTTTGGAATCAACAAAGTTTTTTTTTCTTTACATATCGAATTGTAGTATTTTTCCGTACTATCCTTAGATATGGATAGTATCTAGTACGGGGCATGAAATAGTAGTACTACGCTGATCCAGATTCACCAGATTGCAGTGTTCCCAGTTCCCACCATAATTACGAAAATTGTACGGCTGAACCTGAAGGACTAGTACCCATGGCCAAGAATAAATTTAAAAAAAAAGTGTGCGTGTCTGCAAGCAAAGCCCAAAATTATGGTATTCATATTCAGTGTCTTAAATATCGTGAAAGTTATTGTGTATTCATGAAATTCAACAACGTATTAGAAAGTCGAAGCGTAAACTAAAAGCTTCGATGAAGCATCAGCCGATACATGACTCAACAAAAAAAATCAATGGAATATTGGAATCTACACGATAATCATGATGTTTTACTACCCTAAATCACTTTTTTTACACTAGCAAATGCTCAAAATGCGACGCCAAAACAAAGAAAAAGAAAAACTTTTAGTATCAATGTGAATATTTTGTAGGAGTTTTGGCGGGAACGCGGGAAGAGTCGTGTCGCTCCGTTGTATTTTTTTCTAAAACTAGTGTTTTGTCGAGTGTTTATGCATATAAATGGTGGTGTTTTATTCATAAAGTGCCGAGTTACAAGCGCAAGTGTGGGAAAATGATATAATGTGGTGAAACATGAGTTTTCGTGTTGCTTCCAAAACTCCATCGAAGCTTTGTAGTAAAGTTGCCACTACTTTACTAAAGCATGACTGGAATTAACTGACACAAACTTGGACTTGACAAAGACGACTTTGACTATAAAACTAGCTACGATGGCACTTATTTAACTTTTGAAACTTGAAAATATATAATTACTTGACACTGGCAAATGCTAAAACGCGACGCCAAAACCAAAGAAAAAAAAAAAAAAAAAATTTTTTGTATAAGTCAAAACTCTGTCAATGGATATGACAGCTGACAGCTAGGGCTGATAGTCGTGACTTTATAAAAAAAATCAATGGAATATTGGAATCCACACGATAATCATGATGTTTTTCTACCCTAGCAAATACTCAAAATGCGATGCCAAAATCAAAGAAAAAGAAAATCTTTTAGTATCAATGTCAATATTTTGTATAAGTCAAAACTCTATCAATGGATATGACAGCTGACACCTAAGCTGATAGTCTTTATTTTTTCTTTAGCTTTGGCGTCGCATTTTGAGTATTTGCCAGTGACAAGTATTTATATATTTTCAAGTTTCATAAGTTAAATAAGTTGTCTCGTAGCTATAATTATAGTCAAAGTCAAGTCTTGCTCAAGCCTAGTCCGTGTCAGTCAAGTCCTGTCATGTTTTAGTAAAGTAGTGACGACTTTACTAAAGCTTCGATGTAGTTTTAGAAGCAACACGAAAAGTTATGTTTCACCGCATTATATCATTTTCCCACATTCGCGGTTGTGATTCGGCACTTTATAAATAAAACACCACCATTTTGATGAATAAACACTCGACAAAATAAGTTTTGGAAAAAAAGACGACGGGGCGACACGACTATTTCCGCGTTCCCGCCAAAACTCCCTGACAGTCATTGATAAGTAATAAGTACCTACCAAATTGCTTGCTGTTGCTTGCACCTTCTTGCTATTTTGCGAACACAGGCGCTGTTTTTATATACAAAGAGCCCGCAAAATCACAATAAATTGTGACTTTATATCAAAAAAGAGTACAGGAAAACCGTCAAAATTGCTTACTACTCCAAATACAACGGTACCATCTGCACGATGGCTAAGGTAACTGTTAAATGTTGAAGTATACTTACTTGTTTACATGCTATCAGTATTATCATTAATTCAAACAAGATTATTTGCATACCGGTTATTCTTGTTACTTAAACAATTCAGTTTTACGTTCAACGTCGTCTGTTTATAATAAAATACGCGTTGCGACGTGCAGAGTCTCTGAAAAATATTATTTAAAAATCACTTGCGAAATGGGCGATGCCTTGGAAACTTTGGTAAATATAATATTATTTATTTAATCTAACAAGTAAATATGTTTAGTAAATACTAATATCGCTTCTTTCACTATTATTATTTTAGAGTAGTTGAATTAAGAAAAGTTGTAATACCTAGCTTGTTCAATCCCCAAAGTAGATAAATTAGAATAAGAAGAGCTCTATTAGGTAATCTCTTGATCCTATACTCAAATTTGATCCAGCATTAGTTGACAAGTATCACACCACACCCATAATCTAGTCTGGACCTGTTTGTATATTGCACAAGTAAATGAAATATTTTAAAACAGGTTTATATCTAGAAGGATCTTGGCACAAGAAACCCACAAGTATTGTGAACTAAACTAATTTGTTATGACATTATCAATTAATTATTACAGAAATATCCATATTTTAAGTGTAGGTATAAAAAAAGGGTACATTCCTAAGATATTGATTTACAGTTATATTAAATACATTTCACATCATTTGTGAAAAAGCTCATGAAATATGTGTTATAAAGGAATAATACAGAAATAATTTTAATAAAATATCAGGATTTATAGGATGCCGTAAACATTTCACAAAATCAAACATCTTATTTTATAAACTATCTACCTACAAGTTAATACAGTCATACAAGAAATATTGAGACTAAAATAAAATAAATAAATAAATAATAAATAAATACACACAGCGCCATCTGACCCCAAACTAAGCAGAGCTTGTGCTATGGAAGACAGATAACTGATAGAATACTTAAATACTTTTTTTTTTTTTTTGTAAATACATACTTATAATACATACAGTACACCCAGACACAGAACAAACATCGATGTTAGTCACACAAATGTTAGTCCTGAGTGGGAATCGAACCCACACCCTTCAGCTCTCGAAGCAGACACACTACCAATGAACCAACAGGGCTGACTCACATAGATGTAGGTACAAAGGTAGAATCACAAACCATCCCAATGGTTTAGCACAAAACCTAATGAAAGAGGATAATCCACCAGGACATACTTTAATCCCAACAATAAAATAAATTAGGATGCGACACTGGCCGCATACCAAGTACGTCAACAAAATACAATAATAGCCAAACCTTGTGCTTAATGTCCCACTAATGAAGGCGAAAGAAGGTAGACCAATAAATTATAAACACACAAATTTTTTTCCAGCCAGTAATTTTTTACAGAGGTAGCATTAAACTATTGTTTTATTTTTCCAGCCAGTATTATATTCATACTGGCGCAGCTCGTGCTCATGGCGCGTTAGAATTGCGCTCAATCTCAAAGAGATTCCATACGACATAAAAGCGGTGAGCTTGATCAAAGGAGGTGGGGAACAACACTGCAATGAGTTCAGGGAAGTCAACCCGATGGAGCAAGTACCCTCGCTTTGTATTGGTAATTTTTTTTTTGTAATATCTGTTATGGCTTTACCCTTCTCACAGTGCAACAGTTTACAAAAACTGGGCTAATTCAGATTCGTAATATCTGGTAACTTAATTCGAGACCCAGTTTCCAGTAGATAAATAATAAAATATAAATAAATATCGCAGGACATTACACACAGTACCATCTGACACCAAACTAAGCAGAGCTTGTATTATGGAAGTCATAGAACTGATGGAATACTTAAATATATATTTTTTTGTAAATACTTAGGTACTTATAATAAATACCGAACACCCAGACACAGTACCGGATACAGTTTGTACCACAGTTTGTCCTGGGTGGGAATTGAACCCCCACCCTTCAGCTCTTGAAGTAGACATTCTACCAAGAACCGACAGGGCTGTCAAATATATAATATAATAGATTAAGTTTACTTATAGTCAAACACAGCCAGTCATCCATAAATAAAGAATAAATATATAATATTTATTGTAATTTTTTTATTTTTTTTCTGTTTGCGATTGTCTGTCTTTGTTTATTTCGAAAGGAGACAACATATTTTGGTACAATTTATTTATTTAGAGATTTATTTATATAAATCTCTTGAGACAATCCACCACTATACTCTTTCAATAATGTTGCAGATGGACATACTTTGGTAGAATCTCTCAATATCATGCACTATTTAGAAGAGACGCGGCCGCAAAGGCCCCTCATGCCTGCTGACTGCTTCAAGAGGGCTAAGGTCCGCGAGATTTGTGAGGCAAGTATTTTCTAGTGTAGTATCAATTATATGTTCGTTAACATTATTTCGGCTGACAAAGTATTCGTGTTTTCTATTAGAAACAAAACACTGAATCATAATCACCACAGAGAATTATGTAATTTTTTTAAATACTTTTTCATATGGGATTCACAGTCACAATATTTTAAGTAAATTGTTTTGAATGTTACTTTAATAATTAATAAAGATTATTAAATATTATATTACAGAGGGGAAAGCATTTTTCTTCCCAGCCCGACTGCCCACCGGAGATTGCCAAATGAATTAACAACTTGCCAAATGTTTCGTAAGATTGGAATAGAGTAACGTCCAGGACACAACCCTGTGGCACTCCATATTAAACAAAAGCATCTTAACTGCGTACCTTTTGTACAGTCATTTTTATACTCTTTTTCATATCAGTTGAGCAACTGATATGAAAAATGTAAATTATAGAAAATATATAAAAAAAAGAAATGTACCTAAAGAAATTGAGACGGCACCATAGGAAATCGGGTTGGGGGACAATTGGGGAAAAGTTGTTCACAATGATGAGTACATCCCTTTCCGTTAGGTAATTTCTATAAATTACTATAATATAAAGCTAAATTTAATTATAAACCTGTATAATATACATAATATGTATATTTAATTTATCAAATAAATGACTGTTCCTTTAGGTGATATCGTCAGGCATCCAGCCACTCCAGAACCTTATAGTCCTGATCTACGTGGGAGAAGAAAAGAAGAAGGAATGGGCCCAGCATTGGATTACGCGAGGTTTTCGGGCGGTTGAGAAACTGCTGTCGGCTTGTGCCGGGAAGTACTGTGTCGGAGACGAGATCACGCTGGCTGACTGCTGCCTGGTGCCGCAGGTGTTTAATGCTAGAAGGTGAGACGTAACAAGGGAATCTGTTTAGCCTACGAAAATAAAATGTATATGTATATCTGGTAGCCCAGTTGAATTCGTTCTGTAGCAATGAGTCAAAACCATCAGTAGTAATATACGTGTAAACAAGACAATACCGATAATAATTTACATACACTATTGAAACACATACATAGACAGCTTGTCTGTTCGGGCGAAGCGCAGTGGCCTATATACTTTTTTTAAATGCTCAATACATACAAATAAAAAAACAAAAAAAAAAAAACAAAAAAACAAAAATCTTTATTTATTTTTTAAAAGAGTAAATGTTGTGTAGGCAAAAACCACCTTAATATTCATAAAGTATAATGTATGGTATAAAGTATTGTGACCAGCATTTACAAGGAATTGCCCCTCCTCCCATCACCGCGACCTCGGAGCGCCGCCCCGCCTCCGAACTAAGCAGACTGCTTGTGTTACGGGGACGAAGCGCTAGCCCGCGGAAAGCGTGCCATGGGAAGACAGGTCACACTATGCTGGTCACAACTAGTTATATTCCAGTGATCTTAAAAAGGTTATTACATTTACCCACACATAACGGTGTCTGAGAGGTCTAATGACCTGAACTGAGACATCGTTTTATCTTTATAATTATTTTATTAGAACTATGGACTTAAGACTGAGCAGACTAAATGAATTATTAAGAGAAAAATATTAATTTTGCAAGTAAGACTACTTTATTGTTTAAATATGTATGAGTATGTTATGTGAGTGTAGGTATGTGTGTGGATGTGTGTCTGTGTGTGTGGGTACATATATAATGAGTGTGTGTGTGTGTATGTTTGTGTGAATATAAGAATTCTGTTTGATTACATCATTTAATAACTGTTAGTAATTCTTCAGTGGCATTATAGCTTAGATTCAGCAGCCAATCTGTAATATTTACTTTTGTTTTATACTTGGTGCTGGGATAGATATTAAGTTTTCTATTTAGACGATTATACAATGATGGTGCCATACAGGGATAAAATCGACTGTAAAATGCTGTATTCGGTTTTTCTAGGGTGCAAACTCGGTCTGACCTCCTAATTTCATTTATTAGATCAGGGCTGTAGTGAAGTGATGAATGCTGTCGCAGGATTGTTTGCAGTATAAATAATTGACGAACTGTGAGGACTCGACACTCTGCATAGAGTTGAACAGTAGGATATCGAAATGGTTTTCTAGTCATGACTTTTAAAATTAAGCGTTGTGAAATTTCAAGTTGTCTCAATTTGGTTTTTAAAGCCCCACCCCACACACTCACACAGTAACGCAAGATTGATTCGACCAAGGCATGATATACCAGCTTGAGCGTATCCGCGCTAGCTGCCGACCTAAGATTTTTGAAAACGTAGACTAATTTTCGGGTTCGAGCAGTTAGTTCATCAATTTGTACATGCCAATTAAGCATTTTGTCTATATAAACACCTAAATATTTCATACTGTTAGTTTTCCCCAATAGTGTACAATCACATTCATCGTTAGGAAAGGAGCATATGTGAGCTTTAATACAATAGGAATCATTATGTGGTTGGGATGACGAACGTAAAGAAAACGACAAATATTTTGTCTTGGACAGGTTTAAAGTTAGCAAATTAGTCGCCAACCAGGACATGATCACTTGCATTGCTCTTTCAGCATGCATTTTGGCCTTTATCCAAGTTGTACCATGGACTATAAGGGCCGTATCATCAGCATAGCAAGAAATACTACAATTAATTAGCGAAAGATTGCAAAGATCATTGATGTAGATTAAGAATAACATATATGTATTTATAAAAAAGTATAATTATATATCTATATACTTTTTTAATGCATACTTATAGTACATACAGAACACCTAGACACAGATCAAACATGCTTGTCACATAATTTTTTTGTCGTGAGTGGGGATCGAACCCACGTCCTACAGCACTTGAAGCAGTTACACTGTCAAATAAGCCAACAAGGCAGTCGAAAGATAAAGATGTAAAACTGGTAAAATTGCTGTGTATTGATTCTTTTTTAACAAACTGCTTATTTAATTTCAGATTCCACGTAGACCTGCGCCCGTTTCCTATAATCCTGCGCATCGACCGTGAGCTGGAGACTCATCCCGCATTCCGCGCCGCACATCCATCTTCCCAGCCCGACTGCCCACCGGAGATTGCCAAATGAATAAACAACTTGCCAAATGTTTCGTAAGATTGGAATAGAGTAACGCCCAGGACACAACCCTGTGGCACTCCATATTAAACAAAAGCATCTTAACTGCGTACAGTACCTTTTGTACAGTCATTTTTATACTCTTAGTTTTCCAATCAAGTAGTTTTGCAAGAATTTTCCAATATGATATGATGTCTATACGTTTTCGAAAGGTTTATTTTTTGACGAGACGATGTCAAAAGCTTAGGTGAAATCCAAAACTTTCCATAAGTTACTTTTTTCATATCATATTAAGTAACTTCATTGTAGCTTTCGTTTTACTTATTATCATTGTAATTAAGTTGTACTTTCAATTCCAAAAAAGTAATTAATAGGGGAACCTGTTGAACCTTGGACAGAGTTGTACCTTGAACAATCGTGTTTTATTTAAAAATCCCGCGCATTTAAGAAACTTTGTCTATGACATTTGAAGCGTCATTTGACAACTTTAACGTGAAGTTAGTTGCGATTCGCCGGCGCCGAGTGAGTTCAGCAAAAAACGACAGTTTATTGTTTCGCACCCAAAAAGTAAGTTTTTCAGACTTTATTTCACACTAATTTATTTCAATTAATGTATATTTGTGGAAGATGTTTTATTTGGTATCAACTCTTAGTTTATCTAGCTACTACACGGCATAAAATTCAGATCCTATCCTCAAAATTTAGTGGGGTTATAAAGCTTATGAAGTGAAGTTGTCGCGATGTTGTACCTTAGCCACCCAACTTACGATGTACCTTGGCCGGTGGCCAAGGTACATCATTTCGGTCGAAAATAAGTCATCAAATTTTTTATATGTTTTAATGACTTTATATTTGTATTGTATTAAAAAACATATAACATTATTACAGGTAAAATGCCGCGAAGCAAAAAAAAAATTAAAAGACCAGTTTTCGACTCAAAAAATATTGAAAATGCAGTAAATTTAGTTAAGGCAAAAAAGTTTACTCTTCATGGTGCTTCCGTGCATTTTCAAATTCCCCGAAGTACCTTAAGGAGGTACTATCGCCACATGACAAAAGAAGGTACCTCAGTGCAAGATTTGCGTGAAAATCTTTCAGTTAAAAGAGTATTTAATAAAGAGCAAGAGAAAATGCTAGTAGAATACACCAAGGATGCAGCAAACCTTCAGTTTGGTTTAACTCTAAAAGACGTCAAACTACTCGCGTACCAGTTCGCAAAGGCTAATCAAATTAAATACCCTTCTTCATGGGACTCCGAACAAATGGCAGGAGATTACTGGCTGCGTTTATTCAGGAAACGTTATAAAGATGAGCTCTCCCTTCGTAAACCAGAGGCCACAAGTTTGGCGCGTTCGTCGGCATTTAATCAACATACGGTTGAAATGACGTTCAATAATTACAAGAAAGCTCTGTCGCAATGCCCATCAGATTTGCACGCAGCTAACATTTGGAACCTAGATGAGACAGGATTGTCTACAGTGCATGTCCCTCCAAAAATTCTGGCACCAACAGGAGTAAAACAAGTAGGATCTGTGACAAGCGCTGAAAGAGGAACCACCGTTACGATGATAGCTGCTTGTAATGCTGGTGGAGGATTTATTCCACCGATGCTCATATTCCCAAGAGTCAATTTTAAAGACTTTATGATTAATGGAGCACCAGAGGGTACTTTAGGTGCTGCTAATCCATCGGGTTGGTCTAATGAAGCCACTTTCGTGATGTTCATGAACCATTTCATAAAATTTGCAAGACCTTCAAAGGAGCGACCAGTTATTGTTCTAATGGACAATCACGAGAGCCACATTTCTGTTCCAGCTATTCGCCTGGCAAAAGAAAATAGTGTGGTTCTTGTTACGCTCCATCCACACACAAGCAATAAAATGCAACCGTTGGACAAATCAGTGTTTGGACCGTTTAAGACGTATTTTAATCAGGCAGCTAACGAGAAGATGATGACACCTGGAAACATAGGAAAACCTTTGACAATATATGATATTGCTGACTTAGTCGGAAAAGCGTTTCCACGTGCGTTCACCCCGACGAATATTGCCAATGGTTTTAAGGCTACAGGTTTCCATCCACTAAATGAGAATATATTCTCAGAGGCTGACTTTTTGGCTGCAAATTTTTCGGATCGTCCATTACCACAAGATTCTTCATCACAGAAAGAATCATCTGCTCAGGCTGACAACTCACTGCTCGAGAAACCATTAGTACAAATTGATCCTCTTGTACCTCAAGAATGTGCACATGCTGATGGTCAGTCGATTCAAGAAATGTCCCAAGAGCCATCTGAACAAGCTGAACTGCACTTACTGAATGTTTTGAAAACACCTCAGAAAGCTGTTTCAAGTTCTTCAAAACTTATCACTCCTGAAATGATTCGTTCACATCCAGAAACACCTCAGAAAGCTGTTCCAAGTTCTTCAAAACTTATCACTCCTGAAATGATTCGTCCACATCCAAAAGCAGCACCTCGAAAAGGAACACAAAAAGGTAGACAAAAAGGAAAATCTAGAATTCTAACGGACACACCAGAGAAAAACGCAATTGAGGCTTTAAAAAGAGTTCAAAAAGTTAGTCTTAAAGATAATCGTAATCTGAAGAAAGGAAAGAATAAGAAAAATAAGAAAATAGACAAAGTAAAACGGAAAGTTTTGATTGAGTCTGACTCTGAAGATTCCCACTATTCCCTCCACGATACGGATGAATCTTGTGGTGAAATTGAAGACGGTGAAAGTCCGATTGAAGAAGATAAAGTCAATTATGAGAAAGGAGACTTTGTGATATTTGTGTATGAAAAAGAATACTTTGTAGGTAAAATAGAATCTCTTAGTGAAGAGGGAGTGTTGATAAAATCAATGCAAAAATCTTTGAAAAACTGGAAATGGCCAGAGAAGGATGACTTGAATTTGTATCCGTACGAAGATGTTAAGAGGAAGATTAACCCGCCAAAGAGAGTCAACTCAAATAGAGAAGTCTATTATGTTCCAGAAATTGCGATTTACTGGGATTTTTGTTAATTATGTTTTATTTTATATATCTAAGTAGGTTATAATTGATCTCAAAATGGTAATTTAAAGTCTGAAGATTAATAATTTTTATTTGTTCTTTGTTAAGTTTATTTTTGTTATCAGTTTACGAAATTTTTTAGAAGTTCTTTTGTTTTCGACTTTTTTGCTTGATTCAGCGATCCTAATGGATCTTTTTATAGAATTTATTCAATGAAGAGTTAGAATTCAAGAAAAAATATTAGGTTGCAATGTAAAATTTTAAGATTTGATCCCAAGTAATGTGAATGTATAGCCTTAAAAAGAATGGGCAGCCCAAAATAACTTTAACTTGAATGTTGATGTCAATTTTTTGTATTACAAATAATTATTGGTAATTGCAAATGTATGTGATATGCTAAAGTAAATGTTACTAATACTGATTTAACTGAATATAAATAAATAATAGCTAATAAAGGTGTTTATCTTGATTTGAATCTGCTCTGTCCAAGGTTCAACAGGCAGGGTCCAAGGTACACAGGGTTTGTTGTACCTAGGACAGTTTTTCCTTTTTTTTTCAAGTGGTTATTGGTCCCAGGTTTTTGTTAATTTACACAGTTTTATGAATGAATTATGTAGTCAATTAAATTATCTTTACATACGTCCTCTTTGGACAGGTGTAGCTAGCACCATTATTTTATAAAAAATCCAAATTCAAAAAACTGGCCTAGGTAAAACAGGTTCCCCTAATCTTCTTTATTAAAATCAATTTAGTTTAAGATGATCCTCCTTGTCAGTGTTGCATAAATGAATAATGTATTGCTAGAAGTTAATTCTCTTGTAGTTTTTCTTCCAATGGTTTATGCAAAATACTTCCAAATAAGTTAAGTAATAACTTTAGTATAAACTTATTTTAAATAAGACCAGTTAGTTACAGGCGCAGATATCAAAGGACCAGTAACTCTTACCTTGCACACAAAATTTTAAACGTTTTAAATAGGAGTACAATTACTCTATTAGACATAAGCCAGTTTATAATATTTTGATGAAATAACACAATTGTAAGGTACACAAGTTCTTACAAAGTTGGAGATATCTAAGTATACACCAAAATACTCATGTGACATAACAGAGTGATAAAAATACAGTTCTATAATTATTTACGATATAAGTATTGAAAGTTAAGTTAAAGTTGATGTTTAAATCAAAATTTGTGTCTTGAATCTCAATCGTTCTGCCACTATATACATAAATAATTGATAACTGATTTATAATTAAATTAAACGCAACAATTTTTGACGCTGTAGAATCAACTCGACGAAAAAAGAGCATCATAAAATGCAGTAATTTATTTAAACTGAAATCATGCTTTACAGTCTTCATATGGAGTCTTAACACAATAGTAAATAACTAATGTGTTTATTTGTTTCAAAATTTGAAAACAATTTTAGTATCTACTACCTACATTTGATTTTGATTCCATAGTGTTATAAATTGTTGACTACTAGATAGTTAAGGAAAAATGACATAATTCTTTAATTACTACTTAGTGTTAGTTAATTTTAAGCCAAATTTACATGGGCTCTAAACCTTTCCATGCCTGAGTGATATTACGTTTTTTGTGCCATTCCAATTTGGTATAATTAAAATATTGTTTGAGAAATGTTTGTTTAGAAAAAAACATTTTGTAAATGAATATTCTATTTTTGTTATGTTTATGATATATGTTGTTCGTTTTTGGAATTTTTTATTTGTCTAATAAATATTTTTGGTTTTTACTTCTTCTTTTATTAATGAATTAGTTTGTAGACTTAGGTGCCTATTTGTTGGAATATATTCTCTTACACAAGTATCGAAGTTAAGCTACCCTAAAAACTTCTGTTTTCTGGGCTTCGCGTAACAACAACTCACAAATTAAACCTAAACCAGGGACCATGAGAAAAATAGTATTATTTTCATACTTATTTTTATTGTTCACAAACAACTTTTTTATCATTTCTGTGTGAATACTATTTGAGTGTCGATGTTAGTCTGCGGGCGATTTAGAGGCCTTTGTTACGTTACAATAAACTTATGCAGGACCTGCTAGTCAGGTTGGACGTTTGGTCGGTTCGATTCTTTTTTGCTTATCACAACTTCCCCTCCCAGATCTAGGATAACGTAAGTGGAATGGCGAATTTTCTCATTCAGGGCGCCAAATACGAAAACAGATGTTGCGATAGGAAATGGGATATGAGTAAGGTAGGTACGGTGAAAAATACACACACACGCACAACACAATCAAAATGAAGGAGTTATTGGTGTCTATAAATTATTTATACAACCTTTACAGTAACGTAAAATGTGAGGTAGCTACACGACGCTCTGGGAGAAGTGAGTACCTACCACAAAGTACTCTATCACTGTTCTATGGTTCCTTCACGTTGTTTTCTTTCACCGGCATCGCAGTTCGAAGGTTAGGTTATTAGAATAGAAAGAATAGAATATAACTTTATTATACACCAAAAATGAAACACAGATCACAATTAATACAAATAGGAAACAAACAAAAAAGAAGAGAAGAAAAAAAAAAGAAATAAAATAAGAAAAAAAAAAGAAGTTATTATATTGTGTATTATGCCTTTATCGCATTTTGGCGCTCACGAAATTTGGTTTCGACCAACGCCAACGTTGCAAATGTATTTACCTATTTAAGTTTTCGGGTATTAAAAGTACAAGTAGGTACAAACAGTCATTGCGACCTACTTATTTTATACAGTAAAATAACATTAAAATTCACCATTGTATTTCAAGATCAAACGATTTTCTCTACCTGTATACTACTTCTCGTTCTTCTCATTTAGTCATTACTCATTTGTAAAGAAGTAAAATAAATAGTTTTATTTTCGCCACAAAAATCTAACAAAACTCAACATTTCATAATGGCTAAACAATCATATAGTGTAAAGCCAAAACTAATAAAAAACAAAACTAGTATGACAGATAAAAATTGCCATAATATAAAAACTACCTCAAAAGAAAGGAATCCTCAATAACCACAATTTATAAAATCTGTGAACAAGTAGTTTCAACAAAAAGAATAATTTGTAATTATCGTGTTTTTATTGTTTTTTCAAAAGTGTTTCTTATGGAGTATGATGAGTAGTAATGAGCAGGGTAGATAAGTTGAGTTTCTTATTGAGTAGTATGAGGATTATAGTGTTGCTCATAACTGGTCGCAGTCAAACTATTTAATAAGATCAAAACTATAATTTCAAACAACTCAAAGTTAGTTAAATTCGTAATTTTGGAGAGAATTGGTGAAAAAATAGAATGTCAAAACATGTATAATATCGTACAAAATAGTTTAATACGGAAACTGATGTGGTTCGTACTCTGTTTTGTCTCCTTGAAGAAGACCACTGGAGTAGCTGTGGCCAAAACTATATTTGAAGTATTCGGCACAATTAAAATATTGAAAATCTTGAATAATTACAAAAATATTCAGTTATAAGATAAAAAAATAAGCGGTTCTCTCTGCTCGTGAAAAGGTTTTTAGATTGTCACTTAACGAAATAAAAACTTAACTAAAACAAATTAGCAAAATGTTATTAACGATTGCCTCTGTATTTAGACCACCATTCAAGTTCATAAAGGCGTTGTTTCTTTATTTATCTAATGCGATGTCATGGCGTATTACATCATGGTCAATTTGACAGCGTTATATTATTACCTTCACAAGCCAACGTTATCAGGCTGCTGGTTGCCTGGGAAGTTTATATATTATTATGGTAACACAGTCAAGCCATATGTCAGTCGTATTGAACGCCACGGTTGGCTCGTTTCGTTTTGCTTTTCTTTCAGTCAACCGTGCTATGAAAATTGCCGAGTATTGTTGTTTCGCATCGTATTCGGCTTCGTTACCGTACTGTGTTATAAAAATGAATGCAGTGTCGTGTTTAGTGATCAAATAATAATGCCGTAAGTGGCCAACATTAGTGCCGTGCTGTGAAAACTGTGCTGTTACGATGACCGAGAAAAATAAATCTGAGAAGATGACTAATGCATCAAAACCTGTTCCCATGAAACTTTTCGCCGCCTGGGAAGTGGACAGGACGCCTTCTAATTGCATTCCCAGGTTTGTTCAAGTTATAAATTGGTTCGTAGAAGCAACTTTAAGTTAAAATTCCGCTATGGCCGCATACAAATAGGAAGAAGATCGCTTTGCAGTTTGCTCGTAATAGTTTGGCGTTGTATACGGTGGTTGTATACATGAATTCGCGTCGCATGTGTCATTGTTGCCGGCTTATCAGAATGCTCGCTGTTGTGAGCCCAGAGATCTATGTTGCTTAATGATTCAATGTCCAATTGCAACCAAGTACTATTTGGTGCTAATCATCTTACTGTACCTATTTGTACTTTGTAAAGTTGAAAACAAATAATTATTTTATTAAAAACGAATGTTTCGTAAGATAAACTTTCTTTTACTTTTAAAATTTTTGACATCTAAGGGAGTATCTTTCACTTCTTTGTAGTTCAGGAGTCTTATCTCCACAGGTCCATATTATTATATCAGCTTAGTTGCATAATCATCAAACACATACATGACAAATCCCAGCTCTATTACACCAGTACAATTTGTCCTAGTATTATTTTCAAAATTATTTTTAATAATTAAATTAAAATTAATGCACAGTAAACATTCCTCATGAAAGAGTTTTTACTGTACTTGATTTTAATTATTTTATAATTATGTGCCCCTAGCTCATAAGTTTCTTATTTGATTGTTTACTTTTATTTATAGTGCATATTAAAGTTTCTAATTTAGTATCATGGCAATGATTGATTTTTATTGATGTTCGTTCATTTAAGACCGTCAACAAATTTGGTTCAGCTTAATTGGTACTTTGGATTGTAATTATCTTCTGTTTAATAATTAACAAAGACACCTAAAGGACTTTAATACACAAATAACTTTTTACATTCATAAAGCAGCCACAATGCATCATTTGATAATGGATTCTATATACTTATTTGTATCTATATCTATTTTTGTTACATATTTTAATTGTATTTATTATGAAAGAAAAACTATTTATGAAGAAAAAAAAAATGTAACTCTTTATTGTTCACACTAATTACCTACAAACAATTATAATATAAACTTAACACTAGTGGAACAACTGGCGGCCTTATCACTAAGAGAGATCTCTCCCAGGCAACCTTAGTATAGAGAGAATTCTACTAAGTTAAGGATTTAATTCTCTTGTCAACACACACCATATAATATACAAAGATGTGTATTTATATATATGAAGATAGGTATATATATATATACATATATATACATATATATACCTGTCTTCATTATACAATGTCAGTGCTTAAATATACCTACCATAGAGAACATAAATATCCATTATAGGTAAAAAAAGTATTTAAGTTTTTTATCAGTTATCTGACTTCCAGCGCTGTCTGTAATGTAGTTTGATATTTATTTATTTTCATTTTATTTATTTACTTATATTAAATGTTTAGAAAATTTAGCCTAAGTTGACAGAATGATCAGAGTTGCAACACAAACAGCACTGATCACTCAATGTACATAGTGATCGAAAAACCAAATGATTGGAACAGTGGGTGTCGGGATGTGGGTGATTCACCACAAGTCACTGTTTGATAGCTATATTAACACAAGGCCACCAGGAGGATTATTCAATTGAATTTATTGCTAGTGTTCTGAGGTGCTTCTATGCTTGTCAACTGTTAGTCTAAAATATGAAAGAAGGAGACACTTTATGTTCAAAATATAACAATTATAAGAATAATGCTAGCTGTACTTCTGTTTCGTCTGTCTGAGGCCAGGATTTGGATCCAAGAATAATATAAGTGAAGAACATATTGACTGCCCTGTTAGCTCATTTGGTAGAATATCTGCTTCAAGCGCTGTAGGGTGTGGGTTCAATTCTCACTAGGGCAAACATTCATGTGACAATTAGTGTTGGTTCTGTGTCTGGTTGTTCTGTATAGCATTTCAAGTGTGCATTTACTAAATAAAATGACTATGCTATCAGTTATTTGGTTCCCATCCCACTAACACTATGAATGTGAATGTTTGGATGGATGGATGTTTGTTACTCTTTCACGCAAAAACTACTGAATGGATTTGGATGAAATTTGGTATGGAGATAGCTGAGACTCTGGATTAACACATAGGCTACTTTTTATCCCGAAAACATGTAGCGGGTAACACCGCGAAGTTCAGCTAGTATATCCATTCAGTAGTTTTTGCGTGAAAGAGTAACAAACATCCATTCAAACAAAACACATTTCACACTGAAAAGTTGTTTAAAGGAATGTTTAAATCTGTACATATGTGAATACTTAAGAATTCACTGGTCCAGGTCCGGCTTCAGAATCGCATGATTGCGAAGCTCAAAATTACCTGGGTATTGTATTTTAATTGTAGTGTCAAGCAAGTATTAAACAAGACTATGGTCAGAATTCTAAATGCGTTGACAGACAATGACTCATCTTTGTTTTGAATTAAAGTCTTTGATAGGGTTAATAATAATGAAGGTCTAACGTTAGTTAGGTATTTATTATTATCGTTGCCTTTTATTTATATTATTATGAGGGTATTTGCTAGCAAACATCAACTATACATATATACAGTCGACTCTCGTTAATTCAAACCTGCGTTAATTTGTACCTCTCTATAATTCAAAGTTATCACGAGTTTATTTATTTAATATCTTTATATTTCTAACCAGATCAATACATTTTTATACACTCGGTAATTCAAACGAAAACATCATTGCTACGTAACAAAACGACGCGTTAATTCGAACTCATCTGCGTCAAACACTTGATACTTCAAAGTTGCAGAGAGAAAGAGACAGAAAGATTGCCGAACTTGCAGAGGTAAAGACATTTCGAGACAAGTTCACACTTGTTTGTTTTTGTTATGATTAGTTTGACACACACTTCCGCACGAATTGGTTTGTTTAGTTAAGTTTCAGTTACTGTTACTCTTTTGTTGGTTGTATAGGATTTAATAAATAATAATAATTGATCAACACTCAATAATTCGAAGTGTTATTTATTTTCTCTTAAAAATTTCGATAATTCGTAATATTAAGAGTAAGAAGAAAGAGTCCCTCGAGTTTCGAATTAACGAGAGTCGACTGTATATCTCAATATCGCGCATGGTTTCAAACTGCTGAAGTTTAATATTCCAAATGGGACTATATATATATATATATATATATACTGCTGTTGTACTCTGTGTCGATCATACAATATTCTATACTCACACGAGATACATCGCTGAAACGTTATATGCTCATTTCAGTTTTAAAATTCAAATCGAGCGTGTAACACTTCTCGTCGTGTTTTTAAATTTGACATTGACTTAGACGTCCTGTTTTTAAATGTGACATTGGCTTAGAGCAGCGGTTTTAAAATTGTTTTTGGCGACAGAGCCTTTCCTGAAAGTGAAATATTTGATGGAGCCATAAAGTAATCAAATTTTTTTTATTGTCAGTCGAGTCAGTGTTGTACTGTTGGCTATGCTCCTGGCTGGAATGTTGCGTTCTTATATTACGCATTCCACTACTACTCTTTTAAATAGTTTTTTAATTTTGTTGGAATATTTAGATGTATCTATTGTTACTAGTTTTTTTCATTACGACCAGTATTTTCGCGGAGTCCTTACAAAGGGTTTGCGGTGTGCTTTTGCATTGCAAAGCCACAGAAGGCACTAGAATTGCTACTAGGCTGCATGAAGCTGCTTCGCCATCATTCATGTCATCGTCGTTGAACTTTCCACCCAACTCACTGGAGCTACTATGCCAGCGGCCCAGAGCCTCGCTCCGGTACTTCAAGGAGCTGGGTTGGCTCGGGTAGACGCTGGTAGGGGGAAATGCACAATACACCCCAAGCGGGACGTCAGTGCAGGACTCATCGCCCCCACTTCGAATAAGAATAAGAATAAGAAAGGGTTTGCGGACCCCTAGAGTTCCGCGGAGTACATTTTGAGTATGGTGGGCTTAGAGAATCCATTTCCCACGAATTAAAGTAATAAATAATTATGTTCTGTCGAAATAGTGAATTTTCCCTGGACTGATTGGTCATGTGCATCGGGCACTTAAAATATTAAACCTTGTACCTAATTGTGCCGCGGAGGGGTGCGTGAACATGTTTGCAGCCTCGACACAAAGCGCAGAGGTGGAGCATTCTAGGGGTTTTCGTGTGTAGGCTGTCATTAGGTCGTAGAGGCCCCCCATAACCACCCCATGCCGCTGCCCAGTTCAGGGCCGGTAGGATTTTCCCTGGAATAAAAATGGCATCGCCATTCTTCTTATTTGCTATGGGGGCTGACGAGTCTTGCCCTGACGTTTCGCTTGAGGTATCCTCCTTCAAGCGTCTTGGAGTACCAGAGCGAGGCTCTGGACCGCTGGCAGAGTACCTGCAGTGGATTAGACGGGATTATAGTGATTAGCGATTTATAGTGGCACGCCTATTAATTTATACATGTGGGTATTATTTTTACCAATAAACTTTTCAATTGCAAGCATTTGAGAAAAATGAAAAATGAGAAAATTGACTTTTATTTTAAAAATATTGATAATTGCATGGATGACATGAACTAGTATATAAATTAATTTTAGCTAATGAATTTATTATTCGACATAAGTATCTAACATTGTCCACTGTCCATGTCTATGTCCTTTATTGGCCACCTTCCCGGCCTATAGAATAAGTAATAGGATGTAGTTGAAGTCATCTTAGACAATTTTGACTTGGTGGTAGATCTCCTTAGCTGGAGGTCGTCTAGGTAGGTACCACCGCAGTGCCAGTTATTCTGCCGCTAAGCAGTAGTGTGTAAACATTACTGTGTTCCGGTTTGAAGGGTACTGCAGCTAGCGAAATTACTGGACTGTTGAGACTAACTCTATCAAAAGTCTCAAAGTAATGAGCGCCAAAGCAGTGATACCCTGGACTTTGTTTTGTTACTAAAAGTTCTGTGTATCGCTGCGATGGTCATGGACAGGCAATATCTCTTACCATCAGGAGAGCGTCTCGTTCGTCTCATTACTTTTACACATTTTTCATGTTTCTTTTTCATAAAAAAAAAAGAAAAATCTTTTTCAAACTTGTACCATTATCTAGTAGTAGTAGTATTTATTTCACGCGTAAATTATATTTTACGTATTTAGTTTCATGTTTAAAAACAAAGCCTTATATTAGGTAGATAATCATGCTCATAAGTTCTTTGTGCGTAGTAAAAAGTGAAGGTTTTTTTTTATTGTTCCGCAATAGAATAAGAACTTATCCAAAGAAATACATTTGGGACATGTGACTGGTTATGCTAATGTACATGGTATCGTATGTGTGGATGGTGCGTGAATGAATATTTTTATTTATGAGTAAGTACATACCTACGTCTTACATACAGCGGTTGTCATATCGAAGGAAATTTGAGGATTAAGGTGATACAAATAAATTTTTGCCATTTATGGACAAATGGAGCATAATTTTACAGTGAAATCACAGCTACTCCGTTTACTACACTATAATCTACCGTTTCATTCAAGCAATTGTAATTTACCGCAAATAAAGACCAAAATAAATGCCAGTAGCTGTGATTTCACTATAAAATTATGCTATTTAAATTATGCCATTTGTCCACAAATGGCAAAAATTTCTTTGTATGAACCACCTTAGGAACGTACTTTGTACCAACAAATATAACCTGTCAAAATAAAAAGCCCTTTACCATTACATTATGCTTGGCGGCAGATTTTCAACTTGAGGGTGGTAGCTAGAAAGTACCCTACCACCATGCTATGGTTTCCTCACGATGTTTTCCCTTCACCGGCAGCTTAAGCCCATTGTTGGGGTTTGAACCCACGCCCTTCGGCATGCGAATCTACCGCGCTAACCACTGAGCTATCATCGCTACAAGTATTCTCTAATTTCGGTAATTCTAGCTTAAGGTCCGAAGTATAACCGCAAAACCTAGGGTACAAACACGTGTGCAATTTAAAGCGAAGCGAATGAGTCATTGTGGTCAGAGGTGCAGCTGTGGGAGTCATCTTACAGTAATATGACGCGCATCATGCACCTTTTATGGCGAGCTGATTGTGACTTCGATGGCAAAATAACATATACTCCGAAAACTATGTAAATCCCACCGCAGTATCAAATATTCTGCCGTCGCGAATGATTCGATCTACGATGGATTTAAGTCAACTTGAGTTTATAATTACGTAGTTTTTTTTTTATGACTGACCTACCTATAAATTATTGACCTATATACATATATATTATACTGTGGGGGTATTTGGAATGAAGTTTGGGGAGAAGATCAAACAGTCATCTGGCAGCACATTTTTGCTAAATGCAGTTCGCATTAAACCGCAACAGAGTCATATTTGTCACAACTGAGACACCGAAAAAAGCATGAATACTATAATAATAATTACCCGAGTGGGTGTCCCTGGTAGGTCTATACAATCTGGGTGTCTAAGTCGAGAGTGAATCGGTATCTTCTAGGCGAACGTGCTCCATCGTAGATCGCATCTATACTTAACATCAGGAGAGATGGCGATCAAACGCAAGCCTATTTATCACAAAAAACCCGATTTCGCGACGGCAGAATATTTGATACTGCGGTGGGATTTACATAGTTTTCGGAGTATATGTTATTTTGCCATCGAAGTCACAATCAGCTCGCCATAAAAGGTGCACGATGCGCGTCATATTACTGTAAGATGACTCCCACAGCTGCACCTCTGACCACAATGACTCATTCGCTTCGCTTTAAATTGCACACGTATTTGTACCCTAGGTTTTGCGGTTATACTTCGGACCTTAAGCTAGAATTACCGAAATTAGAGAATACTTGTAGCGATGAACAAAGGCTCCAAAGTGTTCGCAAGAGACATGTCTATTGGGCAAAGCCGGCTGACGAAGCTGAAGAGAGAAGATGGTAGTATAGCGTCGACCAAAGCAGAGGTTTTAGAGGAGGTCGAAAGGTTCTATGGACGGTTATACGCCTCGGTTGCCGAGCCTGTTAGCAGCGCGGCCAAAGACCCAAGAGCCAAGCTGACCCGGCACTATACCGAAGATATCCCGGACATCAGCCTGTACGAGATTAGAATGGCCCTGAAACAGCTTAAGAACAACAAGGCGCCGGGTGATGACGGAATCACATCGGAGCTTCTGAAAGCGGGTGGTACACCGGTACTTAAAATCCTTCAGAAGCTCTTCAATTCCGTATTACTCGAAGGTGTAACGCCAGAAGCATGGAACAGAGGCGTGGTGGTGCTGTTCTTCAAGAAAGGTGACAACACTTTATTGAAGAATTACAGACCCATCTCGCTTCTGAGCCATGTTTATAAGCTGTTTTCGAGGGTCATTACGAACCGTCTCAGTCGCAGGTTCGATGACTTCCAGCCTTCCGAACAAGCCGGTTTCCGAAAAGGTTACAGTACCATAGACCACATCCACACGCTAAGGCAAATTATACAGAAGACCGAAGAGTATAATTTGCCTCTATGTTTAGCGTTTGTGGACTATGAGAAAGCCTTTGATTCGATCGAGACATGGGCGGTGGTTGAGTCTCTCCAGCGATGCCATATTGACTATCGGTATATCGAAGTGTTGAAGTGTTTGTATAATAACGCCACTATGTCGGTCCAAGTACAGGAGCAGACTTCGAAGGCGATTCCATTAAAAAGAGGCGTAAGACAGGGAGACGTTATATCTCCGAAACTGTTTACTGCCACAGTGGAAGACGCCTTCAAGCTCCTGGAATGGAAAGGATTCGGCATCAATATTAATGGCGAATACATCACTCACCTTCGGTTTGCCGACGATATAGTGGTCATGGCAGAATCGTTGGAAGATCTCAGCACAATGCTCGAAGACCTCAATCGAGTTTCCCAACGGGTGGGTCTTAAAATGAATATGGACAAGACGAAGGTAATGTTGAATGCCCGTGTTGTGCCCACCCCAGTATCAGTTGGGAACTCGGTTCTCGAAGTTGTTGACACATACATTTACCTAGGACAAGCAGTTCAATTAGGTAGGTCCAACTTTGAGAAAGAGGTCAGTCGTCGAATCCAACTCGGCTGGGCAGCGTTCGGAAAACTGCGCGACGTCTTCTCGTCCGAATTACCTCAGTGCCTCAAGTCGAAAGTCTTCGACCAGTGTGTGTTACCAGTGATGACTTATGGCGCTGAAACGTGGTCTCTGACTGTGTGCCTTCTTGGTAAGCTCAAAGTAGCACAACGCGCTATGGAGAGGGCTATGCTCGGAGTTTCCCTACGAGATCGAATCAGGAATGAGGAGATCCGTAGACGAACCAAAGTTACCGACATAGCCCAACGGATTAGCAAGTTGAAGTGGCAGTGGGCAGGGCACATAGCACGCAGAACTGATGGCCGATGGGGCTGCAAAGTTCTGGAGTGGAGACCACGGACCGGCAAGCGCAGCGTAGGACGTCCACCCACAAGGTGGACAGACGACCTAGTAAAGACCGCAGGAACGCGCTGGATGCGAGCCGCTTCCAACCGGTCTTTATGGAAGTCAATGGGGGAGGCCTATGTCCAGCAGTGGACGTCCTACGGCTGAAATGATGAGATCGAATCATTGCATTGTATAAGATGATATAGGAGTCTCACGTAAATCTATTTCATGTTATAGGTATCATACTTACGTAAAGAATATTGCTATTTTTAGTATACGTATTTCCTCAACAAAAGTAACACACACTATCAACTATTTAACAATAGCCATTAGCATATTTAAATTTAAATTATCATAAAGAATAATAGAGTTCATAGAGTAGACTATAAGTGTAGACCAGGGGTTCCCAAACTTATTCTGTCTACTGCCCACTTTGAGAATAAATTATTTTTTAGCGCCCCCTTTTTTCACCTACTTAAAAACCTTAACATGGTTTTTAAGTATATAAATAAAACAGGACAGATATATGAACTACGCGGAGAGAAATATCGAACCGAGTCTGAGCAATCTCTTAACTAATATAAGTTGATGTTCACAAACTGCATGAGCTCTCGACTCTCTAAGTCGAGAGCTCATGCAGTCGGTGTCCAACAGGCCTCCTAGCTAAATGAAATTACAAATCACCCCCCAAGCCTTTACACAACGCCCCCATTTTTTTCTGGGTCTCTTACCGTCCCCCTTTAGGCCTACAGCGCCCACAAGGGGGCGTTATCGCCCACTTTGGGAAAGGTGTAGAACACTGGTGTAGACGAACGACTCAAACCCATCTGTAGCGCCAGACCATAAACAATGACTGAACATCATAACAAAACGAACGAGGCTTGGTCATATTGGTCATTGGTCATTGTGGTGATTTCCAAGAACCAAGATATATAATATGTTAATTTAGATAGCATGTTCATGGATGTTCACAACTCTATCAATAGACGTACCTCATTGTTTTTTAAATAGGTTGTTACTATTTACATTTAAAAAAAAAAAAACTCATTTTTCGCAAATGTTTAAATTGGAAAGTACACCAAAACTATCGAAGTTAATCAAACTAAATAAGCAATTAGCAAAGGATTGAGGCCACGGTCAGTAGAAGCGCTTAATCAACTTATTATCGAATTTATTGCTGAAACGGCAAGGTCACATGTCTACTGGCAATGCATCGCCATTGTTTACTATAAAATCATAACAAATAGTTACGTGGGCGAACGATAACTTATCGGAGTTATTTACTGCTAGTTTTATTGTTTTGTTTCATTCTGTTGCTTTTTCATCTTGTCAGGATTATAGCGACGCACGTTATACATTTGCCAAGCTGTAAAGTAGCTATAAGAAAACCCACGCTCTTTGGCGTGTAAACCGACAGCGCTAACCACTGAGCTATCACCAATTCGCTAAAATATATATTTTAAAAGAGCTAGCTTGAAATGCTGAAAGAATGGAATTTCTATAAATATGTAAGAGACTTACAGCTAGCGAATAACCAAAGGGACAGCAATCTTTCAGTCATCTTCGTCATCGGAGTATTTAAAAAACTAAAAAGTGTCTTTTACCCATTGATAAACTACACAGTGTCGCACTAGCTCATAAGATTCTATTTTTATTTTTATGTAAAATTAATGAGACGAACTATACCTAGTGTCTTCAAATCAAGAGTAAACAGGTTCCTTCTAGGTAAGCGTGTTCCATCTTAGACCGCATCGTTGCTTCACATCAGGCAGTATGTGGTCAAGCGCGAACCTATTCAATATAAAAAAAATAATTAAAAAAAATACGCCCTCTTGAAGGTAAGAAGTAACGCGTGTCCATGACCATTGCAGCGATACACAGAACTTTCGAGTAGCAAGGCATCGCTGTTTTGGCGCTCATTAACTTGAGACTTTCGATGGTTAGTCTCAACAGCCCAGTAATATCGCTAGCTGCAGTACCCTTCAAACCGGACCACAGTAATGTTTACACACTACTGCTTGGCGGCAGAATATCTGGTACCGCGGTGGTTCGGATCATGGTTAAGTGGTTATTTAACGTGCTATAGCCGTCCAAATCCTTCCAAACCTACCTACTAAGGAAATCTACCACCAAGTAAATTTCTATTTTTGGTGTGCACAATTAAGAGTTTCTATCTATTTATCTGTTGATATAATGGGACCAACTCTACTGTTATTCAAAATGTAACATCAATAAAATTTATTATTTGCGCAACAAAAAAAAAACCAGCACATAAACTTACAAGATTCAAACCGAACAAGGAAAATGAATTGTCCCAAGAATTCGAAGGAAACAATAAGGTAGAGTTTTATTATGTTGTTATTCATTCAATTTATTCTACTGTACGTGTGTTTTCCTAATAATTCTGAATATGTCGTGATGATATTATTCTGATGCTAAAATGGGTGGCCAAGTAATCGTCATGTGTGTTTCAAAGATCCAATTACGTTCGGGTGATTTTACATTTCAAAATATAGAAAACATCATTTTCATTTTGTTATTTGTACAAATTACCGTCGCAATTTTGTAGAGATTATTATAGAGGCTTATAAAAGGGACCGTATGTTACCCTAAAAACTAGTGGAGCAATCAGGTCGGTGCCCTGCTCCAAATCCCACCAGCACCAGTCATCAACGCCGTCAACAGTGACGGATCATCGCGCACATCGCTCAGGGTTGTTATCTGTCATGCTGACAGTTAATGTGCTTTGCTTTGATGGTCTTGGCGCCTCTCGTCTGAGTGCTTTCTTTCTATGGGTTGTGAGAGTTTTGAAACTGTGGCATGCCAAAATAATAGTTGCGCTTTTGTGATTAGTTACCAGAAATACGGCTTCTTGTGAAGGTCGTGTTAGGAAACAATCGCTTCCCGACTTCCTACACGTGTGAACTAAAACTCAAAGCATTTCTTTTATGTCATTACATCCAATATTCCGTGTTTGTTCTAAAAAGCGTTCCTTTTGTTACTTTACTGTTGTATAAGAGTTGAAAATCTGCCGCCAAGCATCTAACGGTATGATAATGGAAGTTTAAATAAGTGAAAGTAAAGAAAAGCTAGACCAAGAACAGTTAACAATGTTCGATAACACTTCACTCAGCCTCACTTGAGAGCCAGTTCCTTTCCAGGTTAGGTGTGTGTAAAATCTTCGACGACACCGTCATGATTATGACACGTGATGTTAACGTGAGCTGATGTTTGACCACAGCTCATTAATGTTAAGTGACGGTGTGGTAAACATAGCTTGGAATGGAACTGGCATTGTTCATTGTCAGATGATTGTTTGGTATTGTCATTATGTTTCATATAATTTTGCCGGTGCACCCTAATGTAGCGATGATAACTTAGTGGTTAGCGAGGTAGGTTCGCATGCCGAAGGGCTTGGGCTCAAACCCCAGCAATGAGCTTGAGCTGCCGATGAAGGAAAATATCGTGAGGTAACCATGACCATGGTGGTAGGGTACTTTCTAGTACTCGGCTGGCGAGCTACCACACTCAAGTTGAAAGTCTGTCTAAAAGTCTAAATCGATTCAGCCGTTCTCAAGTTATGTGATTACCAAAGAACATAGTTTGATTTCTATTGTATAGAAGACAGATACTATAGTGTTTTATCGATATAAGTAGTGCAAAGATAAGTTGGCTGCATTTTTTCCTCAAGTAAAATCGTGTTGCAAAATTCATAACAACAACTCTGTAGAAACCCTCTTCAAAATTATCAAAAAGTACTCGTGGCGACGTTTCGATAACAAAAAGTGAATGGCGACAAGTAAGCCCAATTCTGGGAGATCTTGATAACCATGAACTGTCTATCATATACATTGTGAGAAAACAATCGTGCCCATAGTTCGATATTATACTGAAGCGATATCCATATGTGAGCCAGATGGTATCTATATTGTGTATAGATTGAAATTGAAAGCTTCATTGATTTGAAGTTTGACGGCTAGGCAGACAAGGCCAAACCGCCACCATGGTGGACATTCCCCACGTACGTACTAAATGCTACGATTTCACATTCTTCATACGTACAGCGAGGATGTGGAACTCTGCCGGCATCTGTATTTCCCGCTAAGAACATCTTGAAAAAGGTGTTTCGACCGCAAAACAAAAATCTTCTGGTTCACTTCTGGTTTCTCCTCAGAAACCTGTTTGAAGATTTTTGTTTATAAGGTAAGCGTACTACATCTAAGACCGTGTCCTGTTTAATATCAGGTAGAGTGTGGTCAACTATCCAACTAATCCAACTTAATATTAGGAATGTGAAAGATTGTGAGGATGGATGGTTGTTTGTTACTGTTCACTGTCACGCAAAAACTACCAAACGGATTTGGATGAAATTTGACACACATGTAGTTAATTACGTGGATTAACATATAGGATACTTTTTATCCCGGGAAAATGTTAGGTTCCTGTGAAAATATCGAAAAACTAGCGATGATAGCTCAGTGGTTAGCGCGGTAGGTTCGCATGCCGAAGGGCGTGGGTTCAAACCCCAACAATGAGCTTGAGCTGCCGGTGAAGGAAAACATCGTGAGGAAACCATAGCATGGTGGTAGGGTACTTTCTAGTACTCGGCTGGCTAGCTACCACCCTCAAGTTGAAAATCTGCCGCCAAGCATCTAACGGTGTGTTCCGGCAGCCTCACTTGAGAGCCAGTTCCATTCCAGGCTAGGTGTGCTTTACCATCTTCGACCACACCTTCACTTAACATCAGGTGAGCTGTGGTCAAACAACTAGCCTGTCAACCATTAAAAAAATAAAAATAAAATAACTACAGGACGTAACCACTTAAAATCTGGTACTGATGTGTCTTACGGAAAACTGTTCCGGAATAAAAGGTATCCTTTATATTAATCTAGGTAATTTTATGATGATAGATGAAACTATTGCTGTTTTGTTACTTATACATACTTAATTTCTCTCTGAATTCCAATTTTTAAGTTAACGCGGACAAAGTCTACAAATCAAAGGCCAATCTTGAAAATAAAAAAGTTGTGTTTCTGATATGAAATGTCTCCAGCTCCCCAGTTAAAAGATTCGTTTCTTCGAGCTCAATTAATTTCCATCTTTCTGATAATAAATGAATAGAGTTATAAATAACAAAAGAAAGTCTAGAAAAAGAAATCGAGGCTTTTATAATGAAGCTAAGAGTTCCCTTAGTCCTTGTTACTTCAAGGAGGCGATTTGTGGTCTATTGTTATAAATTGGGCCAGTCGTAAAAAGTTAAAAGATTATTTTAGAATTAATACTTAATGAGTTAGCATAGGTAGGCTTGCCATGGGCTCCCTGGCGCTCCTTACACGAACCCCTTAAGGGACCATGGACCACAGTTTAGGAAACCCTACTCGATACGAGAGGTCCGTCTTACTTCTAGCAATTTTATCAGAGCTAATAGTCGAGGAAGTCGATTAATAAATAATTGGCTATTACGGCTGTAAATATAATTACCACTCGCGTATTGGCTCGATAAATCTGTGGAGTAATTTTGCGTCGGCCTCATATCTCGATACCGTTACTGCAATGAGAGGAACGAACGACTTTTTGTTGATTGGTCGATGAACCTCGCACCATTTTTTACTTGACAACTGGCGAGTTGGAACGAACTTCTGAGTTCATCCAGGATTTTAGGGTTACTAGATTAATAAATATAAATAAATATCGTAGGACATTAAACACAGTGCCATCTGACCCCAAACTAAGCAAAGCCTGTATTATAGAAGTCGGATAACTGATAGAATACTTAAATACTTTTTTTTTTGTAAATACGTACTGATGATAAATACACAGAACAAACATTTTGTTTATATAAAGAAAGAAAGAATGAAAACATTTATTTTGACACACAACACTATAACAACAAAAAGCACTATAAATAAAAGAATAGAAAATAAAAATAATAATATGTAGAAAGTTGTCGCTGTAGTGTTTTGTGTATATCACAAAACGTTTATCCTGGGTGGGGATCGAACCCACGTCGTTTAGCTCTTGGAGCAGACATACTACCAATGAACCTACAGGGCTGTCAATTTAAAATTAAATAGTTCTCTTCAATGGAGCTTGAAGAGGCTGTCGATTTGGCCACCATCTGCGTTTCATCTTGTAGATTCCTCTACTTTTACTCGAGGAACCGAAAGTCTGAAGGAACGTGAAAGAAAAAATCGTGAGGAAAGCATAGCATGGTGGTTTCAAGTACTCGGCTGGCAAGCTACCACCCTCAAGTTGAAAACCTGCCACTCTGTCAATAAATATAAATTGTATTTTTTTTTAACAGTTGAATAAAACCTATTCAAAGACAATGTACAAAAACTTATCATCAACACCATAAAATATGCCCACACGATTTATATTCTCCCGAAAAGCTTTAAAACACCAAATGAGCCGTAAAACCAGCTTCCAGTCGAATATAAAGGTAAATTGCCGGATCGATCCGATCCCTGGATACACATCAAAGCGATCGTTAAACAAGTAATAAGCCAAATATCAGGTACTCCAGGAACTGATAAGCGGAAGAGCGTTTTCTGTTTTTCGATCAGGTAAACGAGCAATTTTTAGATTAGTTTCAGGATGCAATCTTTTTTTTTAATGTGAACTTAAAGAGACTGACAATGCGTTCTCCTGATGGTAAGAGATTATGCATTTTTTAGCGCAAGATTCAAGATATTTATTGCTTCCATACAGTACAAGATGTTGTTTAAACACAAAGCAGTATATGGCACACAGTCAAATATGAACCCTGTCGGACACGGCAACGTTTAGAAGAGAGGAGGGCATTCATTTAAAATTTAAAATTTTTATAATTTATGATAAATGTTATTTTTAAAATGTCTTAGTTTTAAAGTCATAACATTTTAACTCACTTGTCACTCTGCTGGCTAGCTACCACCCTCGAGTTGAAAATCTGCCGCTAAGCATCTAACGGTGTGTTCCGACAGCCTCGCTTGAGAGCCAATTCTATTCCAGGCTAGGTCTGCTTTACCCTATTTGCCCACACCGTCACTTAAAATCAGATGAGCTGTTATCAAACAACTTGCATGTATACCATAAATTAAAGCTTTTTTTAGAATGCTTGCTTAGTTAACAATGAGTAGAGAAACAGCCCATAAAACATTTTCAATAGGAAACTAGGCACAAAAAAAAAGCAATTACCTACTTACATCACGCAAAGTCACCCAAACTTTCAAGATTTTTCTTTTTTAGTTTGTGCAAAAAAATAACGTCGAAGTCATGTAGTTTTAGTCTTATTTGCTTAGAGAGCTAACTAGGTAGTTAATGCAAGATTGAACCGGTTATGGTGTGAATTAAAGTGACTTTTAGCATTAAGGCGGGCATTAAGCCTTATGAATGTCTTTAAATGTTTACAGAAGATACTAGACTTTACTACGAGTATTTTGACTTTTTGAATTTTTCTCTATGTCCAGTTTTGTAAAAAAAAATTTGAGCACTACCACTAAAAAATAAAATCTTTACTACAACCCTTTCCTCCTAAGGTTCGCTGGAAGAGATCGCTTATAGCGATGTCGCTAGGTTACTCTTTTTTTTTCTTGCTTTTGAAAAATAAAAACTAACGGTCATAAAAACATTTGGTGTAGGTATTTTTTTTAATTACTTTTTTGTTTACGTTTTAAAGTTTATGTCAATTTTTAGTTTTAGATATTAAACAAAATAATTTAACGCGATTCACGTTTTGTATGAGAAAGTAATGAACGAGACGCTCTCCTGATGGTAAGAGATAACGTCTGTCAATGACCATTGCAGCGATACACAGAACTTTGAGTAGCAAAATAAAGTGCAGGGCATCGCTGCTTAGCGCTTATTACTTAGAGACATTGGATAGTTAGTCTCAACAGCCCTGTAATTTCGCTAGCGCTTCAAATTAGAACTGTAATCATTTACGTAATCTTCACAAAATTACACGATAATCAAAAATAAATAAATATCGTAAGAGATTTACACGCAGCGCCATCTGACCCCAAACTATGCAAAGCTTGTACTATGGAAGTCGGATAATAATTGATAGAATACTTAAAACACTTTTTTTTGTAAATAGATAGGTAGGTACATAACACCCAGACACATGCAAACATTTGTTTATACCAATGAGCTAACAGGGTTGTCAATCAGTGGTTTACAACAGTTTCACGTTAGATTGGCAATATAAGCATAGAACGAGACTATTTGTTTTATAAACAAACTACCGGACGCCTCGCGGTTTCACCCGCGTAGTTCCCGTTCCCATGGGAATACAGGGATAAAAAGTTGCCTATGTCACCCGGAGATAGTGTAGCTTCCCAACGGTGAAATAATTTTTGAAATCGGTCCAGTCTTTTCGGAGCCTGTTCAATATAAACAAACAAGCATACAATCAAATCTTTCCTCTTTATAATAGTACAAGCGGACGCCTCGCGGTTTCATCCGCGTAGTTTCCGTTCCCGTGGGAATACAGGAATAAAAAGAAGCCTATGCCATCCGGGAATAGTGTAGCTTCCCAACGGTGAAATAATTTTTGAAATCGGTCCAGTAGTTTCGGAGCCTATTCAATACAAACAAACAATCAATCAAATCTTTCCTCTTTATAATAGTATAGATAGACAGATAGACATAGCAACCATTACAGAATCAACTATTCCTGTCATAGCACATAATCACGCAAACGATCAAACATTGCCAATCGCTGCCACAAAGCCGAATCAACTGAAACAGTCGATTGTGAATGATAACGACGTGGCAACAGCAACAGCGAACAGGAAACAAAATGTAAAGAGCGACGATATCTAGATGATAGTTAGCGAGTTGATTTCAAGCCAAGCAAATATTATAACGTATAACGTAAAATATATTTTATGTAATTCAGTTTAGGCACTCAATACATTACAAAAGCGAATTACTAAAAAGCCAATTAACCACATGGTACTTTGGGTGATATTACTCACACTAACGTTGAAGTAGGTCAACGTGCTGATAGTACATGTTCAATCTATTTATCTATCTATACTATTATAAAGAGGAAAGATTTAATTGTTTGTTTGTATTGAATAGGCTCCGAAACTACTGGACCGATCTTAATAATTCTTTCATTATTAGAATTCTACATTATCCGTGACGGACATAGGCTATATTTTATTTAAAAAACAAATAGGGATCCGCATGGAAATTTCAATAATGTAACCCAAGCTGTGAAAAATTTGAAAAAATCCTTACTTAGCATGCGCAGAGAAAACTATTGACAATAGAATAAAGTGACGTGCTAAAGAGCAAATTGACAGCTACAAATAAGTCCGCAATATCATATGTCTAACTACTGTTAATCTACTGTTTTATTCAAGCAATTGTGATTTACCGCAAATAAAGACCAAAATAAATGCCAGTAGCTGTGATTTCGACAGCCCTGTTGGCTCATTGGTAGCATGTCTGCTTCAAGAGCTGTGGGGCGTGGGTTCGATTCCCACCCAGGACATTTTGTGATATAAAACCAAATGTTTGTTCTGTGTCTGGGTGTACTGTATGTATTATAAATATGTATTTACAAAAAAAATATATTGAAGTATTCTATCAGTTATCTGACTCCCATAGTACAAGCTTTGCTTAGTTTGGAGTCAGATGGCGCTGTGTGTAAAAAAAAAAAATTTCGCTGTAAAATTATGCTCCATTTGTCCATAAATGGCAAAAGTTTATTTGTATGCAAATCGAACCACCTTAAGTAGGTACTACTATCGTTTATAGAAGATAATTAAAATATCCAGTGTCATGTTAATCCGTTGCTTCGTTTAATTTTCCGCTCACAGACCATGGCCGGCGTATTATCTATAAAATTAGCGCTTATTAAGCGTTAATTTTCATTTTTCCCATCCGACAGTTTTGTCGGCCGCGCAATCTATCTCTGTCACAACCGACCGTTAACTATTGTGTACTACAAACTATTGTTTATTCTGTGCTATTGTCTGAATCGGGTAATTTGTACGTGACATATTGGAAACCTTGTGAAATGTGGCTTTGTTAGCCATGGACTACGCCGCGTGACATAGCCCGTTAAGTAATTTGTCGGTTTTAGAATTTAACTGGTTGTTTATTCTGTCAGTTATTTATAGCACACAGAAGCACGATAACTTTGTATGGTAAGGTGGCACACTGGATCATAAGAGGGAAAACCATAACACATTACAAAAATCCCACTAATATTATAAATGTGAAAATATGAATGGATGTTACTCTTTCACGCAAAAACAACTGAACGGATTTGGATGAAATTTGGTATGGAGGTAGCTGAGACCTTGGATTAACACAGGCTACTTTTTATCCCGAAAACATGTAGCGGGTAACACCGCGGGGCGTAGCTAGTAAGTAATAATATTATAAAGAGGAAAGATTTGGATTTTTGTATGTTTGTAATGAATAAACTTAAAAACTACTGGACCGATTTCAATAATTCTTTCACTATTAGAATTCTACATTCTCCCTGAATACCATATTTATTACTAGAATTTAATTAAAAAAAAAGTGTTCACCTGTGCGAAACCGGGACGTTCCGCTAGTTGTAGGTACATATTTTTGAAGTGAACTCTTCTTTAGCCGCGTTAATTTTTAGTTGGTGCTAAACTTATGGGTTTCCATCATGAACAAGTTATTGTGTTTTCATTTCTGTCGGCAGCTCCCATGACTGCCTGCCCAGACGAACAAAAACAGAGACTTGTGTTGGTAACATAATAATGTCTATCTATCATCATTGTAGGAATACCTAGAACTTTGAGAAATAAAATAAAATTCAAGACATTAAAATGGTTAATTACTTTGAGACATTTGATAGCTAGTTTCAGCAGCCTTGTAATTTCGCTAACTGCAAACGGGAACAGTAATGTTTACACACTACTGCTGGGCTGCAGAATGGCTATTATGCTTGACAGCCCTGTTGGTTCATTGGTATGTCTGCTTCAAGATATGAAGGGCGTGGGTTCGATTCCCATTCAGGATAAACGTATTGTGGTATAAACAAATGTGTGTTCTGTGTCTAGGTGTTCTGTATTTATTATAAGTATGTATTAACAAAAAAAAAAGTATTTAAGTATTCTATCAGTTATCTGACTTCCATAGTAATTTGCTTAGTTTTGGGGTCAGATGTCGTTGTGTGTAATGTCCTACGATATTTATTTATTGCAGTTTACGTGTACAAAAGATTTTCTAGACGTTTAACAAAAGAACTCCGTAGTTGTGAAACTGGGCCAGTTTCAAGTCAGTTTTACAATATCTATAGTCAAGTTGTTAAGTGTTACAGAATATGCCACTAAAGCAAGATGCAGTTGTGTAGTAACTACAGCATGCAAAAGCTGAGGTTTAGTAAATCCCGACTGCCCTACAAAAGTTGGAATTCGTGCATGTGGCTCTAAGCTATGTAACTTGACTATTTCAATTTGATTTATCTCATATTGATGTTGGTCATTTTACTTAACGCGAGAATTTAACGAGACGTTTTACAGCTATAAAGAATTTTGTGAATTTTGACATTTATTATAACTATTATTGATTTGACATTTTTGCATATATTTTTATAATTTTTAATACTGACATTTCTTATTTTTTGTTTATGATTATTATCGAAAATTGAATTATTCTTATTCTTGTTCAAAGTGGGTGCGATAGGTCCTGCACTGACGTCCCGCTTGGGGTGTATTGTGCATTTCCCCCTGCCAGCGTCTACCCGAGCCAACCCAGCTCCTTGAAGTACTGGAGCGAGGCTCTGGGCCGCTGGCATAGTAGCTCCAGTGAGATGGGTGGAATATTTAAAGGCATTAACGATGAGAAGCATTCAAGGTGTTGCGGCGACATGGATGCTAGCGAAGAAAATTGACCTGTAGCACTTCGTTATCAATAAATATGATTATGATTAAGTTTGACTTTGATTTAACTTTGAGTTTATTAAATACTACTCATCTATCTATACTATTACAAAGAGGAAAGATTTGATTGTTTGTATTGAATAAGCTCCGAAACTACTGGACCGATCTTAATAATTCTTTCATTATTAGAATGCTACATTATCCGTGATGGACGTAGGCTATATTTTATTTAAAAAACAGTTAGGGATCCGTATGGAAACTTCAATAAAGCAACCCAAGCTGTGAAAAATTTACCGAAAACCCCTTACTTAGCAAGCGCAGCGAAAACTTTTGATAATAGAATAAAGTGATGTTTTATAAAGCAAATTGACAGCTACAAAAAAGTCCCCAATATCATAAATTATGTCTAACTATTACAGTTGTCATCCACACTAATTATAAAGGTACTGGCCCGATCTGAATGATTCTTTCATCATTAGAATGCTACATGATCACTCACATGCTACTGGGCCGATTTCAAAAATTCTTTCACCGTTGGGAAGCTACACTATCTCTGGGTGACATAGGCTACTTTTTATCTCTGTATTCCCACGGGAACGGGAACTATGCGGGTGAAACCGCGAGGTGTCCGCTTGTCAGACATAAGGTCAAAGTTCTTAATTGGCCGTGATTCCAGTAATAACTACATTATATTATTCAAATCTGACATTGACAGATTTAGCTGAAACTGACAGAACAATAGCGGGAGCTATATTATATTCTGTGACACCTCACCTCACCTGTAGTTTATGTGTTGTTTAATATTTATTAGAATAACAATAATACCGGAACTTGTTTTCGCTATTTGACGTGGAATTATATTATCAGGGACAATGTCAATAAACCTTCAATGGTATGTATTCAAATTAACCTCGGTGTACTCTAATTATAACAGCAGGGAAGGCATCGTATAGCAAAAGTTCATAGCCATGATATCTCGAGTGGTTAGCGCAGTCAGTTCACATGCTGAAGGGCTTGGGTTCAAACCCTCAAAAATGAGCACGCACAAACATCGTGAGTAAACTATAGCACTGTTAGCACATAAAACCAGCGCTTAACTTATTTGTCTATTCAATACATAACATACCATAAGCGATAAGGCCACCTGAAACTTGTTGTAAGCGATAACTTGTGGCACTCTGTTCACTTGTGTTCTGTAGCGATGATAGTCGAATGGTTAACGCGGTCGATTCGCATGCCGAAAGGCGTGAGTTCAAACCCCAACAATCAGCTTGAGCTGCCGGTGAAGGAAAACATCGTGAAGAAACCATAGCATGGTGGTAGGGTACAGTACTAGTACTCGGCTGGCTAGCTACCACTCTCAAGTTGAAAATCTGTCGCCAAGCACCTAACAGTTCCATTCCAGGCTAGGTGTGTTTACCATCTTTGACCACACTGTCACTTAACATCAGGTGAGCTGTGGTCAAACACCTAGACTGTCAACCAAAAAAAAAAAAAAAAACTAGCTCATAAGACTTTTGTTTTCTGTACTTTTTTTTTCTTCTATTTTTGTTCTGAACAATAAAGAGTTTATTACTATATATCTGACATACACGAGCTGACCTAGACATGACTGTAACGAATTATGTGCTAATATAATAAACACGTAAATAGTTAAAAATAGTTACAGCACCTTGATAACATTGTTCTCCTTACGTCACTGGTAAGTTTCCCACTTTATTTGAACATGTTAGTTTCATCACTTACCTTTTGCTATTGGCAGATTTCTAGAGTTTAACGAACATAAAACCCGATACTAATGACATTTTCTAGAAAATATGTCAACGCCATTCTGAGAACATCAATAGTCCATTGAAAAGTTACATTTAGGTTTGCAAAAGGTTGGGGTTCCATGAAAACCTCTCTATCAAAATGCTCTGATGTAATTTTGTTTTTAAATGACCCGAAAAAAAGTTATAACGACTAAAAGAAAATTTGTTCACAAATTTTTATCTATTTTCGTTAATAAATTTGTTATTTTTGGTTCTACGACAAAAAATACAGAATCCAAAGTCGTAGAGAATTTAATTTGCCACAAGAAAAGTTTGGACAAATTTTCTGTGCGACGGATAGTTTGTCTGATATAGCGTAAAACCATTCACGCACTTTTTTATAAGATGGCGGTCGCGGGACAAGTGCTGTGACCCCACAATCATGCATTTAACTTTACACAAAGCCCCTCTTGACATCCAAAAAATAAAATTGCGTGATCTGACAATTGCACGCTAAGCCCTCAAAAATTTAACATTTCAATGGACTACAAACGCCTTGAATAAACAATTTATGTTTTATTATAACTGTATAGAACATAAAATTGTTATTGAAACAGTACATAAAATGTATCTTTGTATTTCTAGGTTTCTAGATATCTCACTGATCACTTTCTCTGCGTACTGTCTAGATCGAGACGCCTAGGGACTTTCTAAATCTGACTTGACATCTTTTACCATTTCTAGAATAAGATACAGTCATGTAACGAGATATTTTAATTTACATTGAGCGTACTCCAACAAAACATATATATATTTTTTATTAGTGTTTGACTACAGCTTACCTGATGTTAAGTGACGGTGTCGTCGAAGATGGTGTACTACACCTAGCCTGGAATGGAGCTCGCTCTCAATCTAGGCTGCTGGAACACACCGTTAGATGCTTGACGGAAGATTTCGTGTGAATCGGTTTCTTCTAGGCAAGCGTGCTCCATCGTAGACTGCATCTTTGCTTATTATCAGCTGGGATGGCAGTCAAACGCAAGCGTCTATTATAAAAAAAAAAGATTTTCTACTCAAGGGTGGTAGCTAGCCAACCGAGTACTAAAATACTCTACCTCCATGCTATGGTTTTCTCACGATGTTGTTCCTTCGCCGGCAGCTCAAGCTCATTGTTTGGGTATGAACATACGCCCTTTGTTATTTATGTTAATTCGGGGAGCTTCAATAACAACACCGAGTGCCATGCAAGAACTGATTTATTTCATCATCGGTACCTACCTACTAATTCATATAAAAGTATCAGACCTACCCACATCACATCCTCCTTCTTTTAAACAAGTAAAATCAACAGTCTTTCTAATCAAAATAAAAGCTAACTATAACTAGGGATACTAACAAAAATAAAATTACATAACATACATCAAAACCAATTTTCAGTACCAATCCACTTCTCTTTTTTTTTTATTTTTTATTTGATACAAATCAATTCGTCAAATTATATTATTTATTTATAGAAGTATAAAATTAAATTAAATTCGTCAATATGATATAAAATACAAAATTTACAATGTCAAAGAAATAAAACTATGTCAAAAATTAGATGTCAAAAGAATTAAAATTATGTCAAAAATACAATTATGTCAATATACAATTACAAAGTACATTAAAGCAGAATAATTATCATTATACAACATTAAAATTATACAAAACAAAATATCTATTTCATATTTCACAAACAATAGCCAAAGGTCTACATTTTCTAAATTAAAACGGATACTTAACTACGATTAAGGTGTACATTATTCAGCCACTACACAAAAATCCTTATACCGAACCGTCCCGTCAGGAGAATCCCCACCGATCAGGAGCTCTCACCGTCCTGCCAGAACGAGTAACATAATTAGAAGAAGCCCCCGCTAGCCGTTCGTACTGCTGCTGGACGCTGGAGGTGCTCCGCGAACAGCTGACGCTTGGCGCCGGCGCCGGCGCCGCCGTCACGTCATCGTACTCATAAGCCTGCATTCTATCGCAAACGTCATCGCGCGAAGAGCTATCGAGAATGATTTGTTTCCTATTTCGGCGTATTAAAGTACCTGTACAAAGCCTCAACCAGTATGACCTTGGCCCTTTTACATCTGTCACTTGTGCATTTACCCAATTTCTGCCCATGCGAACTTTAACTTTATTTCCTACAAGTAAAGGCTTAAGATTTTTACTTCCTCTATCAAAATATTTCTTTTGAAGAAGTTGCCGTTTGTACAACTCGCTGTGTACTTGACGTGTGTCGTTTAATTTCGGTTCTAATAGTTCTGCAGAGCACGGAAGTATGCTCCGAAGTTTCCTACTATTCAGTAGTTCCGACGGAGAAGGCAACTTATCACTGATCGGAGTATTCAAAAATTCTAACAACGCGAGTCTAAAATCCGCTCTGTCGTATAAAGTCTTACGTAATATTGACTTGACCGTCTGAATTGCCCTCTCGGCCTGGCCGTTCGATTGTGCGTATCGCGGAGACGACGTGATATGTTCAAATTTCCATTCTCTGCTGAAATCTTTGAACAACCGAGACGCGAACTCGGGCCCATTGTCACTGAAACAAATTTCCGGAATGCCTTGGCGGCTGAAAATATTCTTCATTTTGTCTATCACGCACTGTGACGTCACGCTACTTAAATCTTCTACTTCTACATATTTGCTAAAATAATCTATCACTAAAAGGTAATTTTTGTTATTAAAATGAAAAATATCAGCACCGATCTTTGCCCAGGCTCTCTTAGGTATTTCGTGAGAGATAAGCGGCTGTTTGCTATTTTCCTTCCTATAAGTCAAACACGCCTGACAATGCGAGATCATATCATCAATCTGAGTATTCATATTTGGCCAAAACATGATTTCGCGCGCCCTGAGTTTAGTTTTTGCTGCACCCAAGTGACCTATGTGAACTTTCTTTAACATCTCTTTTCGTATGCATCTCGGAATAACAATTCTCGTACCTTTCCATACCAAATCATATGCCACGGTCAACTCCTCTCGATAGTCCCAGTAAGGAGTGACAATATCTTTAATATCACACTTGTGCGTCGGCCACCCATCCATTATTACTTTCCTAAGTGCCTGCAGCTCTTCATCCTGGCCTGTGAATTTTTGTAATTCTATAAAATGTGTATCTGTCAAGCAATTACTAGCCGCTATTGCGCATACCTGCGCTCGCTCCTCTAAATAATCTCGCGGCTCCTCTTTCTGTTCGGCGGACGGGGCTACCGCGCGCGACAGTGTGTCTGCTACATATAAATATTTTCCTGGTTTATATACGAGCTTAAAAGTATACGGCTGTAATCTTATTAGCATTCGCTGTAACCTAGCCGGAGCTCCGGCGATCGGTTTGCTTATTATACTTATGAGAGGCTTGTGGTCGGTTTCTATGGTTACATCGCACTTTCCATAAATATATGTATAGAATTTTTCACAAGCAAATACACACGCATACAATTCTTTCTCGATTTGCGCATAGTTTTGTTCCGTCTTAGTTAATGACCTCGATGCGTAGCAAACCGGTTTTCCGTCTTGCATTAAACACGCCCCTAAACCATTTTTGCTCGAATCGACAGAGATAGTGACGGGCTTATCTACGTTGTAGAACTGCAATACCGGTGCGCTTGTTATGCACCGCTGCAATACCTCATAGCATCTGTCATGTACATCATCCCAATGCCATTGAACTTCCTTTTTTAAAAGTTCCCTTAGTTTGTGCGTTTTTTCGGATAAATTAGGTATGAAACTACCAACATATGTCACTAATCCTAGAAATCGCTCTAAATCCTTTTCATTTTGTGGTTTGGGCATGTTTCTTATCGGCAAAATATGTGAGTCATCGGGGCGTATGCCGTCTTGTGAAATTATGTGACCCAGATATTTTATTTCTGTTAATCCAATTTTGCATTTTTCTTTGTTTAATTTAATGTTTATCTGTCGACATCTGTCTAAAACTTGCCGAAGACGTAAATCATGAATTTCCTTAGTTTTTCCATAGCAGAGCAAATCGTCAACAAACAAGGTCACGCCCTCTATATCATCAAAATATTCGTACAGTCTTTTATGAAAAACTTCAGAAGCTGACGAAATTCCAAATGGCATACGCAAAAATTTAAATCTCCCGAACGCCGTGTTGAAAGTACAAAGGTCGGTTGACTTATTATGCAATTTTAATTGAAAAAAAGAGTGCTTACAGTCTAGTGTACTGAAGTACTTAGCCCCTGAAAGCTTTGAAGTGATCTCATCTAGGGTAGGCAATTTAAAATGTTCCCGCCTAATGTACTTGTTTAAATCTCGCGGATCCAGACATATTCTAATGTCTCCATTCGGTTTTTGAACTACTGTCATACTGTTTACCCAATCAGTGGGCCCTTCGACTTTCGCTATAACTCCTTGCTCGAGCATCTCCGACAACTTCCGCTTCACGTTTTCTTTCAGCGCGATGGGCAACTTACGCGGCGCGTGGACGACGGGTCGCGCGTCCGCGGCCAACCTTATCTTATACTCGCACGGCAAGCATCCTACGCCATCAAATATATCCGGATATTCGTCAAGTACTTGTTGTTCTCTAATCTCACTCACACGTACTGACAAAACTTGCTTAACTAAATTCATCTCAACACACGATCTCTTACCTAAAACCGGCGGTGACGTCACATCGGCTACAACGAATTTAACAATAAATGGTTTGTTTTTACATAAGCATTTTAATCTAATTTGACCTAAAATCTTTATATTCCCGCCGGAATAACTGACTAACTTTAGATTAGAACACATTAAATCATTCTCAGTAGCCCCTACTTGCGACAAAAATCTACAAGGCAAAACATTTACATCAGCTCCAGTGTCCAGCTTGAATCGAATCTTGTTGTTGTTGATAAGTATATCTACACACCAGTCATCGCTCGCGCCCGCACAACTAGACCCACGTACCTGATCAATGGAGCCCTCCTGGACGGTGCATATGCGGCACACTCTCGCGAAGTGGTTCATGCGATTGCACTTTACGCACCTTCGGCCGAATGCCGGACACTTGAACTTATTTCTAACATGTACACTTCCGCAATATTCACATGAGCATTCACCCTGTCGCTGGTGTTCTCTCGCTGACGTCATCGTGGTTTCGTGTGGCCGCCGCAGCGCGAGGGATTTTCGCGCGCCCGACCATGTTCGCTGTTCCTTCCGTGTGTGAGGCTGGTGCCCGCTCGCGGCTAGAGCGGCCCGCTGCTGATCGCTAGGTGCGCGCGCGCGGCTTTGGCGTGAACCGCTAGCGCCGTAATGTTGCTGCTGCACCCAGTGCATGGCCATCTCGGTGTTGTAATCTGACATTAACGTGCCCGCCTGTGCCCGGGACATCTCTGCGATATTGCAAATATCTAAAGCTTTTGTCAGTGTTAAATCGTATTCGCGTAAAAGTCGCTCCCTCAGCGGTTCTTCTTTCAAACCACATATCAATCTGTCTCTCACAAAATCATCTTTTAGGTCTTTAAACTCGCAGGAAGATGCTAATTTATTAAGTTCGAATGAGTATTGTTCTACAGTTTCGTGCTCGTGCTGCTTTCGGGTGAAAAAACGATGTCTTTCTATTGTTATATTCTTCTTAGGTGTGAAAAATGTGTCAAATTTTTTCAGTAATTCTTCCACTGTGATATTAACTTCTGGCGGGAACTGTTCGTAGACATCGCGACACTGTTCTCCGATTATGTGTAACAAAATGTTTACTTGAACTATTTTGTCTTTTTCACCCAGTTGACACGCACTATAATAAATAAGAAATGATTTCTTCCATTTTGACCACTGAATACTTAAATTTCCAGACGTTACGTTTGCCAAGTCTTTTTCAAATAAAAATGGCGGTGGCGGTTGCAACCTTGATTCCATGATTTTCTTTATCTCTCTTTCACTAAATGTATATTCTTCACTTTTTCCAGCTTCTCTAGCCTTAAATGCATCTTTTCCTGTCTGTTTTATGTGATTTGAATCGGCTGCGCCATGTTATTTATGTTAATTCGGGGAGCTTCAATAACAACACCGAGTGCCATGCAAGAACTGATTTATTTCATCATCGGTACCTACCTACTAATTCATATAAAAGTATCAGACCTACCCACATCACACCCTTCGGCGTGTGAACCGACCGCGCTAACCACTGAGCTATCATCGCTACTAATGAATACCTTACGATTTCTCCTATGTTTCGCTTTTTAAACTGGATTTTGTCCAATTTATTACGACTGCCATATTACATTTTATAAATACTTTAAAGGAAGTGTTAATAAACATGTTCCAAGCTGGTATCGTACAGTGAAAGTATTTTGTGTAATAACAGCAATCGTCATAACCATCGAAAGGTACTTGCCATTTCGTTTGAGATTACGTAAAAATTTCTCTCCGCGACGTTCGTGGCGTTCATAAAAGAATAATGAATTGAACAGTCATCGCTTGCAATTATTTATAATTTATCACATTACGTGTTTTTGTGACTAAGTGTTATAATTCTATCATGAGTATCTTAAGTATTAAAATCGGACTTGTATTTCTGATAGCTTATAGATATATATAATGCAAAACTGATGCTGTATTTATTTTATTATATCGTCATTTGGTGTATTTTTTTAAGGGTGACAGGCTAGATGTTTGACCACAACTCACTTGATATTAAGTGATGGTTTTGTCGAAGATACTAAAACACCTATCCTGGAATGGAATTGGCTCTCCAGTGAGGCTGCCGGAATACCATTTAGGTGCTTGGCGATAGATTTTCAACGAGTGTGGTAACTAGGCAGCCGAGTACTAGAAAATACCCTACCACTACAATATGGCTTCCTCACGATGTTTTTCTTCACCGGCAGCTCAAACTCATTGTTGGGTTTGAACTCACGCCCTTCTGCGTGTGAACCGGCCGCGCTAACCACTGGGCTGATCATGGCTACAAAATCGTGTGGTCGAAGATGGTCAACACCTGAAATGGAACACACTGTAGTTTGCTTTGGCGTTTTCCGAATCAAGCCATTATGATGGAGAATCGAATAGCCTACCAATCGCAGATTTATCGATCAGTAACATAGCCTATAAATTATATGAGAGCTAATAAACCGTTGGCAGTCAGCGGTGATCACCGAGACCCTTTTATGGGAATTGATTGCATCACGCTTGGTAAGTTAATTAATTCTATTGTCATGTGAAATATAACGACGATGAAACATTATTACGATTCAAATCTTATTAATATCATAAACGCGAAAGTTCAAGTGTTATTCGGTACTCTGTATTCTAATTCCAACCCAATTCTAAACAGCTGAACGGGTTTGGATATCAATGTGGTACGGATTACGGAATAATATGATGACTTTGAGCTGCCGGTGCAGGACATCTTGAGGAAGCCATAGCATGGTGGTAGGGTACTTTCTAGTACTCGACTGGCTAGCTACCGTCCTGAAGTAGAAAATTTGTCGCCAAGCACTTAACGGTGTGTTCTGACAGCCTCACTTCAGAGCCACTTCCATTCCAGGCTAGGTGTGTTACCGAGAAAAGCGCTTGTCTTGTTGTATTAACCAAAACGACTTTTAAACGGAAACACACTAAAGGTATAAAACTCTTGAATACCTACATTAAAATGAACTTCCTCAAAGTAACGCCTGAATCAAGCAATTAATTAATAAATTTAAGCTAATTGGTTTGTTTCTTTGTGTTCCGTTTAATGTTTCTAAAGTGTAAAACCGTTTAAAAGAAATGCTCTCGATTCGTAACTAAAAGACGTAATTAATTCTAGTTATTGCTGTTGGTGGTCAGGTTTATTATATAACGGTATTTTTCATACGTACGTTTGCGTTTAATTATTTTTTCTAGTTTTAATCGTTACGAGTGTTCGCTTTGAACTCGCGAGGGCGCGTCCGTAAAATCATAATTATAAATGTTACTAAGTAAACATTTGCTTTGTATTATTGTTTCAGCCGGAACTTTACTTTCCTGTTGTTATATTATGGTATATGGTATTGTAAAATATATTAGCGTATCAGTATCTGCTTTTCAATATTATTGACAGTCATAGTGCTATTCATATAATGCACTATTTATATCTTTTCATTATAATTTATTACATTTCGTCTAGTCGACGTCACACGTGAATAAAACGCTGGCCTTTATTTTGCCCAACGTTTGAGTATTGCCATACAACGCGGCAATGGGGCCAGCGTTGGGAACTATTGCCATTAATAGCGGCCTTTTAGATAAGTTATTATTTTAAATGTTGCTTGTTTCATTTACTTTGATTATTTATTTATACCTTGAAATTCAATTATTATTATCATTATTATTTAGCCAATTTTGTCCCACTGCTGGGCAAAGGCCTCTCTCCCCCCCTTCCACACCTCTCTGTTGTGTGCTGTTGTGGTCCACTCTTTATTGTGGGCATCGAGCTCATCTTTCCACCGCCTTTTAGGCCGGCCTGGTGGCCGTTTAACCTCCGGGACCCAGTCGGTGGTGGTTTTCGCCCATAGCTCCGCTGGCATTCGGCAGACGTGTCCAATTGAAATTCAATATGTCTTATAAACTATTGTAACACCTGTAGGTATAGCATTAATGGTAAAATATATAAATTTACAATTTAATTATAATAACATTATATAAAAGTGATAATTAATCAAATAATTTTACTAACATTAAAATATTTAAGTATATTACATAGTTCTAAATTGTTAACATATCCAGAATTACTCTTTTAATTTTGTATCATCAGTCTTTGTACATTATTTGATTGAATTCTATAATACTACTACTACTAATACTTGGCAGCCCCGTTGGCTCATTGGTAGTATATCTGCCTTGAGAGCTGTAGGGCGTGGGTTCGATTCCCGCTCAGGGCAAACATTTTGTGAATAAACAAATGTTTGTTCTGTGTCTGGGTGTTCTGTATGTATTTACAAAAAAAAAACAGTATGTATGTATTCTATCAGTTATCTGACTTCCATCACACAAGCTCTGCTTAGTTTGGGGCCAGATGGCGCTGTGTGTATAGTCCTACGATATTTTATTTATTTAATACAAAAGTATGGTATCGAGCTAACAATGCTAAGTGAAATGTTATCGAACATTGTTAACTGTTGTTGGTCTAGCTTTTCTTTACTTTCACTTCCATTACATATTTCTTATCAATATTTACACGGCTTTTAGATTTGCCCGGTTGACGGTTCATTAATTCGTTCATTCGCTGGGCATAACGATAATTTCCCTTTTCGTATTAGTTATCTACGAAACCTATTTGTTTATCTTATCTGTAAAGTGTAAGTACAAAATAAGTTCATATTGTTGAATTATTCCTTGTATTTTAATGATATAATTTTTAACATTATCACTTTTTTTTTCTATTAAGAGATTGGTTTTTGCCTTGCATTGTTTTATGATTGCATGCACTAACTTATGCAAATGTTATAATTATGATGTTAGAATATTTTTTCTTATGATCTACTTATTTCTGGACAGTGGGTACATATTTGAGCCTTTTGGGGTTGAAACTTTGGGACCGTGGGGGCAGGGAGCAAAAAAGAATTTTAAAGAATTGTCATCTCGTCTGGTCGACGCCACACGTGAACAAAACGCTCGCCTTTATTTTGCTCAGCGTTTGAGTATTGCCATACAACGCGGCAATGCGGCGTTGGGAACTATTCCCATTGATAGCGGCCTTTTAGAGTAGTCATTATTTTACATGTTACATTTGTCTTAGTTACTTTACTTATTTATACCTGTATACTTATTTATTATGTTCATAATTTTTTCAATTATAGTTAAAGATACAAAAAAAAATGTATCTTCTTCACAAGTTGATTAGATCTGTATTACGTCAATGTTATTTTAAGTCAACATCAGTCGTAACCTGAGTTTCTCTCGAAGGATAGTCGTGGCAATGAAATCGAGTGTAAGACGGTCGAAGCAGGGGCCGATACTTTCACTCGACAGCGATGCGGTCGGCCGTCGGCGTAGGCGAAGCGACAACTGCCATCACGTCAGCGCTATTTCATTTATCTATCTGTACTATTATAAAGAGGAAAGATTTGATCTTTTGTTTGTTTGTATTGAATAGGCTCCAAAACTACTAGATCTTAATAATTCTTTTTTTCTTTCATAGGCTGTATTTTATTTAAAAAACAGTTAGGGATCCGTATGGAAACTTCAATAAAGTAACCCAAGCTGTGAAAAATTTACCGAAGACCCTTACTTAGCATACGCAGTGAACATTTGATGTTTTATAGAGCAAATTGACAGCTACAAAAAAGTCAGCAATATCATAGTTATTATGTCTAAGTACATATTTATTACAATTGTCATCTACATCTGCACTATTATAAAGAGGAAAGATTTGATTTTTTTTGTATTGAATAGGCTTCGAAACTACTGGACCGATTTCAATAATTCTTTTATCATTAGAATGCTTTATCACTGAGTGACATATATTTATATTGTTAATCGAGTTTTGTTTTCCCGTGCGAAGTCGGGGCGAGCTGCTAGTCCTTTATAAATTAACGAAGATACTGGCTGGAATAAAAGTTAGACAATTTTTTTCTAAGTATTCGAAACATAGAAATGTTGTTTTAATAATAGAATTTGCCTTAATCAATCTTCACTAATTAACGATAATGTAAACATCAAGCAGTGACAAACAAGCTTGTTATTTTCAGATTAAAATGAAATTATTTCATAAATCAATTACGGTGACTAATAAAGTTGTAAATTGAATAGCGGTGAAGCGTAAATTATTTGTATTCCGAGCTATCTCAGCCGTCGTTATTACGTTATTGAAAATTAGATGACTTGTTGAGGTCTCGCCGGAATCACGAGGGAACGAGATACAGTTGCTAGGCAACAGAGTAACAAGCTTTGGCGACGGTGAGTGAAGTTGAAACTGTTGAAGGTGTGGCTAATTGGAAATGATAGTAAACTTACTATAGTGAATGCCTTCATTTAGTGGCGGGTCTGCTTTTTGAACTGTAGGGAAAGGACTCGATTTTTTTTATAGTGATTAGAGTCGCGTTTGACCACATCCTGCCCGACATTAAGCAACGATATGGTCTAGGATAGAACACGCTTACCCAGAAGGAACCTGTCTACTTTTGATTTGAACTCGTATTTTATATTCAAGGTATATATTTAGTTTATTTCCGCTTAACAGTCGTTTCAGTTACTACAGTGATGAGGATTCAAATTTATCTAACTTGACAACAATTTAATAATTAAAAACTTATCCGAAACTAAATTTTGGCATAAACTTAAAAACTAATTAAACAACTACTAGTCTTTATATCCTCTTTTCGCTGCAGTAACCACTTGCCGACACGTGTTTCGCCTCTACACGAGGCATCCTCAGGACGTGTTGACTCTTCGAGCGCTTGTTCGAGACTGAGTGATTCATACTGTAATTTTCGGGAAACACAGACTCCGGCAAAGAGTTCCATATCCTTGCAGTGCGAATAAAAAAATGTGGAATCCACCATGTACGGGTGACACCTTGGTCGCATTCGTGTGGCTGTCCGGTAGGTCCGATTTGATGGGAATCAAAACCAAACATTTACGTAACGAACTTGTATGTTTTGTGTCAGGGTGTTCTAGTTATCTGGTTCCCATACTTAGTACATTACTGTGTTTCAGTTTGAAGGGTACTGCAGCGACATGTGGCTATTGAGACTAACCATCGAATGTCTCAAAGTAATGAGCCAAAGCAACGATGCCCTAGCTTTTGGCTTTGGCTGGTTTGTTTGTTTTGTTACTCAAAGTTTTCGGTACGGCTGCAATGACCATTACAGGTGTTATCATTTACCATCATGAGAGCGTTTCGTTCGTCTCATTACTCTTACATGAAAAATGCTTGCCTTAGTTTAGGGCTAGGTGGCGCCTACGTGAAATATCCTTCAGATTTTTTTCTCTGTTTTATTTTAGTTCGAAACCAGTTGGTCAAGCTTAATAATGAAAACTTTTCGCACGAACATTGGTTGGCTTTGTTTTTTGACATCAGTTCGTTAATTACTGCTCAACGATATGAGCTGTCTAAATGTCGAACGTTATAGTAAAATCTAGAGCGCGAAATTAGTTTAAAACTTTCCACGGGTAATTGGTTTTGAATATATCTTAAAAATGTAATAAACTCATATAAAATTACGTTAAAGAAGATTGAGGTATGAGCAGAAGCTTTTAGGGGAAACACGTAATTGAAGTGCTTTTATTGCTTCCAAATTCCGTTGTCTCAAATATGGTAGCGATGATAGCTCAGTGGTTAGTGCGGGCGGTTCACACGCCGAAGGGCGTGGGTTCAAACACGAACACTGAGCTTGAGCTGCCGGTCAAGGAAAACATCTTGAGAAAACCAAAGCACGGTATTAGGATCTTTTCTAGTACCCGGTCTAGCTACAGCCCTGAAGTTGAACATCTGCCGCCAAGCAACTAATGGTGTGTTCCGGCAGTCTCCCCTGAAAGCCAATTCCAATCCAAGCTAGGTGTGACCAACTTTGACCACACCGTCACTTAACATCGGTTGAGCTATGGTCAAACATATAGCTTGTCAACCATAACAAATGATTATGGTATTTATGAAAAGATTAAAATTTTACTTGTCCTTTTTTGAATATCATATAGTTAGTGTTGTTTTTGCTTTTAATTTATTTTTGTTGATATAATTATACGAGAATTCAATACTGGTTTGACATCCTATCACTACTTTCACTTTCGCTATTGTTCGCGATCACTGTCTGTCACTGATTCACTGTTCTACTCTACTTGTCAAAACTCTCTAAGAAGGAACTCCATGGGAAATAAGATAAATTTAAAAGTCAATTAATTTGATATTTGCATAATGACGACTGACTTTCTGATTTACTATTTTTTTGTCATTTTATCAAAATCCCAATTTCTATATTCGCAATATTAATCATAGTTGTTTACTTGTTAATCACAACTACGACGGTTCGGAATTGTTTTATTTTTAGACTAAAATAATAAGGTAATACGTTTTCATGCTTTTCTCTGAAATGAATAAATCAAGTTTGGATTTCAAAATAAATTGCTTTGTAGGTTATTTTTATAAAAGGCAGCGGATTAAATACTAATGAATAGTTATTTTTGGCCCTACTACGCAAAGTGGGAGCTATAATACGCTATCTAGTTTTGTTGTATAGGAACCAGATAGCTAATAAAATACACTTTTCTGTTGTAAATACGTACAAAACACCTAATCATAGAACAAAGATCATTGCTAGTCCTGAGTGGGAATCGAATCCACGCCCTACAGCTCTTAAATCAGATAAACAATCAAATGAGTTAACAAGGCAATCGAACTTGAAGCAGAATAACTACAGTCAGTGCAGTCGGTGCCTTGTTATTTTTATGTACGTTTTTATCTTGTTTTTATCCGACTGACCCTATTCGTACTCTATTAATGTCAAATATGACACAACGTGTACTAGAATCATTATTGTGCCTACGTCAAGTGTAATCACTTGGCACGTTTCTGAATGATTGATAGCGAAAAAATCCGTGTAACATTTGGAATGTTTCCATTTGCTAGATGATTTATTTTCTGAATTATTTTGAATAATCATTTAACTTTCTCCATTGTGCACCTGCCTCAATTTACTGTCATTATGAGGACGGCCGGTCGACTAGTCTCTGTCGTGGCTCCTCTGAGTTCGTTTCTAGAAATTTGATGAGATTTATAGCCACTCAAATGGTGACAATGATGTATTCTAACCGAATTCAAAGTCATTTACATTTTCAAGTGGTAAAAAAGTTTTACTACAATTTGGCATGTCGGCGTGCTTGTATGTTTCGTATCACAATATTATTTTAGGTAGATGCATAATATTACTTATGTCCAGCAGAAGACCGTTAAACAGTGATGATGATGACGTATATATTACCTATAGAAGTAAATTTAATTTTCAACGTGATTTGAACACATTACTTACCACAAATCCTTCCAAAATAAGCTTGCCAGGAAGAGATCGCTTTAAGCGATAAGGCCGCCAGTTGTTCCACTATTGTTAAGTTCTTTCTGTTTGAATCTTTCCTCTTTATAATAGTACTAGCGGACGCCTCGCGGTTTCACCCGTTTAGTTCCCGTTCCTGTGGGAATACAGGGATAAAAAGTAGCCTATGTCACCCGGAGGTAGTCGCTTTCCAACGGTGAAAGAATTTTTGAAATCGGTCCACTAGTTTCGGATTCTATTCAATACAAACAAACAAACAATCAAATCTTTTCATAATAAAATGAAAATATATAAAACCCATAATTATTTAGCTAGCTAGATTATTTAAAAGTGAATGTTTTTGATGTAAAAATTTATGTCATAAATATATTAATATTATTATTTCTCTTTATAATACAGCCTTTCCCTGAGGGTCTCGGGGCGGAAGCTCAGTAAACCGGGCCTAGAGCCCGAGTAGAGGAAAACCTCACAAATCGAATAACGCATAGATAGATAGATGTACACAATTTGACTTCCACCAGTTTTGTTAGTAAGTATATATATTACTAAACCTATAGTTCTCCACCAATCACCGGCACTCTCACTAATTGCTCGGATAGCTGTGACGCACAGTTTTGTATTAGGATTAGTGGTATATTCAATTAAGTATTCAGCGCTGGCACGTGAGCCTGTGTTGACTGGGTTACGTGACCGCCTTCACACACACTTACGCAAAATCATTGAAGCTGCAGGGAATCTCGTTTAACACTGTTATGTGATTAAAACAGTGTGTTATGATTACTGACCATTTTGGCTAACGTTTGGAATTACGTGTTTTAAGATACGGATTTTGTCTTCAGTTAAAAACAGTTTGTCTAAGTTTTTCTTTTTAAGATTTTGTACCGCATAAGGTGGAATCTTTATAGGTTCAGTTTGTTGTGAGAAACGGTTGTCACCGAATAAATCAAAACTCAAAAGATCAATGTTTTTTATTTCTTTGATGTTTTTTTTAGCTATTTTGCTGTTTTTTATTTGGCTCGGGCAAAAATATATACATAGTAAGTATTAACATTCAAATAAATTGCACTGATTGACATTTTGTAGTAGACCTCATGAAATTTTTAATTAATATAAACTTGACACGTGATAAATAATTCTATTTTATCCAATTTGACATTATTTAATAGTGACTATTTTATGTAATTTTTTGCACATCGAATTCTGGGTTAAGTATGGTCTAAGCGACGCTTTTATTTATGTATCAACATTTTGACACCTGTACTTAGCAAATAAATACATTTTGATTCATTTGTTGTCTATATTTACTAAAATACAGCGCCATCTGGCCCCAAACTAAGCAGAGCTTGTGTGATGGAAGTCAGATAACTGATAGAATACATAAATACTTTTTTTTTTTGTAAATACATACTTATAAATCATACAGAACACCCAGACACAGAACAAAAATTTTGTTTATTCACAAAATGTTTGCCCTGAGTGGGAATCGAACCCACGCCCTACAGCGCTCAAGACAGGTATACTACCAATGAGCCAACGGGGCTGTCAAAATTTGTGAGTTATTGTTATTATTTATGTAGCTATACATTGGTCTTATTCGAATTGTATTTAATATATTAAAATTTCGATGCAATAAAAATACGTATAAGTTAGTATACGTTAGTATTTAAGTATTCTATTAGTTACCCGACTCCCATAGTACAAGCTTTGCTTAGTTTGGGGTTAGATGGTGCTGTGTGAAATGTCAAAAAAAAAAACTAAACTACTTTAAGTTATCTTGTTAAGTCTGTATGTCTGTATATCTATGAACAGGTATTTTCTAGGCAAGCGTGCTCCATCTTCGGCCACATCGTCACTTTCCACCACCAGGTGAGATCGTGGCCAAACGCATGCCTAGTCCGATGTAAAAAAAAAAAAATATCTGCACCATCTCTATTGAATTGTAAGGTTTTCTACTTTGCGCTAATTGCATCCTGGCTCTCGTAATGAGTTCTTCCGTATCACTCCCTCGCCTAAGGGTAGTACGTAGCCTAGTCTGCTGAAAACTTGCTTAGTTTTAAACCCTAATCATAACTTAACATTATAACTGCGAATCTGAGTTTGTTTGTTACGCTTTCAATCGTAAACTACTCAACGGATCTGCGTGAAATTTTGCATATAGGTACTTAAGGCCCTGGAATAAGACAGGATACTTTTCATCATTATCATTCACTATCACGCGGGTGAAACCGCAGGGCGCAGCTAGTATATAATATTATAAATTTGAAAGTTTGTATGTTTGTTACGCAATCACGCAAAAACGGCTGAACGGATTTGTATGAAATTTGGCACACGCATTATGTAGTTTATTATCAAGATTAACATAATTAAAAAGTATCAGTTATAATGTATAGTTTAAGTATCATGGGCACTTTTGGGCAGGGGTCTTTGCGTTAGCCTTTTTGACTAGGAATTTTTTCACTCGCAGTATCAGCTTGTTAGTTTTATATGTTTGAGAAAATTATAAGTATGTAGTTATAGAGTATGTTTATATAATAATAAAATTCCTGAATTTAAAAGTTCATTCATTGACAGTTCGACGCGTTGACAGCGTGACAAAGTGACAGATTGACTAATGACGGACTGACAGATTGTCAGAGAGACATCCAGTAAGAAATAAATAAACCGATTTAATTAGATCAGCATATCTTTGTTTACATACGTCATCCGTAATGTTATTCATGTGTTTGATTAAATGCATCGCGTTATGTATTTTTTTTTTTTTTTTTTTTTATGCCACAGGTGGCAATCAAGCTGACGGGTTGCCTGATGTTAAGCAATCACCGTCGCCTATAGATATCTGCAACACCAGGGGTACTACAAATACGTTGCCGACCTTTTAAGATTCTATTAACATGCCTTTTGAAGAACCCAATGTGTGTCTAACTATAACTACATTACAGTCTTCATTGATTGCTACTTAAATCAATTTGTGAACCGTTAAAATTGACCTTCGACGTTCTTAAATCGGTTGAATTTTGATGAATTGCTTCGGTAATTGATTTAACCTTAAATACGTTCGATAAACAACAGAAACCTCATCTATTGAATGCTATTTATACGTACATAATTTTGTTTTAACTATACGAGAATACTCACGTTTATAACTTACTAGCAACCCGCCCCGGCTCCGCAAGGGTATTTTTTTTTAAATGTAAAAGTAATGAGACGAACTATGCGGTCTCCTGATAGTAAGAGATAACGCATGCCCATGACCATTGCAGCGATACACAGAACTTTAACTAGCAAACAAAGTCTGGGGCATCGCTGCTTTGGCACTCACTACTTTGAGACTTTCGATGGTTAGTCTCAACAGTAATTTCACTAGCTGCAGTCACCTTCAAACCGGAACACAGTAATGTTTACACACCACTGCTTGGCGGTAGAATATCTGGTACTGCGGTGGTACCTACCTAGACGACTTCCTGCTAAGGAAATCTACCACCAAGTATAAAAAAGAACTGCGGTTCGCGGCGAACAATTTCCCCAGGGGTCGTGGCCTCTGGCGCCCAGCTTTGGCAAAGGGGAGAAATCTTCGAGGCCAATTCTCACCACGCCATACTAAGAAGGTGGTAGAAGAACTGGACTGGGTATCTAAAACATTGTATTTCTTCACTTATACAAAAGTTTAATTGCATGTATGTATATTATACAGAACCTCCGTAAGAAAATATCTAAATGACAATAATAATCCGAAACGTGGTTTAAAAGAAGTAATTGGTGAAACAGATAGACGCGACAGCGACTTTGTTTTGTACAATTTAGAGAAGAAATTCTTTAGAGCCGAGTACATCGCGAACTCCGACTACAATCCCATAATATAACTACTGCAGATATTAAGATATTTTAAAACACTGTTTTTGCACAAATTACTTATTGTATCTTTCATCTAAAGTTTGTAAAATCCATTCCAGGCTAGATGTACTTTACTTTCGACCACACTGTCACTTAACATAAGGTCAGCTGTGGTGACAACTAGCTCGTCAACGGTAAAAATAATAATATTATTAAATAATTATCGAGCTCAAAGGCATTTCTTCAAAAATAACTCTACAATCTTAATAAACGAGTACTTTTTATTTTTCAAATCTATCAATATTTTCTCAAGTCTCTTTTTGTCTTTGGTCTAGACGTTATTGCAAATCACGTTTAAGTGCTTAATAGTCCGGTCAATTTAGACATTACTGATTTTCAGCTTGTTGGGATTTTATGTATCTTCACTCTCATTTTTTGGTCTAGATTGACCGGACTATAAATTCTATAACTATTGCATTTCATACTTAGTAACTGGTTGTTTTTTCGTTGCAAGCTCTTTCTTTACTTCTTTGTTGGTTTCTAGTCCAGTTTCAATTTCAACTTTAATTTTGATTCAAACTTATCTATCTAATACCAAATACAAATACAAATACAAATAATTTATTAATAACACCAAAGTTACAGGGCATTTTTCCATTCATAGTTAAAAACTATTATCAAAATCATTACATATGTCAAAACAATGAACATGTCAATAAAGTAATATGTCACATATAAAATAATTATGTCCTCTCATTTTGCATTCTTTTTATCTTTTGCAACCCTCGCTTACTTGCTATCAGTCATTGACCTGACCTTTCTTATCATCGCCCGAGTTGTGTTGGTATAGGGCAAGATTTACAGGTTATTTTATATACCCAAGAGGGGTATAAAATAGTGTCATTACGACAAACTTTGTATTAAAATTAGGAAATTTATATTCTCTGTATGCTTTTTTCAAACCGTACTAAACGTATTGTGGCATGCAGTTTGCATACAAATTTGGTTGTTTTTCTGTTTTTCAGGAAAGTATATTCTGTATATATCATCAGCGTCTTCATGATCAGTTTTTTTGGATTTTTATTCTAACATCATATACAACACGGCCCAAATATTTCCAAAGTAGCGACGACTGGCATCTCTCTTGTTAAAATGTGATTATTCTCTCAGTTATATTTTTTTTTTTTTTTTATGGTGGACAGGCTTGTTGTTTGACCACAGCTCACCTGATGTTAAGTGAAGGTGTGGTCGAAGATGGTAAAGCACACCTAGCCTGGAATGGAACTGGCTCTCAAGTGAGGCTGCCGGAACACACCGTTAGATGCTTGGCGGCAGATTTTTCAACTTGAGGGTGGTAGCTAGCCAGCCGAGTACTAGAAAGTACCCTACCACCATGCTATGGTTTCCTCACGATGTTTTCCTTCACCGGCAGCTCAAGCTCATTGTTGGGGTTTGAACCCGCGCCCTTCGGCATGCGATCCTACCGCGCTAACCACTGAGCTATCATCGCTACAGATATCACTCACTCTGTCGCGTTGAAATATCACTCATACATACACATACAATATATACATACATTCATATTTCTCCACGAACTGTCTTGAGATATTGTATTTTAATCTCTCAATCTAATAACTTTCCTATGAAACATAATTATCATTAAAATTCGTATTAAGTCAATCGTCAAGTAAAGTAACAAATAAATGCACCTTAAAAATATTACTTAATATGAAAACGTGTTTAGTGTAGAAAGACATTTTTCTAATTCTGTAAATAATCCAGTATGTCTCTCATATGCAAATATTTATTCGATTAGTAAACACATGTCGTTCTTTTAACCGCTAGCTATTAGTATAAACATTTGGTTCAACAGTATGGTTCGTAACGATTATTACGTTTGTTTATATCTGTAGGATAAAGTTAGCAAATATTTTTCTGTCCTTGATAATAGAAATGTTTTTGGAATTATATGATCTAGGGTTGTTAGTTGCCTTATGTGATATGTTATGGCTAAGTACCTACTGTTTTCAGATGTATGTGTATTGTGTATCCGATTCGATTGCAAATGTTTGAATGAAATATTTACTATCTTCCTTTCGGTGTTTGTTAGTCAAGTGTAATTTTGTGTATAACCTGCATGATTTCTTTTACCGGTGTTTTTTTTTACACACAGCGCCATCTGACCCCAAACTAAGCAAAGCTTGTACTATGGAAGTCATAGAATACTTTTTTTTTGTAAAATACATACTTATAATAAATACGGAACAAACATTTGCTTATACCACGAAAAATGTTTGTCCTGGGTGGAAATTGAACCCACGCCCTTCAGCTCTTGAAACAGACATACCACCAATGAACCGACAGGCTGTGCTGTGTGTTTAATGACGGTATGTTTGAATATGGTAAAAATATCTAGCCTGAACTGGGAACTAGCAGGGCTGCTGGACCTCGCCATTAGATCCTTGATTATAAAGATGCGGCAGATTTTCAATTTGAGGGTAGCCAGTCGTGCTCTTCCATTTCATTATATACCTTTAATTTTAATGTTAATAGTAGTTATGAAGAAATTTTTAGTAAATACTGACTAAAGACAACAAAACTGACAACAATAATATTTAGTAACCGTGACATCTGATTTCCTTCAAAATATGCTAAATGGACACTCGTCGCCTAGGCGATTAATTTCGGAAATTTCTAGCATAATATAAACCGTCATTGTTTTGAAATGATGTTTTTCATGCTAAGAATTTATTTGAATGAGAGAGCAGAGCTAAATCTAGCAATTCTAATGTTGCTATTGCGGTTGTATTAGTCGCAATGTTTGCCATATATATGTCATTCAATTGGAAATGTGTTATGTATTAGTACGGCGTGCAAAAAATAAAATTACTGTCGCTTATAAATCACTTGCATGCCCTTGGGTAGGCAGTGGCGGATTGATTTATTTCCCAAGTATAGGCTGTAAATTGTCAGTTCCTAAATTATTTTTACAATACAAAATTAAGCTTTTTAATTCCACATTTTTTATTCGCACAGTGAGTTGTGAAACTCTACCGGAGTCTGTGTTCCTTGTTAGGTACAATATGGGTGTCTTCAAATCTAGTGTAAATAGGTTTCTTCTAGCTAAGCGTGCTCCATCTTACATCATACTACTGCTTAACATCAGGCAGTGTGGTCAAACGCGAACCTATTTTGAATAAAAAGAATCGTTGAAATACCACTAAAAATAGTTTTTGGGTATGTTTTCTAAAGTCAGTAAATCTTCAAAGAATAATGTCAGCACATGACATTAAAATCGATAAAATTATTCGATTATTATTTTTAATCTTCTGAACTGTTCAAAACGATGAGCATTTGAAACAAAATTTTTGATCTTTGCAATATTTTATTATTCATTTATACCTAATACTAGAACCCAGAATAGTCGGTCTTTACTTGAAATAGTGTGAATTATATTTTTCAAAATACATATGTATGTTAAATTCCCTAATTTGCTACCCTAGACTCTAGCCTACTGAGCTGCTGGTAAAGCTGCCACTGTCGGTAGGCTTTACATGATGTACGATGGCAGAGTCACTTACCGGGTCCAATTGTTAATCTATGCCATCCAAACGCACATAAAAAAATCATTAAAATCGGTGCAGCCGTTTAGAATTTCTGTGACAAACACAACGCATGGAAGAAATATTTAGTTATACTTAAACTGTAACATTTTTTTTTGATAAATAAACGAATAAAACAAAAACTTATCTAAATTACCTACTTAAGTTTATGTAATGTTTTTTGTTAACAATAAGAAAGTAGCCGTGGCACACATTGTATAATAAATTTGTCAGTTTATTTTAATTTCGTTGATAAGATGCCTCGAATTTGAATACACGGCTACATTTTCTAAATTACACGCAATGTTATCTGTTTTAATGTTGTCGTCTTTTATTAATTATCACGTTCCTTTGTTCCAGGTAAGAGTTCCTCTGGGACATGTTGTCTTACAACAAAGGGCCTATGAAGATACATTGAGGTACACCAAATTATTATCAACGTTTCAATAATGTATCTTATGAAGCCATACCGTCCAATGAAATTAATCATATTTTGAAAAGGTTTTTTTTGTACGAGTTAGCACTTTAGTAATGGGAAAATGGCTACATACGTCATTCTTGCCTGTCAATAAAAATTAAAACTACATTTATGATTTCTCGTAATTAATCACTGGTAGATGTTATACGTATATTTCTTTTTGGCATGATATCTATAACTAGAACTTTAATGTGATACTTATAATAATTTGAAGTCCTAAGTTATTTATTATCTGCCATTCGGTCCTTTATAAATCAATAGCTATCGAAATATCTTTATGTGATGTAGTTAAAAGAAAGCTAATTGGTGGTAGATCTCCTTAGCAGGAGGTCATCTAGGTAGGTACCACCGCAGTACCAGATATTCTGCCGCCAAGTAGTAGTGTGTAAACATTACTGTGTTCCGGTTTAAAAGGTACTGCAGCTAGCAAAATTATTGGGCTGTTGAGATAAATCATCGAAAGTATCAAAGCAGCGATGCCCTGGACTTTGTTTTGTTACTCAAAGTTTTGTGTATCGCTGCAATGGTGACGGATAGGCGTTATCTGTTACCATCAGGAGAGCGTCTCGTTCGTTTCATTACCTTTACAATTTATTAGATTTGTTAAATCTATCTTATGTAATGGACAATGGGCTTTTGATGTTGCGAAGAATCTTAACGAATAGGTTTAGCCGTTTTAGCGAAAATAACAAATATACAGTGCAAAAGTAAACCAGTTCTGCCGACCTAATTAGACTGGCCGCCACTTTGGCTTACTCAGGGGCGTTATCAACAGGCATTCCCATTTTCAGGGGCGAACCTGAGTGAACGCCTAACAGTGCCCCGGCCGGTCCCATTACGTCTAAAAGCTTTATTGATTTCCAGCGACGCAGTGACTGTCGCGTAATCTGCGACGAGGGGGATCAGAGAATTGGGTAGACTGGACAAAGGGCATGACATGACAAATGAACATCGTTAACACGTGTCATCTGGAATGTCGGTGTGTTACATATTAATTTTACGTTACTATGTATTTTGATTAGACTTAGCAAACGCTGTGGGCAAAAATATCTTTTCCACGCGCAAACGTGACTAAGCTAGAATATGGAATACATCTGTTTCGTTTTCGCGAGGGCTTTTAAAGCCTTTTATAAGCCATGACTCGCGTGCTAAGCGGGCTGATTGTCACACTTATCTTTGGCTCGTTTGGTATCGTTGTTATCAATTAATTATTTATGTACTTATACCCTGTATAGATTTCCTCATCGGATTGTCATTTGTTTTTTACCGACTCAAAAAAGGAGGTGGTTCTCATTTCGACTGTATTTTTTTTGTATGTATTTACGCGATCATTTCGCCAATTATGAATCGATTTTGATGATTCTTTTTTTCTTGATAGATCTTACTAGGTGGTTGCATATAGATTTTATCGAAATCGATCGGCGGTTTAAAAACAAATTAAAAACTGTATAACCTACATTGATGATATTTTCGTTTACTCCGAAAACTCGCTGTGCGAACTGTGAAAACTTGCAGTGCGTTTAGTTGGTCATGGAGTAGTTTTTTTTATTTGTAAATTTATATAGGTATAATATTGTACTAATATGGTCGGGCAAGCAAGCTGTCGGTTCGCTCGATTCGTTGACCTGCCTGTTGGCTCATTGGTAGTATATTTGCTCCAAGAGCCGAAGGGCGTGAGTTCGATTCCCACCCAGAACAAGCATTTTGTGATAGACTCGTAAACAAATGTTTGTTCTGTGTCCGGGTGTACTGTATTATAAGTATGTATTTACAAGAAAAAAAGTATTTAAGTATTCTATCAGTTATCTGTCGTCCATAGCACAAGCTTTGCTTAGTTTGGGGTCAGATGGCGCTGTGTAAACTCAAAAAAAAAAAAATTTTTTTGCAAATACATCCAGAACAAACAGAATGTAACGATAATAGCCTATAGAGATATATTTCGTAAATATTCTCATAAATAATACCGCTAAGAACTAGGGTCCTATGTTATTTATTTGATAAAGCTGTTAAGAGCTTGTTGAACGAGATTAATGTTAACAGAGTTTATATTTAACCACCTACGAATAATGTCGGCAGACGAGTGTGGGTGTGAGTTGACGATTTCTATGTTTTATCGACGCTGCCGTTATGGAAATGAAATGATTCTATCATATTATTACATTAAGCTATAGAATGTTATGACTTCGTCTGATGCGACGTTGACGCCTAAAATGCAAATTGGCTTTATAACTCTGCGTGTAGCATTGTAGCGATGATAGCTCAGTGGTACGCGCGGTCGCAGTCGCCCACGTCGATGGGCGTGAATTCAAATCCCAACAATGAGCTTGAGTTGCCGGTGAAGGAAACCATAGCATGGTAGGGTACTTTCTAGTACTCGGCTGGCTAGCTACTATTCTGAAAATCTGCCGCCAAGCATTCTAATGGTGTGTTCCGGTAGCCTCTCTTGAGAGCCAGTTCCATTCCAGGCTAAGTGTCATCGATCATACTGTCACTTAACATTACGTGAGCTGTGGTCAAACACCTAGCCGTAAACCATAAAAAAGTGCCTACATTGCGTATGCCAATAAAAAAATACAGAATTAATGTCAGATAGACTTTGTAATTGTTCGTGTGTGGAACTTTTATAACACAGGTAGGTACTAAACTCACTAACCTACATAACAAACTTTTTGTTATATTGTTTCGTTTCGACTACTCTGTTGTATCTACAAATCACCAGATCGTAACTCGCCAACCCTGTTACTATCTCGACCATCCATTACTGCTATCAGTTCGCTTTCGTGATTAACTAAATCGTTGTCCGTCGGCCTTTCGTTCAAGCTAATGGTGCATATCCGTGGCAATCAGAACTGCACCTTTACCCCTTCTAATACAGCCTACTTCAACTTCCTGCAATTTTTGCGGTCTAATGCTTTTCCAACCCGGTAGGGCGGGTCAACAACCCCAGTAAACGCGAAAGTGAAATCCGTCACTTGTTGCTACGATACCGACGGACGGAAACGCTCTGGGAATAGGAATTAGATAGATAATAAGGTCGATATTCGTATGCCAGGCATCTAGGCACAATCATCAGGAATTTCATTAGGTATGCTAATGCGAATTTAGATTCCTAATAGATTAGGCTGCCGGCCATCGTTACGCGTTTGTGTTGTGTGAGTGATGTGGGTATTAATAGGGGCTTATATTAATCAGCGGAAGTCAACTATGGGTATGACAGGTTTTCATGATCGATCTCTGCAAGATGACAAATATACAGAGACGGTAAGGAAATAAAGAAAAGTAAATAAATAAGGGAATAGCGTCGAGTCGCGGAAAACAACAAAGAAATCACATTTTCGTTTGATGACAGCAAAACTAAAAGAAAGGTATTATGTTTAGTAGGTTTTTTTTTCTCTTTAATACGGATAAGTCCGCGTTTGACCACCAACTCGCCTGATGGTAAGCGACGATGTGGTCGAAGACGAAGCAGACGCAGACCTAGAAGATACCTATTCACTCTTACCTTGAAAAGATCCAGATTATATCTATCAGGAAACAAGGAAGCCGGTGGTAGCTTGTTCCATTCCTTGGCCGTACGGATGAGAAACTGTAGGATTCAGGTTATTGATAATGTAATATACCTACTTATTTTTCTTAATATTAAATTTATGTATACACTTTGGTGAGTGCGCTTCTGATCTATATGACCTGATTCCACCCTGCCCATTCTACTATCGGACAGCCAGGAGCCAGGAGGAGCTCCAAGTAACGACACTGCTTCATGGTCGATATTCCAAAAACTCGAATTGAACGATTCAAATATTCCTTCATTGTACGTACTGCTGCCCGAGTGTGTTCTCGGATAGATACAATCTGGGTGCCGTTAAGTCGCTAGTGAATCATTTTTTTCTAGGCGAACATGCTCCACCGTAGACCGCTTGACATCAGGCGAGTTGGCGGTCAACCGCAAGCCTATTTGAAAGATTAAGTTTAAACTTAAGATAGAACAGCGCGTCCTAGCTAAATCTAAAGTCATAAGCATAATCTGATACGAGACTATTAATGTCGATGTTATCGATCTCCACAAGTTTGTTCAACAAAATATAAAATTAGTAATATTTATTGACCATGAATAGATGAGATCAAATGCAAGCCTATAATTCATAAAAAAAAAAATTAATAACAATAATGTTACAGGCAAGTCACTTGTACAAAAAAAAATCTTACAATTACACTTTAATGAATGAAGCTATATGATTAATTAATAAGTTAACAACAACGAACATACTTCTATTTTCAGTGGAAGCTCCGTTTATGTGTTACACATACATAAATGAGGATTCCGAGAACCTCATTGACATAATATATTCACTTCATTTGTAAGAAGGATTGCTAACCAATCAATAAAACCCATCATATAATTGTTAATAAACTGTTAGACAGAGTTGCTTAAGTAAGCGGGGGTACTTGAAAATACTCGTTATTAAACAACATCTCAAGAGTCTTTGGGTCGGATTATTTTCAGACTGTCTTTTCAAACCCACAATATTGAGGAGAAGTTTAATAACAGAATACCGTTCGGGCTTACGCAAATATTTACCTAAATACTTGGCGCTACTTGGAAATAATATTACGCTTTCAATATAACGTCGTTGTTATTAATTTGCATCTGTTTTTAGTGAAAACTGCGCTTGTACTCGTAACTATACAAAATATTATTGTGCATAAAAACGAAATGCTTAGACAAGTATTTTTTTTTATTAGTCACGATACCGCGAAATTATTTGACCAGAGTTAAATTTGTCATATTTACCTATGAATTTTAGACTTTTCAGTTATAAGGATTTTTAATTAGGGACGAAGAGGAGTAATTAGAAAGTAATTTTGTTGTATTTAAAATGAGAACCTCTGATATCGGTCAAGAATATACGCACAAGAAGTCGCTGGCAACTATCAAAATATACTAGCGGACGTCTCGCGGTTTCACCCGCGTAGTTCCCGTTCCAGTGGGACTACAGGGATAAAAAGCCTATATCACCCGGGGATAGTGTAGCTTCCCAACGGTGAAAGAATTTTTGAAATCGGTCCAGTAGTTTCGTAGCCTATTCAATACAAACTAACAAACAATCAATCAAATCTTTCCTCTTTATAATAGTATAGATAGATTACTATTTTTGACTAGGGATGTGACATAGATGCGCGTCAACAAATCCTTTATAATATTAATGTAGTAATATATAACGTATTGTAAAGAATCCAACGAATTTCTATGCAGCCTTATATATCTATGGAAAAAAAATATGTTAAAATCATAATCATCCAAAGAACACAGGCTCTTCCTTAGTATCAATGGTTATATTAACGGTGTGCTTAAAACATTTCGAAGAAAACCTAGTTTAAAGTGAATAAGAAGCCAGCGTTAGCGTACCCGCTTAATGGAAACACGTGTCTAATGATAGTTTAAGAACTGTAATCACCAGTAATGGTAGACTAAAGAAATGCTACCAGTAATGAACATGTTAACGATTGTAGGTTAATAGCTTGAGCTTATCCGTTTAAAAATCTACTAAACTGATTAAAAATAAAATTGACACTAAAACCTAGATATTATAAAAACTATATAACTGGTCAAATCTATATTGATTACAATATGTAGATAAGTATATAAGGATCCAAGGGTTACTGTTTTTAACATGACGCTAACGAAACCGTAGGCAAAAGCTACCTAGTAAAATCATACAATCATACTACTGATTGATACTCTAAATGTACAGTCGTAGATAATAAATTAATAACTACCTATTCTAACATAAAACCAACAACTCAACACAATCAATACCAAATGATCGACACAGGCAGAGATATGGAAATCTATAGGTCTATACGATTTTAGGGTGATAGATATCTCACGATTTGTTCAGATTATAGTGAATGTTCAACTAGAACAGATTAATTCGTTACAGTTTAGATCGAACTGGATTTGTTGAGCTTAATTGGTGGACATTATTCAGAAAGATCTGATTTATTATTGCCCAGTATTTTCGAACTATAGTAAGATTTTTTTGAACATAGACAGACGTTAAACACTTGGAGTCAGTCGATGATGGGTCTTATGAGTTAATTTCTTTAAACTTGGCTGACCACCACTGTGTTTAAGAAGAAATTGATTATTAACTTCACGGTAGATACAAGACAAACCTTAGTAGTAGTGATTCGAAACAGGTACGTAACCTTCGATATGGTGAATTACATAAGCATTACGCAATAACGTGCGTCGAAAGATGGAGACGCTGATGTGCGGCCAGAAGATTCAGTTATAGAAAATATGATGTAAGGGTGACCCGACGAGGTAGTAGGATCTACGAGTAGGTGTCAGATTTTAGAGGCTTGTTAATAGAGAATTGAATTGGGCGAAGCGTGTAAGTTTCTTACAGCAGGAGAAAAAATGTAATTTGAAGGGGTTCCAATCTCATCTTTTTTAGACGAGGATTAATTCACCAGATCCTGTTGCACCACTGCGGGTGTATTTGTTGTCATCTAAGTATGTACCTATAATAAGTATTAAATATTAGTTAATTCAACTTCATAAATAGACTTGATAATATGTTTCTCTAAATTTGATGTGCAATTTTAAATATCTTTTATGCCGCTAGTTTGATGTGTTAATCAAGCAATCTTAGCAATGATTGGGTTAGCAAATTTATAATGTATTCTTTGTTGTTATTATGTTTTAATTGTTAATCTAGGTTTGCTAATTGTTATTGTACCAAATTGAAATAAAAAAGCTTATGCACGATTTAATATCCGCCTTGACCTTTTGAATGGTTACACTAACTCTTCAGACGGATCCCCTTACTCCCACTTGAGAAAGATGCCATTACACGTACACTTAACTACGCCAAACAGAGGATTTTAATTGTGTTCATCTGTTCCCTCGTATCTACTACACTACTAATCGGATTATTTTCGTTTAAACATTTCATGTTTGGTGTCAGAAGTTCAGAGTGTTCAGAAAAATATACACTAGACCAATTTGTTATAGTCCATAGATAACTGTTTAAATTAGACGGTTTGTCGTGAGATAAATGTTTGTTTTTGCAAAGTCGACCTTCTTAAAATGGTAATCGACAGGAAATGGGCGATTTATTTATAAATTCAATTTTTAGCCGTCTGTTGTATGATAACGGTAAAATATATCTAATTCTGAACAGCAATATTATTTAAAATTCAAATCGACACTATACTGTATTGTGTAGAATTTATTGTCACCCATCGTTTTGTGGCGGTAGCTCAGTGGTTAGCGCGGTCGATTTACACGCTGTCGGTTCGATTCTCAACAATGAACTTGAGATCCAGGTGAAGGAAAACATCATGAGGAAACCATTACATTGTGGTAGGGTTCTCAAGTACTCCGCTAGCTAGTTACTACTCTCAAGTTGAAAATCTGTCGCCAAGAACCTAACAGTGTGTTTCGACAGCCTCACTTTAAAGCCAGTTCCATTCCAGGCTAAGTGTTTACCAGCTTCAACCACACCGTCACTTAACATCAGTTGAGATATGGTAAAACACTTAGTCTGTAAACCATTAAAAAAAACTGTTGCTAACGAAAAAACAATCAGTTCATCTAAATACTAGTTCATATGAACAACACGTACAAAAAATAGGAATCGGATCTGGTAAAATGATATAATATATGATGTGCGTACTTGGTAGGTAAGTTCGTATATCGTTTATAATCGGCTTAGTTACCGATTTTGTCAAGGTTATTGAATTCCTACAAAACTTCTCGATGTTTTCGACATCAATGTTTTCCTTGAGGTTAAATAGATTTCCTTATTTAAACATCGCCATCTTGGTCATCGTTTGAATTAATCAATTGTTAGACCGAACGGAACCGACAGACTGACACATATTTTAACTCTTATCGCCATTGCCACTGAAACTAAAGCGAAAGTCACGTTCCCTCCATTTTTCCATATTTTTTTGGTCCATTTTTCTACAATATGAAATATAATGAAAATCGTGCATGCTATTTGTAGTTTATTCTTAAGATATTTTGAAAGGGTTCACTGTTACATACCACCAGTATGACCAGCATTATGCTGAGGTGATCCCTTTGTAACTATCTCTCTATTTTGTAACTGTGCCTTATCTTTGTGTTTGTTTTTTGTGTTTTGCGAGTTATGAAATAAAACTTCCTCTTCTTCCTTTCTTTCTTCTTTGTTTACTACATATTCTAGCAAATTTATTTACTAGAGCCACAGATTTCCCGAAAGCCTTGGAACGGTAAACGATATTGTTTTACGAAATCGTGACGAGTCAGAAATCAGAAACCGTTGAGGTCGCGGCATTATTCTAATTAAACTGTGGCAACTAATTGTTTATCGTGAGAACTCTGCGTGAGTAGAATAACTGAAAATTGTAGCGTTATTAAATATAATATGTTCGTTTTTATTTTTCTGATCATATTCTATCATGTGATTTACTTTATTAATGTCTTTAACATGATATATTTTTTTATGTATAACTATTAGTTTTTGGGATGATATTGAGCAGGTACAATATATTATTGATAACACCAAAGTTACAAATCACAGTATCTATTAGCCTATGCTTTTACGTGTAGTTTATCTTTGTAGCAGAATTTTACTAGCGGCCTGTTTACATAAATATAATTATGATTATTATATTTACTATATCTTTTATTACCTTGATTACAAACAATTTCTACAATAAGAGTCTATCTATGCATCATGCACGTAATGTCGGAATAAATTATACTCTATTTACTTGGAAGAATGTCATCAACCTCGACTTTGCTTATCAATTGTATTCTAAAATAAGAACGGGATTTCCCACTTCTAGATTTCACATATTTATTTCAATGATATTCCACTTTCCACCTTTCGTTTTATTAATCCACTACTAAACATTCGCTACCATACACTACTGTGGATCGATTTCTACTGCGACCCACATAAACATTTATATAGTGATAATTTCAGCTAATGTCTGATCTATATTTTTGATTACATTTAATTTATTACATTTGAATTTCTATGTGCATTATTTTAGTTTTCTTAAATCCACTTTCGTTCTTGGTTCTTACTTCACATCAATTATTATCTATTTACTAATAGCGATTGATCTTAGTTTACAAATACAAATACAAATACTTTATTGATAACACCAATGTTACAAGTCACTCCAAAATTTTAAAGATGTCATTAAATGTGGGTTAAAACACTGATTACATGTCAAAATAAGGTGTGTCAATATCCAAACATGTCAGTATAAAGTTTAGCTTTACATGTCAGTTCTTGATATTATTTCACTTTCTACTCTCTTTGTCTTCTGGCTGATATTAATGATTGCTATACATACTGTATTTTAATGATCCGCTTTACATTTGCTTAAATGTTAAAATATTTGTTATTTAATATACTAACTCGCCTCACCATAATGGTGGTTTAACCAGTATTATAGTCAAATCTATGGAAACAAACAGTTCACGCCAGGTTTGCGCTAACTTTGTTTATTAACATTTTTCTATGTTACGTTTACGCTGTACGTAAATATCGCAAATTGGTATGTAACTCCTCTAATGGTAATCAATATGTGGTTTAAAATGAAATCTGTAAATTTTATTATTAGATTTTTTTTGCGGTTCAGTGGTGAATATTTATTTATTCATGTAGACAATAATCATGAATTTTTATCGTAGTGAATTTGGTAATCCACGAGTTTTCCAGGAAATTTTATTCATCAATCATTATCATTCGTAATATTTCAATCTAAAATATGAGACAAAAGTTTTCTATCTTTCTTTACGCGTTTTTTCTCAGATTTCTGTGATTATGTATCCATTTACTAAATAAGAAAACTTTTGCAACAGATATCACCTTTTCAACTGTTTTGGGTGTGAATTATGTCATTAAGATCTCCTTCTTTGAAGTGATGCCATATTCTGGTTGTGTGGCAGTCGGTGCGCTGCTTTCCTTCCGCCCTCTACAGCCATACGAATAGTTTAGGCTAACGGCAATGTCATTGACTTTATACAGATATCCGTTTATAATGAATGTTTGTAGGTCGCGTGTGTTTTCGCTCATCCGAGATCCGTTTGCAGATTTACAATATGTAGTCCGTCCGTTTGGATGACGCATGTACCGAGTGTGTCATGTTACAGTGCATCTTCATATCTTTTCATCTTTTCACACGGGTGAATTATTTTTATATGACACAGTTAACAATTTGGCCTTGTTAATACTAATAAAGAAAATATAGTTTTATTTTCTTCTCGTTGTGTCTCTGGTCTAATATAAAAAATCAAGGCTAAGAATAAGGATGCGTTAGTATGATCACTTGTAACTTGAACATAAATTAATAATATTTTTGTTAGTACACTGCACAGTTTTGTAGCGATGATAGCTCAGTGGTATATTTTTGTTAGTACACTGCACTTTTTGTAGCGATGATATCTCAGTGGTTAGCGCGGTAGGTTCGCATGCCGAAGGGCGTGGGTTCAAACCCCAACAATGATCTTGAGCTGCCGGTGAAGGAAAACATCGTGAGGAAACCATAGCATGGTGATAGGGTACTTTCTTGTACTCGGCTGGCTAGCTACCACCCTCAAGTTGAAAATCTGCCGCCAAGCATCTAACGGTGTGTTCCAGCAGCCTCACTTGAGAGCCAGTTGCATTCCAAGCCAGGTGTGCACCTTCGACCACACCTTCACTTGACATCAGGTGAGCTGTGGTCAAACACCTAGCCTGTCAACCATAAAAAAATAATCAATAACATTTTTTTATTATATCCCGCGCAACACAGCAATCTGTCGGAGACATTCAGCTGTTTCTATGTCTCTGTACTCTGCGTGTTTTGTGAAAGGAGCAGTGAGGAGTTGTCCATTGACATCTCTTTCACGAATCTTTAGTGAATCGATTTGTAAGCTTGGGAATGCTGACGCGCCTTAGTCTTGTGTAATGTATACTTCTGGAACCTGTTAACTTTGCAGCTAAGGCATTAACATGAACTGCAAGTTTCAGTTGATAATTTTGGCCATGGGCAGCAATTTCCTGCTTTACAGAGTTTAACTTCAGATCGTTAAGTATGTATGTTTTTTTTTTTAATGGTTGACAGGCCAGGTGTTTGACCACAGCTCACCTGATGTTAAGTGAAGGTGTGGTCGAAGATGGTAAAGCACACCTAGCCTGGAATGGAACTGGCTCTCAAGTGAGGCTGCCGGAACACACCGTTAGATGCTTGGTGGCAGATTTTCAACTTGAGGGTGGTAGCTAGCCAGCCGAGTACTAGAAAGTACCCTACCACCATGCTATGGTTTCCTCACGATGTTTTTCCTTCACCGGCAGCTCAAGCTCATTGTTGGGGTTTGAACCCACGGCCTTTGGCATGCGAACCTACCGCGCTAACCACTGAGCTATCATTGCTACAAATGTAGTTGTTATTCATGTTATTGTATGTAGTTGTTAGGGGTACACTTTGGAATATTAAACATGGAACTAACAGCTTTGGTCTGAAATCATTCTAAGATTTCTATATTGCTGTTAGATGCTGTTCCCCAGAGCTCTATTCCGTATGTCGATGTCTATACCGGCTTCAATATACTTTTGTAGATTGGCATTTTGATGACTTTTTACCAATCAGCCAATACCATTAAGTTTTGTGTCCAAAGGTTTTCTCTTGCTCCAGATATGTTTCTGCCAGGTCAGTATTCTATATAGATATAAATAAAGCCATTATTTATCATATTCCGTTCTTAAAGTATTTTGTAAATTTGCTTATTATATTTTTTATACATAAATTACTAGATAAGTATTTGATAATATAAAACAGGGCTGTCCAATTCAGATACATCCCATGATAGTAGATAACCGAGAAGATATGCTATGGTTTCCTTCACCGGCAACTCAAGCTCATTGTTGGGGTTCGAACCCACGCCCTTCGGTGTGTGATCCGTCCGCAGTAACCACTAAGCTATCATCGCTACAAAATCGAGTCTAAAATAGAGAGAAAAGTCTTAGGCTAGAAATTGTAATGTTACACCGTTACGGGTCGTTTGCCTCTCGCTCCGGTTCCGCCGTCGGGTCATCGGTTTAGGAAGCGATCGTCATAGCTCCTTGAACTTGCGGCACAGTTTGAGGTGAGCCATGAGGCAGTTACGAGGTCACGAGGCGTCTGAGGTTCCACATACACGATAATTTGCGTAATTACCAAATGAATCATACTGAATGTCGGTATTCAGTATACATACATTTCTCTCTGTAAGATTGCTCCGGGGTATACTTGAGTTTATTTACGACTAGCGGATGCCTCGCGGTTTCACCCGCGTAGTTCCCGTTCCAGTGGCAATATTGGAATAAAAAGTAACCTATGTCGCCCGGGGATAGTGTAGCTTCCCAACGATGAATGAATTTTGAAATCGGTCCAGTCGTTTCGGAGCCTATTCAATACAAACAAACAATCAAATCTTTCCTCTTTATAATATAATAGATAGATAGATACAGAACACCCAGACACAGAACAAGCATTTGTTTATACGACAAAATGTTTGTCCTGGGTGGGAATCGAACCCACACCCTTCAGTTTTTCGAGCAGACATACTACCAATGAACCAACACTACCTTGAACACTCATATCGTATACATAATTATCATCGACAGCCTTTTTTATTGCACTGCTGGGTAAAGACCTCGTACTTGTTATGCCATCCGCCTCGGTCCAGTGCTAATCTGTACGACTCTGTATATATAATGTTATATGTATCATATGCTATTAACCTCTATGAAGAGGAATGTTATTAGCATCGGTCAGTTATTAGGTGCTCGTAGATTTACTACAGTAATGGTGAACGAGTAGTAACGAGGTCAATCGGTACTAGAGGATACGTATTCGATTGTAATGAGTCATTCGATATAGATACATCGAATCGATATGCGAGCATGCTTACACGCAAGTCTAATTAAAGCTGCTATAACAGTGAGCTCTACTATAGACATCTAGGATGGTTAGAAAAAAACGGAAGGAATTAATGTATTCCCACGGCACCACCCTCAAGTTGAAAATCTGCCGCCAAGCATCTAACGGTGTGTTCCGGTAGCCTCACTTGAGAGCCAGTTGCATTCCAGGCTAGGTGTGCTTTACCATCTTCGGCCACACCTTCACTTGACATCAGGTGAGCTGTGGTCAAACAACTAGCCTGTCAACCATTAAAAAAAAAAAACCCACGGAAACGGGAACTACGCGAGTGGAACCGCGAGGAGTCCGCTAGTTTATTATAAGTATATAGTTACAAAAAAAAAAAAGTTGGTAATCTGCCATCGAACACTTCACATAATGGTGTGTTCGGGCAGCTTCACTTGAGAGCTGGTTCAATTCTCGAATAAATGTGTTTACGATTTTCGACCACATCGTCACTTAACATCAGGTGAGCTGTGGTCAAACATCACCTAACGCCTTCGATAAAAAAAATATCACACTTGTTATCGATTCTAAATTTGTCGACGGTTTTTCCGCCTTGGAATCTGTTTAATGCAATGTTATAAACTACAGTTAAAACATGTTAAAAGTCACGACTACTATATCAGTTTGTTTACATATTTCGTTAAATTTGTTTTGAATTTTTTTTCAAGACTTTCAGGGCCTGATTAACTTGAAATGTTTATCGTCTAAAGTGTCATCGGAACCATTCGATTCTGAAGCAAAATCCTCGCTTCAAACGCTTTTAGTTCAAAGGAGAAACTTGAGCCGTGACCTTCGGAGAGCAGCATGAATCACTGACAAATGGGCGCCATCACTGATTTACACACGCTCATTATTATCAAAGATTCGAGTATATTATAAATGTTTGAGATTCTTTATGACAGACGAGTCGAATAAATAAATATCGTAGGACATTTCACACAGCGATATCTAGCCCCAAACTAAGCAAAGCTTGTATTATGGGAACCTTATAACTAAAATAATACTTACTTAGATACTCTTTTTTGGTAAATGCATACTTATAATACATACAGAATACAGAACAAACATTTATCGCCACATAAATGTTTGTCCTGGTGATAATCGAACCCACGCCCTACAGCAATTGAAGCAGATATTCTACCAAATAACTAATATTTAGTTGCAATACATACCTACAATCCTTAGAATTTATAAGTTAAAAAAGAAGGACCACTGTCCGCCCCATTGTTTTGACAAATTCTCAGACAATAATTGATTGATTCAGGCGTTACTTTGCGGAAGTTAATTTTGAGTGTTCAAGGCATATATATTTAGTTTATTTCCGCTTAACAGTCGTTTCAGTTACAACGGCGATGAGAATTTGACAAATTCTGTCCCTTAACATTTGTGTGACTAACATCGATGTTTGTTCTGTGTCTGGGTGTAACTGTATGTATTATAAGTATGTATTTACAAAAAAAAGTATTTAAGTTTTCTATCAGTTATCTGTCTTCCATAGTACAAGCGCTGCTTAATTTGGGGTCAGATGGCGCTGTGTGTAATGTCCTATGATATTTATTTATTTATTATTACGCATTGTGCCTATTCTTTCTTCACATCTTCTTTTCATAACTCCATCGACTTATCATCCACCAGATGATCCAAAAAGCCCTACGGGCACGCACTCGCATAATTTGTATGCGTAGTGGGCGCTTGCTTTTGTGTTGTCGCCCTTGGAGAGTCGATCTTGGTATTCTCGCCCATTACTTGACTTAACAGAGCGCGACGGGCCCAGCTTGTTATTATATCGTATGTTGTTATCTAAGTCGATATACGTATATGGCTTGCCATGTGTATTGTCCATCTTATGTAATGTCTATGGACTTGATGGGACCTTGCTCCCGTTTCCTGTTTCTTTAGTTACATCCATTATTGCATCGCTGATATTGTGTACTGTCAATAAATGTTTCTTTGTCTTTTTGGCTACAATCCTAACGTGTTTTGGAACAACTTTGTTATCAACATTAAAGGAGTGTTATTACATAAAATGGAAAACATTGCTCGTTAATGAATATTATCATCACAAAAGTCGAATATTATTTAATTCAATAAATTTAGTGCAAAAATGTTTGCTGTTAATCTTCTAAGGCCTGTCAGTATCACCAATTACCAATACTTTAGCGATGATAGCTCAGTGGTTAGCGCGGTAGGTTCGCATGCCGAAGGGCGTGGGTTCAAACCCCAACAATGAGCTTGAGCTGCCGGTGAAGGAAAACATCGTGAGGAAACCATAGCATGGTGGTAGGGTACTTTCTTTCTGGCTAGCTACCACCCTCAAGTTGAAAATCTGCCGCCAAGCATCTAACGGTGTGTTCCGGCAGCCTCACTTGAGAGCCAGTTCCATTCCAGGCTAGGTGTGCTCTACCATCTTCGTCCATACCTTCACTTAACATCACGTGAGTTGTGGTCAAACTAGCCTGACAACCATAAAAAAAAACTTTTGTTATTGTTCCTAGTCGCGTAGTTTGACAATCAGTATATAAAAAAGCTTTAAATAAAATGTTAATATGAATAGTACTCGGAATATTCATGTGCAAAATATAGAAAACGTTTGTTCTCTATTCACTACCAATAATACTATTTATCATTGTTATTTCAGCTTCTCCGCCGTCATCACAATCGAAGTTAATGACGCAAAAAAGATTTATGAGTTTTGACGTCTCTCCACAAAACCAATTAGCTGGCGGACGGAACTGCAAAATAAGATTTTGACAGCAGATTCAAACGCTACTAATGGTTGTTATAATACCAGCTTCTACGCAGCAATTTACTTATAGATGGTTTACGGTACTTAAGCATGATATAAACAAAAAAAATTTGTTTATTTTCTAGAACTGCCAGAACTCCCTTCTGAGACAAGATACTAAAACGTTATCACATCGAATTCGTGATCTGTACATATAGCGTTAGATTCAATCTCATTGATTGATTGATAGCCCGATAGCTTCGGTTGATTGCTTTTTGAGGCGTTAACACTCGATTTCCGACGTGTTTCACATCAAGTGCTTGAGGGGTTGATTTTGATTTGTGACCTCGCGATTTATTTCGGCTGTTTTCCGAATAAAGTAAAAAATGTACTTTTAAATTAAGGAAATTATTCTCACGTCCTTTTTAAATTTAATTATCTTCAACAATTGTACGCAAAAGACAAGAATAGCAGTCTTGCCCATATTTAGATGTGTGATTGTGCAACAGCACACTTAAGAGCGCTGTTTTATTTAGCTTTGTGAGTCACGTGGACCCATCAGCTAATCTTGAAATAGCAATTGCACTGGCCAGTGTGACTAACCACTTTGGCATTTCGTAATCAGACCTTTGGGTTCTTTTATTGCTGTATCACGTTTCTACCGGACTCGTCATCAATGGTCACGCCCACGACGAAAATGATAGGGTTTCGAATGTTTGAGATGAAATTGAATAACATCGTATTTCTCATTTTCAACTCTACGTAACATATCATTATAGTTTGCACAACAAGATAGCTTGTTTTGGTTTCGCACGGAAAATAGTTTGATCAGGGTATTTGTGTGAGTGAACAGGAGATAATCAGCGCCGCTAGAATGAAGCAATTGTAAGCAATGCTTGGTTAGGACTAGTTTGTGTGTAGGGATACACAAGAATTCATAAGAAAAAAGCCAAGAGAGCGATCTCATGAAGCCACTAAATGATTTTACCTGGTAGATCCAACCATTTGGTATGTTCTTATATGAAATTAATCCTTAAACAAATATCCTTATTTATAAAATTAAACGAATGATAAAGCTTTCGCCATTGTAATATTAGTGTGATTAACTCATGAATTAAAGGAGATTTGGGTTAGGATGTGTAATATATAAAAGCAGCGTAAGATATTTTTTAAACTACCTACATACATATCTACAACTTCACCTTTAGCTTTAGCCTTACCAGTGCATTCCCAAAGTTCATTATAGATTCTGAATTCCTACTATTCCATTTGGGTTTCGCTTTGAGCCCTGTCTAGTATACGTTAAACTCTACAGTCGAAACCGCAACAGAGGCTGGTTGAAATTGGGTGCCCCAGTTTGCGCAGTACCGAAGTAGGAATTAATTTCATGTGATATCGATTTTCATTTTGTTGTGTAATGATTGATGCTGATGCTGTATTCATTTTATTAAAAAGCTATTTACGATCACTTTTGTCAATATAACAATGTAATAAATCGAATTATCACGATTAAACTCATGTATGTATAAATTTCTTTACTTTGTTTGTACCAAATTGTTGATTTTCCTTGCCTTACAAAGAGTCGCCAAACAGTAACATTCTAGTTTGAAGGGAAGGAAAGGTTTTTTAGTTTGCAGCTGGCGAAATTACAGGGCTGGTAAGACTAACCATCGAAAGTTTTAAAGTGATGAGCGCCAATGCAACGATTTTGCATTTCCAAGTCAAAGTTTCGTGTATTTATTTTTTTTGTTTTTATTGTTGAGTAGACAGGTTTTTGATCACAGCTCACCTGATGTTAAGTAATGGTGTGGTCGTGTGGTAAACACTGATAGCCTACATGGAATTGGCTCTCAAGCGAAGCTGTACCACCATGCTATGGTTTCCTTACGGTGTTTTCCTTCACCTGCAGCTCAAGCTTATTGTTGGGACCACGCCCTTGGACGTGTGAACTGACCGCGCTAACCACTGAGCTATCATCATCATCATCACCACCCGGGCCGTGGTCTCCACTCCAGATCTTTGCAGCCCCATCGACCATCAGTTCTGCGTGTTATGTGCCCTGCCCACTTCCACTTCAACTTGCTAATCCGTTGAGCTATGTCGGTAACCTTGAGTCGCCTACGGATCTCCTAATTTCTGATTCGATCTCGTAGGGAATCTCTCTGAGCTATCATCATAATCGAAAACACTGTTGTGAAAATAGCGTTTTCGTGTTTAACCTATTTGGTAGGCTCGATCTGCATTATATGCAGTCGCAGATTGCACGACCTAGTTAGAACCATTCGATCGTATGATGTGGCATGGGAATCTGGGAACGTGTTCGTGCAGACATCAATTCATGTTCCATATTCGGCGTATTTGTAACACGAGTTGAAACAGATTTAATATGTTAGCAAGTTGATAAACACTATGCGGTTTCTTTGTTGTCTCCGTACATTTTTTTTTACTTGGTGGTAGATTTCTTTAGCAGGAGGTCGACTAGGTAGGTACCACCGCAGTACCAGTTATTCTGCTGCTAAGCAGTAGTGTGTAAACATTACTGTGTTCCGGTTCGAAGGGTACTGCAGCTAGCGAAATTACTGGGCTGTTGAGGCTAACTATCGAAAGTCTCAAAGTAATGAGTGCCAAAGCAGTGATGCCCTGTACTTTGTTTTGTTAGGTACTCAAAGTTCTGTGTATCGCTGCAATGGTCATGGGCAGGCGTTATCTCTTACCATCAGGAGAGCGTCTCGTTCGTCTCATTACTTTTTACATTAAAAAAAAAACTTTTTGTACGTACATTATTGTTTATTTTTTCAGGAAAACCGTTAAGTGCCCTAGCATTAGTAGCACTTTATTAGGTATATTCTTGATAGCATGAGTATCAGCTACTTTATGCGGGCAGTTTGTATTATGAATTATACACTATACGGTGACGGTTTAAGGTTCTTTTTAGGTTCCTGCATCTATTTATTGCCTAAGCAAGGCATATGATTGAATGATAATAACTGACGAAGGTACAGTGTCGGTGAACCCATAGCAGGGCCGTGTCAATTGGTGTCAATGGATTATGATATCGATTGAATGCTATTTTAATAGGCTTTAGAATTTCAATTGCTCTTCCCGGACGGGATTGGCATGGAGTATCGTATTACCGAGTTGTTACATTCTTAGAGGGTAAATAAGCAGGATGTTTGTTTGCATCTTTAAGATAATGCTGTATTCACCACACAAAGATCTTTGTGTCTTATTCATAATGTAGTAATATTTATTTTTATCTTTTCTAGGTAAGTTTGCAGTTTCACCACCTATACGAATGCTTGGTAAGATAATCAAATTTTGTTTCTCACAATCTTTTTGTTACTTTAAAAATCAATTTAATCATAAATTTTACAATGCGCGTCGTGATTTTTTAACTGTTTTACTTTTAGATAAACAAATAATACGCTCTCCTTATGCTAAGAGGTAACGCATGCCTATAACTATTGCAGCCGTACACAGAATTTTGAGTAGTAAAACAAAGTCCAGGGCATCGCTGCTTTGGCGCTCATTACTTTAAGACTTCTGATGGTTAGTCTCAACAGCCCTGTAATATCCTTCAAACCTAAACACAGTAATGTTTACACACTATTGGCTTGGCGGCAGAATATCTGGTACTGCGTTGGTACCTCCTTAGACGACCTCTTGCTAAGGAAATCTATGAAGAATTCATTTTTAATTGGTGTAGGTACACCAATTAAAAATGCTCCAACGACAATTAAAACACTTGAAACGAAATTAATAGAGCAAATGTCCTTGAATATTCGGAACATGAATTGTCAATAGCGTTTTTAATATTTTTTATCAGTCATGTATGTCAAAATTCTAATAGCAACTAATACTACAATTGATAAGATTAGTTAAAAGTCGTCGACCGATAGCGGAGGTCACAGTACTGACTTGCAAAACGAGTCGCCATAATTCATAGCTTGTTGTAAACAATTAACTAGGTTAGAATAACATGATGATTCAGTCATAGGATGGGGAAGTTATCACAAATGCCTACGATGTTACCACAAAAAAATGAACATTGAGTAAAAATGTTATTATAAAGAATTTCTATGTTTTCCACGTCGCGTTTCACTGTTGAGGAATGAAAACATGTGTATAACAACTGCTGACGTACGGTACCGGCGGTTGGAGCGGACCGCAAATTAGATGTTGTTTCGAAATGCCAAATCACGAGTACAACTGTTGGTTTACGTTGTAGCCAGGCTGTTGTATACAACGTAACCTTTGTTTAGTCTGTAAAATTGTTTAAAAGACTTTGATCAATCGAGAACTAGCTATTAGTTACAAGTTCAAAGTGTATTGCGATCACAAAACGAATATCTTTCTAACTCACACAATTTTACTCTACACTAGCGGACACCTCGCGGGTTCACCCGCGTATTTCCCGTTTCCGTGGAATTACAGAGATAAAAAGTAGCCTATGTCAGCCGGGGAAAGTGTAGCTTCCCAACGGTGAAAAAATTTTTGAAATCGGTCCGGTTTCAGAGCTTATTCAATACAAACAAACAAACAATCAAATCTTTCCTCTTTATAATAGTATAGATAGATAGATACAGTAATTAACTACTAATATTAAAAGATAGCGAATTTTCACAAAACTTATTTAAGTTTGTTTACAAAACCTATAACAACCACTTCATCGTACGCGTGTGACATATTGCGATTTATGGTTTTTAACAGGTTTTTTCTAGATAAGCGTGCTTCATCTTAGACTACATCCTGCTTAACATCAGGCAGGGCGTGGACAAACGCAAAACTATTTAGTATTTAAAAAAAAAGTTGTGTAGGTATGTGATGAGCCATCTTAGTCTATTCAACTTCAATAACATACTTAGTAATATGATTCTCTAACTTTGATGTAATTTTAATTAGAACTAGCTGCGCCCCGCGGTGTTACCCGCTACATGTTTTCGAGATAAAACGTTGCCTATGTGTTAATCCAGGGTCTCGGCTACCTCCATGCCAATTTTCATCCAAATCAGTTCAATAGTTTTTGCGTGAAAGAGTAACAAATATCCATCCATCCAAACTTTCACATTTATAATATTAGAAGGATAAATAAAAGAAACGATTTAAAAAAAAATGGGATACAAAGCTTGCCCATGACCATTGCAGTGATAAATATACCTTTGAGTAACGAAAACAAAGTCCAGGGAATCGCTGCTTTGGCGCTCATTACTTTGAGACTTTCGTTGGTTAGTCTCAAACATTAATGTTTAAACGTCATATGTATAACAAGTACTTAACTACACAAGATATCCCGACGTTGTTTACTTTATACAAGCTCTATAAATTATACTGCAAACGGCTCACAGGTGTTTGAAAATTGAAGTGCTTACTTTTCCCAAGTACCTTATACTAGCGAGTAAAATGTTCAGCTCCGACAAACTTGGAAACACGCTTTTAAAGCTTTGTGAAACTTCGTGTTGACGTGTACGTGTTGACCGCATTCTGACATGAAAATTTTTGCTCAACTACGCAAAAAACTGTACTTGACTTACCGAAAAGGATTTTTTTTTTATATGGTTGACAGGCCAGTTGTTTGACCACAGCTCACCTGATGTTAAGTGAAGGCGTGGTCGAAGATGGTAAAGCACACCTAGCCTGGAATGAAACTGGCTCTCAAGTGAGGCTGCCGGAACACACCGTTAGATGTTTGGCGGCAGATTTTCAACTTGAGGGTGGTAGCTAGCCAGCCGAGTACTAGAAAGTACCCTACCACCATGCTATGGTTTTCTCACGATGTTTTCCTTCACCGACAGCTCAAGCTCATTGTTGGGGTTTGAACCCACGCCCTTCGGCATGCGAACCTACCGCGCTCAGTGGTTCAGCAAAAGGATTTCAGTAAGTCATGTATACTTAGTTTAAATAATAATGTACTTAAGTATATTGTTTTTGGGATATTTAATGGGACGACGACTCGGGCTATTACTATATATTTGCCCAAATACTATTATTAAGGAAATTACAAAGATCATATCAAAAAATTACAGCCCTGTTGGTTCATTGATAGTATGTCAGCTCCAAGAGCTGAAGGGCGTGGGATCGATTCTCACCCAGGACAAGCATTTTGTAATATAAACAAATGTTTCTTCTGTGTCTGCGTGTATTGTATGTATTATAAGTATGTATTTACAAAAAAAAGTATTTATGTATTCTTTCAGTTATCCGTCTTCCATAGTACAAGCTGTGCTTAGTTTGGGGTCAGATGGCGCTGTGTGTAATGTCCAATGATATTTATTTATTTATTTAAAAGTCCTTATAAGACTTCTTGTAGCGATGATAGCTATAGATAGATAGATAGATAGCCCGCGCTAACCACTATCATCTATCTAAGATGATAGTGGTTAGCGCGGGCTGTTCTCCCGAAGGGCGTGGGTTCAAACCCCAACAATGATCTTGAGCTGCTGGAGGAAAAATCGCGAGGAAACCGTAGCATGGTGGGAGAGTATTTTCTAGTACTCAGCTAACTAGCTACCACCCTCCAGTGGAAATTCTTCGCCAAACACCTAACCTAACGGTGTGTTCCGGCAGCCTCACTTGTGGGCCAGTTCCATTCCAGGCGATGTGTGTTTTACTATCTTCCACGACACCGTTACTTAACATCAGGTGAGCTGTGGTCAAACACTTAGCTTATCAAACATGGAAAAAAAACTTAGTATCCTGTATAAAAAATCCTGTATTCTTACAGGATTTCTTTGGCATACCGATTCCGTATTCTTAGGGGTTCAAATTCACGTTTTGTAATCAAATGTAATGTCATTAAAGTTACATCACAGATGGACAGATTGCCTTGGCTTGGTAATAAGGTTCCACTGTACACTTTTCGGGTATAGAACCCTTTTTAAATAATTTGTAAAACTTGTAAAATTTTTCATCATATTGAACATAAGCATGCTCCCTTATTTGCCAATCATCTCTTTTCAACCCAAATCCAGAACCATTAGTGTAAAATATTGTGCCACGTAACATCATTTTAACTCTTCGTATATCATTATATCTCTCATAACTACGCTTTCTCACGTCGTTTTCCCCGTAAGCGTTTTCTCCTTACAAAATGTTTACCCCCTGAAACAGATGAATAGCGCAATCGACGGAGCAAACCAGCTCCGTTTATATTTCGCTGACCCAAATTCTGCTCTCATCAAAATTCCTCACATTGTGCTAGTGTAGCAGTGCACTTGACCGGGTAAATGGCACAGCTGTGCTACAACGTAATGAGGTGCCTTTTCAGTTCAGTTTGTTTAGAATTTATTATGTTTTCCATTGTGTGCCGTTTACAATAAAAAAGAAAGGTCGAGGCGTCCGGACTTTGGTTATTAATCTGAAGTGGAACTGTGCTGGACACTGGCGAAGTGATCACTGTTGTAGTAAGGTTGTGACAGATTGTTGTACAAGGAAAGCTAAGCGGAGTGTTGGACGGCCAGTCGAACCAAAAAACCAAAAGACTAAACTTTAATTTCATGTTTTTCTGTGTAAGTGCGTGAGTGTGTGTGAAGTGAAGTATGCGAGTGTATGTATGAATATATATATTTATTTATGAGAGTATGATCATTTGTTTTCTCGTATCTCCTATAGGTATATATACAATTATAGTACAATTGTACAGGAATAAAAAAGTATTTAAAAAAAATGTTAAAGTAATGAGACGAACGACTCTCCTGATGGGATAAGAGACGATGCATGTCCATGACCACTGCAGCGATACACAGAACTTTAAGTAACACACCAAAGTCCAGGGAATCGCTGCTTTGGGGCTCATTGTTACTTTTGATGGTAAGTCTCAACAGCAGCGGTTGGATTTTAAACCAACATGTCTCTTCTCGATTATAGCATCACAATAAATAAAAGTGGGTACCTACATGGAACGCAGCAGACTAATTCTCAGTATTCTTAGTAGCGAGTGAAGCGTCGTCCATCACCCGACGCCCACCCAGCAAGTTGTAATAACCTGAGTGCTCTATTTTATTTACGGCCGTGGAAACGAACTGCAGCCGCGGCCTGTTCCAAGGAGACTGCAGCCGGATCCAAGGTTTTGTTTGTTTTATGAACTCTGACACGAACATTGGAATAATGAATCGTTGTCCCGCCTAAAGTGTTTTTTTTTTGTTTAAACTACAACAAACAACAGTGTTTTTTTTGTTTCTTTTTGTTTGTTTAAACTACTAATCCCTCATCGGAAGAGGCCAGAATACTGTTCCGCATCACCAGTATTTATAATAAGCGTAGGAAATAAGAAAATTTTGTTATAGACCAATGAGGGTGGCATAGTCATGTTTGACTAAACCCTTTATAAAAAATAAAGATTAAAAAAAAAAAGAAAAAAAAGGGCTCACTGGAAGACCAGCGCTGGTCATACCGCTTAGTATGACGAGTATTATGCCTACGTGAGCCCCTATTTTGTAACTTTTGTCTGTCTGTGTTTGTTTGTTTTTGTTTTTGTGCTCGTTGCAAAATAAAACGTTTTTCTTTCTTTCTTTTTCTTACAAAAGTTTTTGCTCTCTAGGGGCTTTCCCGTGATTTTTCTTCTTTTCGTTCGCGTTAAGTTGAGTCAGCCTTATTCATCGACAATATCGGAACGATTTCCGGGGTCGTAGTACAAACATTTAAATGTGACAAACATAGATTTTTTTCTGTTTCAATGTTTATTACTAGCAACCCGCCCCGGTTTCGCACGGGTGCAATGTAGATACTAATGTGTTGCATATGTAAGTATCATACATATAAACCTTCCTCTTGAATCACTCTACATATCTATTGGTGATACTCGCATGATAATCTTGTCAGTAGTTTTCAAGTTTATCGCGAACATACAGACAGACGTACGCGGCAGATGACTTTGTTTTATAATATGTACCTACTAGAGGAGGATTTAATGTCGAATAATTTTCTAGCAATCATCCATGCGGTAGTAGTGATGATTATAAATAGGTAAATATTTGCAAAAAAAGTAGTTAAATCCTCTGTCAGTTACGTGGTAGATGGCGCTGTTTTGAAATACCCTTCAATACTTATTTCTTTTTTTTTATTCCGCGCCTTTCTACAAACGCATACTATAAGTTGGTAGAGATTTTGACGCTCGATAACTTGCTTCGGTGTGTGTTGAGCTTATTGTAAATCAGTAAACAAAGTAAACATGTTTCATTTGCCAAATATTATGATGAAATATTCGATAAACATGCGATACAGCGAAACGAACTCACTCGATCATACTCGGAAAACGCGCGTGGCTCGTATGTCGTATTATCTGTAATCGATTTTGTACGTTATCACGTGAGTATATCGATTATTTTTATGTTTAGAGATTAACTGCACCACTGTGAGGTACGATTACAAATCGACCTTGCTATCAACGAAAACATTTTTTTCCTTATTTTACAGCTTTCACTGAGAAATTAATTTTTGTTTACTTATATGGAGAATTAATCAACTGATTTTTTAAACTATAATAATAGGCTTTCGTTTGACCACCAACTCGTCATCACAAATCGTGACATCCAAATCTGTACAGGCGTTTAAAACTTATGATAGAACAGTCTGCGACACGCGGTGTTACCCGCTACATGTTTTCGGCATAAAAAGTAGCCTATGTGTTAATCCAGGGTCTCAGCTACCTCCATACTAAATTTCATCCAAATCCGTTCGGTAGTTTTTGCGTCAAAGAGTAACAAATATACATACCTACATACATATCCTTTATTTTGCATGTGAGGTCTTGAATATCAAGTTGACTTTAGAGTAAGGTCGGTCTATCTCGGGTCTACGCAATTTCTAGGGCCTGTGTAACCTCGAATCCCACTAATGTTATAAAAGTGAAAGTTTGGATAGATGGATGTTTGTTACTCTTTCACGCAAAAACTACTGAACGGATTTTGATGAAATTTGGTATGGAGGTAGCTGACACCCTGGATTGACACATAGGCTACTTTTTATCCCGAAAACACGTAGCGGGTAACACCGCGGAGCGCAGCTAGTCATCCATAGCCGGCCATTTATTTTTGTCCCATTTTTGTGGGGAGCGTAAATATGCTTTTAGGTTATTTTCTTAGGTAAAAGCTGAAAACTTGTTGACTGTAAAGAAAAAAAAGAAGGCTTTATCTATAAGTATACATATAGGATTTGTGCAGATTTACATTAAATACCCGGTATTAAGAGGTTCGTACCCCGAAATTGTCAAGTTGTTTAAATGAGAGCTAACATAATCTGTGCTCAAGTATTATGCTACATGATCGTGGAGGTACGAGTAAGTGTGATAACGTAAATGGTTGAACACTTTCGTCTAAACGTAATGTATAACTCGGCGAATACAGGAAGTTGATCTTCTTATCTTAAGTATATATTTTTTTATGTAAACTTAATGATGCGAACGAGACGCTCTTCTGATGGTAAGATAAGGGATTTATTAAGATAATTATTGGTTTAAAAAACTTGTACCCCTTTAAATCAATTCAATTTTTTTTGAATTACCAAATTAATGTTTAATTTATTTACATCAATATACACAAGTAGCAAATTTATTAAACAATTAAGAAACAATTATTATAGGAAATTATCAATGACGAATAAATAATATTAATTAATAATTAACAACGCATGCCAAAGTCAAGCTAACGATGGCGTATGTGAGACCTTTGTAAGTATAAAAAAATCTTACCAAATACACTATTTAAGTACCTACACATAATAGGTTTACCACTAAGTGTCTGTTACGAGGTAAAAGATGAACACCGCCATTTTTTCAACAAAATGACTCACTGCCTAAAAACAAAAGGTCTCCCGTCTTTCACAACATGATACGCGGTATATAGCTACCATGGCTAATTAAGCCTTCATTAAAGTAAGTGGGGAGCGAAGCGACCACGGTCACTTGTAAAACAAAGTGCAGTCTTGAACTTGACAGAAGGACTCTGTAGCATTGAGTGCTAACTCCCGCCTAACACGCTAGGTTAGGGCTCAGCTCTGTAGAATCGACCATGCTGAATTTGTTCGGACTGACTCAAATCTGTTTATGACGTGGCGTCGTGAATTCAAAAAAAAACTATTTTTTTTTAATGGTTGATAGATAGATAGAACTCTTTGTTATGCACACCATAAACAGAAAAAAATACAGAGAAAGGTAAACTGGTAAGTTGTGGTCAAACACTTAGCTTCAACCATAACAAAAAGAAGATTTTTCGTTTATCATACCCTAACTACACGCACAACTATTATCTGTTTACCACGTACGGAGGCCTGCCCTGCTTATAACTCCTGGACTAATTTTGATCGCATTTGAACTCAAAAATGTATTTAAACGAACTATTTGCTGACAAAATTGTATTATGATTGACACTGCATAAAATAAAAAAAAAATCAACGATTATACGTCAAAGTATGTATATACATAAATGACACTGCCAGCAGAAAGCTAGTAGTTCCTTCGCTTCGCTTGACGATCGATTATATATATATATATATTTATTATGTATAGTATACTTTCATTGCTTCCAACAGATACGACTTATTTCGCCTTTGTAAAGTTTGTAGAGCGAGAGTACCTAAGCTGTAGCTCATTAAAACAACCCTCGAAGTGCAAACTGCAGACATGGCAGCTTATCGATCACAAATTTAAACACCTATTTCTTGTACATGATTGGTATGTAAAATAATGGTGCTGAATAGGTGGTTCAAACGTGTTAGTAAATCTCTTTCGTCATTATTTACTTTGGATTTTGTATTTGTTAATACATTCAGTCTAGATATGATGTTATTGAAGGGTCCGTATTTTCACCCGAATAGTAAAAAAATTAGGGTTATGTGTTTGAACTGTATGTATGCCCCTATATTCCCTCGTAACTATGTAACGACTGAATCGATTTTGATAAATGGCATGTCGTTAGATTCGTCTTTGCACGAGTGTCATTTCGTATTCGGGTTATAGTTTTTTTAAACTTTTTAGCTTGTTAAGGGCGCTACACCCGATAGTCGTTATAAGCAATTTTTTTTCTGTTGATGTTTCTTCAATGTTAAACACTTTTCTCTTTTTTTACGCCATGATGATTTAAAAAAAGCGCAAATCACAACTGTATGCATCAGTGACCTGTCAATTGTCGCTATGCGTTCTAAAATAAAGCATAAAAAGTTTCAAGTTCAAGGAGAAATAGCATGAGGCGTGGGCGCGGCGGGAGAGAGTGCGTAAGCAATTAATAAGATATTCCTATGTCATTAGAATAATGATTCAAAACAGTGTTTTATTAAATGAAAATGTATGAGCGGCTGGTAGTTATAGTCATTAAATTCCGATGACGTTCTGTTGTGATATCTTTACATAGGAATATAGTTTTTTTTTTAAATACGAAATAGGTTCGCGTCGTCCTGCCTGATGTTAAACAGGATGCAGTCTAAGATGAAGCACGCTTACCTAGAAAAATACCTGTTTACTCTAAATTTGAAGACACCCAAACTGTACTTCGCGGGAAAAACATACGCCGGCAGAGAGTACCACATCCTCGCTGTGCGTATGAAGAATGTGGAATCGAAGCGCTTAGTCCGTACGTGAGGAATGTCCACCATGTATGGATGGCGCTTAGGCCGTGTCTGCCTAGCCGTCCGGTTATAGAAAGGGGCTGGGATTGTGATTCGGCCGGGACCTTGCCATTTCGTCGTTATAACCGATATGTCGTTGTTAATCACCGAACAAGTCATTCTATCAAATGCTAAAACCATCTGTATTATAAATGGGTCATAGGTTTACATTGAAATTTATTCATGAGTTGACTGTTGTCTAGTGATAAGGCACTATATAAAAGGCATTGGCTGTTCTCATTGTTCTGTTCATTATTGTAATCTTGCTTTTAATGAATTAATTTATTATTTATCTTTGACATACATATGTCGTCAGTGAATACAATTAAGAATATAATTTTTAGAACGATGGGACTGAAATGTTAGTATTTACTAAAGTCCCAAAATAAATAAAGAAAAAAAAAGCTTTTAACCTTTTACTTACCGCTCAGTTCTACAATAGAACCTGTCACCGTCAGAAAGCACACGCATGTTATGTTTACGTGGATGTATCGAACTGTTCGCTTTTCTATCGCATACCTACCCATAAAATGCGGAATGTTCACCTCCAGGTCTTCCCACAGAGCTGTAACAAGTGAAATGCAATGAACAAAGTCATAACACATGATAGCCCTGTTGGCTCATTTGGTAGCATGTCTGCTTCAAGAGCTGTGGGGCGTGGGTTCGATTCCCACCCAGGACAAGCATTTTGTGATACAAAAACAAATGTTTGTTCTGCGTCTGGGTGTACTGTATGTATTATAAGTATGTATTTACAAAAAAAAAAGTATTTAAGTATTCTATCAGTTATCTGACTCCCATAGTACAAGCTTTGCTTAGTTTGGGGTCAGATGGCGCTGTGTGTAATGTCCTGCGATATTTATTTATTTATTTATTATTTATTTATTTATAACCCTAAAGGATAATGTTCATAGACGGAGTCTACTCTCTATCAGGTACCCCGTCTGCTTGTTTGTCTGCTTGGGATGTACTAAGCTGAATTGGAAGAGGTTATTTTGTATTCGCCATTATGAACAACTAACCACGGACACAACTGTGAAATCGCAAAAATAAAATCGGCTGCTCATACATTTGATAAAGGTCAACGAATTCTTTCTATGGAACAGCTTATGTGTTAACAATATCAGAGTTGTGCCCGCAGTAAAAGTTGTTATGAGTACATTGATCCTTTTTTCGACTTACTACATACCAAGCTTAGAACCCTTTATGTGTATACTAGCGGGCTGTTCCGGCTTCGCACGGGAAAACAAAACTCGATTAACAATATAAATATAGCCTATGCCGCTCAGTGATAATGTAGCATTCTAATGATGATAGAATTTCGGATCGGTCCTGTAGTTTCGGAGCCCATTCAAAACAAACAAACAAAAAATTAAATCTTTCCTCTTTATAATTATATTAGTGTCGCTCACCGCCGTCTGTGCGCTTAGGTCTTTTAAACTACGTAACAGATATTAATGCGTCACATAAATAAAGAATTATAATGAAAGAATAGGTTATTTCAGCATTGTAAGAGACTTTTTTACTAAGTCTCTATATTTGGACTATTACTGACATGATTTCCTGCAAGCTGAGTAATTAAATTCAAACGTCTTGGTATTTAGTGTTTACACAGAGGCGGTAGTGTTTACAATAGCGGATGAATCAAAGCTGAGGCAGCTTTACGAGGGCGGCTTCCATACAACGTATGTAATATCTGGAGAGTGTCTTAATCACATTTAACTTTATTCACAAATACTAAGCCCGACATCGAGAACAATAGGTAGAAATTTTCTACAAGAATTTCTTTACAAATTATGTCGGACGTTTATCTCACTAACATTATAAATGTAAAAGTTTGGATGGATGTTTGTTAGTCTTTCACGCAAAAACTACTGAACGGAATTAGATGAAATTTGGTGTGGAGGTAGCTGAGACCCTGGATTAACTCATGGACTACTTTTTATCCTAAAAACATGTAGCGGGTAATCGCGGGGCGCAGCTAGTAGACCATAACATTTAAGTAGTAGATGCGGAGTATGAGGTATTCTACCGTAAAGTAGTGTGCAAACATTGCTGTGTTTCTGTTTGAAGGTAGATAGAGAAATTACATGGATGATGAGACTTATAATATAATGTCTCAAAGTAATTAGCGCCAAAAAGCGATTTACTTAATTTTGTTTTGTTGCTCAAAGTACCGCTACAATGTATTACGTCCCGCTGCAATGGCTATGCCCATTGGGCAAGCGTTATATTTTACCATCTTTTGACCATAAAAATAATTCAAAATAAAACCTTTTGACAACAAACTGTAAAAGAAGAAGAATTATATTATATTATTGTGTATATTGAAGACGAGATTTTTTCATTTTTCGATTTTAAAATAGATACTGGCTACTTTTTTGTTTGAGGACTATTTCCTTCGGTCAATTCTACAATCAGTTTTACTTCGGTTCTAATTCTGTCCTGTTCCTTGCGTTGAGTCGTGAATAGGTAATGAGTGTTCGTACTAACACAAATGTACCGACGGAATACTTCCTGAAATAGATGTACGTGTCTCACTTGTTATTTATGACACGGTCCACAGTGCATGTGGTGCAGCTTTTTCCTCAAACATTTCTGTAGATGATACAGTAGATGTTGTTAGAACTATTGTATCATCTACTTAACATACGTTAGATGTACACGTTTGCATGTCCATTAGTATTAGTAATGAAGGTTAGATCTTCTTCACTTCCTAAGAATCAGGATGGCGTGGATTTATTCGAAGCATTTACTTTTTTTATGTCGAAGTAATGAGACGAACGAAACACTTCCCTGAAAAATTGCCAAGCATAAAAGTCCGTTGATTTATATTCGTACTGGCCCCATTAATTATTCACAATGTACCAAAGGGACTTTCTCGTGGACGGAATTGAAAACCAGGACAAGTTAATATTTATATTAGGTTTAGTTTATAAAGACTAAGCTTGGAGTCTACCAATAAAGTGATTTATTATTATTCTACATTATACAAGTGAGATGCAGCGTATCTATAAATAAATCTATCGTCTTCCATCCTGCCCATTCTACTATCGGACAACCAGGAGCTCTAAAGAGCGACACCGCTTCATGGTCGATATTAACTATAAACTCGAATTAAACGGTTTGCACCTTCATTATACGAACCGCTAAACAATGGAGTTTGCTGCCCGAGTGGGTGTTCCCTGATACATACAATCTGGGTGCCTTTGTGTTCCAACGTAGACCGCATCTTCGCTTTACATCAAGCGAGTTGGCGGTCAAACGCAGCCCTAAATGTCTAAAAAAACAACTACAGCCTATCAAAATTGACTTTATGATACTGTTAAAATATTTCTTTCTTAATTTTCATCTCTAGCTGCTTACGTGTTCGTACAAAACACCTGTCCGACGTTTGACAAATGCGCCCATTTCAGACGTGCTAAGTAATGGGGCACGTACATGATATGAAAACTGTGTAATGGGCCATCCTCGGCGTTATGGGCTCTGCATTGCGCCAGCGTTTAGAGTATAATTGAGTGGGAACAATATTGCTGGTCGAAAAGGTTCACAATAAAAAAAAGAGGCTTGCGTTCGACCATCATCGTACCTAATGTTAAGTAAAGATGCGGTCTACGATAGAACACGCTTGCCTAGAATTGAATACACTCTATATTTATTTTATCTCTCGGGAAACACCGACTCAGGTACCGCATTTATATGTTTAGCCGTTCGAACAGTGAAAGTGGAGTTGAGTTTTGGAACGTTACCAATAAACTGTCTCTTTTTTCGAGCTTCTGGTCGTGCGATAGCAGAATGGGCATGAGAAAATTATGCTAAGTAGATCTTAAACACACTCTCCGAAAGTAAAAGAGTCGGTTCAAACAGTCTCGTCTAATCGTATAACTACTTCTAAGAAAATACTTTAAAAAGAGGCAACATGTTTTTTTGCTGGTTATGAGATGTAAAGATGTTACTATTGGAAAATAAATTGGGTAAAATTATGGATTAGGTCACGTGGCTGTGAACACCAAGCAAAGAAAATTATGTTATGCCGTGCGAAATGCCAGTGCTATTGTTGACATATTTCCTAGAACAACTGCCATTCAGATATGTTTGTTTTACACGACGTGACAGTATCTACTGACCGTTTTCACGATAAATTTAAATTGAATTTTTAAAATCGCGAAATACATAATTTATACTTCCAAATTACATAACGCATTTTTGATGTATTCTGGATCAAAGATCAGTATTAATTATTCAAATTTAGTTGACTAGCCATTGTAGGTCCTAATCTATCTAAAAGTATGTTTATCTATACTATTATAAAGAGGAAAGATTTGATTGTTTGTATTGAATAGGCTCCGAAACGACTGGACTGATTTCAAAAATTCTTTCACCATTAGGAAGCTTCTCACGGGAACGGGAACTACGCGGGTGAACCCGCTAGGCGTTCGCTAGTATCAAATAAATGTCGTCACGTTATATGTTTAACTCGAATTTTTTATTATTCCAGTTCATTTTAAGCGTATATAAATACATTTGTAAATGGTTTCTTATTTTCAGTAAATTGTTCTTTGTTTATTTTTACGAGAAATTCTCTAGATAGAAATTGGGTGCTTAATTTATATTCATGTCGCTGTTCGTATTGAAAACGATATTTTGTACAAAACCGCCCCATAATTGAATTTAATATTCCAGACAGGCACACACACTTTCGTAAACATTACATACGTGACTAATGGAGTTCTAATTAGTTAGTTTCCTTTCTCGGAAACGTATATTAATTTCGGGAATGTTACGTAAGGCGACAGGCGGCGCCTGGCGACAGCTAGCTCTCATCATGTTAACAGTAATTACGATCGGAGATACATATATTTTGTAGCGATGATAGCTCAGTGGTTAGCGCGTTCGGATTTTATTTACTGTTGACAGGCTAGGTTGTTTGAACACAGCTCACCTGGTGTTATAAAAAATAAATAATAATGTAAAATGCTTGGCAGCAGATTTTTAACTTGAGTCTCTAGTATTCAGCTGGCTAGCAGCTGAGTACTAGAAAGTACCCTACCACCATGCAAAAGAAGGTTCACACGCCGAAGGGCTTAGGTTCAAATCCCAACAATGAGCTTGAGCTGCCAGTGAAGAAAAACATCGTGAGGATCGTCTGCTTAGTTCGAAGACCTGGTAATAGAGCTGGAGTTCTGTTGACGGAACCTTCACCAGGCTGTAAGCATCCGTCACTGAACAAAAGCCCATAATTATGAAAAGTGATATTTTTTTTATATCGCAGGATATTACCCACAGCACCACCTGACCCCACAGCACCATCTGACCCCAAACTAAGCAAAACTTGTGCTATGAAAATCAGATAACTGATAGAATACTTAAATATTTTTTTTTGTAAATACATACTTATTATACATACACACACACCCAGACACCGAAAGGACATTTTGTTTATATCACAAAATGTTTATCCTGAGTGAGATTCCAACTTCATCCAGATCTTGGAGCAGACATACTACCAATGAACCAACAGGGCTGTCAAAAGAGAATTATAGAGTTTTTTTTATGGTTGACAGGCTAGTTGTTTGACCACAGCTCACCTGATGTTAAGTGAAGGTGTGGTCGAAGATGGTAAAGCACACCTAGCCTGGAATGGAACTAACGATGCGACTTTACGATGTAATTCGGTGTTAGAACCTCTAAAACGGTAATCCACCTCGTAGAAGGTGTTCAGGTGTATTAAACGTCATGTAAAACAGCCACGTTACCATCGGGTATTTACGACCTGAGGGAGACAAGGCCCTTTTAACATTAACACGGGAAATGCGAAGGCGAAATACACCCGTAAACCCGGAAAGTTCATGGATAAATGCATTTCCATGATTACCTACTGCAGTGGCCGTGGGATTAGATAGCTCATTTGCTTGCTGTAAAACGGAATGGTTTGCTGGTAATGCGGGCTCGAGGTGCCAATAACGTCGAGTTATTGCGGTGTATAAGATGACTGTAAAGTGCCGTTTTAATTGATGTTTATGAGCGGGACGGTGTAATCTGACTTAACAAGCTTTTTGGTGGCAAGCGTCTTCAATTTCATATTTCCGATGTGATATCTTACGTTTTTTTTAATGTCAACAGTAATGAGTCGTACGAAACGCTCTCCTGATGGTAAGAGATAACGCCTGCCCACGATCATTGCAGCGATACACAGAACTTTGAGTAACAAAACCAAAGTCCAGTGCATCATTGCTTTGAGACTTTCGATGGTTAGTCTCAACAGCCCTGTAATTTCGCTAGCTGCAGTACCCTTCGAACCAGAACATAGTAATGTTTACACACTATTGCTTAGCGGCAGAATAACTGGTACTGCGGTGGTACCTACCTAGACGACCTCCTGCTAAGGAGATCTACCACCAAGTAAGTAGTAGTAGTATGTGATCTTGGCTCACGAGATAACCGCCTTGTGGGATGTTGATTCGACGAACATTGTCCCGATAGTCTTACATACATATAGTGAAGAGTCTCGACCAACATCCTATGAGACTCGCTTGATGGTTGGGCCAAAAGGCATCTTTGACACGGTGCGCATTGTGCGGAGGTTCCTCACTCTGCAGCCCTAACTACCGGCAGCTAGAGCCCTGCCCCGCTGCCGTCAAAAAATCCATTCTAGGCTAGGTGTGTTTGCCATCTTCGACCACACTGTCACTTAACATCAGGTGAGCTGTGATCAAATACCTAACCTGCCAAACATAATAAAAAAACATGTTATAAATATGTACGAACATTTTTGTGATGGTTGGTTCAAAGTCAAAGTTCACCAGTCGATTTGCATATAGAAGGCTTACGAGTATTTCGCTATTTGCAAACCATTGAGCCGAATGAAATCTAATAAGAAACAAATGTCGAATGCAATGCACTGAGGCGTTCATGCGTGAAGACAAAGGAAATCGCTTAAGGGCATGCCTTGTGGTACTCCGATACCCTTCCGAAGGTCGCATTCCGGTGCGTGATCGGAATGACACGCTTTGTACAGGTGTGGGTGTAAGGGCGCGGAGCTAAAGGCATTCTAGCATAAATCCTTTCCCAACAAGTAATATGCCCCAATGTTTTTTTTATTTATTTTTAAAAGCCAGCAAGCTTAGATTTCTCTTATTTAACGGTTTTATTTAGCTTGCCCTAATTTTGGGTCAAATTAAGTGATTGAAATCCTGTTGACAGATTTTTTATTTTATGAACCTTTTTCATTGTGATCCTTTCTCTAGCTTTTTTCTGGCGTGGTGATTTTTTAGCTATAGCCTTTTGCCATACTCGGGTGCCAGAAGCTGCAACCTCTGGGAATGATAATAATAATAATATTTAGCGTCAAGATATAATGATGATAATGACATCTGTCTCCCGCTGCGAAGCAGACATGTTTTTATCAAGTAAAATATTTTAATTCTAATCCAACAACTTTTTGACCTCGATTTCACCACCAAATATCAGCAATAGTTTACAAACACCTACCAGTTTAAAGTTTTATTCCATATTGCCTATTTTCCGAGTTTATTAGAATCTTTTAAAAATTTTTACCGATTGACATTTATACGTCAATCAAATCATTCAATCAGCAAAATATTTTATCAAGAATGAAAGCAAGTTATGTGGACGCGCTCAAGAACAGCTGCGGCTTCGGGATTACATGACGCACATATACCATCACCGCCCGCTCCGTCAACTCCGAGCGCTTCGTCGGGGGATGAAGAGTTTGCTACACCCCTGGCAACAAGCGCCTCGTCGAGCAGCAGCGACGTGAGCGGGCCGCGGACACCGGCGCCACCACCACCTGCGCGTCGAGGACGGCCGCCGCTGCCGGCACGCTTGGGGCCTGCGGGGCAATCTGCTTCGCGTTCGGCTCTCGCTGCCGGTGGTGTAGTGCGACGCATGCGATGGTCACAGACAAATAATGAGAATTGCATGCGCGCCTATTATGGGGCTACAGAGGGGGGAATTAACCTTTCAGCGTACCGTGTCAGGATGCTGCCTTTGTTTCAGGCCCTTGAACCGACCGTCGCCGTGTCTACCCAACGACTATCGGATCAAGTGCGGGCTATCCAGCGACTTCAGCTGTTGGATCAGTCCGTGCTTGATCGGCTCCGCCTGGAGGCACTTCCTGCTCGTCCAACGCCTGTTTCGACACGGGATTCGCCTGTCGCGTCGTCAGCCCCGACACTGGTGTCAGTGCCGACGTCGATGGCGACACTAGCGACACCTACTGATCCCGTAGTTGATGTAGGCGAATGCACGAGCATGGGTGTATGTAGCCAGGTGAGTGAGCATTTGAGGAGGACTTTGGAAGACGCGATTTGTCAATATAGATTCGCACCCGATTCTAGGCCGCGACTACCACGTTTGCCCACCCATAGACGAAATTTAGCGTTGATGGGAGCCTTGAACGCTTTGCTAGCCCCGTATTTACGGGCTAGCGAAGATTTGACTGATACCCACTCGATATTATACTGCGGTGCCATCGCGGCGTGTCGCGTTGCACGTGTTAAGTTTCCGGACACTAACCGTGCACCGCGACCCGCCGGGGGTGTGCCCGCATGGCAATTGCGGATCGAGCGGCGTATCAGCACGTTCAGGACTCTCATTGCAAAGCTGATCTGTTTCAGCCGGGGGAATAATCGCCCCCGAGTCATGCGTTTTGTGACACAGGCTTTTGCTGGAACGGGTATTAGGCCCCAGCACTATCTAGCCAGTGTCACGGAACGCATTGACTATCTGAAGCAGAAAGTCTATGCGTGGGCAAACCGTATTCGCCGCTATAGAGAGCGTGCGGATAGATATTGGCAAAATCGCGTCTTTCAAAGTGACCAAAGGAAGGTGTATCGAGATTGGGAAGGAACCGGCCAACGTGTGAGTGACAGGCAGCTACCGGATACTAGCGTCATGACTGAATTCTGGCGTGGTATCTGGTCGCTGCCTGTCGAGCACACCGAGGGTGATTGGATGCGTGTTGTCGAGCGGGAATGTGAGTCTATCGAATCCATGGGGTCTGTTTTAATAGACCCCGTAGACGTTAGTTGTGCGATTCGTACGGCACAGAACTGGAAAAGTCCTGGGCCGGACGGATTGCACAACTTTTGGATTAAGTGGATTCGTTGCTCACATGACCGCTTAGCGACACAATTCCAAGAAGCCCTCGAGCTTGGTTCCCTTCCCTGTTTTATGACCACTGGTGTCACCTTCCTGCTCCATAAGACCGGTAGTACCACAGAAGCAAAAAATTATAGACCCATCACGTGCTTGCCTACCATCTACAAGCTCCTTACGTCCATTTTGAGAACAAAAATTAACGCGCATGTTGTCGCAAATAACGTTTTGGCTCCTGCTCAAAATGGATGTAGGGTAGGGTCCCGTGGTACTAAGGAGCTTCTCCTCATCGACATGACCATTAGCCAGCAAGTTCGGCGGAACAAGGGAGCCCTTTCCACTGCCTGGATTGACTATAAGAAGGCCTATGACTCAGTGCCTCATTCATGGCTAGAGAGAGTTTTAGAGTTATATAAAATTGATACAACTCTAAAATCTTTCTTAGGCGCATGTATGAGGCAATGGACCACAGTCCTTCGTCAACCAGGTAGTGGAGATGGCTCTTCTGAGCCGCAGGACTTGATTAGGATCGAGCGAGGCATTTTCCAGGGTGACAGTCTGAGTCCATTGTGGTTTTGTCTAGCACTGAATCCTCTCAGCACTTTGCTGAAGGAATCAGGGCTAGGCCATCGGCTTCGGAGAGGTGGTGAAGTCATTTCTCATCTGCTGTATATGGATGACCTCAAGCTGTTTGCACCAAAACGTCCAGACTTGATGGAATTGTTAAAAACTACACAGGTTTTTAGCAATGCCATCAAGATGGAGTTTGGGGTAGACAAGTGTGCGGTCATGCACGTACAGCGAGGGGAAGTTGTAAATTGTCCAGATTTACAGCTTTCCGAGACAATGACTTTCAGATCTCTCTCCGAGGCCGAGACTTACAAGTACCTCGGTATGTCAGAGTCGTTGGGTATAGCGGTAGTGGACATCAAGCGATCGGTGAAGGAACGCTTCTTTTGTCGCCTGACAAAAGTACTTAATAGTTTTTTGTCTGGTGGCAATAAGGTGCGTGCCTTCAACGGTTGGGTGATGCCTCTACTGATATACTCCTTTGGCATACTGAGGTGGACTCAGACTGAGCTGGACGCCCTGGATAGAAGAGTCCGTCAACAGCTCACAACTCATCGCATGCTACACCCACGCTCGTCTGTTATGAGACTGTACATTCCACGAAAATTGGGGGGTCGTGGCTTCTTAAGCGCCAAGAACCTCCATAATCGTGAAGTGTGCAGTCTCAGGGATTATTTCCGCGACAACGAGTGCGGGATGCATCGAGATGTTGTGGCAGTTGACAAGGGCCTCACGCCGCTCTCCTTAGCGAACGAGAACTGGCGCAAACCATCGGTGCTCAGCACCGAAGACCGCAAGGAAGTATGGAAGAGCAAGCAGCTGCACGGGCGGTTCTATCGGGTCCTAACGGGCCCCGATGTGGACATGCTCGCGTCGGTGAACTGGCTACGTTTCGGAGACCTCTTTGGGGAAACTGAGGGTTTTGCCTGTGCGATTGCGGACGAAGTTATCAAGACGAACAATTATCGGAAATATATCATGAAGGACGGTACGGTCGACATCTGTCGGGCATGCCACCGTCCCGGAGAATCGCTCCGACATATTATTTCCGGTTGTTCGCATCTTGCTAACGGCGAGTATTTGCACAGGCACAACCAAGTAGCCAGGATCATCCATCAGCAGCTTGCTCTTCAATACGGCCTTGTCGAGTCTGAGGTGCCGTACTATAAGTACGCACCAGCGCCAGTTCTCGAAAATGGTCGTGCTTTGCTCTATTGGGACCGGTCTATCATCACGGACAGGACTATTGTCGCCAATAAGCCTGATATCGTGGTGGTCGACCGAGCCCAACGCCGGGCAGTGCTCGTCGACATCACCATCCCACATGACGAGAATCTCGTGAAGGCCGAGAAGGACAAGCTCAGCAAGTACCTTGACTTGGCTCACGAGATAACCGCCATGTGGGATGTTGATTCGACGATCATTGTCCCGATAGTCGTCACGGTAAACGGTCTTATAGCGAAGAGTCTCGACCAACATCTTAAGAGACTCTCGCTAGACGGTTGGGTCAAGGGTCAGCTTCAAAAGGCAGTGATCCTTGACACGGCGCGCATTGTGAGGAGGTTCCTCACTCTGCAGCCCTAACCACCGGCAGCTTGAGCCCTGCCCCGCTGCCGGCGGCACCCTAGTTTTTAAGTTTTTTTATATTATTTATGTTTTTTTTTATATATATGTAATGTAAAAAAATTTAAAAATTAAGAAAAGAAATAAATAACTGGAATAATATTTACCTTTTTATATTATTTATGAAAAAAAGATCAGTACTGCTACTGCTACTACATGAAAAATTTTAACATAAGTTATATTTTATATTTAAACATTTTAACAATTGCGTCTTTGGTTCGTAAAATAAGTAGGTGGTTTTCCCCTACTCTGTTTCCCCTTTTCTATACTCCTAGGTCCTGCCTTTTTATGTTTGATGTTCATGTTTATTCATATTCGATCAAACGGCGTCATGCCAGAAACGTTTAAGGATCCTTTAAGTTTTTGAGCGTCGTTGCAAGTTTGATTTGGAATCCATTATGGAGTCATGTGCGCAGTTGTATAATGCGTATGTTATGTTGTTTTTATCTGTCACATTCCTACAGTCTATAAGGATGAGTAGTTTGACGGACATTTCTGGTCGAGTTAAGAATTCTAATTATTATTGAGACATAATCAGGACAAAACAAACGGATCTACATAATTATTTATCTATGTTGGATCGAATACAAAGTTCACGCATATGTATCGGCGCCTCCTTTTTACATGTAATGGTATGGTTTTACATTTTAATACTGTCAAAAATAAATGACAACTAAAAATAACAAATTTGTTAAAACCACCTAATTTAAAAATCCATCAGAGGTGCTGTCAGCATTCTAGCCCCACTTAGCCAGCTAGAATATTGGCAACATTGCTGGATGGATAAGCTTTTGGGTAAAGTAGACGCCAGCATTCTGGTCATCTGAAGCCTCATTAAACGTTTGGCCAGGTCCTTATATAGATCGTGAGCGGCCAGTCCCCACGGACTTAATGATTCAATACCAAACGACACAAATAACCATTATCTGAGAAACTATATTTGTGGCGTTTGAGGTTTTCGGCTTTAGATGCGGCAGCACCAGCTTGTAAATTTGAAATCATACATATTAAATGCGTAAAAAATACGTAAATTGACCTTGTTTTTCAATCTTATCCTCAAGCTCAATGAACTCGGCACCCGCAGGACGATGTCATTGAATACTAAAAAGTTTTCTTTGCATATTTGCCCAATGACGTACTAAATACATTATGCTCGTTGTGTTAGCAGCCGAGCGCGTTTCATAACAAAAAAACAAAATATTTGCCTGAATAATAAAAAATAAAAAAAATTCCGCAGCTGTATATGAACGAACGTCAGCCAGCCCGATCTTCGGCTCTTTGATTTCAGTTATTGCACACTGTTTTCGGTATATCAGCACCGCACTGAGTTTCAGGGGGTCCTACGATACCCACGGTTATCGGTTCTATGACATATAACCGTTGGGGTAGTCGTCATACTACCCATTTAGTTAAGTAATCGTTTTCGTTCCGGATACCATCCCTTAGAGAAATGCCAAGCATAGCACTGATGATGATATCATAAAATTTCTTTAGCTTCCTGAAGTTAATTCACTTTCACCAATTTATCAACTAATTCTTCAAAAGGAACAAAAAAGTTCCATACATTATTCCTCAGATTCCAATTCCACCCAAATTGTAAATAAACCTGTCTGCTCGAATTCAATGTTACTTTGAGAAACCTTTTGTTGCGAACGAATTTATTTCATTACACAAATAAAAGGAAAATTCGAAATTGTAAAAGCTTTTTACAGAATGATAATAAAAGCTAAATTTGATAAGGGTTTGTTTCCTTTGCTTTTGTACATTTTCACGTGTCTTTTGAAGGGTACAGTTATCCGGAAACTCTTATTACTAATTTGAGAATTAAATTGCGCCAAATATACATAGATAATGTAGATCAAAAAGGTTTTTTGTTGTATTCTAAAAAATTACCATAGTATGGATAATTTTAACTGTTAGTATAACTGTATAGGACCTACAAATGGTGACGTAAGCTTTTTGTAGGATCATGTCGACATGAAACCATATAATATCTTATATAATTTCATATAATATCAGTTCCATTCCAGGCTAGGTGTGCTTTACCATCTTAGACCACACCTTCACTTAACATCAGGTGAGCTGTGGTCAAAACAACTAGCCTGTCAACCATAAAAAAAAAAATCTTTCTTTTGCGTAAGCTACACGAATTGATCCAAAATCTCTATAAATTACTAGTATAGGTAAAATATCGACGAAGGAAGTCCTGCTGTTAGAATTATTTGTTTTCGATTTGTTCTACTATGTCAAATATTTTTTGACGCGTAACGACGCGGCCCTCGTATGTTGCGTCCAAACCATGTGAGGGGTGTGAAGGATGTTTTCGAAGTGAATGATGCGCGAGGGTTTCGAATAAGCAGCACTCTCCGAGATTAATGGGCTACTCGTTATTTGATACGTATCGGGAGTGACACAAGGCAATATTTTTTGTCGAGTTTTCGGTAAAAAAAAGGCTAAAACTTTGTGATGTATACGCGTAAAAGTATTATAGATTATGAAACCATATGTGTCAAGAAAACAATCAAATTGGATCGGATCTGAGTTGGATTAATATATTGTACCTATAAAGTGTAAAATGGTCGAATGATATCTGCATAGAAAATATTTTTTTTATTATAATTAAAGTTTTTGACTACCAATTCGATAACGCGGTCTGAGATAGCGCATGCTAACCATGGATGCCAGAAGGTATTTTTGAAAACTGAACATTGCAAACCAAAAGGAATACTAATTCACTACGATTAGACACTTAGAATTTAAATTAAATTTATTTGTGAACATAACAATTTTAGACAATTAAAACGTACAATCCGTCGGATTCCAGACAAGGAATTCTGTTTCCGTAGCTGACCTCTTCCTGTGATAGATAAAATTGATTGTAACTATCATATACATAATATATCACTTTGATAACATTTAATGAGAGCAGTACAGGACCGGAAGAAGTGCGGTTTCGAAGTGGAACTCTAAACAATAAGTGTTTTTGTTTAGGGCAACGAATGTACAGCAAAATCCATACCGATACCGATCCAAACTAAAATGTCAAAGAGAATAATGATGTACATGAAGGTTATAAAAATAATGAAGTACCACTTGATAATACCTGCACTACCTACATACCTAAAGGAAACAAGCGCTTAAAGGGAGAGTTTCACGTAAAAACGATAAATTTCACGTTCCGTGACACACCCGCTCCGGACCCTGGTACGGCGGGTTACGTATAACAGAATCGAGTTATTATTGGAAAGGGGACGGTTGCCTCCTGTAAAGTGGGCAAAATGTAATTGGAAAACTGGGACAAATTAGGAAAGTTTTAAACTAGGGCTGATTGGTTCGCTGTGGACATGAAGAATTAACTTATCTATCGAGGATATAGAAAGAAAAAACAAAGGAGGGCTACGCAGGATGAAAATTTGCGCGTCTGAATGTTCTCGAAAATATGTGAAGTTTGATGACACGCAATTCATTCTTATCAGTAGCCTACTCTTGTAGGCTATGAAAGTTTATACATAAACAAAGTTGATCCGAAGGCTTAAAAGGTACCGCATGCGGTTTAGAAATAAAAAGAGTAGTAATACCATTCTCTTGTAAGTGGTGCGTTATAGCGGTGCGAGTTAGATTGATGTGGACTATTATTAGACAGGGGTATAATGGATGTTGGGGTCTGGTATAGTGGCTCAACTGAATTAGCAATGCGTTCCAGTAGTACTCGTACATTCACATGAAGGTAAAACGCTGATGGTTATAGACTATATTCAAAATATATAATATTATTAACTATAATATATTTATTCATCATCATCATCCACAGCCTTCTTTATCCCACTGCTGGATATATGCCTCTCTCTTTTTATGCCATCTGCCTCGGTCTTGTAACAATCTGGTCTAGGTTTGACCCGCGACGGTGACAATATCGTCGACCCAACTTGCGGCTGGACGACCAACGCACCGTTTACCTTGCGTAGACTCTGCTGCAACCTTACTCCACCTGTCAACACTTCGCCTAGCTACGTGTCCTGCCCAGCTTTACTTGAGGTTCATAATCGCGACACCGACGTCTCGAACTTTCATTTGTCGCCGGATATCGTTATTACGAACTCTGTCTTGGAGTTTGATGCCGAGCATGGATCTCTCCATGGCTCTCTTGCGATCTCTAATTTTGTGCACAGCCTCATGTGTGAGCGTCCACGTCTCGGCGCCATTTATTATGTGGGGGAAAAATGTTTACTGTCTATTATCGATCAGGAAATAACTCCCGTCTTTTAATTTCTTTTCCTATTTATTCCGAGTCCGGATTGGTATTTTCCGAAAGCTACTTAATAATATCGATTTCCTTAATGTTTTTCACTGTATAGTATTCTAGAAGCTAAGTTCAAGGTTGGATCAGATTGCGAGGGCTATGCCAAGTGTAATTTTATTGTTTTGTTTGCGTCCTTTATCCAGCTCCAACAAAGGACTTCATAAAACAAACAACATTTGCTTCGAGTCTTGAAATGAAACATAAAACTCATTTAAGGGCATATTGCTCTGGTGGTCTGCTATGAAAAAATATATCGACAAACGCTGTACATCTAAATCCCATGTGCCATTCCATAATAGAAAGAAATCTTCTGAAGTCTGTTTTAAAAATATGCATAATTTATAATGAAGGCATGCAAAATATAAATAGCTTCGGTAACTAATATACATGCGTGACAAATCTCGAAAAAGAGTTGTTTTTTTTTTAAATGAAAATGTGTGAAATTCGCCATATTTAATTTACTGTGTCCCCAAGACAACAATAACATTACTTCCAAAAAGAACCTAGTACCTACTTGAAATTTTAGTAAATCTTTTGTTCAACTGTTCTGAAATATTTTAAAATGTTTTGTTTATCTACCAGTAGTAGTATGTCGGCTAGTTTCATATTATTATTATTACACCAAATGTTAGCCGAGTTAACGCCCAAGTTTCAAAATTTTCTTGTTCAGCTGCCTTGTTATCTTACCTTTTAGCTTATTCATTTGTAATCTCATTTTATGATGTCGACAAATTATTACTAGCTTGCTTCAAGATTGGTAATTTCTTACCGTGGCGTTAAAATTGTTCGCTTTATCACTGACAACACGGCAAGAATTTTTCATGCGTACCTCGGTCAGCGGTAGTAGCTATTTAAGCTATTTAAGTTGACAGTTTTACAGAAAAATATCTCAAATACAATGTTTTTTTTTTAACTGTTGATTTTTTGTACTAACAGCAACAATGTCATAATTTTTTTAAAATAACGTACAGCCTTGCGTTTGACCGCCATCTCGCCTGATGTTTAGTGGAGATGCGGTCTACGATGGCGCGCGCAAATTTAACTTTTGAGTCGCATATTAACTTTCATATGTAAACTACCTTAGCATTATGGCAGGAAACAGCAGTACTTGTAATTAAAACAACTGGAACTCGAACTGGTAGGTATATTTTAACATAGGTACATCTTCTTCAACAATAGTTACATCTTCTCCAATCGACTCACACTAACCAACCTCTCTTTCAACGCTTCGGGCGACAGAATCCAACTGTCCTCCCCACCAAGCCTTTTTACCCGCGCTCCGCCAAGTGCCTATAGTATTGCCAGTTATCGGTAAAAATGAGTGCCACTTATGAAAAATAAATTAAAACCTTACACTCGTCCATCCTGATGACATGTATGCCCTCATACATGTACCAGGTGGAACCAAGGCAACCTTACACTTGGCGGAACGAGGTGTATTCATAATTATTCTAATACAGTAGACATATAGGTATAATATTCTAGGACAGTAAAGGTATACTCACAATAATAGCAAAAATTTAGGTAACATTACAAAGTGACCTACTAGTATTAGGTACAATTATTATTAATCGAGCAGAAATAGCAAAGAGAAAAAAATATATATCAAAGTTTATAATCTTCGATAAACAAGAATTTGATTTACAATGTAAAAGTTATAGTCAAGTCACTATCTCATTATCTGTAGTATATAATATCTGTGTAACTAAATAATTTATTATCCTTGTAACCAACTTATAACTATCCTTGTAACCTTGTAACCAACTTAAAACTATCCTTGTAACCTTGTAACCAACTTAAAACTATCCTTGTAACCTTGTAACCAACTTAAAACTATCCTTGTAACCTTGTAACCAACTTAAAACTATCCTTGTAACCAACTTATATCTATCCTTGTAACCTTGTATCTCTGTAACAAAATATTAAATTATCTCTGCAACAAAAACCCAAATTAAAACTGTTAAAGATTATACATTTTCACATTTTTGCATTTTTGCACAGGTAAGTATATATTTATACATATTCCGTTGTACCCATACTGATGCATACGATGATGAGACGAAGGTGATACTGACTAATTACTAAGTTCCCGTAGTCGCGTTTTGTGTGGTATCAGATCAAGCCAGTAGCTTATGCTTGACCTGAAACAGCACAAAACGCCATAAATATCTTATTTAGTTTAAGTTATTAGATCTTACAAAACATTTTATTCACAATTTTACTACAATTTTTTCGTGGTCCGTATCATCTAGACTATTCTAGAGCTAGGCTAAGCGAAGCTACATGGATCCACGGTTGCATCATGTCTGCTGTAACCGTAGTTTTGAGTTTGTGTTTCATCCCTTTATATCCAGCGATTTTGGAGCGATTTATTATACCTTTACAACCCTAAAAGGGCCTTCATTCATTCATTCATGGCCAAGAAGACATCAGCTTGACTTTAACTACATTTTGAGTGTTAGTATTCCGAATAGGTCTTATAAATAGTAATTTGGTGAATGATTCTATGACTGTCAATATGCGGGTGAACCCTCTCTTAGATTATTTTTACAAAGGGTCCAAGGTATACTTTTTTAAACCGAGCCTGTCCTGAGACATAGGTCATCATTATCTGGAAGACAGCTGGAGCATCTGCCAAACCGAACGGCATGCGGTTGTACTCATACTGACCGTTCGGTGTGACAAAAGCAGTCAAATGCTTGCTGGCCTTTTTCAACTGCCTCTTGGTAGTACCCTGACATCAGGCCAAGTATTATGACCAATGCCTGTCCGAACAACCTCGGTATTTCAACTTCTCTTATCGGAATGAGAAAGAGATTATTGAATTGCTAGTACGTAATTACATATTTATAATATACATTTTTTTTTGTTTATATTGACATTTAATCACATTGACGTATTTTGTATTTCACATAAATCATTCCATTGACATTTTCATTGTATTGACATAAATATGTCATGATATTGATATTTTTAAATATGAATGTAAAAATGACCTGTAACTTTGGTGTTATCAATAAAATATTTATTTAATATTTATTTATTTATATTTCATAGTGAATGAAATGAGCAGCCTGTAGTCCGCCGTTTTTCCGCAAGAAAATTATCGGGCTAGCATAGTTAGATATTTAATTAATTAAGAATTATTATTTTATTTGACGTAATGGATTATATAATTGACATTTACAATAATTGACTTTAACATGGACATAACAAAAATATAATTTACTCTATACTAACAATATTGCATTAGGATAAAAACCTGTAATGATATTTGTAGTTTTTTGAAATAAATAAATAAAATGACATGTTGACACCCGAACAATTCCCGCTTCAACATTTCGTCAGTCATTTCTCGAACCTTCTCACGCTCGTGGTAAGAGGGACGGTACGGCCTACAGACCACAGGACGCTGACTGCTCAAGTTAATGCTCATCTCTGTCACGTTTGTACAGCCAAGGTCTACAAAGCTGTGTGCAAAGCAATGTTCGTATTGTTCGTGACACCGTAGCATATCAAAAGCTTTGTTTTGGCCTCGTGTGGACCTGTTTCGCTAATCATTATTTGATTTACGTCGAGATGTTTAGATGAAGAAAACTCAGTAGCTGTAGACGTAACCAAACAATCTTTTACGCTCACGATTCTATAAACTGATTCTACTCTTGCAGCCAATAACGTATTGTTTGCCTAGTCTACCTACCCCCATAGTGTTATACTATTACGTTGTTGTCAACGAGGTCTCAGTCATGGCCCTGACGCTCGCAGTGCCATAAAGCTTACAATATATCGGTAGCCTAACTTTCTCCAGCCGCTCATCATCGTTGTCTTGAACAAATGCAGGTATTTCGGCATCAACGTGTATAAATGGTGGCCAATTCACGTCATTATAAATAACTGTGTGAGGTTGTTCCGTGAAGCTTTGACCAATGAGCATTTGTCTTTCTAAGAATCGCTTCTCTATTATGCGACATGGCATCAACACCTGATGATTCAATATTGATAAGGTTAATTTAGCTGAACCTATCGAATATACAAAGTTGTTGCCGAAATCCTTTATTGTAGACGGGGTATGGTCATGAGTCATTCCAAGTTTTGTAAAGCTGGACAGTGCAAACAAAGTCACTTTACTACTGAGATCAACGAATGCTTCGAGAGCCACACCTTCTACCCGTACTTATTTTATAAATGTATTGCATATTGTATTATTAAATTTATTTATTTATTTTATTGGTTTCATACTGGATATGGTTTTGACATTGCGTCAGCCTTCGTTGATCCCGTGTTAGTGTTCTGTTTAGAGTGACACAGCTCCACTCTGCGTCCTATCTTGTTACCAATAGCTGCATTTTACTAGAGGTTTTGGGCATTTCGAAAACGGGTGCCCCTTTTCTTTACAATTGAAACAAGGTAGGATTGACACTTATTGTGTTAGCTTGATTGTTTGTCTTGTCGTCATTTGTTTCGTTATTCCAGTCTCTGGAAAACGGTTGGGGAGCGTAAGGCCCTCTAGTATTACTTATCGGAAACTTTAATAAATCGTCAGGCTCGTCGCGTCTCAATGCTAGCCCATCACACCTGGTGGTCCTGTTAATTCGGTACATAAGTAATTGACTGAACTAAACTTTATTTTATGACACTAATTTGAATATTTTGGCTATCTATGCGGTGGTTGCTTTTAACGTTTTCAAATTTTGACGTCATAAAGTAGGTTGTTTATTTACATATATCATATATGTATATGCCCTTGCCATGTAAAATAAATAAGTGTATGCATAGTTATTTTGACTGACCTTTGATTTACTTTGAGAATTGAGATGAAGTAAACAAATCTTAAATCATAGCCTCTCAAAGAAATATCAGAGTCCGGGCAACGTTTAAAGTAAAATTATCCAGGTATTTGCATCAATAAAGTGAAAACAACTCGACGTACTCGTATATATACGTGTATGGAAGAGGTTATTAAAGCTGGAGCTAGAGTTGACATTGACAGGTTTTAGTTTGCCATTACTTTTTTTTGGCACTGAAAACCCTATATAGCCACTATGTGACGTCATAAAAGGACAATTGAAAGTTTGAAATTGAAAGTGTATTTCATTAGAATAAACCCTATCCCTTTAGTTTATGGAGGTTTAGCGTAAATCAATGTCAGGAATGTTATATTTCGAAATGGTTTTGAAATCGGTAAAATATGTAATATTTTTTTTTTTTTTAATGTGCCGAATTATGCTGTGAATAGGCATGATTACAGTAATCAAATATCACTAAAATTATGTATTTATTGAATGAAACTTGAGTCATGAAGTACGAAATACGCATTTTTTTTTTTTTTTATTATGAGCAAAATTGATTCTTATTTTGATAAAATGAAACTATAAAACACGAAAGTCTGCCATGATATGTTAAGCACCAATCAGAGTGTATGACACTTATGCGTTAACAATTAACTTAACAGGAGTTTTAATGATATTGTGTTACTACACTGAGGGACCGCCCAACCTATATATTTTAGAATTCATATTTAATAACACAAAATAACTAAATTATTCAATGATCGTCAAAGAAACGTCTAATGTTTACGTTGTGTTTATCAAAACGTGAAGACACTAGCGGCGCCTTGATACTAGAAGTGTTTTGGCGCGAATTCTAAATCTAGAAACTTAAAGGACATTCGTTTCCTACTAAACCTTTATTATCTGCAGAAATATTTTATTCGTTATAAATAATATACGTTTCCGAACATCATTGGATAATTTTCCAAAATCTGTCATCATGCCCATTGCGCAGTCGACGGTGCGCCTACCGCTTATATCGCACTGAATAATAAGTGTTAGTATTTAATAAAAGTAGATTAAACGAATCTATCTTTTATTCTACTTTTGCTCTCAATCATGTTCTCAAGCAACTAACCGTAATTCTGTTTGCATGGGAAAGCATTAAACAACTTGACTTGCCACTCCTCTTAACTGTATAATGTACTCAAACTAAGCCCGACACATTTTTTTTTATAGCAAAGTGAATCACGACCCTTACTACCCAGCAATAGACCTTTGCACACTTTGTTTACTTTTTATTTTTTTATTTTTTTTTTAGCATTGTACCCATACGCTGGTTTTTCTCAGAGGGATTTAACTCAGGAATAATGCTTCCACTATCTCTATTGAAAAACTGTGTGCTCTGGCCTGACTGCGACAGGGGAACACCTTTAATTAATTGGAAAATTTGAGTTACGTCTTTGGTAGAAAAAGAAGGGCTACGTGACCTTTCACCGGGGTAGTCGTTGTGATTCGCGTCAGGCACGCAGCTGTGGCAGCGGCGGCGATTAGGATCACGGCTGCGGCAACGGCCGTGACCACGGCTGCGGCTACTGCTGCGGCCACGATTGCAGCGCTGGCTGTCCCGTCTTGTTCCGAGGTGACATTCACGCCGCTCGCTCCGTTGTCGGCGCTCGGCGTCGCGTTCCCACTGCAGCTCGAGCTTCAAATGATGAACCTGCTCTTATCCTTGCCTCGCCGCTGCTTCACGCCCCAGCAAACAGCGATTGTGGCTGCGGCTGCGACTTCATCTAATGCTGTCACGAACATGGCTGCGAGTGAGGCTACACCTGGTGCGCGAGCGGTAGGATCGCGGAGTTTCCAAGCTCCGTTCATTATTATCTCCAGATTCCGTTCCCTGAAACTCGTATCGTAAAATTGTGTGCATTAGAAGAGGGTATTTTTATATATATTTTTTTTTTTTGAAGTAAAATGAAAACATCAATATATCAGAAACGGTGCATCTTATGCAAAAATAAAAAAACTGACCCCCCTTAATAGATTCCCCTGAACTGAAGCACGTAGGAGCATTGAGAATAAGCTACCGTTATTATTATTATATATTATTTTTAAATTGTATCGATATTTATCAAAAATAATAAAAGGTAGGTAGGCCTTTTATAATCGTGATAAAATGTACTAGACAATCTAAATACTCAAACCCACTGCGGGTAGGCAGCGTGCCCAGCAACCTGGCAGCTAGCGTATCGTGGAGTCTCAATCAATTACGTAAAATTATTAAAACTTATTGAATTCAAATGTAGGAAAATGTATCAAATAACTGAGTCATTTGTTTAAATAACGTGAAATGTAGGCGTGTACTTACGAATTTTCTTTATCCCTGGCTTCTGAGATGTAAACTACCTTAGCATTATGGCAGGAAACAGCAGTACTTATAATTAAAACAACTGGAACTCGAACTGGTAGGTATATTTTAACATAGGTACATCTTCTTCAACAATAGTTACATCTTCTCCAATCGACTCACACTAACCAACCTCTCTTTCAACGCTTCGGGCGACAGAATCCAACTGTCCTCCCCACCAAGCCTTTTTACCCGCGCTCCGCCAAGTGCCTATAGTATTGCCAGTTATCGGTAAAAATGAGTGCCACTTATGAAAAATAAATTAAAACCTTACACATATTAGAGATGGATATTCAGCTTAAACCCTCTTAAGTTTATCCACTTTTTGTAGCATAAAGACGAAAGTAGAACAAGCAGTATAGGTACCTACGTTTGTTTGTTGTCAGCACACCGGAAATTGGTTCCCTTTGTTTGTAGAACAATTGGACGGTGCGCAAACAGACTGCGCCTGATCGATGCTAAATGCCTGAAAAGATTAACTTTTAACTAGAGATATGGTTCCTTTACATTGGCTTACCTCATCTTGGACACGTCAATGAGGTCACAGTTTTGGTCTAAAGAATTAATAAACATTTTCGATAAGAAATGGATTTTTGAGTTTTATTAGCTCCGTGATTCAGTCATCTGTTATCTTAGCAATCATTGCATTACATCAACAGGCTTGTATTCACTAGGAATATAACTAATGAATTAGTTTCTAATTTGATTTATCAATCATGATATGTATGATCTTGGTAACGAAAAGCAAAATTATTTATTTAAAGAATAAATTATAATTATTTTTGGAAAATAAATTTGTCTAAATTAGACAGTCACGTGACTGAACATCATGCATAGTGTTACGTCACACCGTGCTAAATGCCATTGCTTTTGTTGTCATTTTTGTAGAACAACCGTTACAAAGGTATGATTGTTTCACACGACGTGACGTCATTCACACGCCAGGATAGTCCCGGCCGTTTTCACGGTTAATTTTAATATCGCGAAATAATCAATAATAATAATATTTTAATAATATCTGATATAATAGACAAAAATATCTAGCAGTGACTTACTTGGTTTGTTGTGATTTATACTAATTCAGATAAAGACGCCCTTGACATTATTTTCATATGAATATAACATGAGTCAGTAAAAATATTACCCAAAATTCACTAACTTTTTAAATGGTTAAGTTGACTGTAATTAACCGATACGATCGCAATGCAGTTCACTAAGTTAGAGGGTAGGTTGTAAATATTACAACTAAGTGACGCTCGACATGCGAGGCGGGAGACTGAAACTTGGCGGCGCAACTTCCTGTGACACGTTCCGTCACGTCAAGAAGCAGCAGAAAATGATACAATGTGGTGAAACATGACTTTTCGTGTTGCTTCCAAAACTCCATCGAAGCTTAAAGTAAAGTCGCCACTACTTTATTAAAGCATGACATTTAGATGTAAGACATGAATAATCGCAATAACTGAAGACGAGGCAGTATGGCTTTATAGCTTTAGCCTGCCCGATAGGGCAAATTAAACAAAAAAAAAAAAAACAATTAAATAAATATCGTAAGACATTTCACACAGCTCTATCCAGTCCAAAACTAAGCAAAGCTTTTACTATGGGAACCAGATAACTGATAGAACACTTATATTATTTTTTTGTAAATACGCTAGCAGAAAACCAGCACCGGATGTGTATAGTCGGCATTTTGCTGAGTTGACATAAAGATAATTATCTTTTTTGTTTCAATCAAGTCGTCAAAATGAATTACAACCGTACGAAGTCGGGGCTGGTTGCTAGTGGTATATACAATTCAGACTGTATGTAATTTGATACACAAGAAAACTTTTCGCCAACAGGCGTCTTTAAGAAGGAAACTAAACGGATTAAGGAACTTGTAATTTCTTCCGGGAAAAAAGAAAAAGTAAGTAAACTGAGTTCGCTAATTCTTTCGAGTCTTGGGAGTTGTCCGTTAAAGAATATCTCGTTAGCACAGTAAATAAGAACCTAAATAAACATCTGCTAAATTAGGCATTATAAGTAATTCATTATGTACGAGTTCTATATTGCAACATTCTAAAACTATTGTTATATCTCAAATGACGATTATTATTGTTTTTGTTCTGTGTCTGGGTGTTCTGTATGTACATGTACAATAACTATGTATTAACAAAAAAAGTACTTAAGTATTCTATCAGTTAACTGACTTTCATAGTACACGCTTTGCTTAGTTTAGGATCAGATGGCGCTGTGTGAAATGACCTACGATATTTATTTTTATTTATTTATTTACTTGGACTATTGCGAATTCTGCACCTAAAAGTTGTTTATTATGATCAAGTTTTCGGCGCAATAGCAATCATTTTCTCATTGAGATTTTTGATTCTATTTCTGAATGTATTTTTTCTTTCACAGGTAAGATTCCACTTTCACTACCGAGCTCTAAACATTTAGAATTAAACCATCACCACCTCGCATCTGCTTCAATTCAGGTAAGTTCGAATATATAATCCAGTATCCACAGTAACCAAAGATCTTTAACGTAAGGATACGTCCTTCTGAATATTTCTATTCAGTACCTATGTCTATTTGAAATATTAGCGCGGTCAAAATGTCAAAACTACGTTGCATCGTTTTTTACTTTGTCAAATCGCTCTTAAGTACAAACAATCGCTAAATAGCGAAGTTGGCATGTTTCTAAGCTTACACATTTCAATAGAAAAATATACTTGTAAATATACTACTATACGTCATTAATTTAATACCAGTACAAATACAAATATTTTATTGATAACACCAAAGTGACAGGTAATATTTTCATTCGTAAAAAACTTACAAATGTCAAAATCATAAGTCAAATATAAACTAAAATCATAGAACAAGTTCTATTGTAGCCAAGATCTTAGCTTGCTTCTGAATCACGCTTGCGGGCCCCAAAACACCGCATACCGACCTCTTCGACTTGACGAGCCGATGCGACGGCGTTCGGCGTTCATTTTATTACTGCGACCATCGAGCCCGCTATGGACTAGTAAGAAATTAAGAATGCTTTATAAACCATGTCCTTATTGTAATAAATGTAAGTCGATGTGAATACCAGATTATGTTTACTGCTTATCTGTTTTCGAGACTGTCAAACTCGAACCTATCTTTACTTTCTCAGTCTAGTTGTAGTTTTAGTCTAGAAAGTCCTAATACCTAGCCTACTTATTCGTCTATATAGGTTGTCAAAACTTTGTTGACAGTTGATATTGGTTCAACGCGGGTTTATTTGTAGTTATTTGATTGAACACTTGTATGTTTGAGTTTGGCTTCAACCAAGTGTTGGATTTGACAGATTGCTTATCGATGAAAACATTTTTGCATCAGTGTTGCGATAACAGTTCTCAACGTGGATTACATCTATGGCAATTTTTGTCCCATCTGTGCGTTTTAGAGATCTCAATTTAACTGGCATGATCTCGTTTACGGTTGACGAGATATAAAACGTATGTTGTTCAACGAGAGCTTGATCTTAGAGAGTTGTTAATTGACCACTGTTCACAACGTTCACTGTTCATAAGTCAAGAATATTCAAGGTAAATATTTAGTTTATTTCCGCTTAACAGTCGTTCCAGTTACAACAGTGATGAGGACTTAAATTTAACTAATTTGACAACAACTTATTAATTAAAAACCTATATATCTAAAACTAATTTGACATAAACTTAAAAATATAATTTTACAAAAATCTAATTAAAGATGTTATAATGGTCTATGGAATATAGTAAGAAGTTACATTTGCAAAACCAAGATTTGATGACGTAGTTTTTTTTTTGTAATATGCGTTTCCTATAATGTGGAGGCAAAGAACTTTCTGCGTAATTAATTGCTGAATATTCGCATTTATTAGTTCCATTTTATTTTAGATTCTACTTTCTGTCATACGAAGTATAGTATGAATCTCTTTGCATAATCTTGGCCACCTATCTTGTATGTTAATATCTTGTTACAATTTCGCATAATGCCTTACGTGTGTTAACATGTGATGTTAACGCATAATTATGTAAACTAACGTTATTAATTATACATGTATCTTTTTTTTTAATTAAGTTTGCGTTGCTTATGACAAGCAGCACGCGCTCGGAAATTTGAATAGAAAATTGCAGTTGAAATTATAAATTTTCTTTATGGCACTATTTTTTTTGAACTTGCGTATAAAATTTTACATAATGATCATAATATTATTAAAAAAAAAATTAAGTATTCTATCAGTTATCTGACTCCCATAGTACAAGCTTTGCTTAGTTTGGGGTCAGATGGCGCTGTGTGTAATGTCCTGCGATATTTATTTATTTATATCGATGAATAAATTATGCTACAAACTAAATTTATAATAACACTGACCAAAAATGGAAATGTTTCGTGCTCAAAAACATTTGATTCTGTATGGACGATTGCTCTTGTTTCGGATGAAATCTATAAAAATGTTTCGTTGATGGAACGTAGATCTAAAGGTTGCGGGAATGAAGCAATGCTCACAGACTACTGAAGTGTGTAGGTGTGCTCTAAAACTCACATAATAAAGGCCAAAAAACAGAAATCTCAACATTTCTACAATGTGCATACAATTCAACTATCTAGAAGGATCAATTTTGAATGTGACTATGATTTAAAAAAAAGAATTTAATTGTTGTTAACATACATTTCTTTATAATAAAAAATGCCATATCAGAAACTAGAGCTAGTAAATTTCTAGTTAGTTAGCTAAACCTCTTTCTTTAGCCTCAAATTAGTACGAATTCGGTATGTAAAGAAAAAAAATACTTTGCTGATTCCAAAACCATTTCGAAATATTACATTCCTGTACATGATTTTCACGTTTAAAACTCTTTAAAATATGAGACGGGGTTTATTTGAATAAAATACATAAAATAAACTTTACTTCTAATTTACCTCTAATGACGTCACGTCGTCGGCTGTATAAGGATTCTTTCAGTGCCTAAAAAAACAATGGCAAACCTCGACAAAATCTGTTAATGTCAAGTTAACGGTTGCCGTTATACTTGTAAACTCCATACACTTATCTACGTCGTTGTTTTTTTTACATGGCTAATGCATATTCTACATATTCAGCCTACCTCATGACGTCATAACCATAAAAAGTTTGAAAACGTATTAAAAATAAACTACCGCATAGAAAGCCAAAATATTCAAATTAGTTTCATAAAATAAGGTATACTATGAGTAAAAAATATAAAATAAATATAAAAAAAAAACTTTACATACCGAATTGACTTATGAAGTCACGGAAACATAAAAAAATGTTTTGTTTTGTTGGGCAGAGTAATTGAATAAATCTTGACAAACGTATACATTATGGCGTCGCAAGTATTGTGCATTTGCCGTCATCAGGTATTAAAGGAGTGTTACTGGAACTGACAACAGGAAAACAACTTTATATCGTTTTCATATTGCATATCAACACAGCTGACAGCTGCCAAATAAACACAACAGTGAAGATAGAAAACAATATCGGGCGACAGCTGCCGCGGACGCTCATTCACTGAACTTGGCACTGAAATCTAAAATATCGACAAATGCCAGCTGTAAATATTACAACTTTCAACCTAAACTCAAGGGCAGTAAGAGTTGTAATAAAATTTGGTGACAGCAAATGTTTCTGGTTTTAAACATATTGGCTACCGGAACATGCAAATAGTCCGTCGTGCCAAATCTTATCTATCCGTGCTTAGTGATAAAAATATCTGGACTAGATCCAATATCTTCGAGTTTATCTTCCTTTTTAAGTTGATTCCTACCAACAAAGGGAGTAGGTAGGTAGGTATATAAGATATTTCTACATTGAATCATAGTTTTGCCAACAATATTTTGCTAAGAATTATTTGAATTTATTAGGATACTTTTATATGTAAAAGAGAGTATATTTTAGTGAGTAGGCACGCGTCAGCTTATTTAAGACTTGGGATTGAGATTTTTTAAGACACAAACTTTAATGCCAAATTCAATGTTTTCTAAAATGGGCTTCCCGATGATTGCTGTTTTAATCGAGGATATGCTTAAGGTGGTTCTAAGGTAATTTTTTTGCCATTTATGGACAAATGGAGTATAATTTTACAGTGAAATCAAAGCTACTGGCATTTGTTTTGGTTTTTATTTGCGGTAAATCACAAAAAAATATTGGTATGGAAATCGAACCACCTTAATGGGAAAGGATCGTGTATTAGGTTCGTGCTTACCAAGGACTGCCGTCAATTTTAATAATTAATTAGTTGTTGGCTCATTTGTAGTATAACTGCTTCAAGAGCTATAGAGCGTGGGTTCGATGACAAACATTTATAGGACGTTTGATTCTACAAAATTATTTGAGTTGATGATTGATATGTCTATTTACTTCATATCTTCAGATATCTATAAAGTTATATCACGTCAAAGAACACTTAAGTAAATAGCCAGTCTGTAAACGGTAATGTGGCTATTGTTATACTCTCGGATGATTGATGGGAGTGGGTAAGGCACTCTTTTCTCGATTTCTCGCAATATTTCGGTATGATTAATTCTTGGATTTCTTTATTCCAATGTCATGTTCGGTAATGGATCTGAGGAGTTGTTATTAGAAAAGGTATTTGCGACGGAGGGATGGCGAGAATCAGTATTTTGTGCAGCGATTTGTCTTTCATTTGGGATTGTTTTGGTTTGTTTTAATTTTTTAATATTTATTTATACTCTTTACTTTCTTGAAAACTTTGTTTTCTGTTTATTTTCTTCATAAATCTATCGGCACATTTGCTATTTTCGGTTTTAAAATAATAAAATTGAAATCAAATTTTCTTTCTAACGTAAAGTAAAAGACCTCGGACTGCCAAAAACAACCATTATTTATAATATCTACTGCAAAGGGTATCCAAAGCAGCATTTCACTTGGTGGTAGTTCTCCTCAGCAGGAGGTCGTCTAGGTAGGTACCGCCGCAGTACCAGATATTCTGCCGCCAAGCGTAGTGTGTAAAACTCACATTTCTGAGTATCGCTGCAATGGTCATAGACAGGCGTTATCTCTTACTATCAGGAAAGCGTTTTTAGTGTAATTACTTTACACAATAAAATATGAGGTCAGAATGGCAAGATAAGCATTTAAAGTAATAAAATATTATTAATATTTCAGCCTATTTTGTCCCACTGCTGGGCAAAGGCTTCTCTTATACATTTTCAATTTAAAAAATTCTAATGAAACGGCGAGGTTTAGGAGTAAACAAAATTATTTATATATTTTAATTTCACTTGCTACAGTACTCTTCAAACCGGAACACAATAATGTTTACACACTACTGCTTGGTGGCAGAATGTCTGGTACTGCGGTGGTACCTACCTAGACGACCTGCTACGGAGTAAAATATTTAGGCCGGTGCCCATCGGACCGTGATAATTTTGATTGCCTCACGAAGGTCGCGACCTAATATGTAACATGCGACCCGAATGACATGTCTGGACGGTTTATCTCATCTATTTCGAATAAAACGGGTCAAGTTTGCGCTTTGGAGAATCACTCAAGATTTAAAATCGAGACACCTCTTGCACTTTGGAGAATCACTCAAGATTTAAAATCGAGGTTGCAGATATGTAATTGGGTATAATTATGAGTCTTTCTGTCACCTTCGCTCTTAGACTTCGTATTTATTTAAAAAAAAAGCAATCTAGCTCAGTCTTGTGCTAATCCCACTAATATTATAAATGAAAAAGTGAAGTTTGGATGGATGGATATTTGTTATTCTTTCACCCAAAAACTATCGAATGGATTTTGATGAAATTTGGTATGGAGGTAGCTGACACCCTGGATTAACACATAGGCTATACTTTTTATCCCGAAAACATGTAGCGAGTAACACCGCGGGGCTCAGCTAGTCGTAGATAATTTAGACCGTATATTTTTTTTATACAACATGAGACGAACTAAACGCTCTCCTGATGGTAAGAAATAACACATATACCTTCACATAATAATATTAATAAGTCTGTGAAGGGATAAGTATTAGTGTTCAAAAACAGTCCAATACTTTGATAGCGATAAAAAAAGTTAATATTTACACTTTTCACTCTCTCAACCTTTGAATTCCCTAGTGCCAAAAACCATGCACTCAGTAACTCATAAAAAACTGACCTTGTTCATGGACAAACTCGACCTAGACCGTGTCCCCGAAACAGTCTGTAGATAAATAGCTATCACACTACTGAAACAGTAAGAGCATAACTAAATAACAAAGCACAGCGATCATCACTTCGTCATGCTGTTGAGACTACCTATCGAAAGTCTCAAAATAATGACCACCAAAGCAGCGATACGCTGGACTTTGTTTTGTTACTCAAAGGTCTATGTATCGCTGCAATGGTCAAAGACAGGCGTTATCTCTGTCCCTCAGGAGAGCGTTTCATTCGTCTCATTACATTCTGTAGCAATGATAGCTCAGTGGTTAGCGCGGTAGGTTCGCATGCCGAAGGACGTGGGTTCAAACCCCAACAATGAGCTTGAGCTGCCGGTGAAGGAAAACATCGTGAGGAAACCATAGCATGGTGGTAGGGTACTTTCTAGTACTCGGCTGGCTAGCTACCACCCTCAAGTTGAAAATCTGCCGCCAAGCATCTAACGGTGTGTTCCGGCAGCCTCACTTGAGAGCCAGTTCCATTCCAGGCTAGGTGTGCTTTATCATCTTCGACCACCCCTTCACTTAACATCAGGTGAGCTGTGGTCAAAGACCTGGCCTGTCAACCATTAAAAAAAAAAAAAAAATTACATTAAAAAACATATACATATATAAAATGTTAAAACCTGTTAATACGAAACATAGACATATTTTTACTCTGTGCGCCTTGAAGTCGTGAGTGAATCGGTTTCATTTAGGTAAGCGTGCCGTATCTTTGCTTATCATCAAGCGAATTGGTTGTCAAACGCAAGCTATTCTATATTATATATTAAAATTTTACCACTGATCTAAAATATTAAGTTTGTTCTTATTTTATGCGCTACTGTACCGTTCAGGCAAACTTATTGCTTGGTATATAATTATATTGGCATGACACAATTGTTTGTTTTCTTGCAGCATCAACACGCCAGCAAGTAAAAAAAAATCCTATAAATAATTGATTGTTGAATAACTGTCAAAATTGAGGTAATTTACCAGACGGTTTCTACAACAAATTCTAGTAACCACACACGTCACAAGGCGTTCAGTCCTCTTTATTGTAAATTAGCTGCGCCCCGCGGTGTTACTCGCTGTTCTCACGAGAACACTACATTTCGGGATAAAAAATAGCCTGTATTATAATAATCCAAGGTGTCAGCCACCTTCATACCAAATTGCAATAAAATTGGTCCAGCCGTTTGAGCGTGAAGCAGTAACAAACGCACTCACAAACTTTCGCCTTCATAAAATAACTAGTTGAGCCCCGCGGTGTTACCCGCTACATGTTTTCGGGATAAAAAGTAGCCTATGTATCAATCCAGTGTCTCAGCTACCTCCATATCAAAATTCATCCAAATCCGTTTAGTAGTTTTTGCGTGAGAGACTAACAAACATCCATCAATCCAAACTTTCACATTTATAATTTTAGTGGGAAGAGGGATAATATTAGTGTGATAGTCCCTACTGTTATTATAAAGAAGGAGAGCCACTATAAATAGACTAGTTGTCTTCACCGGGCGTTGCCCAGACGCTCGTTACGCTTCAACGCGATAACATATTCGCTTTTCAATAACTAACTTTAACTTTGGAATTCAATACTAAACTCAATACTTTATTAAAACGTGTTTATTACGTTACTATTTGAAATAATTATTATAGAGAATTTTATTTTTAATACATACATCAATTCATGTCACGATGACAAATCACAATCAATCACAAAAGTGCAGCGATAGCCCTCTTACTGTCATTTAAAATTTGTTGTGTCTGTATGTTAATCTATATGTTTTATTTATGGCATAATCTACTGTTTTATTATAAATTATAAATATAATTATAATTCATAAATCATTCATACATTTGATTTTATGCTAATAATCTACTATTTTATTCAAGCAATTGTGATTTACCGCAAATAAATACCAAAATAAATGCCAGTAGCTGTGATTTCACTGTAAAATTATGCTCCATTTGTGCATAAATGGCGAAAAAATATTTGTATGGAAATCGAACCACCTTAACTCAATATAGAGAGATATCTCACTTAGCTGACAGCTCAGTAGTGTAGGCTAAGTAGTGTAGAAGCACTAGGTAAAAGCGCTAGGTAAAGCTACCAATCTGATGTTAAATGTAAAAGTAATGAGACGAACAATACGCTCTCCTGATGGTAAGAGATAACGCATGTCCATGACCATTGCATTAATACACAGAACTTTGGCCGCCACTTGTGGCATTAACTCGTAAGATTATTTTGTTCTCTGTAGTTTTTTGTAATTCTTTTTATAGTGTGCTTAAAGAGTTATCTATCTATCTAACTTTGAGTAGCAAAACAATGTCCGGGGCATCGCTGCTTTGGCGCTCATTACTTTGAGACTTTCGATGGTTAGTGTCAACAGCCCAGTAATTTCGCTAGCTGCACTATGTGACACACTACTACTTGGCGGTAGAATATCTAACGTTGGTACCTACCTAGACGACCTCCTGCTAAGGAAATCTACCAACAAGTAAAAAAAGGTTAATAAAAGTCCCATAATGTATCTTGAAATTCACGCTTAACTTTAGGAAAACATTTCTGAACTGTTGTAAGGTGAAGGCTAAAATGTTTGGCTTGTTTTCAACAAATCTCTCTCAACACACTATTAATTTTACTCGTAATTGCAGTGTTGCAGTCGAGCATAAAACGGCGATGAAGAACATCACGAGGAAACTTGCGTCTGATAGTTCTTAGTGTTCTCGACGATGTGTGAAATTTGTCAACATATTCAGCCAGCGTGGGACTATCTTATCCCCCTCATAATTGAGAGGAGACCCCATCATTAGATCGGTTTATAAACACAGGGCTGACTCGGATGCAACCACGGCTTCAGCAATTTGCAAAGTTATATTTGTATTCAATTTGTCGCATTCTAATTATGTTATTCATACTAATAATAATGTTTTTATTTTGACACACACACACAAAGAATAAGCACAATAACTATGCTAAGATTACGGGAAATAAAGGTACCATGAAGCTATAATTACCTCACAATGTTTTTCCATCACCGGAAGTTCAAGGTCATTGTTGGGGTTTGAACCCACGCCCGTCGTGTGAAATGACCGCGCTAACCACTATCATCGCTGCAAAGCATACATACATATCGTGATCACCACAACTAACAGATGCAATTGACGTAACAGATGATTTCACGTTCAACATTTGCTAAAATAGCACCATTGTTTCACGTGCAATAAGAATTAAAGTAAAGTCAGGTCGCGTGTAATAGTTTGTCCGTTGGTAAATAATAGTCGTTGATATTGTCGCTGGATATAAACCTGCTACTAAACGACTTGGATCCTCGCCCGGTATTTTGGTACAATAAAGCCGGAAAAGCGAGTGCGATTTATAATTTGCGTACAGTGATACAAATGTACCACGTAACTGATAGATGACGTGATCTAGACACTTACTTTGTCCTGCTCAACTGCAGTGTTTTTTATTTGTTTTTTTTTTATAAACTGCCCCACTGCTGGACGCGGGTAGCGTTGCCAGGCGTCCGGATAAAGCTGGACATAGTCAGGATTTTTTATTGCGTGTCCGGTTTGGCGACCTGGCAACCCTAGGCGCGGGTCTCTTCTGATTGTGAGAAGGATACGCCCATAGTCCACCACGCTGGTCAAGTGCCTTATTAAATACTCTACAGAAAATAGATACTCTTTATTGCTTACACCAAAGATTTATATAGACAATATACAAAAGAATAAAATAATACTTGTAAAATTGCTAAATAAAATATCGTCGGAAATTTATCCATATAGCCTCAAACTAAGCAAAACTATGGGAACCAGATAACTGATAGAATATTTTCAATTTTTGATGATGATTGATAATTTTGATGATAGCGAAGGCAGCAGGAGGGAATGTGGGCGGAGACACGAGCGAGCCGATCTCCTAAATCAGTGTGCTTCATCTTGGACCACATCGAACCCTTGCCTACATCTCATGAAACAAATGAGCTAACAGGAAAGTCAAAGGATACAGTCACTAAAGGTATTATTGTCTGTCGTACTGACAGACTGAAGCGTAGACGTCGTTATGGGATCCTATTTTTCAACCCTGGAGTACGGAACCCTAAAAAGTTTTCGCATAAAACTCGGGAAACTTTTTTTTGTTATTCGACCTTCATTTTTCTTTTCACCCTTAATTAACGGTCACTGGATGTTTTCTTTTACACAGAATTTAATTATGTAATCAAAAATGTTGGTTCTCATTTATTTTATTCAAATTACACTCGCCTTAAAAGTGCGGCCGAAATATAAATAATGTTAAAACATTCACCTTAATTAATTATACACTCGACGTTTTCCACATGTTAATGTTATGTATGCGTAATATCTGGTTTATTTTTAAAACTACGCGATTTATTTTAAACCTGGTTGGTTTGTAAAAAGTGTTATAGTTATGTTGATATGGCTTGTAGTCCATTGAAATGTTACATTTTTTAGGCCTCTTGAATTAAGGAAGAAATAGAAGCTCAAACAACTATAAGTTGAGGCTGTTAAAACACCCAAATCAGCTAGCGGGCCAGCTCACTATTCCCGAAACCATACGTCGACTTAAAAAGCGGCGAGACATTTTCGACAACTAGATGGTCTAAAATCCAGCTAGTGATGAAGAAAGGGCTGGCTCCGATGGGGGCAGCGTCCTAACCGACTAAGCAAAACTTCACCTCATCTGCTTATAGTCTAAAAGACTGATTGCAAATTATAAATAACAAAAAAAAAAAGGTAAAACTTTAAAACTTTACTATTATATTTCTCGTAAACGAACATAGAAAATATAAAAGAATGAATATAAGTCAAAATACTTCGCAAGGTACGTAATTAAATTAACCACAACTAGGAGTGAAACGTGCGTGACTCTTTTTATCGTTCCAACTAAAAATAAACGAATTATCCGTGATTTGTAACTTGTACCATCGTTTAAAAAAATCGTATAAATTCGCGTGTGTCGTCCATTACTGTTTTTACGTTTTCAACTAGTGTTAAATATTTACCTTAAACATTTAGTTTCTGTATATTTTGACTTGCGATTTTAAGCCAAACTTAGAATGAGTTACATTACAATAAAACTGGTATACTGTAGGTATGGTGGTAGATTTCATTAGAAGGACACGTCTAGGTAGGTACCACCGCAGTATTAGTTATTCTGCCACTGAGCAGTAGTGTGTAAACATTCAATGGTTTCCATAGTTAGATAGAAACTCTTTATTGTAATGTGCACACCAAAAATAAATAAATAAATATCGTAGGACATTACACACATCGCCATCTGACCTTAAACTAAGCAAAGCTTGTACTATGGAAGTTAGATAACTGATAGAATACTTAAATGCTTTTGTAAATACATACTTTTAATAAATACAAAACACCCAGACACATAACAAACATTTGTTTATGCCACAATTTACTTGGTGGTAGATCTCCTTAGCAGGAGGTCATCTAGGTAGGTACCACCGCAGTACCAGATATTCTGCCGCCAAGCAGTAGTGTGTAAACATTACTGTGTTCCGGTTTGAAGGGTACTGCAGCTAGCGAAATTACTGGGCTGTTGAGACTAACCATCGAAAGTCTCAAAGTAATGAGCACCAAAGCAGTGATGCCCTGGACTTTGTTTTGTTACTCAGAGTTCTGTGTATCACTGCAATGGTCATGGACAAGCGTTATCTCTTACCATCAGGAGAGCGTCTCGATCGTCTCATTATTTTTCACATAAAAAAAAAAACAAAGTTTGTCCTGTGTGGGAATCGAACCCGCGCCCTACAGCTCTTGGAGCAGACATGATACCAATGAACCAACAGGGCTGTCAATAGAAAAAAAGTACAGAAAATAAATGAATCGTGCTAGTGCCGCAAGTAGCGGCTTTATCGCTAAGAGAGATCTTTTCCAGGCAAACAAGAATAGAAAACACGAAACAAATTAAGAACAGACAGGAACTGTTATAACACTAAAATCGATTTATTCCGTAAATTTTGGGTAAAATTGAAATACCGAGAATCAAACTAGGGATACATCCCACTAACATTATAAATGTGAAAGTTTGGATGGATGAATGTTTGTTACTCTTTCATGCAAAAACTACTGAACGGATTTGGATGAAATTTTGTATGGAGGTAGCTGAGACCCTAGTTTAGCACATATGCTTTTTAACCGGAAAACATGTAGCGGGTAACACCGCGGGGCGCAGCTAGTTATAACTAAAATATTGTATAGCCATGTATGTGACGGCACATCATGACAACGCACATTATAAAAACGATCCGATGTAATACCCGGTGGAATTCATCATCATGACAAATGGAATGGCTCTGTATAGGTTCGTATTCATTTCAAAGTGGAATATTGATACGGTTTGTCACGGAATATCATTTGTGATGGATGTCGTGTATGCAGTTGAATATGTGAAAGAATAATGAATCCAATTTACAAGTAACGCGATCGGTAGAAAGGTTATGCGATGTGAGTTCCAAGTATCCGTTTGTGCTTTACCATCTTCGACCACACCGTCACTTAAGATCAGGTGAGCAGTGGTCAACACCTTGCTTGTCTAACATTAAAAAATAAACTGAAGTAAAATATTTCCTGGAACTGAATACTGTCATTAAGGTGGATCGATTTCCATACAAATATGTTTTTCCATTTATGGACAAATGGAGCATAATTTTACAGTGAAATCACAGCTACTGGCATTTATTTTGGTTTTTATTTGCGGTAAATCACAATTGCTTGTTTGCGGTAAATCAATTTTTTGAATAAAACAGCAGATTATGTCAATAATCTACTGTTTTATTCATAAAACAGCAGATTATGTCAATAATCTACTGTTTTAATCATAAAACAGCAGATTATGTCAATAATCTACTGTTTTATTCATAAATTTGATTTACCGCAAACAAGCAATTGTGATTTACTGCAAATAAAAACCAAAATAAATGCCAGTAGCTGTGATTTCACTGTAAAATTATGCTCCATTTGTTTTTATGCTAATAATCTAATAAGATACATGAAAAAATGAATTAATAATATCGCACCGTCTATGTAGTTGAAATATTTTTACTTGTGAGTGTTGTTTGTAGTTTTTTATTAGTTGTAATATCTAGTGTTAAAAAAAAACTGTCTTTCTTTCTAATTAGTTACCAACGCAATAACTAAATGTTTAACCACGTGTACACATCCGGAAGCCTGCATTAAACCTATTAAAGGTAATGTAACGTAATTAAGGAGGTAGCATACAACGTATTCTGAGTCATCGATCGTACTCGTCTAGAATGAGTCTGAGGATAACGTGACTATATCGGTTGGCGATTGCCGATCAATTGCTATATATAGTCCGACATAATATAGAATAGAATAGAATAATCTTTATTGCCCAAAAAGTTACACGCATGCGATTGATGATTGATGATTTGTAGCGATGATAGCTCAGTGGTTAGCGCGGTAGGTTCGCATGCCGAAGGGCGTGGGTTCAACCCCCAACAATGAGCTTGAGCTGCCGGTGAAGGAAAACATCGTGAGGAAATCATAGCATGGTGGTAGGGTACTTTCTAGTACTCGGCTGGCTAGCTACCACCCTCAAGTTGAAAATCTGCCGCCAAGCATCAAACGGTGTGTTCCGGCAGCCTCACTTGAGAGCCAGTTCCATTCCAGGCTAGGTGTGCTTTACCATCTTCGACCACACCTTCACTTAACATCAGGTGAGCTGTGGTCAAACAACTAGCCTGTCAACCATAAAAAAAAAACGCATAAAAAATTAATTTAACTAAACATTATAAGTGTTCAAAAAGTTCAAAAAACTCTTCAAAATTTTTGCACAATTTTTATTAAGTCGGCTGTATAGGGGCTTCGTCTTTAAAGAATAATAATAAAAATGGCACAAACATTAAAATAAAAAAATAATAATTAAAAATTGTATAAAATTCAATTCATGACGTCAGAAAGAAATTGATAAAATATTTGTATAATCAAAACAAATCATGAGCTAATTATATTCATTGTTTAAACTTAATTCATAATCTCTGTAGTCATTGTTTAAAAATTCTGTTATTTTATAAATTGATTTAGATAGCAGCAGTTTTTTGACATTTTCTCGGAATTTTCCTTCAGTCTCAATTTTCTGGTAATTTATTATACAATTTCTGTTCCATCAGCTTAGTTAGGCACATAGTTCGTAGTCTACGATTTAGAGTAGGTATTTGTACTGTGCGCCTATATTTTGTACGATCCCATAGAGTCTAATTTATCTATCCATACTATTATAAAGAGGAAAGATTTGATTGTTTGTTTGTTTGTATTGAATAGGCTCCGAAACTACTGGACCGATCTTAATAATTCTTCCATTATTAGAATGCTATATTATCCGTGATGGACGTAGGATATATTTTATTTAAAAAACAATTAGGGATCTGTATGGAAAATTCAATAATGTAACCCAAGCTGTGAAAAATTTGAAAAAATCCTTTATTTAGCATGCGCAGCGATAACTGTTGACAATAGAGTGACGTTTTATAGAGCAAGTTGACAGCTACAAATAAGTCCACAATATCATATGTCTTACTCTTACAGTTGTTATCTATATCTTAAAAAGAGGAAAGATTTATTTTTTTGTTTATTTGTGTTGAATAGGCTCCGAAACAACTGGATCGATAAATTTATATTGTTAATCGATTTTTGTTTTCCCGTGCGAGGCCGGAGCGAGCTGCTACTTTATTATAAATGTGAAAGTTTGGATGGATGTTTGTTACTTTTTCACGCAAAAACTACTAGACGGATTTGGTATGGAGGTAGCTGAGACCCTGGATTAGAACATAGCCACAAAACACCGCGGGGCGCAGCTAGTAATATATTTATAACTCGTGATGTTGACAGCAATGTCTGTTACTTATAGGCCATATTTTCATTTGCCTCTGATTTCCTAGCCTGTGACGATGCGTCACCGTCTGGCGTCGCGCCGTCTACATTTCGTCTGAAGGCCCCCGGCAACCTCCGTCGGTAATTACTGGTATACGGTCGAGGTAATTAATGAGAATTCCACGTCGTAAAATTGAAATTAATACGTGATTACCTAATTAATTATGTTCAGTGTTATTTAAATTACTAACATTGAAGGCTGATTAAATTCTAATTGTAACGAAATACCTAATCGTCTGATTATATAATAATTTATAAGTTTTTTACTTGGTGGTAGATTTCCATAGTAGAAGGTGGTCTGGATAGGTACCACCGCGGTACCAGATTATTTGCCGCGAAGCAGTAGTGTGTAACTTTATTGAAGGGTATACAGAAGAAGGGTTACAGAGCTGTAATGATGGTTAGTCTCTACGGTCCTGTAATTTCGTTAGCTGCAGTACCATTCAAACCGGAACACAGTAATGTTTACACACAACTGCTTGGCGGTAAAATATCTGTATGTATGGTGTAATTTCTATTATCTCTGTTCGAAATCATGGCATTTCAATTCCATCTTTCTAATCCCATTGGCTGATATAATACCTAAAAAAGTATTTTTGTATTCTATCAGTTATCTGACTTCCATCACACAAGCTCTGCTTAGTTTGGGGCCAGATGGCGCTGTGTGTAAAGTCCTACGATATTTATTTATTTATTTATTGAATTGTTCTCGTTATGCCGTCTGCTACAGTCTGATGAGTAGTAGGATGAATTAAGAAGGGATCATAAAGTAGAAACGCGTTTGAGGTTTCAGTCATAGTCATAACTCAGCTGGATTGGAGTTCGGGGAGAGTTTTCTCAAAGATTTATTTTCCCCTCTACGGGGTCATAAAGTTTGGAAACTCGAGAAACAATTGAAGTTTTTTTGGATATATTACTTTGTGGTGTCAATAATGTCGATTCGTAGAATCAGCCTTATTATTATAAACTATCTCACTACCGGGGGCAGACCTCTTTTTATTGTACATAAGGGAAAAGCCATATTTTACCACTTTGGATTGACACATAGGCTACTCTTTATCCCGAAAACATGTAGCGGGTCACACCGCGGGGCGCAGCTAGGTAATGAATACGACCCAAGAACAACAACAACAAACAGGGCAAGCTAAATAAAGCTGTTAACCTTCTGATTGGCAGTCAGACAGTCTCACAACGAGAGACTGCCGTAGCTTATGTATTGTATTGCATATCACATAAAACGCTGTTAAAACCAAAGTGAAAACGTTAAAACCAATATTCAGCTATCCATCATTGGAAAATTGTCTGTCATTGGGAAACTAATCAGTAATCGTGAATCGAGACAAATACTTCCTGTCACTCCTCGAGTTGATTGCTGCCGTCAAGCCTCGGAACAAACGAGGCTCGACACCACCGGATCAAGTCGCGGTGACAGCTGCTTCCCGTTGATTGACAATAACATCTTTGTACGATAACGCAACATAATTACTTGGAAACAAGCTAGTTTCAACTGATTAACGGCGTTTTTTTAGTTTCTTCTAGGCAAGTGTACTCCACCGTAGACCGCATCTTCGCTTAATATCAGGCGGGATGGCGGTCAAACGCAAGCCTATCTATTATAAAAAAATAAAACAAAAAAATTGACAAATTTTAGCTACAGTGATAGTTTCCATTTTTCCAAACTACAATTTTGGCGTTTTGAATTTCTTTTAGATCAACTTGTTCCATCCTCACCCGTATTATAGCTTTCTAACAGATGAGGTGAGGGCCAAAATATGTTTAAAAATACTTCATATAAAATGGAAGATTACATGTATAAAAATATTCAATTATTATGTACCTAGATTAATTAAGAATTTTGCAAGATGATACAATAAAATTGATTCGTTAAAACTTTTTTTTAACCATAACTAACGTCACGTATCATTTAAGCTGTAGGTACGTAATAGTGTGTTTGATCCTAATTCACTCAGTAATTTATTGTTTACCTGCTAGTTTTCCGAGAATTGCTATGTCGATTCCTGTGATTGACATAGGCCACATTTTCGTTATTTTTAGTACTTCTTTGAAGCAAAACGTCTTAAAATATTATTGCTTGTATAAATATAAAACAAGTCCATTAGATACTATCAAACCTACATAAATATATGCTAATGGGCTTTATACATATAAGATAAGATAAGAAGAAAAGGAGCTTATGAGCTTCTTTTGTTATCTGTGCTTTTTTTTCTATTCTGGTGTGCACTATAAAGAGTATATATCTATCTATCTATATGTATAATATGATACAAGTTATGAAATTGGGCGTAGTGAATGTATTTTTTTTTAATACTTGCATGCTTCCACAACAAAATTAGTGCATAAGTACCTAGGCATTAGACCACAATATTCTTTGTTTACCTGAAGGATAAACATCGTTATTTTTTTTCTATAATTGCATCCCGTTCTATTGTTAGAAAAAAGAAACAAAAATTACATGTCAATATTATACTCCTAAAGAATAACGATAATCGATTTGCAAATCAAACAGATTTTTAAATACAGGTTATTTAAGTGTCAACAATTCTAGAGAAACGACCAGTTAATGAACCCAGCTCTAGTTGCATAATCTCGATTGTCAATAGATCTTTCTGTGTATCGATTAAACAGTCGATACAACACTATAACAAGCAACACTTAGCGGTTGTCGGCGGACGGTTAGTGTAACGCAATTACGATCGATTGTTGCCGTTTCACACGATGTCATTGTCTTTTTAATCGATTCTGTTATATAATTTTTTATTTTTTGTTGCTGTGTTTACGCGTTGCTATGTCATCTTTAGGACTGCAAAACGTTTTTTTTATGCTTGGACGAGCTTGGTGTTTCACCACAGCTAGAAGTTTATTTAATTAATAAAAAAAAAACGGCTAAAAGCCAGTTACATTAAATTATAAGTCAAATTCATTTACATTAAATTAATAGACAATTATACAAGACAAATAAAATTATAGTCAATATAGGAATGTTAAAATAACAATGACACAATTAAAAATAAAATTAAATTACAATTATTGGTTCTGCATTCTCCTCACAATATGCCAAACATGCAGACATCAAACACAAGAAGAAAAAGTTGTAGAAGATGGTAAAAACACCTAGCCTGGACTGGAAATGACTCTCAAGTGAGGCTGCCGGAAAACACTGTTAGGTGTTAGGCGACAGATTTTCAACTTGAAGGTTGGTTGCTGGCCAGTCGAGTACCAGAAAGTACCCTACCTCTAGGCTATGGTTTCCACACGATGTTAATAACATGTACCTACTTAGTTAACACTACACTGTACTTACTTTAACTTTTTGTACTTGTGTACTTAGTTGTGTTTGTCTCTGTTCGTTTTTGTTTGTTGTGTGTTTTCATGTTGCAGAATAAAATCTTTTTCTTTCTTTATTTATTTTTAAACTGCTGCTATATGTAGCAGTGGCAGCACTAGTGGCAAGTACTTAACTCAACTTAGGAATCTCCACAAAGTTCTACCAAGACAGAGAATGGTTTATTCAGTAAAAGCCCACTATCGCGCCATTCCTTCCCACGCCTCTGGTAATGGGGGAGCCGAAGCACGTGTCGCACTGTATTTTACTTTCAAGCTCTATCCCTCGCTTCAATGTGATCAACCCACGCACTCTTTCCGTGCAACTCTAAATGTTCATGACAGTGTCGTAAAAAAGAGTGTTTCATTGTTTTTATGTGATCTTTTTTTTCTTCAAAATACCTTGCTGCCCTTCAGGCTTTCCACATTTTATTGACAAGGAAAGTTTTCATCAACCTCACAATATCATTAGTAACTGTAGATCTGCAAGCCATTACCTTTTTTTAAATATTTGATGAGCTAGGTAGTTGACCAAAGCTCACCTAATGTTAATGGAAAGTGTGGTTGAAGGCTACTTAGTGGTGTACATCTCCTTAGCAGGAAGTGCCACCGCAGTACCAGATATTCTGGCACCAAGCAGTAGTGTGTAAACATTACCGTAATCCGGTTCGAAAATGCTGCAGCTAGCGAAATTAAGACTGCTGAGACTAATCATCCAATGTCTCAAAGTAATGAGCGCCAAATTAGCGTTGCCCTGGACCTTGTTTTGTTACTCAAAGTTCTGTGTATCGCTGCAATGGTCATGAATAGGCGTTGTCTTACCATCAGGAGAACGTCTAGTTCGTCTCAATACTTTTACATGATAGATGGTAAAGCACACCTAGCCTGGAATGGAACTGTGTCTCAAGTGAGACTGCCGGAAATAATTGGTTATTGGTTTGTTTCGGTATCTTAATTTGGTTAGTTTGGCGTGTAATCATGAGGGCCGATTACACTAGTTTGTTTTCACATCAAAACTATAAGGCATGTAATGTTGACAGCCCAGTATGTTTGCTTCCAGAGCCGAAGGACGTGGGTTCGATTCCCACCCAGCACAAACAGTTTGTGGTGCAAATGTTTGTTCTGTGTCTGGGTGTCCTGTATATATTATATTTACAAAAAAATAGTATTTAAGTATTCTATCAGTTACCTGACTTACATAGTACGATCTTTGCTTAGTTTGGGGTCAGATGGCGCTGTGTACGACATTTATTTATGTAAAAGAAATACCGACGTGCATCAAATCCCAAAACCGCATACAACTTCCCATACCTAAACTGCTAAACCTAGTTCTAGAAATTCGATCGTTCGATTCGATCGATTCGATTCGATTCGATTCGATTCGATTCGATTCGTTCTACAAGCCCGGATTTATATTGGACCTGCGCCAAATACGTAATGCAAGTCTAATAGCTTCATCTCTCGCTTGTGTCCTATGTCATCTAGAATTCTATGACTGACGGACGGACACGACGTATCATTAGTGAAAGGAAATATTGTTCAGCGTGTGACATGAATCATAAATACGTTTGTTTTATTTTATACTAGCGGACGCCTCGCGGTTTCACTCGCGTAGTTCCCGTTCCCGTGCGAATACAGGGATAAAAAGTAGCCTATGTTAGCCGGGGTGTAGCTTCCCAACGGTTAAAGAATTTTTGAAATAGGTCCAGTAGTTTCGGAGCCTATTCAATACAAAACAAAAAATCAAATCTTTCCTCTTCATAATTAGTGTAGATGTAGACTGGCTGCGCCACACGGTGTTGCCCACAGCCCCCACGTGAACATAACATTTTTTCGGGATAAAAAATATCCTATCCATAGAGGTCGCCACACGTACAATAAAAAAATCTCATAACGTAGCCGCTACTAAAATTTTAATCATCTACGGCTATGAAAAATACCAATTACAATAAAATTAAAACTCTTATGCGCTTTCAAAAATAAGGAAGTATAGCGCCTATAAGTATTTTATAGCCACGTTTCTCCGGCCCTCGGTCCAATAAAATGCACATAAAACGACTTTGCCGGCCATTGTTTCCACCGAGAGCTGCCCAGTCGATCCGACATGAAGCATTCAGGTTTATACCCCCATTAATCACGCCTTTGGCTTTCGAAACTTTCAAAGTTCGCTCATTTCATCCGTTTGGATATTATGGGATTGGATCACGGTTTCAAAACTATTCACGTTGATGTGAGTTTGAAATATTGGATCGAACATAATGGAGAATTGGATGGAAATGTGTTATGTATATGCAGCATGAAACACACACTCGCAAACTTTTGTCTATATAATATTTAGTGTAATTGAATTTCATCTAAATCTATTCAACTGTCACGATATTGAGTGGCAAATAACATACACATACTCTTGCCGTGCGTTCACACAGAATTGATCGTAAAACATTTCGATTAGACCTGACGAATCCTAATAAAATGTCGACAAAAAAACTCGCGTAATACACGAAATTGTCATCGTAAAGTTTTTCAATACATTACCAAACTTTGCCCGGTAAAAAGTTGAATTACGTCCTAATTTTCGAAATATAACCGCGTCCTTTAATTAAATCTGCGCTGAGCGCTTCCGGGCGGTGGCTTCGCGAAAACTTTACGGCGAGCTTTCCTGAAATATTGCGCGAAATGGTAACTTGGGTACGAAAGGGTTGCGAGGAATTTTAAAATTTAAATTCCGCGGAGCGGTGTCGCTCGGGTAAACCCGGGTGAGTCGGTGAATATGTTTAACACACACATACACACACGTGTTGTACACACGGTTGAATCTATTCAGGGGCTCTGCGACGTGTTGTGGCGGTGAAAAGCATTGTAATAGGGGGAAAGGTTGTATAACAAAATTGCGGTTAAGAATTACATAAATTTTCCACGCGTTTTTACCCAGCTTCTATACTGCGTGGGCGCCCTGACGATCGTTAGCACTGATGATTTCAATCAAAATTTTATATGTACCCTTGTATGTTAACACTTTTGAAACACTGGTTGTGTTTATTGCGTGTGATGTGGCTTTTTTAATCAACATATACTTTTCTCCACTTTTGTTTGTTAAAATTCTTCTTTTCTTTTTTAAAACGCATTGCACAGAAATTTGACTGAAAAAAATCGGAAAACTGACAAGAGGTTTTCAAGAGCAATGTTAAACTGAATTTCCCGATGACATACCTGCTGAGTTTATAAACTTCTATCTTTTCATTTATACATAAGATTAATATGTAGATATATATAAATGGAACGTCTATAAGTATTGGGTTTTGGTATTTAGCTATGTATGTTTTTATAAGTATATGTGTATAATGTATTTACTCTTTGTATTGACTGGAAGAGATCTCTACTAGCAATACAACCGCCAGTTGTTCGGCTTATGTTAAGTTTTTTATGATTTATCTTTGTTTGTAATTGGTATGAACAATAAAGAGTTATCTTATATTTTCATCTGAATTCAAACTAAAAGTTTGAAAGCAAAGGAATTTGCAAGTAACTAAATAATCTATATTCAAGTAATATCCTTTTTATCTAAGAAAACCTTAACCGATTACGTGACCGACGCGGTGTAAAAACGCTAAACAGTTTTAAAATGGAAATGGGTTTCTCTTACAGCAACGATATCTAAGATCGAGAGCGTAAATTGTTCGCTTTTACTTCACGTTCATGGTTATTTTTTTTATGGCTGACAGGCTAGGTGTTTGACCACAGCTCACCTGATGTTAAGTGACGGCATGGTCGAAGATGGTAAATACACCTGGCCTGGAATGGAACTGGCTTTCAAATGAGGCTGCCGGAACACCGTTAGATGTTTATGAGGAAACCATAGTCTGGTGATGCTATGGTTTTCTCACGATGTTTTTCTTCACCGGCTAGCTCAAGCTCTTTGTTGGCATAATACATACAGTACACCCAGATACACAAGAAAAATCTACGTTCGTCACACAAATGTTTGTCCTTATTGGGAATCGAGCTAACAGGGCAAGGCAGAAGATGAATTAGTTCGATACAAATCAAAACATAATAATTATGGATGTTTAAATGTTATTTATACTGAAGCAATAAATTAGAAGGACATATATTCAGTGGCGGTACCAATCTTGTACGACCCTCATGCGCTTCACCTTCTTCTGGAGCTGCAGCATGCCATATAACAGAGCTTCGGCAGTTGGCGGGCATCCAGGAACGTAAATATCGACCTGGAAAATATACATTTTCTTTTTTATCTGTATAATTTTTGGTGCAGACAATAAAGAGTTAATGATGATTTTTGAGAAAATACGTTTTGATGACCAGTTGCTCAATAGCTAGACGGATAAGGGTAACAAACAGACATGGCTCCACATTTGTTATCTGGTTTGATGACATTATTCAAGATATTTATTGCTTCCATATAGTACATATTGTAAATGCAATGCAGTATAAATGGTACATAGTCAAATATGGACTCTGTCGGGCGCAGCAACGTTAATTAATTTTTATTAATAGACTAGAATATATAACTTTATTATACACCAAAACAAATCACAACAACATACAAATATGAAACATAAAAAAAAAGAAGAGATGGTGAACATAACAAAACAATATAATACATATTTGGTGTATAAAGGCGGCCTTATCGCCTAGAGCGATTTCTTCCAGACAACGTTTGGATGGAAAGAAAAGCAGAAATAAATATTAGGTTGGTGTATAAAAAAAAATGAACCATACAATAAACGTATATACATATAAATTAACTGTATGTAGATAAAATAATTATACTAATTGACATTGTTATTAATAAATTCCATCATCATGTAAAAAAAAACATTATATAATACTAAATAAACTAAATATAGATTAGCATGCTGATAATTGATTTATTGATTAATGTGAAAATTTACTATTTATTTTTTATAGTTTTAATAGAAGACAAATTTGGTTAGCATTACGTCTATTTTAAATAAATAAATAAATACCGTAGGACTTTACATACATACAGCGCCATCTGGCCCCAAACTAAGCAGAGCTTGTGTGATGGAAGTCAGATAACTGATAGAATACATAAATACTTTTTTTTGTAAACTTATAATACATACAGAACACCCACACAGAACAAACATTTGTTTATTCACAAAATGTTTGCCCTGAGTGGGAATCGAACCCACGCCCTACAGCTCTCGAGGCAGATATACTACCAATGAGCCAACGGGGCTGTTTTAAATTCCTTTTTCACATTGCTGACTTAAGTAGTTTACTAGCAGTGATATAAAAACGTAATAAGTGTCCGATAACGTTTTCAAACCACAAATGAGCTTTGGAACGGTGTCTGGATTTTGTGTCGCGGTCGTCGACTTGGCGCCCCGAATTAGTAGCGATTTCACACTTCAGTCATTACACTAACGCGTTGGGGTTGAAAAAGGTAAAAAACAAATTGTATTTTCAACGGTTGAATGGAATGAACCACTTGCACGCGTTCACAATTATCTTTGGTAAGAATAAACGTAACAAGCACTTTATTCTTAATGAATGAATTTAATTAAGAACATGCCATTAGCCATCAGATGAGCCGGTGGTCTTGACTTAAATCACACTAATATTATAAATGTGAAAGTTTGGATGGATGGATGGATGTTTGTTACGCAAAAACTACTGTTAAAGTCCGACCATGTTATCACATAAGTGACAGTAATGTCTTCGCTGATAATAAAGTTTCTTTAAACCTAACCTGGTTTACGTTAGGTTTACTGAATGGATTTTGATGAAATTTGGTATGGAGGTAGCTGGCACCCTGGATTAACACATAGGCTACTCTTTTCCCGAAAACATGTACCGGGTAACACCGCGTTGCGCAGCTAGTAAAGTAAAAAGGAACACATTGTGCTGAAATCTACATATCGATACTTTGGAGACGAAAAAGGTCGTAAATGTAACTTTTGGCGAAAATTACTTAATAATGCAGTTTTGTTCAGAATTTAACGCTCTATCCATCTGTATTTAGTTAGTTTCAAAAAACTGGACGGAACACGGACTGGCAAGCGCAGAGTAAAAGTCACACCCACAAGGTGAAAAGACCACAGGAATGCGTTGGATGCGGGCCGCTTCCAACCGTTTTATAGCGATGATAGCCAAGTGGTTAGCGCGGTCGGTTCGCATGCCGAAGGGTGTGGGTTCAAACTCCAACAACGAGCTTGAGCTGCCGGTGAAGGAACACATCGTTAGGAAACCATAGCATGGTGGTAAGGTACTTCCTAGTACTCGGCTGGCTAGCTACCACACTCAAGTAGAAAATCTGCCGCCAATCATCTAACAGTGTGTTCCGGCAGCCTCACTTGAGAGCCAATTCCATTTCAGGCTAGGTGTGCTTTACCATCTTCGACCAAACCGTCACTTAACATCAGGTGAGCTGTGGTCAACCATCTAGAGAGTCAATGGGGGAGGTCTATGTCCAGCAGTGGACGTCCTACGACTGAGCTAATGATGATGACATATTTACTGGTACTATCCGGTCACATCCTCGAACAGTAGAATACGTATAGTGGTAATATCCTCCGCCGTTAGCGCAGCTGCCCATAGAGACCACCCACTTGGGATCCGGCATCATGTCGTATGTCTTCCTGAAGATGGGCGCCATTTTGTTGGTGACCGTTCCTGCCACGATGATCACGTCTGTCTGTCGGGGAGTGCCACGGAACACCATACCGTACCGGTCCATGTCGTATCTAGGGAACAACATCATAAACGAACCAGAAGGGAAATACATATCAACAAATAGACAGAGACTCTGTCTATATATATATCTCTATATATATATAAGTCTATATATATAAGTCTATATATATATATACATATATATATATATATATATATATATATATATATATATATATAGACAGAGTGATTTAAAAGGAAGGTTTAATATAATACATGCATATGCGCCGCATTAGTATCCACATAGCACCTGTGCAAAGCCGGGGAGGATCGCTAGTATAGGTATATACACAAAACTCACAATGAATTCGCCGTAAATGATTTGACTTTCATTTTTAGACTTGTATGCTCACTTGAATGAGCCGTATGAATCAACGTTGTTTAGTACTCCACAAAAACAAGAATTTTTTTACAAAACACAATATGAAATTGATTTAATCAAAATTATTCATGTCACGAATTAAATCATCTAATCACGAACAATCACGCAGATTGGTAGGCCGTTTTGCACGCTAAGTAGGTACAATGTACATACAATATTTTTTATGTTCCCGAACTCCCCATTTTTTTTTTTTTAATGGTTGACAGGCTAAGTGTTTAACCACAGCTCACCTGATGTTAAGTGAAGGTGTGGTCGAAGATGGTAAATCACACCTAGTCTGGAATGGAACTGGCTCTCAGGTGAAAAAGAGTGAAAGAGACAAAGAAAGAAAAGAAAGTTGAAAGAGAGTGAAGGTAGCTCAGTTATAAATGTTTTATTGACATTTAATCATCATCATCGTCATCATCATCAGCCTTTTGTAGTCCACTGCTGGACATAGGCCTCTCCCAAGACACGCCACTCAGCCCGATCTTCGGCTTTTCGCTTCCATCCACCGCCAGCTGTCCTACGTATAACGTTCACTCCATCGAGTCTCTAGGCGTCCTACGCTACGTTTGCCAAATCGCGGTCTCCACTCTAGAACACGTCTACCCCAGCGGTTATCGGTTCTGCGACAAATATGTCCAGCCCATTGCCACTTCAGCTTACTAATACGCTGAGCTATGTCTGTTACTTTAGTTCTCTGGCGAATTACTTCGTTCCGGATACAATCCCTTAGAGAAATACCAAGCATAGCTTTCTCTAAGCATAGACATTTAATCATATTATTGACGTTTAATTATATTAACGTGTGTTATGATTTTGACATTTTTAATATTATTTTTAACATATTTGTATAAAACAAAAACATTTTATAGCTAGTGTCGATGCTCATTGTTGCGACCCTTTATGGTTCCGTCTACCATTAGCCTCACGCAAGTTTCTGTAACGTAAATTGGTAACCTTAGCCGATTTACGTCTATTCATCCAAATGTCATTTGGTTGAGAATGCTAGCTTACGACCTTTGCTCCAATCGTGAGGGTGTCGATAATCTCAGCTCGACTTGCCGAAGAACAAAGGCATTGTCGAGGGCTCTGCGTTTTTCCGATAAAGAAACCTTTGACTCACGTTACACAAAGGCACGCAAAATTATAATATGGACTTTTCGCATATCAACAACGAGTTGAATCACGCGTTTCGTCGCTCATTGAATTTCAAATGCAAAATGTTTATGTAGCAACGTTTTTTCCTCTTAAAACAATGTAGTATTTGCATTTTCAAATATTTTTGCATGATAACGAGAAAGCCAAGCTGTTTTATAGGTATCCATGTATGATTGTTGTTTTGATATGTGCGATGTCGATGTTTATTAATAGCTGTTTGATCCTATTTTCATTGTGCAAACTACTAGACAGTACAACACGCAACAGAGTGACTGTTTTCAGATAAATAAATACAATCTGTGTGCCTTTAAGTTGCAGGACTATTGGATTCTTTTAATTAAGCATGTTCCAATGTAAATAGCATTATTGGTTGATTGCCCTTTTGGTAGCTCTCCTTCTTGAGTTGATGGACAAGGATTCGATTCCCATTCAGGACAAACATTTATGTAATGATCATTATTAAGTATTCTATCAATATCTAAGTGACATATTGTTTAATATTTACATTAGGTGAGATGGCGGTTACTGCTATTCAGGCCCAATCCTTTTCGTGAGCGACCTCATCTTTCCACCGTCTTCTAGGCCTGCTTGGTTTTTAACCTCCGGGACCCAGTCCGTGTTGGTTTTCGCTCATAGCTCCGCTGGCATTCGGCAGACGTGTCCATCCCAGTCCCATTTGTGTATGGCAGATTTTTGAGTTATGTCAATGATCTGGGGTTTGGAGCTTACCTGGGCGCAGCGTAGTGCATCATCTCCAATGCACAGCAAGCTAATCCGAATGTTAATGGCCATAGGGAATTCGACCGGCCCCAGTTGAGTACGTCATCCAGTCGAGCCACCACCCATTCTCCTTTGGTCTGTGAAAATATGTTTATTTTTATAAAAAAATGAACTGATGAACTAATAGAAAATGGATCGGTAGTTCAATTCTATGGGCTAGAGGGCTTGCAGTACTTATGCTGTACTGCACTACAGATGAGCAGTTCAAAATCAAGTCAAAAATGCGGAAAAGAAATACTGACTAAATCGTTTAATTATATGAAATAAAAAACTATGATTCGAGAACCAATATTTTTATTTTTTTTAATTGACTGACTAGCTTTGTCCGCAGCTCATCTGAAGTTTAGTGACGGTATGGTCGAAAATGGTACATGGTTACACCTAGCCAAATTATTACATAAATGTCACACTTCAATATACACACCTAAATTATTTTTGTATAAGTAAAAAAAAAAAAACAATACCTAGTCAATTAGACATTTTTTAAGATAAACATCAAATACTTTTTTTTTTTCAATTAAAAATTACTGCTTGCTTTCTTAATTACTTGCAGTGTTTGATAACTCCATTTTTTAATGAAGCTGATGGCATATTATCAAGGAAATCTTAGTCACGTAAACAAACAATTATATAAAGGTATATATAAATATTTGTTATTTTTGGCAATCAAACTGATCGAGTCTGTTCGCTTTTGATTTGAAAAACTCCCACCATAATAATTTACGTATAGCAAAATCCAAACGCCTCGATACTCTATAAATTCCTAGCTAAAAATAAACCGATGATAGGTACGAGCTTGTATTTAAATTACAATACAATCACCAGTATCTGAATCATCAGAAACTCCTCTATTTCTCACCTAAATCGTACCGGAATAAAATTGTGTAGAGTACAGTAGAAAACATTACAGTTTTTTTTGCGTCATACGTTGATTCTATCAATGAATATAATTTTTTTATTGATGCCTCAATGTTCCTTACTTTAAGTTCATACTAAACAGAGGAATATTTATTGATTAATAAATATATCGAGTGTAGTATCTGTAGAACGACACTGCTTTTAACTATTATTGAAGAAAATCTCTTTATTCATATTATCATTTCTTTTCTATTTGATAACTGGATGTAAGCATCTTCTACAGGTCTGATCGAGTTGAAAACTAGTTTTCTGTTGCCAGAATTTTATTTTAATTCATACTTCTAAATAGTTTCGCGTTTTACTACACCCTGCCTGATGTTAAGCAGTATTGCGGTCTAAGATTACAAGCAGCACGGTTACCTAGAAGAATCTTATTAACTCTAGATTTGAAGACACCCATATTGTACCTAACAGGGAACACAGACTCCGGCAGAGTTCCACAACCTCGCTGTGTAAATAAAAAAATGTGGAATCAAAACGCTTCGTACGTCTATGGGGAATATCCACCATGCATGGATAACGTTTTGGTCGCGTTAGTGTAACCCTTCGACAAATGGAAACAACTCGCACTATACCTGGGGAATAACTGCATTGCTGTTAGTAGGATTGTATATTCTATGTTTCTGTGACGCAAGGGATTCAGTCGTGTGATATATGAGGATACACGGTCGTTACGTTGTTTATCTTCGCGCTCCAGAAACGCTTATAGTGGTCTGGATTGTACAGTTTACGTGTGCGGATATTTTTGGTAAGAATACCAAACCGACGGGCGTGTTTTGTTTTTATGAGGTGATTAAGATGCTGTATTGTTTTTTTTTATGTAATAGTAATGAGATGAAAGATACGCTCTCCTGATGGTAAGAGATAACGTATGTCCATGACTATTGGATCAATACACAGAACTTTTTGATTCCACGTTTTTCATTCGCACGGCGAGGTTGTGGAACTCTCTGCCGGAGTCTGTGTTCCCTGTTAGGTACAATATGGATGTCTTCAAATCTAGAGTAAATAGGTTTCTTCTAGGTAAGCGCGCTCCATCTTAGACCACACTACTGTTTAACATCAGGCAGAGTGTGGTCAGACGCGAACCTATTTTGAATTTAAAAAAAAACTGAGTTGAAAAACAAAGCGGGGCAAACATCGCTGTTCTGGCGCTCATTACTTTGATGGTTAATCTTACAGCCCAGTAATTTTGCCAGCTGCAATACCCTTCAAACCGGAACACAGTAATGTTTACACACTACTGTTTGGTGGCAGAATATCTGGTACTGCGGTGGTACTTAACTAGACGACCAGCTGCTAAAATACCTAACTATAATATATGAAAGTTAAGTTCCATAGCAAAATTATGTTGACCGTTTACTAAATGGATGGTATAGCATACACACAAACATATAAACATGTATTCTTGCGAATAGATTATTTTATTTGATTTAGAGTTAAATTTTTTCGCGATTTCAAAATTTTGCCCATAAATCACAAGCTGTGCACAATAATAGGTAATTATGTATACCTATAATGTCGCGCTTTTAGCTTAGTAGGTACACCCCAAGTTTGCCGTACAACCTGTATAGAGAGCAGGCGATGCGCCGTGCTTTTAGGACGTTGCTTGACTATCGTAGCATAAAAACCATCAATTGCTTGTTGTCTAATTTTTATAATCCTTCTCGAGTAACCCTTAATATAAGCGCTATACTAATATAACGATATCCTCTATTGCTTCCTACGCGGATTACAAAGCCATTAACTTAATGCACTCATAAGCTTACACCTCCATGAAATTCGGTAACAAAAGTAATCTCTTCTCGGGAAGAACCTCTCTCCTTAATGTAGAGATTTCGGTCAATCCAGCTTTGAGTTCGGTTCACAGATCCGAGAGACACTATCTGAGATTAGATATCTACCCAAGTGTTAAGGTTAGCGGCCCAAAGCGGTAGAAATATGTATGCCCCCAATGAAATCTTGAAAGTGATTGGAGAACCCAAAAAGCTTCTGACCAAATTTCTGATTTAGGGTCAGCGCTTTAAATGAAACAAACAAAAGTAGACAATAAAAGTCACTATTAAGTAATCTGTGCTATTGATTAAAGACGAAAATTACTATAAGCAATCTCGCTATTTCGTAAGCTTAACATAAATTCCCTGCTACTGCCAACATGTTAAGTTTGACTTTATAGCTAAGCACTGTTTTTTATACATTTTATAGATTTTTTTTTTCCACCACCGACTGGTTCCTGAGGATTAAACGTCCACCAGACCAGTCTAGAAGACGGTGGAAAGATGAGCTGGATGTTCTTAATAAGGATTAGACCTTAATAGCAGCAAACAAAGAGGCATGGGAAGAAGGAAGAGAGGCCTTTGCTACAAAATAGGCTAAAATAATATATAATAATACATAGTCAGGGGGGGAAATGTAGAAATTTTCACCAATAGATAAGAGTGATTCATAAGGAAGGTTTAGGTACATATATATTTTGTCAAGTTTTTGTGTAAATTGTTTGAAATATAATGATAATTGTCAGCCATCAAAAGTCAAGCCCCTTGGAAACTTTAATTGAAAACGCTGCCTAATCCCTTTAAGATATATAACAAAACAATGCATGGTGGGATATTCCTCTTTTTATAGATACAAATAAGTTACATATATCGACATTTTAAGGATAGCTTTCCACCTTGATGGTACAAACCCAGCGAAGCGGACAGGTACGGCTACGTAACGGCTAGTAATACGCAAGTAGAACAACACCAGCAAGTCTACCCCAATCTCCTGGTCTTTAATTTCCGCTAAATAATCCGGAATAGCTGTCCGTATTACGTCCGCGCTAGCTGAGATTTGCTTGGCAGCCGAAACAACCCTGTGAGGGTCGTTGCCGGTACAGCGCCGGCCTCGTCGAGTTTAATTCCTGCCGTTGTTCCGGTACGGGATAATCCGGGATCGCCGGCGGAATTACGGTCCCTACCCTTCTGGGGCTGTTGTCATTTGCTTGCTTTTAGATTTTTCATTGTTTGCCTGTCTTTGATACCGAAATACAGATTAAACCTTTACGAAATAAATATTAAACTTCCAATGTCCTGCATTTCGAAAGTTATGAGCAAACCTTAAACAGGATCTGAACAAGTAGATGTATATTATGTGTAAAAGTAATGACATGCATAAGACGTTTTCCTGAAGGTAAGAGATAACGTGTGTCCATTGTAGCGATACACAGAACTTTGAGAGTAGCAAAACAAAGTGCAGGGAATCGCTGCATTGGCGCTCATCACTTGATACTTCCTATGGTTAGTATCAACAGCTCTGTAATTTTGCTAGCTGCAGTAACCATCAACACAGTAATGTTTACATACTATTGCTTGGCGGAATAATATCTAATACTGCGGTAGTAGGTACCAACCTAGACGACCTCCTGCTAAGGAGATCTACCACCAAGTAAACTAAAACTGGCTGGAACAGAATTTGTATATGTTTATCGATGTTAGAATAGATTTGCTTTAATGTATCATCATTATTTGTCGTCTGCAGTGTTTTCCCGCTGTTGCTAGTTTTGTATTTATATAGTTACTAGCTGACGCGATAAACGTTATCCTATCTTAGCTTAATCAAACGCGCGAACAGAAATTCTGAAATTTACCAATTTTCTGTGCGACTTCAATTTCAAATTTTTAATTTCCAACTTTTAGTAGCTTGTTACAAATTCAGCAGATCTTTCTAGTTATAATGTAAAAATCTCTCAGCAATATTCTAATTTAATAAGGGAGTAATAGTTGGGCTTCGCAAGATTGTACGTTTAGTCTGGGTCTGTTATATTATTAATGCCAGAATAAAATGCTGATGGCAACATCAGTATGATTTTTCTTTTTAAAATTCAACGGTTTTATAAAATTACTAGAATAGATATTCCACGGTTTTTGTAGCGATGATAGGTCAATAGTTGGCGCGGGCGGTTCACTCGCCGAAGGGTGTAGGCTCAAACCCCAACAATGAGCTATAGCTGCCAGTAAAGAAAAACTGGCTAGCTACCACCCTCAAGTTGATATAATCTGCTGCCAAGCACCTATCTGTGCATATCAGGAGTCTCACTCGAGAGCCATCCCAGACTAGCTTACCATGTTTACCATCTTCGGCCACACCGTTACTTAGCATCAGGTGAGCTGTTGTCAACACCCAGCCTGCCAACCATAAAAAAATGTGCCAGCTCGTCATGTTTCAAAATTGACTACAGCTAACATATCGCAGGTTTAATAAATAAAATAATAAATATCACATCATCAATATACGTATATAGGACATTACACACAGCGCCATCTGACCCCAAACAAAGCTTGTACTATGGAAGTCAGATAACTGATGAACTTAAATGAATAGTTACATTTTTTTTTTGTAAATACATACTTATAATACGTACAGTACACCCAGCCACAGAACAAACATTTGTTTATATCACACTATGTGTGTCCTGGGTGGAAATCGAAACCACGCCCTACAGCTCTTGAAGCAGACATTCTACCAATGAACCAACAGGGCTGTCAGGGCGATTTAGACAATAACATAAATCATTTATCTCTAATGTTACTTTTTGTGCATTTATGTATGTAGGTACGTATACATGTAAGTTCACGTGACATGTATGTAGGTACTACTTATGTTTGAAATTTCATCAAAATAAACTTGAAAAGTATCCATTTAAACAGCTGCTTGCGCATTTGAATATAATTGTGGTAGGTCGTCGAAGACTTAGAAGCATAAAAAAATTGTCACTTCGAATTGATGTTGAACCTAGTTAGGTTCACCTGTAACTTTACCTGTCCCGGATTATGAAAAGGCGAGTAATCCCTTGGCTCGCCCCATTTAAATATTTTCTTTCCATGTGGATTAGCTTTATATGTCTTTCCTTGTCTCGTAGGTGGCGGCGTGCATGCTGGCTCTGTAGCAAGGTTTCGTGACAGGAAAGCAGTAACGAAATTAGTGTTGTGTTCTGTGGTGATTAGAATTTTCAGATTCGATTGTGATCTGTAAAATAAAAATGTCGAAATTATCTCTTAAATAGTATTAAACAAACTCTTAATTGCAGTACCAGATATTCTGCCGCCAAGCAGTAGTGTGAAAACATTACTGTGTTCCGGTTTGAAAGGTACTGCAGCTGGCGAAGTTACTGGGCTGTTGAGACTAACCTTTGAAAGTTTAAAATCAATGAGCGCCAAAGCAGCGATGCCCCGGACTTTGTTTTGCTTCTCAAAGTTCTGTGTATCGCTGCAATGGTCATGGACATGCGTTATCTCTTACCATCAGAAGAGCATCTCGAAACTGACATAAAATAAATATTAAGATGGATTTAATTGAAACCTATAATACAAACGCTAAATAATAAATATAACTAGTATTAAGGTGGTTCGATTTCCATACAAATATTTTTTTGCCATTTATGGACAAATGGAGTATAATTTTACAGTGAAATCACATTTATTGGCATAAAATCAATTTTTTTTGAATAAAACAGTAGATTATGCTAATAATAATCTACTGTTTTATTCAAGCAATTGTGATTTACCGCAAATAAAGACTAAAATAAATGCCAGTAGCTGTGATTACACTGTAAAATTATGCTCCATTTGTCCATAAATGGAAAAATTTATTTGTATGGAAATCGATCTACCTTAAACGCCGAAATTGAATTAAAATCTACACTCGTTCTTACATAATAAGATTCATTCGGTTACTTGTCGTTTATTTACCAAATTTCCTTAAAATACACAACCATTCTGACGTCTTAGAGACTCAATTGTATACAGTTTGATAAGAGAATCTATTGAGGACTATTTGTCGAATGCTCTCAAGGTATTTAGTGTTAATGAAATGGTTTATTTGTACAGAGCTTTCTATACACATTGAACAAAAGGCAACCTATATACGTCGTAAACAGAGTATGTAAAGACAGACGGTAATTTTCAATGCCTAGCTAGCAATGAACGCGATCACAAAACTGGGGCAAAACGAAATTATATTTTAGCCACAAACAAATAACCCTTTACGAATATGCTATTCGCAGACATTCAAAGGGCCCAAATAAATAATTTATACCCAAAAGTTATTTTATATTATAATTGTGATACCTGATATTGAACGCGAATTCACGTGCTGCTCTTAGCATTTCTATACAATTAAATGTTATATGTATTTATTTAATTTGTAATGCTTCTGATTTTATTAATGTTGTTTTTGTTTTCGATTTGCGATAAGTCATAGGTGAAATATTGACAATGCCAAAATTGAAGTTACATATTTCGTTCGGGATTTGAAAGATTGATTAAGGTTTTATTTGGAGTGAACTGAATAGGATTTTTTTTTTGTATCCTACTAATGTTATAAAAATATGAAAGTTTGTATGTTTGTTACTCAGTCACGCAAAAACGACTCAACGGATTTAGATGATATTTGGCACACATATAGTTTACTAGCTTGCGCCCGCGACTTTGTCCGCGTTTACTTAAGAATTCGTAGCGATGACAGCTCAGTGGTTAGCGCGGTAGGTTGGCATGCCGAAGGGCGTGGGTTCAAACCCCAACAATGAGCTTGAGCTGCCGGTGAAGGTAAACATCGTGAGGAAACCATAGCATGGTGGTAGGGTACTTTCTAGTACTCGGCTGGCTAGCTACCACCCTCAAGTTGAAAATCTGCCGCCAAACATCTAACGGTGTGTTCCGGCAGCCTCACTTGAGAGCAGTTTCATTCCAGGCTAGGTGTGCTTTACCATCTTCGACCACGCCTTCACTTAACATCAGGTGAGCTGTGGTCAAACACCTGGCCTGTCAACAATACAAAAAAAAAAAAAAAAATTAGGCTCGTGTAAGAAACTTGCGCTAGTAAATTACCTAGATTAATATAAAGGATACCTTTTATTCCGTAATAATGTTCCGCTAGTCTTCGATAGAATAAACAAAACAAGAAAAACAAACGCATGTGACTGCGACAACTACAATATATCTTAGAAAAATCAATGTGTTGCCTACCTTGAAGAACTATATTCACCCTTCGTTTGAAGCGATCTCAAAGATGTAGGTATAGTTCGTGCGGGTAAACATCGTAACAGTCACGAGCAAAAAGTCTTGCTGCGTTATCGTAGTTTATTGCGGAGGGGAACACCGGCCACCGCCATAACTGTAGTGGGGAATACTGGGATTTCCGTTGTTGGGGTTCGTTTTATTCACTAACTTCAACTTTTTCTTCTGGCTTCTGCGGTGTTGCCACAATTTTGCCAATGTCTGGTAGCAGTATATTTTTCATCTGGCGCATATTGTCCGGTGTTGACCGTGTTCGCAGTTACTTTTTTTTATTGTTTTGTTAGTGTTTAGGTTAGTATTATTGTTTTTTATCTAGACAAAAGGACAAATACAAAACGTCACGTCACATAAAGTATACACGTAAGATATATACAAAAACCCCAATAAAAAGCAAGATTCAAAGATTAATCTTATTAATTTTGATAAATTTACTAAGGATATACACAAAAGGAGAAAATTCTAGGGGGAGGAGCTTGGAGAAGTTAATAGGGAGTGGAAGATCATTCGGGATCATGTCATAAAGGGAGCCGCGATATCTAGGACATTCGAAAAAGATGTGATTGGTTGTACCTTCAGCTTCACCTTCTTCTTTTTTTATTTTGGCGTCACACTTTGAACATTTGCCAGTGTCAAATGTTTTATATTGTCAAGTTTCATAAGTTAAATAAGTTGTCTTGCCGAAGTTCAGTCTTGGTCAAGTCCAGTCCGTGTCTGTCAAGTCCAGTCATGCTTTAGTAAAGTAGTGGTGACTATTATTAGCTTCGATGGAGTTTTGGAAGCAACACTAAAAATCATGTTTCAACACATTGTATCATTTTCCCGCACGCGCGCTTCTAATTCGACACTTTATGAATGAAATACCGAATTTTATGCATAAACACTCGAAAGAACACTAGTTTGGGAAAAATACAACGGGGCGACACGACTCTTTCCGTGTTTTCGCCAAAACTCTTATTCACAAACTGTGTTCCACTGATTAGCCCCGATATCTCAAAGAACTGTCAAGCTCGCTGAGGGACTTTAAATTTGTGATTGCGATTGTTACCGCCTTTTTACATTATCTTTAGCTTGATCAATATACTAGTTTAGTACATTACGATCGTGGTTGGCAAATAATGCTTTTATGACGATCGCTAATAGGGCGAGGGGAAGCTGATAGGAACATATTACGTGAAACTGTAAATGCCCACTTTCAGTTTCTACTTACAATTTTTTAAGTTTTTATGGTTGACAGGTTAGGTGTTTGACCTCAGCTCATAAGTAACGGTGTGGTCTAAGTTGGTAAACACACCAAGCCTGGAATGGAACTGACTCCCAAGTGAGGCTGTCGGAACATACCGTTAGATGGTTGGCGGCAGATTTTCAACTTGAGGGTAGTACTAGAAAATACCCTACCATGACTATGCTATGATTTCCTCACGACGTTTTTCTTTCACCGGCAGCTCAAGGTCATTGATGGGGCTTGAACCCACGCCTTTCGCCTTGCGAATCGACCGAATCGAATTAATAACAAGTACTGTACGACTTTCAATCAGTAATTCTTATAAAAGAGAAATTGGAAAAGATTTACTTTGAAAAGAACGAGAAACATTTTCAAGTCCATTAAACATAATTTTTTCATGAGACTGGCTCACGTTTTTCTCGTCTTTCGCTAACTTAATGAGAAACTTAATCAGAAACTTATTTCGCTCCGGCGTCTGTCCTTGTGTCGAAACTCTCTCCACTTGTAAACTCCATAACTAAATTATACGGTAATAAAGCGGAGCCCCCAGCAAACTTCCATTTTTGTCACAAAAAAATATAAATTTCGAAGGTCTGGTCTGATCGAAATTCTGGAGTTGTTTGAGATGCGCGTCGTGAAGATAAAAACTCCGTTTCGGAATATAAAGTTGTTTTATAAAGGTTTCATTGTGCGCCGTCCCTTATTTGGGTCGGGACAGATTCCTTAAAAGTTATAACAACTTATAATACTGTGAAATAGTGCGAAGTATTTTCCAATAAGTACCCGTTACTTATTTGTTAAAAGTTAATATTTTTAAAACGTACTTTAGGTCTCGATACATACATTTTTCTCCGACAACGACAGAGCTAAAGATTAGTTTACACGCTGACTGAAAATTCGTAAGTGAATTTTTGACAAACTTTTAAATTTTCCTTAGTCTTCTGAACGACATGGTTTTTAAATTGAAGATACTGTTATTATATGTATTGAAATTTATTCAGTGTCTGGATATCTTTGGTTTGTTGCTTTTCTACTTCTATGCTGACAGTGTTGCTATTAGATTTGTTCATTGGTCGGATTGGACCGGAGAGTTGGTGACTTATAATATTACAGTTTCTATAGATATGTCTCTTTTCATAATTTTATTTATGTCTTTTTATTTTATTTATAGTTGATTAACTATCGAATTGGTAAGATGTAGAAAAAGTGCATTTTAAAATATCTCTTATTATATTGTGATCACGAATACTTTTTTTTTTTTTTTTTTTTTTTTTTTTTTTTTATTAGATAGGCTTGCGTTTGACCGCCATCCCGCCTGATGTTAAGCGAAGATGCGGTCTACGGTGGAGCACGCTCGCCTAGAAAAAACCGATTCACTCGCGACTTGAAGGTACCCAGACTATATTCATTGGGGAACACCCACTCGGGCAGCTGATTCCAATGTCTAGCGGTACGCATGAAAAAGCATTATACGAGCATTATTGAGCCTAATATAAAACATAAGTTTCTTCAAATCTTAATACTTCTGATATAAGTGTATACATATATCCCGAGAAATTTGCTTGGTTCGCCATACAAAGATCTGACTTGTTGGTAGATTTCCTTAGCAGGAAGTCGTCTAGGTAGGTAGGTACCACAGCAGTACCAGATATTCTGCCGCCAAGCAGTAGTGTGTAAACATAACTGTGTTCCGGTTTGAAGGGTATTGCAGCTAGCGATATTACATGGCTGTCGAGACTAACCACCGAAAGTCTTAAATTAATGAGCGCCAAAGCAGCGAATGATGCCCTGGACTTTGTTTTGCTACTCAAAGTTCTGTGTATCGCTGCAATGGTCATGGACATGCGTTATCTCTTACCATTAGGAGAGCGTCTCGTTCGTCTCATTACTTTTACATTTAAAAAAAAGAGCTAAAGCCCCAGAGCAAGACGTGGATTGCGCTTTCATTACCATAATAAATTAAATGTCAGATAGAAGCCATCAGTTTAACCAGAAACTCATATCACAACAGTATGTTGGCAAGTAACAAGGATTTCCCTTCCAATAAAGCTAAATCTAAATCAATTTTCTATAAACCTCGTAAAACAAACAACAACTAATTTCTCCCCTGAGGCGTCCCGGAGTATTCTGGAGCATCTCAGACCCTCGGCCGTTTATTGCTTTAATCACGAGGGCCGATATACCGCAAACAACGGGTCGGTTTAATCGCCTTTTAATAAGATTTGTTCTGAGAGATTGGCTCGCCTAATAGCAACTAACTTGTACACTGGTTGTTGGTGGCATGTAAATGATAGATGTTTCCAGTTTATTATATTATTATTCTTTGGATAGTAAATGTTGTTCAAGGAGTTCGGCTTCTCAGATTATTTATTATTTGAACAAATACGAGTAGGGCGTTGTGAATGCTTTGTCAATTCTGTACTAACTGAATTATTACAATTTTGTGAATGTTTTCTGGTTATTCTACAACCAGATTTTTTTAATGGTTGACAAGCTGGGTGTTTTACCACAGCTCAAAGTTAAAAGTTAAGTGACGGTGTGCTCGAAGATAGCATACTTACCCTGGAATGGAGCTGGTTCTCAAGTGACGCTGCTGGAACACACCGTTAGATGTTTGATGGCAAATTTTCAACTTGAGGAGGGAATCGAATACTAGAGAGTACCCTCCCACTATGCTATGGTTTCCTATTTTTCGTTCACCGGTGGCTCAAGCTCATTGTTAGGGTTTGAACCCACGCCCTTCGGCGTGTGATTCGACCGCACTGACCACTGAGCTATCATCGCTACAAAATGCAGATATTTCACACTATTAATACAAATTAATAATTTTTTTTTCATTCATACAGATTAGGCAGTCTACTTAAAATTCTTTGACAAATCCCAGAATTTTGGTACCAAAATTTTACATTCAATCCCTACTGCTAACTTTGATCTGAATTATTCATAAGCTCTCTTCAGTACCTTTTCTAGTTACAAATAGAGTTTTAGAAAACAGATGCTTCGTTGGAAAGTAGAAATCAAGTGGATAAGGCGATCTAGTTCTATGTACTGGCTATCTAGTATGGTCCGAGTATAAAATATGAGGATATTAGTGTTCCAGCTTTCTACTTTCTTGTGAATTTTGTTGATTTAGAATCTCATTCATTTCGAATTGTTAGTAAGATTGAATCAGGTCAGGCTGAATGTCGCATTGATTTCTTAAATTGTGCTTATTTTTTCGTTTTTCGAGAGAAAAAAAAAATCTTTCTTTTAATATGACTGTTTTGTACGTATGTTAAACCTTAAGTTTTGAGGTTTGATTAAAGTTTTCCAATTTGTTTTCAATATTGTGTCGTATAAATTTTTTTTATTTTTTATAATAAAAATAGGCTTACGTTTGACCAACCCTCTCACCTGATGTTAAATGATGATGCGGTCTAATATAGAGCACACTTTCCTAGAAGATACCGATTCACTCTCGACTTGAAGACACCCAAATACATCAGAGTTGCCAACCGTCCTGTTTTCCCAGGACATGCCCAAGTTTTTGTAGTGTCCTGGGATAGTTTCTAAGCAGCGTCCCGAGTTTTTAAAGTGCCCTCATAAGGTCATGCAATGCTCCAATTTGCAAGTCTATTACTGCGTCTTGTTTTTAAACTGAATTGTCCTGTTTTCCCAATTTCAAATCCTAGTTTTTTTTTTAATTTGGTGTTGGCAACCCTAAAATAAATAGACTTTCCAAGTATGATACGGTTTAAGAATCATTTAATCTCATAAAAATTACAAGTAATTTACTTACTGAGATTACATATTTAAGTAAGTTTATTATGCCACTAAGCATAGTGTGCAGGCGTAATGACAAGTACACAAAAACATTACAAATTAAAGAGAAAACAGAAAACAAAAACAAAATACCAACAATCAGTTTTTTTTTTTTTTGTAAGGTGGGTAGTTTTAAAACTTCTTTTGTGTACAAATGCGCTTTACCGATATTATAGCAGCATAAAGACTGTGTCATATTGGGAGTTTGCTGAATGATGTATTGAAATTTTCTTTCCATCATTATTTTTCTTTTTTTTCAACTATTATCTTTGTTTATTGCCATATATAAAAACAAATATTGACATGTGTGTTTAAGTATATTTGTCAGTATTTGTAATGACGTTTTTATAATAATTTAAGTAAAAATGTTGCATCTAACTTAGATTTTTTATTTTAATATGATACAAATCAAATTAACCTTAACATTACTTCATCATCCACAGCCTTCTTTATCCCACTGCTGGGTATAGGCCTCTCTCTTTGCTTGCCATCTGCCTCGGTCCTGTGCCAATCTGGTCCAGGTTCGACCCGCGACGGTGACGATATCGTCGACCCATCTTGCGGCTGGACGACCGACGCTCCGCTTCCCTTGCCTTATATCATTACTTATATCATCATTATCAGCATATCGAAGTCTACTGCTGGACATAGGCCTCTCCCACGGCACGCCACTCAGCCCTATCTTCGGCTTTTCGCTTCCAGCCACAGTCCTACTTATATTTACTGTTTATCCTAACAAACTAATCCGATTCTAGTAAGCCTTTGGCAAAACTAAATCGAATAAACTTGTATTTACTGATCGGAACGGTACCGGTGCGATGGGCTGCCACGGGGGATTAAAGAAGGCCGGGAGCGGAACATGTGTACTTATACCTTAATGTAATGCGAAGTATATATATATATATATATATATATATATATATATATATATATATTTTATATTGTTGACAGGCTAGTTGTTTCACCACAGCTCACCTGATGTTAAGTGAAGGTGTGGTTGAAGATGGTAAAGCACACCTTGCCTGGAATGGAACTGGCTCTCAAGTGAGGCTGCCGGAACACACCATTAGATGCTTGGCGGCAGATTTTCTACTTGAGGGTGGTAGCTAGCCAGCCGAGTACTAGAAAGTACCCTACCACCATGCTATGGTTTCCTCACGATGTTTTCCTTCACCGGCAGCTCAAGCTCATTGTTGGGGTTTGAACCCACGCCCTTTGGCATGTGAACCTACCGCGCTAACCACTGAGCTATCATCGCTACAAATTGGTATATAATCTTTTAATCATTTTAATCTTTCATTTCAAAAGTTCATTTTAATCTTTTGCCTCAAATTTTGTAAAGCCATGATAGTTTATTTATTTATATTGTTTTTCATTAAATTTAAGACTGAATGTAATTGTATATTTTTTTAAGTCCAATCATGTTATCACATAAGTGATAGCAATGTCTTACTGATAATAAGGTTACTTTAAACCTATAATAGTAGTACGTTGAATATTAGTGGTACTACTGTTCTGTTTGATATTGAAACTGACGTTTAGTTAATTTATACAAGATAATAAGTTTATTATCTTTCGATTAAATAAGTTGCTAAGCCAACAGGAGCTAGGCAGCTAGGTTGGTAATCAAACGTTGAGGTAAATAAACAAAAGCACAATATCTAATTTCATAGTATTTTGTGCTCGATTAAGGTCCAGTGATAAACATAATTTTTCTATAGTTTACTTAGTACGTAAATTGGTATGGTAGGACTTCAGTGGTGTCACCGCATCTCTGTTGATTTTGTAATTATTTAACCAAGATTCCTTTTGTCGAACGCCTCTTTTGGATCTTTAGCTTTGTCACTTTATCTTAACTTTTTTTTTTTTTTTTTTATGTGACAAATAATGAGACGAACGAGACGCTCTCCTGATGGTAAGAGATAACGCCTGTCCATGACCATTACAGCGATACCCAGAACTTTGAGTAACAAAACAAAGTCCAGGGCATCGCTGCTTTGGTGCTCATTACTTTGAGACTTTCGATGGTTAATCTCAACAGCCCAGTAATTTCGCTAGCTGCAGTACCCTTCAAACCGGAACACATTAATGTTTACACACTACTGCTTGGCGGCAGAATATCTGGTACTGCGGTGGTACCTACCTAGATGACCTCCTGCTAAGGAGATCTACCACCAAGTAAAACAACTCCGGCAATTCGTTTCATCCCGCCTCGGTTCTTACTAAAATTAACATGCGATATCCGCAAAACTCGTTATAATATGCGATTCGTTCTTTGTTTATGCTGAACGACGTACAATATCTCTACATATTATGAAACAAAGTCGCGTCTCGCCGTCTGTCCGCTTAGATATTTTAAACTACGCAAAGGATTTTAATGCGGTTGCCATCAATAGACAGAGTGATTCAAGAGGAAGGTTTGTATGTATAATACATGCATATGACAAATAATTGACAGCCCTGTTGGTTCACTGGTAGTATGTTTGCTTCAAGACCCGAAGGGCGTGGGTTCGATTCCCACCCAGGACAAAGAGTTTGTGGTATAAACAAATGTTTGTTCTGTGTCTGGGTGTCCTGTATGTATTTACAAAAAAAAAAGTATGTAAGCATTCTATCAGTTATCTGACTTCCATAGTACAAGCTTTGCATAGTTTGGGGTCAGATGGAGCTGTGTGTAATATCCTACGATATTTATTTATTTTATTTTATATGCACATTGGTATTTAAATTGCACCCGTGCGAAGCCGGGGCGGGTCGCTAGTACTCTATATACTGTGTACTTTATTGAATACTTTGCTTAGTGCACGAATTGGCACAACTTGTCACGATCTCACGATGCCAACACGGGAAGTGGGCGAGAGCTTAATGAACAAGCTCGTAGGGCTGTCACCTTACAAAATTCCTAGAATATTCACGTTGTTGTACTGCGTGTAAAAGTTGGCGTTGTTTGTAAAACAAGCTGACTACAAAATATCTATGACTAGCTTGCGCCCGCGACATCGTACGTGTTGACTTAAGAATTGGGTTCAGAGAGAATTGAAACACTTGTGCAAGTAACAAAATAGCAATAATTTCATCCATCATGAAACTTGCGCTACTTAATTACTTAGATACCGTACTGCATTGAATTACCTAGCCAGTGTACTGGGAACCCTACCGCGCGGCAGCGATCTCGACGGCGTGTTCATGTTATAGTAGTACAGTTTATTTGTTTTACGTAATAAATAATAAAATTAATAGACAGACAATAAAATAAAGTACATAATTCTTTGGGGGGAAAAATAAAAAATTACCTAGATATTTTTTTTTTAATATAAAGGATACCGTTTATTTTGGAATAATGTTCCATAAGATACATTTATGCTAAGTTTTAAGTCAATACGTCCTGTAGTTAGTTTTTTGATGATCTAACAGGAAGCTAACATTTTCCCGAGATAAAAGTCCTACGAGTAGGTACATGTTAATCCAGGTAATAAACTAATATGTGTGCCAGTTTTAATCCAAAATTGTTCAGGCGTTTATGCGTGATTGAGTAACATACAAACTTTCATATTTATTGTATTAGTAGGATACTTTTAGACATTAAGAATTTTCACACAAATTAAAAATGTCGTTAAAGTCTTTATGAGGATTGAAATTAAAAAGTACTAAAATTTAGGATACCTTTGCATTGTTTAAAAAAACAATCTTCAAAACCACTAAAGAATATGTAGGAAAATTGTTCACAATAGCACACATGCACAAAAAGCTGGTTATAGGTTTCGGCCTAGACTTTTGTCCGACTTCTTGGTTGTACTTTCTGTGATTTTGATAACCCTATGAATAATCGGCCCCCAACGGCCTGCGTACTCCTACATCACATTCAATACACACTGAATGTGATGCATCACATCCTGCTCCAGTTAACTGTTTGTTTACATCCAACATAATTACACCTGAATTAATTTCTTTAAAAGAGACTTCATTCGCTAGATATACCTTTTTGTTGCTGTTGATGTTGTTGCTGATGGAAACGCGCTGCTGTGCAAAAACTTTCCAGTTTTGTTGTTCCTAAGCTGACTTCTATCAGTCTATACGTGTATACTATATGATTACAATAATCATCCAAGTCTTATATTTTTGTATGCAACATTACTGTTACCTGTTTAGCTAGATTTTTGACACAAATATGTAATTATAACGGAAACTCCAACTATAGTTTCGGCCACATCGGTGCCCTTTGTCATGGAGACAAAGCTTGCTACGACGCGCGCGCGGTCTCGTTTTACTTCGCATTATGGGCCGCTGCGTGCCGCTCACGTGAAGGCAGCGGTTGGTACGCGGGCGCGGGGGTGGGAGCGTGTATACGTAGACTTCATTGGTTTATATAGCGTTTTTTGAAATGCAAATATTGTTTCCCTAGAGAATTCTCTCACAGAGTAATTTCATACAAATGTTTGTTCTTAACCAGACAACGAAAGCGGACTAAAACGGCTTATTTAATGACAATACATCATACTCGCTGTGTTGTTGCGATTAAGGCATACAAATAATACCTCAGAGAACACTTTATTTAACGCTCTCGTTATTTCATCGTTTTATATAACATTTGCGATCCTTTTAGGCATTTTACATGTACATATTTACTTTAGCCAAGTAAAATGGATGTTATTATTATGTTTTGAGAATAAACAAGATATACAATACGGCGCCAACGGGGTCGTTGAAGAGGAAAATATATTTTTTAATCAACGCGAGTTGTAATAAAATTCTTTTAGGGACGAGTTTTAATTTTCCCTCGCTCCTGTCCAAGAATAGAAGTGAGAAAGGTAGCCAATGACGTTAATGAAAGTCTCTTGAAGTTGAAGCTTAATTTATAAGACTTTTATTTGATCTTAAATGTTTACGGCCTTTTGAAAAGGGATTTTCGGGGATTTATGTTTGTGGTTGATAAGATGTCGTAAAAGAGCGTTTGACCACAGCTTACCTGATGTTAAGTGACGATATGGTCAAAGATGGTAAAGCACGCCTAGCCTGGAATTATGTGCTTGGCGGTAGGTTTTCAAATTAAGTGTGGTAGCCAGCCAGGCGAGTACAAGACAATACCATACCACCATGCTATGGTCGCCTCACGATGTTTTCGTTTATCGGCATTTCAATCCCATTGCTGGGGTTTAAACTGTGAACCGCCGAGCTATTATCGATTCATTTTTTTTGGTTTGTTCCACTTTTCTACGGACCTGTAACAGGTGTCATGACAGTTAAAACTAGAAAATGCGGCATTTGATTTCTATCACAGTTTATATTCTTGCTATCACAGTTTATGGCTTGCGTTTTCCCACTATATAGAAATCTCTCTAGGCGATAAGCCGTTGTACCATATATTTACTATCTAGACAGCCCCGTTGGCTCATTGGTAGTATATCTGCCTTGAGAGCTGTAGGGCGTGGGTTCGATTCCCACTCAGGGCAAATATTTTGTGAATAAACACAATCATGTTTGTTCTGTGTCTGGGTGTTCTATATGTATTATAAGTATGTATTTACAAAAAAAAAAAAGTATTTATGTATTCTATCAGTTATCTGACTTCCATCACACAAGCTCTGCTTAGTTTGGGGTCAGATGGCGCTGTGTGTATAGTCCTACGATATTTATTTATTGTTTTGTTTTGTTATATTCTTTATCTCTTTTTTTATGTTTCATATTTGTATATTATAATGTACGTATGTTTGGTGTGTAATAAAGTTGTATTCTATTCTATTTCATATCGCTTGATGATAAGCGACAATGCGGTCGACGATGGAGTACGTTTTACTAGAAGAAATTGATTCACTTGACTTTTAAGTCACCTAAATCGTATAGCTCGTATATCAAGGGACATCCGATAGGGGCAATAAAATTATACTGTTTAGCGGTTCGTATGATAAAAGTGAAATTAATAATTCAAATGTATTTCTTTTACGGTAATTTATTTCTCAGTTTCTTGTATAAAGTAAGACGTAACTGAATAAATTGGGTTTCAAACTTGAGCTTCGAATCTGTTTACATTAAAACTCTTCCGAAACTTTGAAATCTTCAAATGCGCAAACATTGTCAACTCAGAAACTCACTTAGTTTTACGTTTATCCCGGCACGTTTCCCGTCTTTTCGCAGCATTCTGGCATATACTGTAAATGTAATAAAATGTTCCCTTTACTCCGAGGCGCGGGATATGTATTTTCCTCAACATACACAACTTTAACTCGAAGTTGTGCTCCGAGTAGGACTATACACACAGCGCCATCTGGCCCCAAACTAAGTAGAGCTTGTGTGATGGAAATCAGATAACTGAAAGAATACATAAATACTTTTTTTTTTTGAAAATACATACTTATGATACATACAGAACACCCAGACACAGAACAAACATTTGTTTATTCACAAAATGTTTGCCCTGAGTGGGAATCGAACCCACGCCCTACAGCTCTCAAGGCAGATACACTACCAATGAGCCAACGGGGCTGTCAAAATTAATACGAAGGAAATAGGTCGCGCTTTATTGGGATTATTTTTGTAATTATGTTGCTTTCGTAGCGATGATAGCTCAGTGGTTAGCGCGGTCGGTTCACACATCAAAGGGCGTGGGTTCAAACTCCAACAATGAGTTTATGAAGAAAAACTAAATAAAAGCTTGTAAAAACATCGTTTGCATGGTGGTAGAGTATTTTCTAGTACTCGGCTGGCTAGTTACCACCCTCAAGTTGAAAATCTGTCGCCATGCACCTAACGATGTTTCCGGGAGCCTGAATTGAGAGGCAGTTTCATTCCATGTTAGGTGAGATATGGTCAAACATCTAGCATGTCTGTCAACCATAAATAAAGGGAAATCATAGCATGGTGGTAGGGTACTTTCTATATTATTTATTTATTTATGGTTTCATCCGGTAGCCTCACTTGAGAGCCAGTTCCATTCCAAGACGGGTGTGCTTGCCATCTTCAACATCACTTAATATCAGATGAACTGTGGTCAAACACCTAGCCTGTCACGTCACTTTAGTAAAGATTGTTAGATAAAACATTTTTATTAGTTGACAGATAAAATTAAAGTAACCTAAAATTTATCGAAAGCGTTTACTATTACAAATAGCTCATAAAAATGTCAAGATTCCAATTCCAGTGTTGATATACTCATACGTATCATATTGGAAATACGTGCGGTACTGATAATGCCACAAATAAAAACCTGCGATACCAACCTTGTGACATTACGTGCGATGCAAATTGGAATCAGAAAATCTCATAAACTCGGATTTCATTTTCTGCAAATGTCTTTCTCATTTGGATGTATCATGCCTATGTGACGAATGAAACGAAATAGGCATGTAATTTTCCAGTCAAGCGAACCGTGAAAATTGTTGAACGATATTAACACATTTGTTCGTATATGGAGAAAATATATTTTTCTGTGTGTGATATGTTACTTTGGTGGTAGATTTCGTTAGCAGGAAGTCGTCTAGATAGGTACCACCGCAGTACCAGATATTCTGCCGCCAAGCAGTAATGTGTAAACATTATGACATAGCCAGCCGAGTACTAGAAAGTACCCTACCACTATGCTATGGTTTCCTCACGATGTTTTCCTTCACCGGCAGCTCAAGCTCATTGTTGGGGTTTCAACACACGCTAGCTATCATCGCTACAAAATTGCTACATTTGCTACCCGAGAGGGGTGTTCCCCGATGAATATAATCTGGGTACCCTCAAGTCGCTACTGAATCGGTTTTCTTCTAGGCAAGCGTGCTCCATCGTAGACCACATCTTCGCTTAACATCAGGCCGGGTGGCGTAGAGGTCAAACGCGAGCGAATATCTTTAAAAAAAAAGGTAAAATGCGGATTATGTTTAGTAATCAAATCCAATCTTTTCCCCAGGTTATGCACCCTACGCGTGACCCGTCTCCGAGTGTGCGGTGCCATCGGCGAGATGGGCGGCGGCGCGGCGGGCAGCGCGGGTGCAGGCGCAGTCATACTCGCAGCCAGGATGCACAGCAGCAAGCGCACGCTGCGCTCCAACGACATTGCCGTACCACCGCTTGATGTCGAACTAGACCTCTGCTTCTCGCTGCAGTATCCGCACTTCGTCAAACGAGACGGAAACAGGTCAATTACATTCTTTATTCTTTTACTAGCTGCGCCCCGAGGTGTTACACGCTACATGTTTTCGGGATAAAAAGTAGCCTATGTCTTAACCTAGGGTCTCAGCTACCTCTATACCAAATTACATCCAAATGCGTTCAGTAGTTTTTGCGTGAAAGAGTAACAAACATCCATCCATCCATCTAAACTTTCACATTGATAAAATGTTAGTGGGATTTAACAACATCTCAAAAGAGAGTTTGCTAAACTTAATAATAAGAGAGGAGGCTTTAATAGAGAATTGGGTAAGTTTACTTTTAGCTGGATTGATTTGCAATAAACAGAAATACTCGTATATATTTACTTACCTCGAAAAACTTTCTAAATAAAGCAACTTTCAAGACTTGGGCAAGAATCATCAATTGAAAGTTCATACCACATTTTCTGATACGCAGTAAAAATAAATTATTTTAAACACTGTAAAGATAAATGGTCTCTGGTACTTTTTTAGAATATTAGGTACAATGGTCTATCGATCGAGTTATTAAAAAATCTTTGACAGCGACCTTACCAGGCTTTTTATAGATCGAGACAAAATAGTGGCTTTTCATTTTCAATGTTAACAACTTTGCTCTTTCATACCACCATCCTTTACGATGTTAACTGCGAACCAGACGTGCGTGTACATTTTACATGATCATCTGTCCGCATAAAGTAAATGGTTGTTCAAATATAAAACAATTTTATGCGAGTCGAAATAGTTTTCCAGCAGTAAAACTAATGCGGCACTGATGTTTGAGCAACCTTTGCGAACCCTAGTATAATTCACCATAGTCGTAAAGACGATTCACGATGCCAAAACCTCCAAAGTCCGTGGTAACATTATATAAATTCAAGAATTTCAAAAGTCTCGACCGTTTTTTTTCTATGGTTACAAGCTAGGTGATGGACTACATCTCATCTGATGCTAAGTGACGGTGTGATCGAAGATAGTAAACCCACCTGGAATGGAACTGAAACTTTTTATCGTAGGGGGTAACACCGCGGGGTGCAGCTAGTATCATACAGAATATAGTGATTTGTATTAATCCGTACTGACCGTCCAAGTTTTCATTCCGTAACTTCAATATTGGAAAGTGGTGTTTTGGCGGGAACGCGGAAAGAGTCGTGTCACCCCGTTGTATTTTTTTAAAACTAGTGTTTTGTCGAGTGTTTATGCATAAAAATGTCGAATTTATAAAGTGTCGAATCACAAGCGCGAATGTGGGAAAATGATATACTGTGGTGAAACATGGCTTTTCGTGTTGCTTCCAAAACTCGCATCGAAGCTTTATAGTAAAGTCACAACAACTTTACTAAAGCATGACTGGACTTGACTGATACGGATTGTACTTGACCAAGACTGGACTTTGACTATAACTATAGCTACGAGGCAACTTATTTAACTTATGAAGCTTGAAAATAAAAAACACTTGACACTGGCAAATGCTCAAAATGCGACGCCAAACCCAAAGAAAAGAAAAATTGGAAACTAACATCAAAGTTAATATTATCAAAGTATTTATAACGAGGCTATGTAAATGCAAATAAATTCTGTACCGCGAAACCATAACACGAACTCTGGCAACTTTAGTTTGTAACTTAAACTAAACTAATGATCGGTGTTCGTTAAATCTTTGAACATGCAGTATAGTTTAACGAGACACGGGACTCTAAGTTTAGACACCGGAAACCGGTTTGCATTTACAATAATGCTGATTTTATTAGCAGCTTTATTGTTTTTGTATGTTCGTGTGTGTCCTTTATAACAATAATAAAAATAGTGTTATAACTTCACTTACAACTTTAACACGCACAGAAAACTCAAATAGTGTTTAAGTATATCTAAATAAATAATAAAACAGAAATAGACTTCTGTTTATAATGCTGCACCTCGCGTTTAACGCGCGTACTCAAAAATTTTCTTGACATTTCAGGCTGCAAATAATGTTGCAGAGGCGCAAGAAATATAAGAACCGCACCATCCTCGGCTACAAAACCTTGGCGGAGGGAGTCATAAGAATGGACCAGGTATGTCATACCAACAAAGTGTACCTCAGGGGGATAACTTCGGACCTAACTTATATTTCAATTCTATTTTAGTCGTGCTTGTGATATCGTCGAGACAATATTATCTTAAGGCATTCCCTATAGCTTATGTGTACTTATGTAGCAAAATACAGAGTTGTATTTAGAAGGGCAAAAATATGTCAGTTACGCGTTGACGTCGTGATTCGTACGATTGATTTAGTGGAAAATAATTAATTGCATTAAAACTATGGCGTAATATAAAAAAATACAACAGTGCCATTAAATATTGTTTTTGCATTTTGCACGTACTCGGCTGGCTAGCTACCACCCTCAAGTTGAAAATCTGCCGCCAAGCATCTAACGGTGTGTTCCGGCAGCCTCACTTGAGAGCCAGTTCCATTCCAGGCTAGGTGTGCTTTACCATCTTCGACCATACCTTCACTTAACATTAGGTGAGCTGTGGTCAAACACCTAGACTGACAACCTTTTAAAAAAAAATGGTATGTGCGAATCCTTTATTATTTTAATTAATATGTCTTGATATAAAAATGACACAGTAAACGTGCTTCAGAATTTTGTAAAGAGGATTCTTTAAAAAAATAAACTAAGGAAATTTGCTAATAACTTGTTTAAGAAGCAACAGCCACAGTGCTTAGAAATAACATAGGATTAATAAACAATTTGTTGCACTAAATTTTTTTTGAAAAAAATATATTATTGCGAACCATTTTGTTTAGTGCCAAGCTAATCAAATTAGAGCTCTTCAAAATGTAGGATCAGATACTAACATTTCCTACCGTAATCCTTTTAGCGGTGACTTCATTAGGCGTCCCTAATTAAAGGCAATGAGACGTAAAACGGCACGAGCATTACATATTCATATTGTCGAGCACAAATGAGCAGATTATGAGGTGGGTTTTTGAGAGACTTTATACATAGGACGTTTTAATCGATCCCGTTGGTAATATAAACACAAATTGTTAATTATTATCTCTTTATTGTTCACACTGAAATTTCATTTTTATTATTTGAAGTAACTTACTTATACTTACTTAACAAGTGTACATTACAGTTTTAAGTACTTCGCTACTAGGATAATATGTAGGTAAAACTACAATTAAAAAAAACCGACTCCATGACCAACTAAACGCACTGCTCCAATGAAACGGCGACGTTTCGGAGTAAACGAAAATATATATCGATGGTATACAATTTTTAGATTTTTGATGGTTTTCATTAAATTTATATGGGACTACCTCTGAAGTATGATTTACCAAGCAAAAAAAGATATCAGGAGAGGAATTAAGAATTATCAAAATTGATTTATAATTGGCGGGATTATCGCGTATCGCGCATTTTTTTAGATTATAAACATATATTTTGATAGAATTCAAACCTCCTCCTTTTTTGAGTCGGTTAAAAACCTGAGTCGCAAAGTCTGGTGTCTTTCATAATAGTAAAAATATATTATTTTTGTAGTCATGCCCAATCTGACAAAAAATTACCACTGGGTCATTTAAAACCCCTCATGTAAAGGATCCTTTGAAATAAATTAGCCGAGGGGTCTCATTACTACGAATAAATGTTCGTAACTGGATTCAATGTAACGCTTTAATTAAATATAATTTATCATTTCCGCCAATTAAATCAATTATAGAACTTGTTTAACATAGTGACTGGTTTGGTGATAAGATCAAAAGCACATTGCAGTTACACTATTTAGTTTAGACGTCTCTACTGGCTTCGTTTTATTTTTGGTTTTACTTATAACGGATTACTCAAGCAAGTGTGATTAGCTACATATGATATTTATATTAATGTACGAGTCGACCGCGAATTGGCAAACGTAGCGTAGGACGCCCTGAGACTCGATTGAGTGACGATACACGTAGGACAGCTGGCGCTGAATGGCAACCAAAAACCGAAGATCGGGCTGAGTTTCGAGAAGGACATTTCATCATCGTCAACCTATCACAGTCCACTGCTAGAAATAGGTATCTCCCAAGATATTCTCCCGAATTTCTGGTCAAAGATATCTCCCGAATTTCTGGTCAAAGATGCAGCAAGCAGACTTAGAAGTTACATATATGACCATGCCATTACTCAGTGACATAGGCTATATTTATATTGTTAATCGAGTTTTGTTTTCCCGTGCGAAGCCGGGGCGAGCTGATAGTTTAGGATAAGTTTCGGACATGTAGGGGTTTTCACAATGTTTCCTTTCACCGTTTGGACGCTAATAATTCTTGTTAACTTTCCGCAGATACTGCAGCGTTCAATGGACATGGAGTTGGAGTTGACGGGCGTCGGTGGCAAAGTGGGCGCAGCGGCTGGACAACCAGTCGCCAAGCTGTCCATCACTGGGCTCGCGTCCACACCAGTCGACCACGACACTAAAAACAACAACACTTTGTTGATCACAGGTCGGTTGATGTCACTATATTATGTAAGGCATCATCATCTGACAGCCCTGTTGGCTCATTGGTAGTAGGTATATCTGCTTTCGGAGGGCGTGGGTTTAATTCTCATATCGAACAAATTTCTTGTGGTATAAAATGTGTATGTATCTTGATGTTCTGTATGTATTATAAGTATGTATTTACAACAAAGAAAAATGGAGTAAAAGTAAGTATTCTATCAGTTATCCTATTCGCATTAAGCTATGCTTAGTTTTGGGTTCAAAAGGCGCTGTGTGTAACGTCCGACGATATTTATATTTTTTTTTAAATTGGCACAAGTTATGGTCACATTAAAATTAACCCATTGGCTCCGAATTAGTGATAACTATTATAAAATAAAAAATAAAATTCATCATTATGTCAATTTATTTGTCATCATCATCATCAGCCTTTTGCTGTCCACTGCTGAACGTAGGCCTTTCCAAATACACGCCACTGAGCTCGATGGACAGTGATTCCACGTCCTCTGGCATTTGAACCAACTTCATTAACCACTGAGCTATCATAGCTGCAACTGAAATTTGTAATCGGTTGAAGCGGACGGATTCTTCTTCTAGATTAAAATGATACTGAAATTGTACAATCATAATATGCGGTATAGATTCACGATAATGCCCTTTGATTTTTTTTTTAAATCTATTCATGTAATGTCAATCAAGTGAGCTTAGTTTTGATATCCTTTTTACCATTTTCCAGAGCGGGGATATTCTGACGAGGAGGAAGAAGGGGAATTCAGCTCGGTAGAGGAAGCTGATGACATGACATACGGTGCGCCCGCGCGGCGGCGCGCGAGGCAAATAGCGTTCAACAAGACTGACCTCTCATACACGAAGGTAAAAATAACACATAAATTGAGACGTTGTTTTAGAGGCAATTGTTAAGAACGATCTTTAGAACTACACCTTGGGGTACTACCAACTACATATTGGGGAAACCTTTGTGTTTTGGTTCAGTGCTACTATCTTATTTAAACTTAATGGGGCAGTTGTGAAATGTGCTAAACGTGGATTAACTTAGCACGTCTCCTCGCAGCCATCATCAAGTTTTTAACAGGATATGTCAACTTCTCTGTAGACCTGTTATCATCAGAAGTAACCAATTCCGTAACTTAAGTTTCAAAATGATGGTGGTTCTTTAACTTAACTACAGATAAGTTGGTATTTTAAAGACTAACTATGGGATGTGGCAATCGTGATGATTTTAAAATATTACATCGGTATTGTTGACGAATAATATACAGAACGTCATATCAAAACTCAATTTCTATCTCTATGCAAACAGGATTGTATATAAAAACATACGAATGCAACACTTTATTGCGTTTGCCACAACCTTAAGAAAAAAAATTTATTGGGAAATAATAGAGTCCGCATGAAATCTAGCTTTAGCTTCTGCTTAGCTACGAAAGTTATTAAGATTATCTTTTCAACCCATACTTCAATTTTTATAAATGTCCTGTAAATTCGTAAGCTTGAACGTGTAACATTAGGCGTAACGTATTGCACGCAGCTGTCGCGCTCTCGCGACTTGAGCTTCATGGAGCGACAGAGACAGAGCTATATGCACTCGAAGGCGAACGACAGGGACAGTGACAGCGAGTTGGAGAATCAGGCCGCTAAGCGCAAGGGCAGTCGCGGAAAGCTCGCGGTGAGCTGGTAGCACGCGGCTTTATGTAGCTAGATAGCATGAGAGCATATACTGAACGTTGACTTTTTGCATGTTTTTTCCAACTACCCTCATATTTTTGACTGAGAACAAAAATCGCGTTAGCACTTTGTCACATGTATGTGAGCTTGTGCACTCTTCCGATTTTATTTTTCCCTATATCTACGTGATTTTCGTGAACTTATTTGACTTTTTGATAATTTTTAATTACGTCACGTACCTACTTACTGAGACCTACGTATATATATCTGAAATTATCTAAAATTATTATTATTATCTATAAATCATTTCATCATTGAGATAATGGAAATAAACAGTTTCCTTTATTCATTTACGAAATAAGAAAATTCAGCTCTTTTGTCTGGTCTTTGTTTTGTTTGTGTGGTCAAAGTTGCCCTGTCAATGGCGCCCGTCCCGCGGGCTTCCTAGTGACAATTTTTTTTTTGCCTATTTTACAATATAAACTCAAAATCAATAAAGTATGTATACATCATGCCTGCTTTAGATCAATGCTACACATGTATGCGTTACATTATCCATATATCGTTCATCGCTTTCGTGACATTGGTCGTTAATTGAATTAACAGTTTGCTCAAAAGACGACGCTAATGAGTTCTAATCTAAGATTATGGAAATAATCCATTCCGCGGAAGAGTAAACTAAATTGGTTCCTTTGGTTAACTTTGATTCGTTAACTTACACATGTAGTTAGTGTTATATTGTCATCGAACAACTTAACTGTAGCCATGAGTGTTAGGACTGAAAGTAATATACTAATACTAGTTGCTAGATCTTTTATTAGTTTCATCACCACGTCAACTTTATGGATACGATGTACTGATAGGTAAATGTGCATGCTCTAGTTGTGTTTGTTTTGGATTTGCGTGTTGCTTGTATTTAGATATCTATTTTTATCGTAAATGTAGATTTATTTAGATATTCAGATAAACCTAAATATAATTTATGGATTGAAATTTGCTGAAGATCAATCGTATCTACTATGAACTAACCAATGAGAGAGAAAGAAATACGTGTAATGTTTTTCGTTCTCTTTTGCTCTTGTTGATCTGCGGTGGTAGTAAACATTAAAAGGTTCGAATTCGAACTATGAAATGGATGAAGCATATATAATTATGAGATACTAGCTGCGCCCTGCGGTGTTACCCGCTACATGTTTTCGGGAGAAGAAGTAGCCTATGTTCCAATCCAGGGTCTCAGCTACCTCCACACCAAATTTCATCCAAATCCGTTCTGTAGTTTTTGCGTGAAAGAGTAACAAACATCCATCCATCCAAACTTTCACATTTATAATATTAGTGGGCTTAGTGGTATGATAGATGTGACTAGGAAATTACTAAGTTTTTATGTCACCTTCCTTTTCAAATATTGTTTCTTTTTTTTTATTGTTGTCAGGCTGAATGTTTGACCACAGCTCACCATATGTTGTCGGTGTAGTTTGGAGATGGTAAACACACCTAGCGTGGAATGAAACTGGCGACCATTAGATGCTTGGCGGCATATTTTCAACTTGAGGATGGTAGCTAGCCAGTCGTGTACTAGAAAGTACTCTACCACCACACTATCCTCACGATGTTTTGGTTCGCCGGCAGCTCAAAGCTCATTGTTGAGGTTGTGACCCACGCCCTTCGGTGTGCGAACCGTTAAACTACTGAACTGTCATCGCTACATAATGAACGATGTAGCGTATTGTAGCGATGATAGCTCAGTGGATAGCGCGGTCGCTTCGCATGCCAAAGGGCGTGGGTTCAAACCCCAAAAATGAGCTTGAGCTGCCGGTGAAGGAAAACATCGTGAGGAAACCATAGCATGGTGGTAGGGTACTTTCTAGTACTCGAGTGACTAGCTACCACCCTCAAGTTGAAAATCTGCCGCCAAGCATCTTACGGTGTGTTCCGGCAGCCTCACTTGAGAGCCAGTTCCTATCCACGCTTGGTGTGCTTTACCATCTTCGATCACACCGTCACTTAACATCAGATGAGCTGTGGTCAATCACCTAGCCTGTCAATCATAAAAAAAACTGAAATATTTATCTGGGACTAGGCAAGAAATTTTCCCCTCAAGGAGAACAAGGTTGATATGTAACGTCTTATATCCTTGACCTTGACTCGAACGCTTGACTCACTCAGTCACATTAGAGTTATCGTGAGTTCGGTAACTTATCACCTCAGATTAGATTATGTATGTAAACACGACTCTGCCTGTGAAAGCGTCGCAAATATTCCGGTAGTCGCTAATAGATACATGGAGGTAGTGTACTCTTGTGTTTTTGTGTGTACTATTATTTATAAAACACTTTTAAAATTACTGTGAAGGTTATACGAATTGTTGTGGTCCCTGTTATTTTTCTATTCCATTGTTGTCTGCATTATGTAACTTAATTAATGTGCGACGTAGTGATTTTAAAATCTTTTTTTGTGTTATGAAATATTTTTTTTTTTTTTTTATAATAAGTTTCAAAGTTCAATTGTCATTTCGTCTGATGTGAAACGAATATGCGGTTTACGAGCACACTTGCCTAGAATCGATTCATTCTACTTGGTGGTAGATCTCCTTAGCAGGAGTTCGTCTAGGTAGGTACCACCGCAGTACCTGACATTCTGCCTGTCCTGTACAATGTTCCGGTTTGAAGGGTTCAGGTACTGCAGTTAGCGAAATTACAGGGCTGTTGAGACTAACCATCGAAAGTCTCAAAGTAATGAGCGCCAAAGCAGCGATGCCCTGGACTTTGTTTTATTACTCAAAGTTCTGTGTATAGCTGCAATGGTCATGGGCAGGCGTTATCTCTTACCATCAGGAGAGCGTCTCGTTCGACCCATTATTTTTTATATAAAAAAAAAATTCATGACTGGAGCAAAACCTAGAACTAAACTTATAAATATGCGTAATTTTCTTTATTCTAATCAACGCATCTCATGAACTAAAGACCTTTTACACGACCAAGAAGGTCGGGAAATCTTTTGAAACTTTTAAACTTAACTGAATTAGAGAAGTGTACCTAATATCAATTATATCTATATCTATCTATCTTTACTATACTATTATAAAGAGGAAAGATTTGATTGATTGTTTGTTTGAAAAAAAGCTCCTAAAGAATAAAATTTTAATCATTTCAAAGTTGTACTGAATTTACACATATCTTCTTAATGTGGAATGGGCATGCCCCATCTACACTAATATTATAAAGAGATAAGATTTTTATTTCTGGATTTTTTGGATTTTTGTATGTTTGTAACGCATAAACTCAAAAACTACTAGAACGATTTCAAAAGTTCTTTCACCGTTGGGAACCTACACTATCCCCGGGTGACATGGGCTACTTTTTATCTCTGTTTCCGACGGGAACGGGAGTTACGCGGGTGAAACCGCGGAGCGTCCGCTTGTAATAAATAATTTGACTTGCAACATCCAAAACATTCAATATGCCTACAATGACTGCTCTGTAAGCGCATTTGGTAGTATATCTGCTTTAAGAGCCATAGGGCGTGGTTTCCCAAACCCACCTAGTACAAAGATTTATGTGACGGTAACAAAACGTTTATTATATGTCTGGGTGTACTGTGTCATACAAGAAGAGCCAAAAACAAACAAAAAACAAAAATGTTTGTTCTGTGTGGGAATCGAACCCAACAGCTGTTGAAGCAGACATACTACCAATGAGCCAACAAAGCTGACAATGACTAAATAACAAAAAGAACATGCAGGTTATGCGATCAAATAGCACGCTCAATAGACCGCACCTTCGCTTAACATCAGGCGTGATGGCGGTCAAACGCAAGCCTATCTATTATAAAAAAAAAACCTCCGTTCACTAATTCTCAATAGTGGAGTAAGAATTTTACATAGTTCACAGTATAAAGAAAAAGTACCATTGTTTCAGTTAAAATTGCTATCGTTTCTTGTGTATTTAATTTATCAATATGTTGCAGCAACGCAACCTGAAGCAGAAGTTTGCGGCTCTGCTGCGTCGGTTCCGGATGCCGGAGGAGATGTCGGAGCGCGGCGTGACGCGCGACACGCATCACGCGCAACGCGACATCGACGAGTTATTCCAAGTGAGGCTATGACAATATGAACCTTGTAGACGAACAGTTAGAACTCATGTCAAATTGAATTATTTTATATTTGACATAAATTATTATTATAATGACATTTTTATTATATTGTCATATTATGCAAATATAAATACAAATATTTCATTGATAACACCAATGTTACAAATGAATTCAAAATTTCAAATATGTCATTATATGAGGTATTCAAGGTATACATATATAGATAGATAGACTCTTTATTGTGCACATCATTATATATATTTCCGCTTAACAGTCGTTCCAAAGAACAAACGTTAAATTCTGCCGGAAGTCGTCGGATCAAACTTAGGAATTCGGGCCAACTCTACTCAAATTCGTTCAAAAATAAATTTCAGATCTAGTTCAACTGTCAACGTTGATTGAGCTCTTCTTTACGATGTTGGGCATTCAATGAATTTGCCATGGGTCTCAACAGAGTAGTGACGCTGTGGTAATTATCGTAACGAATATTATAAATGCGAATGTGAGTTTGTTTGTTTGTTTGTTACGCTTTCACGCGTAAACTACTCAACGGATTTGGGAGAAATTTTGCGTGTTACCTACACGCAAAATTTCTCTTTACTACTACTTTAGGCCCCGGATTAAAGCATAGGATACTTTTATCATCATCATCATTTATCACCATGCGGGTAAAACCGCGGGGCGCAGCTAGTACTACATAGGTACTTGAGGAAGTGCTAACTGAGTTATACTTTTGTAAAAGTAAGAGATGGTAAGAGACAACGCATGGTCATGACCATTGCAGCTATACAGAAAACTTTCAGTACAAAACAAAGTATAGAACACTTAAAGTACAGAAACTTTTGGCGTTCGTTACTTCGAGACTTTCGATGGTTAGTCTCAATAGTCCTATTATTTCGCTAGCTGCAGTACCCTTTAAACCAGAATACTATTATTTACATAGTACTGCTTAGCGGCAGAATGTCTGGTACTGCCATGGAAAATCACGTAGTTTAAATAAATATTTCGTGCATAGAGGTGCCTACCAGTATCTACTCGGTTGGCTTAGCTACCATGCTAAAAAGCTGCCACCAAGCACCTAACGGTGTGCTTTCTAGCAGGCTCTTAAGAGCCAGTTCTTGTTCCAGGCTGGTTGTGTTTACCATCTTTGACCACACTGTCACTTAAAATCAAGTGAGTTGCGGTGACCAGTAAAACTGTTCTTTTACCAACTATGACATATCACTTATAAATACAACTTCATAATCTTCCAGGAGTTAGAATCCCTATCATGCGGCGAAGGCGAAGATTCCGGACCAGATCAGATGGATACCATCAGCATCGGCTCAACCCCCAAGCCTTCCCTCAGACCGTTCTTTAGCAGTTCTCGCAGTCTGGCTAACCAGGACCACCACCGGCATTCCAACGGTAAGGACATCTGGAGTATGTGACCGGCGGAGGAAGGCTGAAGGCTCCTGGACTATCTTTTGTCATTGTTCTGTGAAGACAATAGGGAACTCTGAGAAAGATATATAGGGGATGATTAGGAGTTTTGTAGTATTCTGTTTTAAAAGCAAAACAGCTGTTACTTTGTGTATGCAAAGCAACAGCTTCTTTGCTGCTTAATGTAAAAAACTGCAAGCACTGCGTAGATATGTGTGCGTGAGTCGGTTCTCGAACCAACCGCCAAGCATTCATAATATTTACGTTGTTTTGTGGCTTTTCTTCTGTTTAGTACTCTGTAAAGAATGGTTTTGAAAAGGGTCATGTGTTGCGACATTCTGGAAAATAAGGCATAGCATTGAAATGTAATGTTATTTATATTATTTTGTATTGAGATACAATGTACTACTTACATTATAAATCAGTACCTAAGATCTGAACCTTCATTAGCAATGTCTTATTTTGTGACATGTGACGATTTGTCCTATTTCTAAATATCTTTTCATGATTCAGAATTTAAAAGAGTGAATTATTATTTGAGATTATAGTTAGTTTATGTTTTGAATACGGTATAGGTTCCTGATTTATTTTAATTATTTTCGAGTCACTAAGAGTGTTTTAAGTTATTATTAATGGTTTGCCAATTTGGAAGTAATAAATTGAGTTTTAATTTTTGAAATAGATTTTTATTGTAACTTTTTGCTTAAGCAGAGAAAACGATAACCTATCTTATAAGCTATTATGTAATAAGCTTCTTCACATGATTACATAAGATTGTGCAGCCCGTTGTTAAAACAATTTAAATGACTTGTCTAGACAGAATAGTTTAGCAAAACCGAAATTAACTTTCGGGCGCTCTGTCAAAGCGGGTAGTTTAAATTTTGTGTCCACGCTAACTGGCATTGACGATCAGCGTACGCCTAATTTTTGTTCTCAGAACGATGACGCTTCTAACAATGATTGGGTCAGTACATAGCGTCATTGCTACGTTATTCACAGGTCGCAGCACACATAACAGCTTACCATCGCCTCAAATCGTTAAGCCGTCGTATGTGCTATGACTACAACTTAAAAAATTGAACACAATAACATTTACCAAATACACTATATCGATAAGACATATGCAAGCACTTACTAAGATATAAACCCATGTAACACTGTAACAGAACATTGGTATGTTAATATAGTGACGAATACTTACTTAGCCTGTGCATCAACACACACAAAGAACAGAGCATCGTGTGAGACGCTTACTTTTGTTTCGCTTTTAATGCAGACATTTGTATAAATATTTATCTTTGTACCTATTAAAAAATTCATGACGAGCTACTTTATAAAATTGATAGATAAACGTAAGACATTTAATATACTTGAGTTTCTTAAATAAAATGGGGGAAATGCCGCGTCCTAAAGGGGTTAATGAGGGTACAGAACCGAACTTTACCGGACCAGATTTTATTCTTCTAATATTCCAGCAAATAATTCTCTCAGGGTTGACTTGCTTGAATCACCGATGAGTTTAAAGGCAGATGATGAGATATATTATATATCTATACACTAAATCATAAAGGAGCGGCTTTTTATGCATGGAACTTATTCCTTATATATTTATATAGATGTCTGCGAACCAAATGTACAACATTATAATATAACTTAGAGTTTTTGTTTACCGCTGCCGCTGTGTGCATAGTTTAGTGCATGTGTGTATTTGATGGTTAATAGGACGATTTTGATGAAGGCCAAAAGCCAACTAATTGTGATTAATTTAAAAAAAAAGATTGATTAGCATTAACCAGTTGCTGGTAATCAGTTTTGCTCAGTTAAGATCTGTCAGTCTGGGTTTCATTTATAAAAAGTCCTGACATTCACGTCACTTTTTTAAAAGTGAAATCCAGTCTCGACTAATTCTATTTCCCAAAAATACTAAAGAAAATTGACAAATGAGAAAATGCTGCCGATGAATTACGTTTATTTAAAATAAACAAAAATACTAGAGCTTATGTAATAAAACATAGAGCTCGTTTTGCTTTGATCAAAATCGTCCTATATCCACGTGTACACACGCTAAATGTGGCCGGCATGCGCAGTGAGCCGGCACGGGAGCCGCGCGTCTGCCGGCGAGGTGACCACCATTCGGGAGAGACACCCCGCACCGGTCACAGGTATATATCTTACGCTATTTGAAACTTCGCGGTGCAGTTGCGGTCAATGTTTTTTAAGACCACGTGGTCCCATCACAAAGAAACGAAAATTTATTCAAAAAGCGCCATCTATTGATTTAACGCTTTGCTACTACATCGCAGACGCAGAGAGTGGCGCCATCTAGTCTTCCCAATCACACAAAAAGCTTGATTTACCCTAGAATCGTTTTTTTGTATGGAACGATGTACCTATATAATATTATCTGTGTGCTAAGACGTAGCGGTCGTATCTTAATAGTAGCTTGAATAGATGTTCTTGAAAGATCGTCGATCTTAAACTACGCACGGTCTGGTCAGTGTTCGGATTGGTGACTGTGAATCGAAAGAGATCCCGATTGTTTGTCAGGCTTTTGAACGACATAGTAACTCTTAACACTAGGACTGACCACTCAGCCTATAGGAATTTATTTACAAAGGAATAACTTCACTGAAAGCCCACTTAGCCGAAAATGTGCTTCACTCTCGTTTGGTTATGAGTTATATTGTGGTTAGGTGTCTAAGGATCATAAATGTGCCACTTTTTTTAAAATAAATTTTCGTAATTTCTGAATATAATTACATTGTACGATTTGCAACCGCACCGCACTTAAAGTACACGCTTTATTACTCTGTAGTTACTTTTAGTAAGCTTCTGTCTGTCTAGTTCTGTTCTTTACTGCAATCATACATTATCATAGCACAATCAAGCATGGTTCTAACCTGACTTGGCATATCGCATATATGAATGAGGTGAAATAGTAACTTTTCACTTTCACTCTTGTTCGATGTGGAGAGTTACGAGTATGTTATGAGTTATTAACGAGTTTAAGAAAGATTTTCTATGAGACGAAACTTAGCATTTAATGGTATCGCCGTACGGGTGTCTAGTTCATCGTCTGCAAAGACGAAACCCCGTCCATAGCTTAGGATTTGTGACCCAGGATTCAGGGGCTTTATTACGTACAAATTAACGCTTACCTTTAAAAAAATATATTTCCCATTTTCCCATTGATCTTATCGTCTAATTGTCGTGAAGGTCTATATTAAAGTAAACATGAGTCTATATAAAAGTCTTAGTTGTAGTGGTCCTTAGTTTAATGATGGGCTTAGATATTTAGGAAGGATAAAGTAGCAGATGATAGCAATGGGCGTAGACTAAAGAAGCGCCTACTTTTCTTCTTACCCTTTTTCTACTTCTTTCTGTTCTTCCTATTTTTCTTTTTTAATCTTGCGGAAATCCTTCATTGCCTTTTAACGTTACCAACAATCAATAGTTTTTCAAAACTAAACAAGTTCACTTGTCTTTGCTAAAAGATATTCTCATTGATTAGTTTGCAAGGATTAATTCCATTAAAAATGTTAATGCTTTGTATTGATGTGTAACTGACACCGCAACAGAATCGGAAGCAGTGCGCAGTTCAGCCGGCGATGCGCCCAGCGATGGCAACAGTGATGGTGATGTCTGCGCAGAAGCTGTGATATCCGGTGCCTCAGTGTCAAGCTCCCCGCCTAATGATACTAAGGTACAACGATAAATAGGCAAATTACAATTTTATCTTCAATATTTTGAAGCCAAAAATTGTAATTCGTATAACAACAAAAACAGAGGGCTTGCCACATACCCTTGAGGAAGCTCAAAAGCTTTTGTATAGAGAAATCAATAACAAGTGAAGAAACATAGTAAACCTAGTAAAAAAATAGTGTTTTTTTCTAAGATTAATAATTTTAAACTGTTCCTAAGTTTAAGTTACTGTTTATTTATACTGATTGCGTCTGGAACATACCAAATGCACTTATTTGACTTAGTCGAAGGCTATTGCCAAAGCTACACATTCATATTCATGTAAACAATTAATAGACAATAACTGTACTCTATTATCTGTGTGATTTATTTTCACACAGATAATAGAGTACAGTCGAGCTGAGTTGAGTAGTGGAGTGCAGTTTTTTTATCACAGGCTCCATTTCATCAAAGTTCATCACCTAACCAAACGTATATTCTTATCCAGGAAGACAAACGGTCCAGGCTGTTCAGGAGTGCAACGAGCGGAGGTAACTTAACTCCTGCCGCTGCAGCTAGGAAGAAGAACTCTTTAGCGGGAATAGATAGACCCCTGTCTGCACACGAACTACCTATACAGAGCCCTACCGCGCTTGAAGTGAGTGTTATTTAATAATGATTTTGTTATACTCTAGTTTGTGTCTTTGTGCCAATGTTTGTAATTTATTATAAATAAATCGCCTTAGGAAAACAATATTGCATACTCTGTCGTGCCCTTATTCGTTACAAATTATTTATTAGTTTTAAATTACATATTTATTTAGTTACATTGCATTTATATACTAGCTATCGATTATAGACAGGCGTTAGGCATCTCTTACTATCCGTTATGTTTGTCTCATTACTTTTAAATAAAAAAACATTCTTGATTTTATGAGGAATCAATTGTTTCCAGCCTCGGCGTACGATAATGGAGCAACTGAGTCGCATACTCAGCGACGACGCGCCCATTCCAGAATGTATAGCGGTGGCCCCCGCGGGCGTCCTGGCTAACGCCCTTCACACGCTCGCCGTGCCAACGTTGATTGTGCCGTGGCCGCACGTGCCGGATGTACGTCCGTTACTACAGGCACTGTACTCTCGCACCACAAAGCAGTGAGTATACACGACCTTGCCAGGGAGTCTAATCACGCAGTAATAAGAGACTAACAAACCTAATAAGAGGCGAAGGTGCTGTCGTTGCAACTTCAATAGATTATTATTAATCTTCTTGTTATTGGAAAGGCGGTCTTACCATGTCTACAGTTGTCTTTCTTATCCCACAGTTTTTGTTGCTTATGTAAAATATATATATAATTCTTCTTATAATTATTCTTTTTTTAGAAGCGTGCGTCGTGCGTGGCTTCGCGTGTGCGTGTGCGGCGGCGATGGTGCGGCGAGCGCGGCGCTGCGAGCGCACGCGGATCTCGCGGCGCGCCGACCACACGACGCACCGCCCGTACGCTTCTACATCATACCCTCAGGTTGGTCCTGCTGCCACGGATAATGGAGAAAAGATTCTTTGAAAAAAAAACGTCATCTATTGTTAAAACGCTTCACTACTGTGTAGTGGATATATTAGTCCAAATCACATAAGGATTATGGTGCCATATAGTAGAAAATTGCCCTAAGAAAAAATTTTCATACGGAGTGCGAGAGTAACGAACTGTCGGAATATGTATTTCCCGAATCTTGACAATTTGGGTGTCTTCAAATCATTTTGATATAATTAATAATACATAATTATTACTTCAGTAGATAGCGCTGTGTGAAATATTTTCCAATCCTTGAATTTTTATTTGCGCAGGTCCGAACACGATATCGCGGTATTTGTCGCACTGCGACCCCGGGTACGGCGGCCTTCTGGCCGGCGAGGCGTGGACAGCGCTGTGCGAGCGCGCGGTCGACTCCGCGCCCGACCTCATCGACATGTCTGCACGGATCGCCAGGTACCCCAACCGACCCACACAGGACAAATGTTACACTAGAAGAATAAAACGCGAAATCACAAGAATCTGGATACCAGATTTATAAATTTTCAACAAAAAACAGTTCCATACAAATAATGTTTTGCCATATAAGGACAAATGGAGCATAATTTTACAGTGAAATCACATCTACTGGCATTTATTTTGGTCTTTATTTGCGGCAAATCACAATTGCTTGAATGAAACGGTAGATTATACCAAATCTTCGCCGATTCCAAATATAGGATTGTTTTTTTTTTAAAGTGCGTTGTGGTGTATGGAAGTAGTTCGGTTTTGAAATGCGACTTCGTTCTATTTAGTGATTCCGTTTGTAAAGGCGTTTGCTGATTTTTGTTTGATATTGCAGGTATCTCAACAGCGTGAGCCCAGTGAACAACATCCCCATAGGCGAGGCCATGATCGCGTACCGAGAGAAGCAGGGAGACGAAGACGCCAGCCAGACCTTCGTGCCGTTTATAGCGGTAAGAAATCTATAAATTTGTTTATGTCCGGTCTTAATTGCGTACAAAATACTATGAAATTAGTTTTGTTTATTTACCTCTACGTTAAGACCGATGCAAGAGGGTTGATTGAGACCCGCTGAAAAACGTAATTATTTATTTAATGCTTTATTGCACACTTTGCTAAAGCATTTCCTGCCAGCCACAGATAAATTTAAAAATTGCATTTAGTCTGGCTCTGTTTAGTATATGCGATCCTAGTACGTGCATTACATTCAATCTTAAAATACCACAGCTTTTTTTGTAACTTTTACTAGTTGTTAGATTTTAACAGGATGTCATCTAGTACCACCACTGTAGCAGATATTCTGCCGCCAAGCTGTAGTGTGTGAACATTACTGTGTTCCGCTTCGAAAGGTACTGTAGCTAGTAAAGCTACAGGGCAATAGGGACTAACCATCGCATGTCTCAAATTAATGAGCGCCAAAGACATGGGCATGCGTTGTCTCTTACCATCAACAAGGTACGTCCATAAAAAACTTTAAACACGCTTTGAATGGCAGCGCTTGCGGAAATTTGTTGCAATTTGCCTACACGTACCGGTGTAAAAGTCTCATACGTGTTTTGCAAACCTCCAAGCTACGTTCAAATGTTTTGGGTTTAGCAGCCCTCTTTGTTTGTTCGCCCATGGTTAGGCTCGTTGGTATAATATAGCATTACTGTTATGTATTATAGGAGGTGCGAGTGGGATGCAGCGAGGCGGGGGTATCTTCGCTTGAGTTGGAGGAGGGCGGGTCTCCCCCCGCGCGTCCATCCCCTCCCGCGACGCCCGCGCCCCCGCACGCCGAGCTGCCCGCCACGCGCTCCGAGCCGCTTGAGCTACAGCTTGATTACTGGCCGGTGAGATAATAATACCATTTGTGCTGTACGTGTGAAAGCGACAAAGCTCACAGACATTGGGCCGCCTTACACGTTCAATCATGATCACGATCCGCGATCCGCGATCCGTGATCATGATTTCAAAATTTCTAGATATTATGCGATCCGGAGCATCAGTCCGTCAATCCGCTTCGTACACGATCAGTCTGGATCGCGATCATTGATCGCGGATCGCGGATCGCGCGCTACGTGTACGGGCTGCCATTGAGGAGTCGAAATACGAGTGTTCTCTGGAACTGGAGAACACACCTTTCGACGCTTCCTTCTGTCTTCCTCATCGAGAGTAGCATGACATTATTTATGTGTTGGTGACATCGTCAGGATGTTAGTAGGTCGGGAACTGACTTGACTTTCAAGCTGTTTTAAGCCTCCTTAGCATGCATAGTTGTCTCACTTGTATATTTTTGTTACACACTTGTTGTAGGTACCTACACACGTGCGCTTTTCCTATTAGGTTCAGAGTACAACTACTTATAATATAATTATTTTTTGAAGATATTTTTACATTTTGATTGAAGTAGGTACAACTCACATGATCCCAAATTAATGCGTATAGATTGTGTTTAAGTTTATTTAAATTTAAAAATTGTGTTAAGTTGAAAAACCTCATGGACCCTGGTGTCTGTGGAGCTGAAATAAATGATTAAAAAAAACGGGTTTTGTTGGTTTTGGCTGGGATACGCCAGGTTAGACCAGAACTTACCGGATGCTCAGTGGCGTTGCGGTCAAAAAACACATCTAGCTAAAAATAAGTTAAAGCCATGTATAAAAAATCACCATCATCGTTTCACTGTAATTCATAATACATTTACTGCATGTATGGGTACGGATGAAAGATGTTACAGCATATAAAAAGAAAACGCCTTTACTTTACGGCATGCAAACAATATATAGAAAAGGCGATTGGATGACACAAATAAATTAACTTTTGTAGCGATGATAACTGAGTGGTTAGCGCGGTCGGTTCGCAAGCCGAAGAGCGTGGGTTCTTCAATCCCCAACAATGAGCTTGAGTTGCCGGTGACGGAAAACATCGTTAGGAAACCATAGGCTGGTGGTAGGGTACTTTCTAGCACTCGGCTGGCTAGCTACTACCCTCGAGTTGAAAATCTGCCGCCAAACTTCTAACGGTGTGTTCCGGCAGTCTCACTTGAGAACCAGTTTTAGTCCAGGCTAGGTGTGTTTACAATCTTCGACCACGCCATCATTTAACATCAGGTGAGCTATGGTCAAACCTAGCCTGTCAACAATTAAAAAAACTACAATAAGCAGGCCCAACATTTGTAATTTTCAAATTCATACTCAACTGAATGTCATTTGTGACGCAGGTGCCGGGCCGCGGCGCAGAGGGTGCGGCGGAGGGTGGCAAAGTGACCGTGAAGGCTTCCTTCCGCGCCCTGCACGTCACCAGGCAGAACCAGCATCTCTGCATCACTTACCTCACCAAGGAGAAGAAACAGAAAAGTAATTATGCAACTTATTGTTGTCACTGCAGATTATGTACGATCGGGCGTCTTTCCTCACCGTGAGGCAAATAACATAAGGTTGCCCCTCGCCGCTCGGCTTCGATGTATCTAAATATTTGGTGCAACTAAAGAACAATGACTTGTGTTAACAGTTTGGGATAATATACTTGTACAATATCATGATAAAAATTAGTAGTAATTAGAGAAATAGGTTGTTACGAAAAGTATTGAATACATTGCTATTTTTGGGTTGTTTTAATATTTTTATCGGCGAGTTGCAACCCTGTTTTCACAAATAAACCGGTTTACGAGTCAGCGGTGCCCAACCGAATATGAACGCTGGTAGTACACGATAAGTTTCAGTTTCGTTTGCAAGCAGGATATCCTCATTTAAACTACTTTTATTCGAGAGGCGGGTGCGAAAAAATATCTTAGTCATAAACATATATTAAATTTACATATTATATGAACCGCTATTTCGAGTAATAAAACCTACACAGTTTTTATTTTATTTTTGTATCCAAGGTTAAGCAATCCGCCATATTTGATCTATTGTGACGTCATTTACCACGTGAGCTATGCCGCAAAATGACGTATCATACCTCATTGGTCCAAACTAGTTTTGGAAATAGGTACAAGGGCACACATATACATACGCACTAATCTTAGTACGCCACTTTTAGTGTAGTCGGGTAATAATGCATACAATTTATTGCAGTAATGAGGCTGGGTAAGAAAAAAGAGAAGACCGGAGAGCAGGAGGTGGGGCGCGCGCAAACCGTTGACGGCGTCGCGCGTCTCATCTGCTCCGCCAAAGGATCGCATAATGCACCGCTTAAAGGTACACAAGCTTTTAATTATATTTCTTGAAGTTCGCCATAAATAGACGCGATTTAAAATTCGGCGAACGAAAACCGCGGCTAACACTGAAACGCCAAGGTTTGTTGTGGCCGACGCGGCTATTGACGATAAAACTCAAGAGACCGCTCTTAACTACTGCCCAAATAATTTTGTGCGTCATTAAATACCGGTGATAGTTAATGTCGGCATAGCCTATTCCACAATAACACGGCCTGCGACAGCGGTTAAATTTGTTGCCACCACCATGTCAATACAAGCCGCACAATTGTGACGAACGCTTTATATTTCCCCTCGCTGTATCTGATCTGCTTTATAATTTATCACGTTAATATGCAGGAAAAAAATGCTGAAAATAAGGAAGAAAATTATAACCTCTTAAAAAATGGTCTCTTATTTTTGCAATTAAAAGTACGATATTGAAATACTATCATAATTCTGTGGGTATGCACGCGAAAAAAATAAGAAAAAATGTAACTTTTTTTTAACAATTTGGATCAAAATATGACAGCCTAAAAAAATCGCGAAAGTTTTAGATATTTTTGTTTAATGTGATGTCATTGTTTTTTCACGTTAGCGGTTTTATTTTCTTATTAATTGTAATTTCTGTCTGCAGTATTCATTGACGGCACCGAATGGAACGGCGTCAAGTTCTTCCAGCTGTCGACGCAATGGCAGACACACGTGAAAACCTTCCCCGTAGCGACTTGCGGCGGCGCGCCATTGGTTACACCCGAGACTTAAACAATAACCGGATCGTAACTGGATAAAATATATTTAAACCGGTTATATCCGGTCTTAGTACGCTTTGGCTTCCCAGACGTCAACTCGCTTAGCGAGTTTGACGGATGTCAGAACGACGTTTCTATTAACCGTATATCCGTATTAATGAATATACTGATATACGGTTTTTTAATACGGTATATCGAAGACATTTCAAGTATTTCGCTCGTTGCGCTATTCCGCCGTATTGTAAAATGTCGTACGATATACGGTCGTGTCGAGCTGCCATGATAATTATATGGCTTTTATTATGTTACTTGGGGTTTATTGTATTGTAAACTGTATGTAGCATGTTTTATGGTTGAAATTCAAATAACATAATAAAAGTAAGCGAATGTTAACTATTTCATTGTTAGTCATTTTGTGTTAGGCGTATTTGCTGTGTAGTGAAGTGTTTTTCCAACTCGATTGGCTTGGGGGTCTACTACAGTCTCACGAAGATTCTTATTTCGGTATTAGGATACTTTCGATCACATCGACAATACTAGAGAGAGAACGAGATAAGAGTGACAAGATTGAAATAAACTAAAAGTTTTTGTGATTTTTACATGCTTCGTTAGACAATTAATACCTTTAACTGTATTAGAGTAAAGATTAAATTTGTAAAATAATTTGGATTTTTTACCAAAACACTTGACACAGGCGAATGCACCAAATGTGACGCCAAAGTCAATAAAGAAGAAAAAAGAACGGATATATACACCACGCCAATCGAGTTGGCCAAGAAGTATATATATATATATGTAGTTAATTGTGTATGTACTCAATATAATTATGAGTAAATGGTTCGTGACATTTCCAATATGTTATTTATAGTATTACGAGTGTAACCGTATAGTTGTAAGTTAGGAGGCACATATCAAAGGATCGCGTGTGTGTGCGTTTTTGTATCTGTGATTTGTGAATGAAGTTTTTTTTTTAATTAAAAAGATGATTTACATTACATTGATTTCGGCTTTGGCGGCTATTGAAATATGAGTCTTATTTCTTGTAGCATACAACTCAATTCCAAATGGCCGTTTAGTAGTTCGCGCGAAATCGCTCGTTGAGTTAAAGTTTGCCATTGAAAATAGTGATGTAGCTTACAGGAAATAAGGCTCAATTTTTAATGTCCTGCCGATTAACGTAATGTAAGTTAAGCTAAAGGAAACGCGTCGTCGCGTAGTCATTATTTTAATTTGAAATAATTAATAAGTGCAGCTGCAATAGCAATATATAATTATATATATAATTTTTGTACGCAATTTTTAATATATTATGCGTAGATTTTTACATAGATATATTCATTTATAAATAAACAATAATCTTCCTATTTTACCGTACAATTTTTGTATTCATTTTTCGTTCGAAGCGTTTAGATTTAGCTTGTCTCTTTAGAATGTTCGAGAATTCCGAGCCAGTTTGGAATCGTCCCTCTTTCTTCGGCTAGTTTATATAGCCAACACTTTTAGCGAGGATATTGGGTAAAATTTTAACTGGAACGGTAACTGTTTCTGAAGTGGGGCTGTGGAAACGTACCGTTAAGTGCTTGACGGCCGATTTTTAACCAAAAAGTACCACAATGGGATGTATATCCACGCCCTTCGGCGTATTATCCGACCACACTATCCACCGAGCTATCACCGCTACAAACATTCAAGTGGTCGATTTGGATAGCACATCTCCAAAGTGTCATTTAAAAACATATTTAACTTAATATAATTAGTGACCGCAAGCATTAATTTCACTCAATTTTTTTTAGTCCTTGAAAATGTGTATTTCAAGGCTTATATAAATAATGTCATATTATTTTCTATTTGTACTAATAATTACCTACACTCCATGCTAAGGGTGTTTTTTTTTTCTTCTTATTCCTCCGAGGAGGACTTGGCGTCGCACTTTCTGTGCATTTGCCAGCTAAGGGTGTTGGTTATAAAACTTTTAATTTTTTTTTGTGATTGACTTGCTTTTGGCCGCAGATGGCCTCTACAGCGTCACCGGACTGTAAGTCACTTTCAGTAGAATTCCGAATATATAATAAATATACGTGAAAATATCAACGACAATTTCATTATATCATAGAGTTAAATGTCAATATATGTATATACATACATATGTGGAATACGTAGTGTATTATGTAAGTACTATTAAACTTGTTATGTGGCTGTAATATAGTGATTTGCAATTAGGTTTGGGATAAATCGTATGTTTTATTTGAGGATATTTTATATACTTACCTTTCATAAAAAACACTTTATATATATGAGTTATTAGCTATCAATGACTTAGGATCAGAGTAATATTAACAAACAAACAGTTTTGGCTAACATTATAGAAGGTGTACTTTTTGGCGTTATAGCCAAAACCCAAATAATGTGTCACCAACTAAATGACACTTTTTTTGCAATGAAGACTTTGTTATTAATAACCTTCAATCAGAGTTTTGGCGGGAACGCGGAAAGAGTCGTGTCGCCCCATTGTATTTTTTTCCAAAAGTTGTGTGTTTATGGTGATGTTTTATTCATAAAGTGCTGAATCAGAAGCGCGAGTGTGCGAAAATGATATAATGTGGTGAAAAATGACTTATCGTGTTGCTTCCAAAAGTCAAACGAAGCTTTAAAGTCACCACTACTTTACTAAAGCATGACTGGATTTGACTGACACGGACCGTACTTGACCAAGACTGGACTGTGACTATAACTATAGCTACGAGGCAACTTATTTAACTTTTGAAACTTGAAAATATAAAACACTTGACACTGGCAAATGCTCAAAATGCGACGCCAAAACCAAAGAAACAAAAAACCTTCAATCAAGTATAAAAACTTACGATTTATCCTCAACATTTGAAAACATTTTTACCAAATCGAAAAGTAATCGCTGTTAGTTGGAATTAAGGTTGAATATTCAGTGTTAAGTCAATTGGTTAGGTTGGATTCGGCTCTCGACTCAACTGTACAAAAACGGTTTGTAAACATTCTATAATTCAATATGACATTTCAAAATATACAACGAAATTTGATCTCTAAATGTCTAGCATTAAAGTTTTCTTACAGCAAAGACAACTGAGTTGGTTCCTTATTCTACCAAATTCGCTTTTTAAATCGCTAAGGTCGAGAGCCAACCATCTAACATATCTTCCAAATATTTTTAAGGTAAATGAAATTGAGCATTCGAAAATTTTGTCACAAATTAGTGCCAAATAACAAATTAGACTTTGCGTTCGATCTCTTACCTCTCCAAGGGCTATAATCGACTGAGACCGTTGGCTTTAGAATCAAATAAATTTAGAAACAAATAAGATTGGCTATGGAATAATTAAGATTATTGAAATGCACTTTCTAAATCTGTCATTTTCATTGTATTGGTCCATTGCAAGGATTAAAGTTATAAAGTGCTCCTCGTTGTGAGAAACTGCCTATTTTTGGCCAAAATCACGGAATAATTGAAATACATACCTCGATATAGAGTAATTTTATCTACTTCAAATCGGTAGACGCTCGAATAAAATTTCATATTTTTTGATAAATTAAAAATACTATACTTATGTGGATAATATTTAAAATTTAAAAGAACTTTTTTTTTCAATGTGAACACAAATTGTTTCACAAATACATAAAAAAAAAACGAATCGACGCCACTTCACTAGAAATACAAACGTTTGGCTAAAATTAGGCAGAGTGCCAACACGAAAACGTTGGGCGGTAATTAAAATATTTGGAAGGCTGTTACTAAAGATATCATAATGTACATACTCCGCAGTAACTCGACAATAGTAAGTACCGCGTGTATACGCTTCTTTAATCTATTCGTACGCTGTTAGTGTTAAGAGTTAGTACTACGCATGTTAACAATTTTTAAAAATAATCTTTGGATTAATGCTTTTATTCAAAAGTTCGGCTTTTAACTCTGCGTCACCAATGGATTCGCAACCAGTTATTATGTAGGTATCTCTAAACGTTGATCCACGGAATAAGGCAAACCTATAAAATTCGAAAAAAGAAACTAAATTCGATCTATATTGAAATTTAAGTTGATTAACATTTCAATATTTTCAACTTTACGTGCTTATTATAAAAAAAAAAAACTAAATTATATTTTCCCGTATAGCAAACATATCTTGCATCTTCAAACATTCTAAAACTTGTATTGTATTCTTAATTCCACCATAACTTTTAAATGCCTGAACAGTATAGATGACTTGGATGTATAGAGTAGATATCTATCGTTATAATCCTTAAATCATCCCTAGTGACAAAGGCTCGTGTTTTTGTTTTCAACGTTCAACTTGTTTTCCACTCCTATCTACATAATTTGACGAATAGTTCAAAGTCGAACATTGTAAAAAATGCGATGTAGCATCGAGAACATGTAACCGTTTAAATTAAATAAAAAGACGCATTGCAACAGCACATTTTACAAATTCATTATAACAAAGTAAGTTTAACTATGTTGAAAATTAAGTCCCAAAATTTTAAAAAGGCTTTCTGCTCAAAGCATTCATTAAAATGTGTGTTGGAATGTGTATTATATTAACGTATGTATAAAACTTATCTCGTGTAGATGAACTTGTATGTGTATCACTTAATAATAACGCCTGTTTATTGTCTTAGTCCTACAAATAATAATATAATTAATACAAAATCTGTAATGAAACGGAACATACTTATACTCAATATTTGTTCTAACAATCAATTTATTTGGTAGTAATTTTTCAGTAACGCCTACATTATATGCTAGTAGATGCAAAAGTTCTAAACGTAACAGGCGAAGGCAAGAGTTTTAGAGCGCTATGCCAAGAAAACCACCAACTATCTTCAGTACAAACATAATCTCTCTTCTTCCTATAAGTTGTATGTTTACATACATACGTTATTATGTATGTATAATTCCACGAAAAAAAATTGAGGAATGTGTTTGTATGAAAGATTGTTTTGCTGGTAGGTAATTCTTTCGAAAGCAAAAAAATATTAAGCACTAATAATGCTATTGCTTTCGTTAATTCCGCCTGTACCAATAATGCAGTATATCTCGTAGGAAGGGTACAGGGACAAACCAAGGATTATCACATAATAGGTACAAAATCAAAAATAAATAAGGATGCAATGTTGACAACATGTCAATTTAAATTAGAAAAGGGGAAAATTTTAAAATTACTATTATCATTTTACACAAATCATAACTGGCAGGTAACAAACCAAAAACTTTAAAAAACTGTAGCACGACTACAGAAAAAATTTAGCCAACCAATGACAACCTCACCTCCTTCATGAAAATCAGCTGATTACCAGCTTCGGTAGAAAAATTTTAAAAATCGTAACCTTAACTTTGCCTTAGTCTGGTAAAAAATGCATGGTTAACAATTTACAATATTCATTACGTGCCCAAGTTTGGTTTGGTTTCTGTGACATATCTTATTTGTCGCTGTACCTTTCACTAAGGTTTGTAGTCTAAAACTAGCAAATGGTGACGATCATAAGTATAGGATCGGTCTATACTAGTGTAAAAATAATGATCAAATTTCTACCAGATGCGGTATCTTCTTTTGTCTCGGTGAAAAATTGTGCATCAATTTTGTTGGAACAAATGTCAATATCCCATGTCATAGAATTTTAAAAGTTGTCGATGGGCTGCGCATCAACTCTGCGTCAGTGGGGATCGAGCCTTAAATCTATCAAGTATATTTGGAAAATTTTGGAATGGAATGGCTTTTAACTGACTAAGTATGTAATGATTATTATGTACTTACCTATGTTAAATTAATTTTCATACTGTTTCTTTTCTTTACTACTATACCTACCATTGCTAATGATTTGGAAAAGGTAAATGTTGTATGCGTATTCATATTTCATTGTATTTTTAAATATATAGGTATGCTCCCAATTATTATTGTTTGTTGATATGATTGTCTCGATTCTGATTTGTCATTATATAAACTTATGTGAACATTTTCTTTAGTTCATAAAATTATATAACAGTAACAAAATCGATACATTTCCAATTCGCGAAATCATTCTAGTTTGGATATGAAACTCGAATGTAAGAACTTATTAGAGATAGGTCTATAATTTTTTTTAAAAGATCGTCCTTAATTTTATGAGACTAAAATAACAACTAAATCTGAATTCGCATACAACAGTTGCACGGCCGTGTCGTAGCATATTTTTAGGTTTCGACGTGACTCGAAATCTGGGACAAGGTGAACATTATTTTTGTATCCATGGCATACAAAATGGTACATACATATATATAATTATCTAGCCATTGAATAATACATATATGGCTATAACGTGATTATTATTATGAACCACTTTGAGCTGTCGAAATGTTTAAATTCTAAATCATAACTGCACTGTTAAGATAATAGGTAAATATTATAACAGCTCGGACACTTATAAAATTATACTTTTGTGCACTTAATAGCTCATCGAGTCCCTACACTTCTAAATATCAGATCGGCGGTTTTATCTTTTAGTTAATTAATTCTATGGAGTGAATTTATATTTTGATCTCAAATACTGCTGATTAAAGTCACTTTTCTGAATTAAGTTTTATTCATTTGTATTTTGTCTCAAACAATGTGTTAACTAAATTGTTTATGAAATTGTACTTTAAATTTATCATCACAAATGTTTATGGTCCATTGAAATGGCCAATTCTTTATTATTATTTTGTAAGAAAATCTCTATTTAAGTTTAATTAATTAGTACAAAAAATGTAACTGTTATATAAAACGTATTGTGGGATGTACACATTTCAAAATGCAAAATTGACTGTGCAATAATGTGAAATAATTCATGTATTGACAAATAAATGTACTTCCTTACAAAAATTATGATTTCATTATGATAATTTATGTGATGAAACTTATTATCATAAGTTGCAAATAGGTATGATTTGTATTTATTGTACAAATAAAATTTTGCATCAAAACAAAATATTTTATTTTAAAAATATAGTCTCAGTTCACATTTTAACTTTTTAACATTTTAACTATAAATATAATTAGTTATAAAAATCTAGGATTGATTTCTAGTTTATACATTCAAATTAAGACTAGTTTAAAAATCACAACATTAGTTACACTTAAGACAAATTAAAGATCAAATACTGGCTTCTCAGTCCGTTGTCTCCTCCCAAACCACCTTCTGGTTGTACATACTCCAAATTGTCACTTTGCTTCTTTGGTGAGAACTCCCAAAGATTCTTATTACTTTTTGCTAGATCTGCTAGGTCCCATGCAGATAGAAACTTTGATTTACCATGTCTACATAGTACATAAACATTTTCAGAAGGCACATTTTGTGAAGATTCCAGTTTGTTTATAATGATAATTCCAGAGACAAAACACCAGTGGGCTGTATGTCCGTTCCTGAGAGCTGGTGAATGATTCACATCTGCATCATATCTATGATTTTTAGTTAAGGCTTACTTGGACAAAAGCATTTAATTATTGCAAAATATCATCAATTTATAAAATTTCTTAAAAAAATAATTAAGACTTTATTAACACTATCTAACACAATCACTATCCAATTCTAACCAGATGAAAACTTCTTATCTGTCAATGGTATCACTATGTTAGTGCCAGGTCTATTGTGTTGTAGGGACAGGAACCCTTATGGCACTTCAGACTTTCGACCTAGATGTAGATTTAAGGGGACCCATAAACCTACCCCCACAGATATTCCCCAGTTAGTTGTTAGTATAGCTGCTCCCCACAGATGATAATAGCTATTCAAGATTTGATGGTATCAGTGTGGGTGCCGGATATATCATGACAGGAACTCCACAGAGACTAGGACTTGAGACCCAGGTGTAGGTTTAATGAGCCACTTTAAATACATTAACCATCACCTTCACTGCCCATGTTCCCATCCCTGCCTAACCAAATTACCACATTATTTCCTAATGTAAATGACATACATTTTACCATAAAAAAGTATCTTACACTACCAGCTTCTCCATTGTCTATATGGAATTGAATCAAAAAACATTTTATGATTACTCTTGCAGCTTGAAAGAGGAATGTACAGACAGTGTCCTACATCCTTTCACATTTAAAACAAAATGATTAGTGACGACATCAATTTGTTTAAAATGCAATATAAACTATTAACAAGCAACATAGGGTTTCTAGCCTATTTTTTATAAACTGTCCCGCTGCTGGGTTTTGCCTTTTTAGATCGTGAAAGCCCATAGTCTACCAATCTGATCTGATCTCCCAAATGAAGACAAGGCCCATACTCTACTAATCTGGCTAACAGCAGGTTATTCATTCACATTTTTTATATCTTAACTTATTAATTTAAAAGGATACGGAACAAGAAGCAAGCCACCTTTCAATAAACATTCTATTGTTTCTGGGCTGTCTAAGTCTCCATTCTTTACAGAGTAACTTATATTTACAATATCAGCTGCAACTAATACTTTATTAACCAGCTTTCCCATATCATTGCAACTCAGCATTTCCCCTTGATTAGTGTAACCTGCACTTTTGGCGAAACTTAACATAGTCTCAGGAGATACTCGCTCATTAAGAAGCATAGAGAGAGCAGCTAAGCCACAAGTAGGCCCAACTTGTATAACAGATTTGGTCCGTTTAATTTGGTGTTTGTAAGGAGGTTTTTCAAGGCAGATTCGTGCCAGTATGCATGCTCGCCTTAACTCGGCATCTTCCTCTGCCCAGACGCAGTCCGAAGAGTTGTTTATAACTGGCTGGTATACATTATTACTGTTGCAATCTTTCATAGTTCTGGACGAGTCTTGTAAAAGAGACAACGTTGGCGCAGGTGGCGGTGGCGGCGGTTTTGGTACTGTACACATTTTCACTGAAGTTAAGAAGTACGATAACGTTTTACATTACTGCCTATCTGTATCACTAAAAAATATTTATAAGTAGTTTTATTCGTGCTGTTTGTCGGGGTTACTGTGGCACTTCTGTCTGTGCTGTGCTGTAAAATTGTGAAACTATCAATTAAAGTAAACAGAAAATAAATAAAATAAAAGTATCCATATTTTTTGTTATTTTTGGCATTTACTTCGCAGTTCGCGCGAAGTTTACCATTCTCAAGTATTTCGACATTTTCGAAAATTTAACGAATAATCAACTGGATTACTAAAGAACTAAGAACTGGAACTACTAAATCCACATTTCATATTGTCAGGCACAAAGACAAACATATCATGGTAAAGTTAAATATAGTGAATTTTCACTACACTACTAGTACAAATGGTTAATGCAAAACAAAACTATGTAGCAAGATTAGCAACATACAATTATTATTTTTTGCGTTCCCGCCAAAACTCCAAATTTGTTTCTAAGAATTAAAGCGCTTACCAGCGCTTGCCAGTTACCCCGTTAAGATTGTACGCCGCCTTACGCCAAGAGAATGTAATCACTATAGTGCGTTTCACTAAAGAGTTCCCTTCGTCGTCATGTTGGCAGCCCTGTTCGTCGAAACGTCAAACAGATAGTTTCATTGTTCATTGCTCTAATTGTTTTCAAGTTTTTAATTAGTAAAAAATTTCTAAACATGCCCAAAACACTAAAAAGTGGTGAAAGACAGATGGTGTTAAAAGTCAAATGTTTTTGTGAACGTGAAAAACGGAACAAAGCGCCAATAATCCCTTTGGAATGTGTTCGTAGCCGTGTCGCCGCCATGACAGGTTAGTAAAATAGGGATACCAGGCAGGTCAAATCACTATTCCTCGTTTTTCTTAATGTATATAATAATTATAATTTTATATAGTAACTACATAAACTTTTAGATATGTAGAAAGAATTCAAATATAAAACTAGCAATTGTACTTATTTATTTATATTGTTTTTGAATTTAAAATGTGTCTCCAACAATTGTGTTACAAAATAAATAAAACAATGTGGATTTGTTATTAAGTTAATTTTAACATTTATGGAGTTTTTTTATAAAAACTATTTTTTCAGGTATATCAGAAAAAACAGTCACACAAATTTATAAAGAAGGTGAAGCAGCTGCTAGTACTTCAACAAGAATTTCGACGCCTGGTAAGAGTCGGCCGCGCGATAAACAAATTAAGCTGGATGATTTTGAAATTTGTGCATTACGACATAAAATACATGAATTCTATGCTGTGAGAAAAGAATTACCTACGCTGACCAAATTACTGCATGAAATGCGAAATGATATCGATTTCAAGGGAAGTCGCACTACTTTATGGCGAATAATGAAGAAGATAGGATTTTATTTCCAAAAATGTAAATCAAAAAGAAAAGTTATGATGGAAAGGTACGATATTGTGGCTTGGCGTAGTCGATATTTGAAGCAGTTACGAGAAAATCGTGAAGGAGACCAGCGTCCAGTCATTTATTTAGATGAAACTTACGTTCATTCAACTTACTGTGCAGGTAAATGTTGGCAGAGTGACACAGAAGCAGGCGTTTTATCTTCGGACTCAAAAGGACCACGATGGATTATAGTCCATGCAGGGAGTGAAACCGGTTTTGTACCCAACGCTCAGCTGATTTTTAAATCACAGTCTAAATCCGGAGACTATCACGATGATATGAATCGAGAAAATTTTATGAAATGGATTCAAGAAAAGCTTTTACCGAATCTACCTCCTCAGTCGCTTGTGATTATGGATAATGCTCCCTACCATACAGTGGCACTCAACAAAGCACCAACAATGAACAGTACGAAGTCTCAGATGCAAAACTGGATTGTTAGTAAAGGTCTCGCTTATTTACCAACGATGGTAAAAGCTGAGCTTTATGAAATAATTAAAGACCATAAAGAACCGCCTGTTTACGAAGCAGACACGTTACTGGAGAAACATGGTCATAAAGTGGTAAGGCTCCCGCCTTATCACTGTGATTTAAACCCAATTGAGCTCATATGGAGTCTTTTGAAAAGAAGAATTGCAGAAAAAAATGTTGGACAGGAAGCAAGTCAAATTGTTAAAATAACAGAAGAAGCATTTTTAAGCATATCTGCAGAAGATTGGAAAAAATAATGTGATCATGTCAAGAATATTGAAGACAAATACTACAATGATGGAGTACGTGCAGACGCAGAAATTGACCGATTCATAATTGAAGTAGGAAACGATAGTGACGTTACTTCTTCTGATGATGATACAGGTGGTAGCGACATCTCGGGTGTTGGCCCATTAGTTGAACACAATTATTATAAAAAATAACCATAAACATTTGTTTTATTTTTCAACCTTGTCAATTATATCAATATAGGTAAAATACATAGTTGTATTAAAACTATAGGACTAGGGACCGCAATCTGGTCTGGTGTCATTTTCAATCCGGCTGGATTCCCGCCGATACTTCGGACCAGATGTTAAAAAATAGTATCTACGTTAGTGACATTAAAATTTCCTTAATTTCGAGTAAACATCTTTCTGAAAAAGTAGCAACACTGGTTTCGTAACTACCAACATGACGACGAAGGGAACTCTTTCGTGAAACGATCTATACGTTTACGCCTTACGCCGCATAAATATTTTTTTTTATAACTAGGACTTTTGATCAGGACTTTTTTTCTTGGTTTTGGCGTCGCATTCTGAGTACGTGCCAGTGTCAAGTGGAGTTTTGGAAGCAACACGAAACGCATGTTTCACCATAAAATATATCATTTTCTCACACTCGCGATTATGATTCGGCACTTTATGAATAAAAAACCGCCATTTTTATGCTTAAACACTCGACAAAATACTAGTTTTGGAAAAAAATACAATGGGGGCGACATGCTTCATTCCGCGTTCCCGCCAAAACTCTCGATGAGGACTTACTTTTGTGTTATAGGAAACTTGAAAATATCAAAACAGTTGACACTGGCAAATATACGAAAACTGACGCCAAAATCAAAGAAGAAGAATCATTTTGTTCAATAAATATTAAATGAATATGAAAAAAAAGGTGAAGAAGAAGTTGGTAGTTCAAAAAGAATGTGAATAGGTGTGTCCTAGGCAAGCGTGCTTTATCTTCGGCGACATCGTCACTTGCCACCAGGTGAGATCGTGGCTAAACGCATGCCTAGTCCGACTCCGATGTAAAAAAAAGAAGAACTGGCTCTTGGGCGTGGTCGTGGAAATGACTCATTCATCAGTTCAATCTTTTCGTTTCGTTCTTCATATGCTTCATTCACTACTTTTCATTCGTTCAAAAACAGATGGTGGTGTAAGGTCGCTGTACTGTAACTGGTGAAAGATAATTGAGTTGAAATAATTGCAATTGCACTAAAGGGAAAGGGACTTTCTCGGGCTTGTGAAACCGGTTCTACAAGTCCCTAATCCATCATGTCCGAACCACGGAAGAACCATCTGTCCATAGATGGGGGACAGGTGAAAGAGGACGACCACGTCGCGTCGTATAAACCCATCCCAGAAACGGACACAGGTAATTCCCGAAGTTCTCACATTTTATTTTTGCTTCATAATTTGTGAAGTAGTCTCATTATATGTTAATTCAATCATTAATCCTTTTGTACAGATATCATTGTACTCTACCCAAAGAGCGAAATTGAACTTAATTGCCATGGCAGGAGGTTGTGTTTTCTTTGCATTGATTTTTTATCTCTACGTCACCCAGTTTTCAATCGATACGGACCATGTCAAGGCCGGGTACGTCAAAACTTTGAGTTAAAATACGACAAAATTAAAATGAACACAGATATAGCTGAAAGAATAGAAAACAAAACGTTTGCGATGACTGCGCGCCTCGTTTTATTTATTTAGAGTTTCTAAATTGAAGATTATATTGTAATTTAGATGATTAAAGTTAGGAATTATTCCGAAATGATTTTCTTTATTATAGTATAAAGAGCTATGAGGATCTATAATATTTAGTCGGGTTATAAAGCGCTTTTTCGTACCGTACCATTCAGCGGCCATTTTGTTCTCACTTGCTGACGCCGCTGAATGATGCAAGACACGGAATTGTTTGCAAATTTTTGAATTCTTGTTTTTGAAAAAGTAACTAGTTTCCGCAATTGCTGACAAAGATACGTGGAGGAAGAGATTACAAATGAGTGGTAAGAGTATTACATGTGTACTTTCTATATTTAGTAAAAACGAGCCATAACATTATATCAAAAACATGTTTTTGTATTTTAAATTAATCTATTGATTTTATAATGATCCTGACTTGAGTAAGACCTTGTGCTTGTCATTTAAATCTTGAGGTTTTGGTTGTTTAATAATACATTCAATGCCTTTTACATAACCTTTCACTGGTCATTAAACTTTTTGCAGCAACGAAGGTGGAATACCTTGAGACAGAAGAAGTATATATGCTGAACCAAACTGAGATGGAAACAGAAATCGTGGAAGAGTCTGATGACCACTGGGAACAGCACAGTACTCAGTTAATGCTTAATCTGTATTTGCAGAACATTGACAGATTCCGTTCCCCAAAAATTAAAAAGAAAAATGTATGGACGGAAATTTCCTTAGCAGTCGGTAAAAGTCCAGACTGCTGCGATAAAAAGTTTAGGAATTTAAAGCAAACATACATAAGGTTACTCAAGAAAAAAAATAGAAATGAGTCCACTGTTGTGAAATGGCCATACTTTGATATTTTTGAGCAGATATACAATACTAATGGGAATTATCACACTGAAATTTCACAAAAACTTCAAGAAGGTACGACTGATAGCATAGCGAAAACACTGCTTTCTATGGCTGAGCCACTCACTGTGGACGCAAAGCATGAAAGTGGAGAAACTTCAATTGGACCTAATGTTGAAACAAGAAGGAAACTTACAAGAAAGAAAATTACAGACTTCAAAAAGGCCACTTTAGAAATGAGAAATAGGCAGAAAGTAATTGAAGACAAACTAGATAGGCTAATAAATATTGTAGAGGAATCTAACAGCATACAAAGGGAAAGGAATAAATTGTTCCAGCAGTTTTTAGATGGATTGAAGCAAAATACATAACATAGTCACACTTAACAATCTGGACCGATGGCATGTTTAACAAAGCATCTTACTTAATTAAGTATAGATCTCAGACAGATCAGACAAGATGCTATATTGGTAGCTTTGAATGAACCAAAGCAAATTTAAATACTGCAGATAAAGAAAATATATTTTTGTATTATAAAACCATCTGTATTCAATAAAATATTTCACAGACAGATCACTTTTTATGTACATATAAAGTAATCTATTTATACTCGCATGTAGGGTTGCCAGTTTGCCAAATCTGATAGCTGGACCAGTCAGTTTGGCCGGACATTTGGGTAAAAAGGCCAGACACTCTACATTATTGAGGATTTTGTATCTCAGTATTATAGGTACGACAAAAATGTTCTGCCACGCTCGGTGCTTGCTCGTTTGAGAAATGTAAAAAGTCTTAACTAACAATAGCCGGACACCTTTTATTTTGGCCGGACATGAAATCTAAAAGCCTATGTCCGGCTTTATCCAGATGCTTGGCAACGCTACTTGCATGTAGTTTGTTTAAAGTGAATTAAATATTTGTTTCCAGTGGTAATTTATTAAATGATGTGAAATAAATTGCAGCTGAATTATACCAATATTAAAACTCAAACAATTTAATTATTTGTTTCAATTTCTACATCTATTCTCTAATCCTGCAGTAATTTTTAGAATACGTAATGTTTTCGTCATTAACATTGTTGACGACTCAATCAACTAAAGTACTTGTGGGCATAGTAAAAATGAAAAGTAATAGAAAAATCAGGGCTGCTTGTAATTAATCCAACTAAAGCTACTACACCAGTGGCCCGGAGTCTCTGTCTGATAATTGTAGAAGCAGGGTTGGCTGGCACCCGCGGAAGAGTGCGAAAGCGCAGCCTCAACTCAAACAGCCATCCATCCATCCTCACAAAATCCAGTACGATGTAGGAAAATTAAATATTAAAATATAGGTTTTTGTTACCGGATAAAATGGCGATGTCTGAAAGGTCTCTTTAAAATTTAAAGAAACCTTATAAATCGGAAAAATATTTAAAGAAATGAACCTTAAAAACATTTAAAGTTTAAATATTGCACAAGAGATGAATGCGATACATAATATTCCAGCAAATTCTTTTTACCTTTGATTTTCAGATAATTTTTCAAAATATCAACTTCATTTAACGTCTGCAATGTCTAAAACACAATTTACCTGTGCTGTGATAGGATGCCATGAACCTTTTTAATTGTCCATTGTTCAGCAAGATTTTCAATCAAGTCGAATCAAATAACTTGAATGTTAATCCCACCGATTTAATATCTGTGAAAGTGCACGGCGTGGTTCTCGGAAGAAATAACGCTGCTAACTGTAAATAAGTAGTGTTTAAAAAGAATATCTCTCGAATCTTTAATAATAGTGAAGTTATAAGAAAGTAAAAATATAGGTACTATACTACCGGCCTGTCCCGGCTTCGCACGGGTGGACATTTATTTTTAATTTATATCCTATGTTACTCAGGGGGAATGTAGTATTCTAATGGTGAAACAATTTTCGAAATCGGTCCAGTAGTTTTTGAGTTTATTCGTTACAAAGATACAAATTTCAAAAATACAAAAGTACTAATGTTTCCTCTTTATAATATTAGTATAGATGTAGATAACTGTGAACCCGGACATATAAAATCCCAATATTAAAGCGAGAGTGATACGTATTCTCTCCTTTTCTCTTTCACTATCAATTTGTAGTCCAGTAGTATTTTAATTTAATTCTAAAGGAACGGGAACTGCGCGTGTGTAACCGCGAGGCGTGCGCTAGTTTATTTATACATATTTCTATATCCTCTTCGGCTCTTCTTTAAACAAAATGTTTTCACTCGATCAAGTCCATTAGAAATTAATTAGCAAATAGTAGGTATATGTCGATTTGTCGTTTAATTGCGTGCAATTTTTCAATTCTTCCAACCGACAGTAATGTGATCTGTGTGGCCAAACAGAGTCGAGTCTGAGTGCTTCAATGCTCTCAAGTCTAGATAATTCTTTGAATAATGCCAGTATTCATTTAGTGGTTCTGACTTAAAGACTGGTGAGTGTTTGTTGGCTTTTTTAAAATATATCATATTCAAGCTTTTACCCGCGATTTCGTCCGCGTGGAATTTGAATGATGAATACATTTACAAATACAAAAAACATAAGTAGATATACATAAGTAAGTAACATAAGTATTACAATCAATAGGTACTTAACCAACTAAATACCTAGTAGTGTGTACCTGGGTGGTCTTGTTTTTTTTTTATATTTGTAAGTTATTGGTGAATAAAAAATATGGGTTCATTTGAGAATCTTACTCCCTTATTAAAGTCGGTTAATATGGAGGTTCTCGGATTCTGAATACAAAAAGTTCGCGTGCCTGCGCACACGCTGACTTTCGGGAATCCAAGATTTCATCGTCGAAACGAGTTGATTTGGTGGTTCAGTTGCTTCTTTTTTGTTGAATTTCTGAACATACATTATAGTCGCTGCTATAGGGTTGCCACATACACTTGCTTAAATAACCTGTATATTCTAACATTCTGTAGAAATTACAACATCTAGGTAGCAATATTCTTAATTTCATGTTATTTTGATTTAGACGATCTCTTGTTTTTCTATTGTCGACAGAGCGAAACAAATGTTAAACATTTACGTTAGAATGTTTTTCTTCTTCTTTGATTTTGGCGTCGCATTTTGAGCATTTGCCAGTGTCAAGTGTTTTATATTTTCAAGTTTAATTAGTTAAATAAGTTGCCTTGTAACTATAGTTATAGTCGAAGTCCAGTCATGCGTCAAAGTAGTGGCGCCTTTACTATAAGCGATGGAGTTTTGGAAACAACACGAAAAATCATGTTTCACCACATTATATCATTTTCCCACACTCGGCGCTTGTGATGATTCGACACTTTATGAATAAAACACCACTATTATTATGCATAAACACTCAAAAAAAACACTAGTCTTGGAAAAAATACACCGGGGTGACACGAATCTTTCCGCGTACCTGCAAAACTCTTAGAATTTGAAGCTTGTTTTACGGCTCTGAGTTGACATAGACTAACTTAGTAGTACTTCTTTGTCTAAATTGACTTGTTGATAGATCTTAGTAGGAGGTCGTCTATGTAGGTACCATCGCAGTGCCAGATATTCTGCCGCCAAGTAGTAGTGTCTAAACATTACTGTTTTCGGGTTTGACAGCGCTGTTGAGACTAACCATCGAAAGTCTCAAAGTAAAGAGCGCCAAAGCGGCGATGCTCTGAAGTTTGTGTTGCTCTAAGTTCTGTGTATTGCTGCGATGGTTATGGACATGCGTAATCTTTTACCATCAGCAGAGCGTCTCGGTCGGCTCATTACTTTACATCAATCATGAGTCCTTACAATCTTTCTGGGGAAAATTATTTTAAGTGAATATTCACCTGCTTTTAAAAGTTCGCCAACCCTAGCGAGTAATGCTGGAGCGAGTGGGTCCCCACAGATTAATAAACCACGCTTCGACGTACAGTCGTGTCCCGAATTTTGAACAAGAAAGCTACTTGAAAGGAGTGAGTTTAAAATTTCACATACTTGAATAAATCTAATAAATACTACAACCTAAAAAGCATACGTCATGATCTACTTCATTAGGCTGCAAGCGTGTATTTACTTATACCTAACTAAAAATAAATAAATACACATCTCTACATCATCGACTTAAAAAATCGATTAAATTGTTATTCGATTTATTTTATTTTAAATTTTATATTCGTATTCGTCAGATCTAGGTTTTAGTGCATAGTTCAGAAGTATTCGACCGATACACACGTGCGTGTGTAAGATTATTATCTTAGATATAGTCTAAAAATAAATTCTAGTTTTATTCTGTGATCTAGTGAAAATATGCATGAGAAACTTTTTAGGTTGAACTAGTTCTTGTAGACTTTTTTAAGACCACTTGGTTTTTTTCCAGTGTGAGTAGAGTTCGCAGTAGGTATGTGTATAATTTCAGGAAGTACAATAATTTCTTATGAAATTAAAGTGTGCGTTTTATTATATATATATATATATATATAGAGCAAGTTATTTATTATAGTTATATTAAAATTTAGTCTAATAAATATAATTTTCTAAGAATATCTGCATTTGTGAATAAAATGCGATTTAGCTGATTTTCCCTGCTGTAAGTTTTTTACGATTGTTTTAGAACATGTTACGTAGTTGAAATCAATGCAAAGAAATCTAAATAGAATAAAAATTTCGGCGATTTATAAAATTTAATGGTAATGAAATTCGCGCCGACCATGACGTACTGCTGTTTTCTTTTTCTAGACTTTCGCTCGTCCAAGTCGAATCTCGCCAAGTCCAAGGAGAAGGTATCGCCCGACGGCGCGGAAGAGAAGCTGCTGTCGAAGGAGGACGAGGCCAAAATAGTACGCGTTGACATGGCCGACGCGAAGTATGTGGTCGGCGATCATAGGAATGGAGACGCCAAGATCGAGCTCGACGCCAATAAGAGAGTGAGTATTGTTTCTTTATTTTTTGTTATTTTTTTCAAGATTGTTGTATTTTCTACCTTAAGAATCTTCCTACAATTTTCATTCAGCCGATTAGCCGTGAAAAGGTAACAGAAAAGACTGGAGTTACTTTCGGTTTTATAATATTATTTAGGATTAGCATAAATATACCTACTAATTGATGTTTTAAGGAAATTGTGATATAGCCAAAACAATAGCGGAATCCTCTATTTGCAGCAATTCTCCGGTCTGACCAAGGAAGAGCTGATGAAGTACGCAGACGACCCATTCTGGGTAAACCTGCGCTGGTGCATGTTTGTGCTGTTCTGGACCATGTGGCTGGCCATGCTGGCCGGAGCCATCACCATCATTGTGCGAGCGCCCAAATGTGCGCCGCCTACTCCTCGGGCGTGGTGAGTGGTAACTTAAGAATCAAAACGGTTGTCGGTAAACAATGACCCCATTACGTTTTTTTAACCACTTCTAAATAAATACTAGGTGATAAATCTCTTTAGCAGGATTTCATCTGGGTAGGTACCACCGCAGTTTCAGATATCCTGCTGCCGAGCAGTACCTAGTGTGTAAACAGTATTGTATTCCGACTTGAAGGGTAGCTACATAAATTATAGGGTTTTATTTTGATGACCTGGTACCGGGTCGCGACTTACCAAATGGGAAACGCTTTACGCTAGGCCCTAAACTATTAATAAAATCTTAACAAATGAGTGGATACCATGTTCGGTAAGATTTTTGACAAACCAGTCACCGTCATCCATCTAGCTGTCACGTGGAAAACAACATTTTCCTTTGTTAGTTTATACTTAAACTTTTTGTGCCAGGTATGACAAGTATCCGCTGGTGGAATCCGATGGTCTATTGTACGTTGACCTGGAAGATCAACTTCCCGTCATGAAGAGCTCGCTTGTCCAAGGTATCTTCATGGAGGTGCCCACATACGAACCGGCTGCCAGTGACGTCACGGTGAAGTTCAAGGAGTTTGTTGCCAAGGCTAAGGAGTATGGCATCAAGTTAGTATACATGGTATTTTATGGTGAACATTAGAATTATTGTGAACTGGCTCAATAGTTCCAATGTGTAGTCACTGGCTCAGAAGCGCTGCAAAAAGTTGCAGTGTATAAACGGTATAAGGATTCAAAATAAAGTAAATAAAAAAAAAAGTATCCTATTTTTTTTATGTTTGACAGGCTAGGTCTTTGACCACAGCTCATCTGATGTTACGCGAAGGTGTGGTCGAAGATGGTAAAGCACACCTAGCCTGGAATGGAACTGGCTCTCAAGTGAGGCTGCCGGAACGCATCGTTAGATGCTTGGCGGCAGATTTTCAACTTGAGGGTGGTAGCTAGCCAGCCGAGTACTAGAAAGTACCCTACCACCATGCCATGGTTTCCTTACGATGTTTTCCTTCACCGGCAGCTCAAGCTCATTGTCGGGGTTTGAACCCAGGCCCTTCGGCATCCGAACCGATAGCGCTAAAAACTGAGCTATCACCGCTACAAAAAAATCAGCTGCTCTATACATTTTTTCGAAAAGCTGATGACATTTTTTTTGGCAATTTTTTTGATTTTTTGGAACAGCTGTTTTTTCCAATTTGTGTACACTAATCCCTTTCCAGCTTATTACACCTAACCTTGTGTACTATACCGTGATTTAGTATTTTTTAGTCTTTTACGTAAATCCTTTGTTGCGAAATGTTTTAATATTTTTTTGCGTGAAAATAATGTTATTTTATTTTATCTGTGACTTTAATGTAAACATGGTTTTAATTCATAAATGTATAATTCATTTAAATTCAATTTAGCTAACGTTTAATTGTAACTTTTATTAAACAAAATAAAAAATACCTAATACATGGTTTTGTTTTCAGCGTGATCGTAGATCTGGTTCCAAATTACGTGTCGATCACACACCCGTGGTTCGTGCAGAGCGTGAACAAGTCGGAGCCCTATACTGACTACTTCGTATGGGCCAATGGCACCGAATTCGACGACGCGGGTAAACCTAAACCGCCTAACAACTGGGTAAATCACTTTTTTAGGCTTCTTTCTTTCTTACAAGTTTTTTTTCACAGATGGGTTCGGTTATAGCAGTAGATAACGCCATTTTTTTTCTAGTAATTAATTTTATTTCATTTTATACAGCATGACTGGTGAGACACCTACTATACTGAAGGAGGGTACTCAGTGCTCGATTCTCATTATAATTATGTAATAATATTAGGTACTTAATTTTTGGCCAAATTTAAAAAATAAATGAATCGTGAATACACTCCCTACGCTGATAACGATGTTTAGATCACACAACAAGTACGCGTCACAGCCGTCGGAGCGAGCGTCCTCACAACGTCCAGCTCGTGCGTCCGCGCGGTGTCCATGCGTTGCGTAATTAAATAAATAAATAAATCTTTATTGACTAACAATATTTGATAACAATTTATTATGCTACGTTGGAAATACATTTATTATTTATTATACATATTTGAGCCTTTTGGGGTTGAAACTTTGGGAGCGTGGGGACCGGGAGCAAAAAAAATATTTAAAGAATTGTCATCTCATCTGGTCTACGCCACGTGAACAAAACGCTGGCCTTTATTTTGCTCAGCGTTTGAGATTGCTATACAACGCGGCAATGGGGCGCGTTTTGGGAACTATTGCCATTGATAGCGGCCTTTTAGAGTAGTTATTATTTTACATGTTACATTTGTCTTAGTTACTTTACTTATTTATACCTGTAATTAAAATTTATTTAAGTTATTTTATTTTGTTTAATAAAAACGATGTATACTTTATTATACATATGTTTACTATTAATAACATAACTTTCGGTTAAGTTTATCTAGTAGTGAATTATTTTTATTTTTTTAATGTTATTTTTTTTCTTCATATACGATCGCCAAATATCACGTTCTCGAGTTTCGTAGGTGTCTCACCAGTCGTGCTGTATATTGATTTATTGATACACAAAACAGAACACAGTCAACACAGATACATAATTTACTAGGTACAGTTTCACGCCAGACTATATGCCTAAACAAGACATGACTATATATAAATAAAAAAAGTAAGCAGTAATTAAAAAATAGTGGTGTATAACAACTTTTTATGTCTTTTTCCCAGGTGTCGATATATAACACTTCAGCGTGGACTTACAATGAAGCTCGCAAGCAGTTTTACCTTCACCAGTACGAGGTCGATCAGCCGGATCTCAACTTCAAAAATGAAAAGGTTGTCTCAGAGTTCAAAAACGCTTTAAAGACTTGGATGGAAGCAGGCGCTCAGGGTGTTAGGTGTGTATTGAATGTAATCTATCTATCTATCTTTCTATCTGTACTATTATAAAGAGGAAAGATTTGTTTGTTTGTATTGAATAGGCTCTGAAACTACTGGACTGATTTCAAAAAATCCTTCACCAGTGGTAAGCTACACTATCTCCGGGTGACATAGGCTACTTTTTATCTCTGTATTCCCACGGAAACGGGTACTACGCGGGTGAAACCGCGAGACGTCCGCATTTATTTATTTTATATATAAACAATTATAACAATATAAACTTAACACTAATGGAACAATTGGCGGCCTTCTCGCTGGAAGCGATCTCTTCCAGGCAATCTTAATACGGAAAAGATTTTGCGAAGCTAAGGACGGGTTGTGTTGATAAGAGAGTTAAAATAAAAATAAATAGATAAATAAATAAAAATAAAAAAACATTTTAAACATAATACATACATACCTAAGTATATTATAACTAGTATTATTGTAGCCCCTAAATTATTGTAAATAAATTAGCTATTTTGTATTTTTTTTTGTAATAACAATACTTAAATATACCTTACATAATATACACTTATAGACATACATATATACGTATAGATATATTATATATATTTACATATGCCATACATAAACATTAAACATATAATAAGACAGCCAATCACAGGGTTATTTTAATACGTGCAGCTTAACCCTACTGTTGAAAGCGTCGAGGGTTTGAGTCCTCTGTATTATTGTTAACGTTATATTGGGCAGGTTGAACAAAGCGCGCGAGTTGTTAGTGAACGCTTCCCTCGCGAGCGAGTTGCCCGCCCCGAGCGTGGGGCGCGTCGTGGACGCCGACCACACCACCTACCCGTACTGGCGCCACCGTGAGACCAGCGATCAGCCGGAACTCGACACGCTGCTAAACAAGTTCGCGGGGATCGTCCACACTACCGGTGACTATGTCTATCTTTATGAATTTTTTTTTCTTCAATTTTGGCGTCGCATTTTGAGCATTTATCAGTGTCAAGTATTTTATGTTTACAAGTTTCTTAAGTTAAATAAGTTGTCTCGTAGCAATAGTTATAGTCAAAATCCAATATTGGTCAAGTCCAGCCCGTGTCAGTCAAGTCCAGTCATGCTTTAGTAAAGTAGTGGCGACTTTACTATAAAGCTTCGATGGAGTTTTGGAAGCAACACGAAAAGTCATGTTTCACCACATTATATCATTTTCCCACACTCGCACTTGCGATTCGGCACTTTATGAATAAAACACCACCATTTTTGTGCATAAACACTCGACAAAACACTAGTTTCGGAAAAAAATACAACGGGGTGACACGGCTCTTTCCGCGTTCCCGAACGCGTTATGAAGGTTTTCTTTTTTTTTTTTTAATTATAGGCTTGCGTTTGATCGCCATCTCACCTGATGCTAAGTGAAGATGCGATCTACGATGGAGCACGCTCGCCTAGAAGATACCGATTCACTCTCGACTTAAAGACACCCAGATTGGATAAAATAAATAAATATCGCTGGACATTACACACAGCGCCATCTGACCCTAAACTAAGCAAAGCTTGTACTATGGGAGTCAGATAACTGATGAAATACTTAAATACATTTTTTTTGCAAATACATACTTATAATACATACAGTACACCCAGACACAGAACAAACATTTGTTTTATATCACAAAATGCTTGTCCTGGGTGGGAATCGAACCCACGCCCCACAGCTCTTGAAGCAGACATGCTACCAATGAGCCAACAGGGCTGTCTGTATATGTCTGTGGATCTGTATATGACCCTATTTATGTAAATAAACGATAAATGAATAATAAAAAATGTTTTTTTTTCATGATATTTGTCCTTTTTCCGCAGATGAGAAATTGTTCACGTTGAAAGAGGACGGCTCGCGTGCCGAGCTGTTCTTGTTGCGCAACGTGTCGTCGCTCCGGCCCGCGTCGACGGCGCCGCTGTCGGTCTCCAACGTGGCCGCCGCGGCCAAGGAGCTCAATGAAAGGCTGGGCATGCGCTGGCCTCTATTGCAGGTACGCATAGATACTAGTTTGCAATGCAGCTGTAAAATTCTAGGTTAAAATTGCATTGGCGCTTGTTTGTTAAACTTATTATTTGTTGTATTTATGACCGTTTAGATCGAGTTTATGGAATACTAGCGGACGCATCGCGGTTTCACCTGCGTAGTTCTCGTTCCCGTGGGAATACAGGGATAAAAAGTAGCCCATGTCACCCGGGGATAGTGTAGCTTCCCAACGGTGAAAGAATTTTTGAAATCGGTTCAGTAGTTTCGGAGCCTATTAATTATAAACATACAATCACATCTTTCCTAGTATAGATTGACAATGGAATGGTAACTTTTTTTAGAATTGCAAGTGGTCGGATAGTCATGCAGACCTGAAACGCACTCTCCAAATTATTTATTATTTTTATATTGTATTGTTTTGTGACTAAATATCATAATTTGTATTATATTAATTTTAAATTAGTTGGATAATAATTGTTTTATAAAAATGTAATAGGTTTATATGTATGGGTCGTAATGGTATTAATGGTAATGGGTCGTTGTCGGCAGTTGAAGAGCGAGCCCGAGTCGGAGCGCGAGCTGGCGCTGTTCGCGATGTTACTCCCCGCCGCGCCCGTGCTGGCGCCGCACCAGCTGCGTGCGGACGAAAACGACACCACACTCGTGAGTTACTGCTGCATTCTCACCATGCCTACACTGATACATCATCCCACACAAAACTGTACTATGGTGCCTTGGGTCTAGATGGCGCCACTCTCTATGCCCATTTAACCTTACGTTGGCCACTACGTAGTAGTGAAACGCTAAATCAATAGATGGCGCTTATTTCTATTTTGTTACTTCGATATGAGAATCCGTGGCCATTGTAACCAACATTACAGTTTTAACTGTAGAATTTGAATATGAAGCATTTATAGTAAAGTCGCCACTACTTTACTAAAGCATGTCTGGATTTGACTGGCATAAACTGGACTTGACCAAGACTGGACTTTGACTACGTATATATTTTTTTTACATTACATAGCGCCATCTGACCCCAAACTAAGCAAAGCTTGTACTATGTAAGTCAGATAACTGATAGAATACTTAAATACTTTTTTATTTTTCGTAAATACATACTTATGTTACATGTATGCAGTATATAGTACACCCAGACACAACAAACATTTGTTTATACCACAATGTTTGTCCTGTGTGGGAATCGAACCAGCGCCTTTCAGCTCTTGAAGCAGACATTGTACCAGGGCTGATTTAACTTATGACACTTGGAAATATCAAAACACTTGACACTGGCAAATGCACAAAATGCGAGTTGAATTTGGAAATACTTTTTTTTTTCTTTTTTTCGGCCATGGCACATTCGTGCATTGTACCAATTCTCAAGTTTTAATTGGAAATACTTAATGTTGTGTTATACGACAGATGGAGCTGGCGTCGCTCCGCGCGGACGCGAGTATCGAGCACGGGAACCACTCCGTGCTGGCTGTTCCTGCCGGGCTGTCCGACACGCCGCAGCTTCTCGTCTGCGCCAGGTACACACTATCTCAATACTTCCATAGGTACTTGTGAGAGACTCAGAGGGTATTAATGGAAACTGGTTTATTTACAGATGGAAGGGCGGACACACGGGCTATGTGGGCGTATTCAACCCGACAGACGAGGCCCTGCGCGCCAACCTGACGCGCGTGCCGTCCGTGCCGCCCGCGCTCACCGTGCACGAGGTCTCGCCTCAAGTCAAACTCTACACCAAGTGAGTCCTCTTACCTACTGTCATGTCATTTTTTTTTCCATTTTTGACATCGCTCTTTGAGCATTCTATCAGTGTCAAGTGTATTTCATATTTTGTGAGTTTTTAAGAGTGACAAAACAAGGTCTAGAGAATCACTGCTTTGGCGCTCATTACTTTGGAAATTCTGAGACAATTTTTACTTATTGCAAAGCGGTCAACGTAAAGCCAAAATAGCTCGAAACATGCACAGGGAGTGATGCCATCTATCCCTATTTGTAACTAACGCAAAGTTTCGGATGTTTTTTTTTAATTATTGTCAAGTTCTCATCACTGTTGTAACTGAAACGACTGTTAAGCGGAATTAAACTAATACCTTGAACATTAACGTAAGTGTAACTTTTTGATACGCTGCCCTATTTATGATGGTCTTTACACACGATTATCGACGAACTTTGTATCGATTTTTGACTCGTTCCCCCGAATCGATATATAGTTTTAAGCGACTGATTTAAAATGTATCTCTATTCCAGTTACACGAAGAACTTCGCTGAGCAAGCGGCCAGCGTGCTGGTGCCGGGCAAGTCTACAGTGATTCTGTCGTACGTTCCGCAAACCGCGGCGGAGAGCTAAACGCGTTTCGTCGGACGTTTGCTGCCAGCCACCCTGTATGTTGTGGCTATTCATTTGCATTTCTTTTCTACTTGAACATGATACAGAGCAAATATAATATTTGAAGCATTTAAATCTTTGTTGTTTTCATTCAAAACCTACTTTTATTCGAGTTACTTTCGGATAGAAAGAAAAAAGAAATGTTAGGTTCCAGTTGATTTTTACTGACTAAAAACGGAGGTTTTAATTTTTTTATTTTTTTTTTATAAAAGATTTAAAAAAATATATTTGAAAATTCTTTTTTACTTTCCTATGGGCTCCGTAGAAATTAAATAACAATCGGTTCAGTAGTTTGATGTTATAGTTATCGCCAGGCATTGGCTGCTGGGATACAGGATCAGTGGGCGTATTGCCGTAGACAATCCCTGTATTTAAATTTGTAGAATGGACACATAAAATTCCTGAAAACTTGGCTCTTTCGTCATATTACTTTTCAAATTCACAGAATATTCCATTTCTCGTAACTTGGGTTGTCGAATACCGAAATAAAACGAGCATGTCAAATAATAGTACAATTTTACTTTCCAAATATCTGCATAGTTAACATTTTAAAAGCATATCTTTTGTACAAAATTTAATTCGTAATCTTTCGATGTTATTCCTTCACATGTTTTAATTTATTAGGTCCCATCGTCTATGGCAAATTATTAGTCTAAGTACAATAATTATTATTAACACTTAATTAGGATATTGTTTAAAATTCTTAAAAAATAACATGTTACTATATGACGTTTGCCATCCGACAAGGGATGTTTTACAGGGTTTATTGTGTTCTTGCCTGAAATAAAGACGTTTTATTTATTTTAATTGTTAAATTTAATTTAAGTCTAACAATGTCAGTCGTCTTAAATATTTGCTCTGTTAACTTGATGATCAAAGATGCTTGTGTTATTTTTTGGACACTCCATAGCACTAGTTATTATAATGGATGTTATCAGGTATTGTAATTTGCATCCAGGGCTAGTGAAATCGCGTTTCTTTCTCTCAAATTAAAAAATATTTGAAAAAAAAATAGACAGTCATGGGGACTGCCAACAGAATTGAAAACTTCAAACACGACATTAGCAGGCGGTAACGCGAATCCATAAGTTTTGCCCCTGCCAAAAATCGCTTCAACGCGGCCAAAGAAATTTTCAATTCAAAAAGTTAACAAGGACCCAAAAATCTACGAGTATGTTAATAAAACAAAAAAACATTCTACGCCTCTTTAAAGAGGCGTACGGATTTGAAAGTTATATAATTCTGCTGTTCAGTAGCTAATCGGTACACAATATTAATAGCGTTAACGCTTAGTTCGTAATTGTTAGGTATGAATCAAAATGTCAACCGCAGCCCAGATGGCAAATCGGATATTTAAAAACATTTTCAACCGTGTACCTAAATGAAGGAGTCACGGATAATTAGCTCTCCGCTCATAAAAGCACGCAGTCAAGGTTGGGTGTCCTACATTTCAGTCTCTCCAAATCCTAAAGACTAAAAGCATTTTTTCAAATCAATTTCATCACTCATAAATTCATCAGCCCTGGTTGCATAGGTAAAATAAAAAATAAAAATATGGTTACTGGTATTCAATTTAGATACTTGCAATTTAGCTCAGATTTTTTCGAGTAAGATATCCTTTTTATTGGCAGCAAGTAAAGCGATATAGGTTCACGTTCGGCCCCGGTAGCGTTTCCGACGCGACCTCGTATAGTCTATATCGTGATTAGAATAGTTGCATCGATTCCTAGTTCTGCTAATGCACCGGATCGGCTCGGGGACACTGTTGGCGCCGTTGCACGCATACCCATGCACAAAGGAGATGACGCTCCAAATAGCGTAGTACAACATCGTCGCTAAACACATCCTTAGCAGGAAATCCTCGAGCGAGTAAATGCCTCGGAGCGGTTTTGGAATGTACTCCATCGTTAGAAACGGCCTCGCAAATATATTCATTAATTAGGCAAGTTGGGGCTTATAATGTCGTAAAACGACTTGACCAAATAAAACAGTGTGTACGTGAAAATGATCTGAATGAGAGTGTCGAATATCCAACCCGATGCCGTAAATTGTTTGTTCGCCAGAGCCATTAGACCCTCTGCCGCGAGAGCGTGGTTTCTATATTTAGTCACCGTTAGTTCTTATTACAGTTTAAAATAACTTGATAATAGTAACAAATCGCCGGTATGAAATGCGGCAAATCAACTTTTCAAATGTTTGCCAATTTTGCCAACTGTTTGCCACATCTGTCAATCACTCGCCGCAATCATTTGCCGAGTGTTGTGCGGTTACCGACGCTTGCCGGCCGCCGGCTTGGGCTTGTTGAACTGGAAATCCTTGCACTTGGGAATGTGTCGCTCTGCCGCCCCTTGGTTGAAGCGTCGTCCGCAACTTGGACACTTCACGTAGTCGGGGTTCTCTGATGGCGGCGGTGGGGGGAGGTCGCTTAGTTTACCTAAAAAAAAAACAAAATTATTGCTGCTGGATCGATTTTTATAGTGAGTAAGTATTTGACACAACATACACGTATCATCAATCATCAATTCATTGGAAGTCTTCCTATTATTCAAAACCCAATTTTCCTTCATCTTTTATTCAGTGATTTATTTAACTTTCAAAACAATGCCTCTATATGTACCTACATGTTGCAGTTGTCTACTTAAGTACTCATTTCTGTGATTGCATCTTTTAAAAGTATATGACTATTCAATAATTCGGTATGTAAAGAAAAAAAATACTTTGCTGATTCCAAAACCATTTCGAAATATTACATTCCTGTACATGATTTTTCCGTTTAAAACTCTTTAAACTATGAGACGGGGTTTATTTTAATAAAATACATAAAATAAATTTGACTTTCAATTAACTTCTAATGACGTCATGTCCTTGGCTGTATAAGGATTCTTTCAGTGCCTAAAAAAGGTGCACATATTTTACATATTCAGCCAATGTTATGACGTCATAACTATAAAAAGTTTAAAAATGTATTAGAATTAAACTACCGCATAGAAAGCCAAAATATTCAAATTAGTTTCATAAAATAAAGTTTACTATCAGTGAAAAATATAAAATAAATACAAAAAAAAAACTTTACATACCGAATTGTGTAAAATTAATGATCACATAGACCTTTTAAAATTACTAATCTTTAACTACAGGTGCGTAGGTACCTACATTGACATCGCCAGGTTTACTTTTCTAAAGTCATGTCAATGGATTAATTAGCTAAAATCACTTCAGTTACCTTTTTCCTCTTCAAATCCTAATCTTTATAGAATTGATAGTCAATAGATAATTTGAAATCCGTAATATTGAACATTTTCACTTTCTTACCACCAGCGTTCAGATGAGCCTGCACTTGTTTGGCGGCCCGTATGGCGTTGATGAACTCTTCGTGCTTCTGTCGCCAGTTGTTATTTAGGCTCTTATTCACTTTCGTCGAAGACGGGTTTGTGGTGCTCTTGCGGAGTTTGCTCACGAACGGCTCCGCTTCTGTGCCCTGTCAGAGAGAATTGTTTACATTATTTTATGAATAATTGTTACAAAATATTTGTACAATAAATAGTTTATCATATACCCAGAAACTGTTTAAATTCTACTCGCAGACTAAAAATAAAGATCATTATTTAAGTGTCGTAATTATCTTAACTTATTAATCAATAAATCATTTAACAAATATTTACAAATGCATAAATACATTTTTTTTCTTTTAGCGATAAGGCCGCCACTTGTGGCACTAGCTCATACGACTTTTTTTGTTTGATTTTGTTTTTTTTCTGGTGTGCACAATAAAAAGTTTCTATCTAATCCATATGTAAAGTATTAATGCTGGATAAGACATAACTATTGGTTCTTCAGGCTTTGTGCTCTAAATCTTATCCTCATTATGCTTCATTTTTAGTACTACAATATTTTAAATAACTTGGCCAGTATATGTAACAATTTTGTTATAAGGTCAATAAATTATTCTATTCAATCAATTCTTAATGTTATGACTTGTGCTAGACCTCTTGCACAAGCTGACGGTTATAGCCAGGTCCAGGGTTTTCATTATAGTGATTAAATTACAAATAGAGCCATGCAGTACGAAATTCAACTGGAATGATTAGACTAAACAAGGCGACAAAACTGTACAAAACGTGCTGTACGACGATTAATTTGAGATAAAAATATGCATGTATATATCGTAAATTCGATACGAATTCGTAATATTTTTAAGAAAATATAGTGTATTATGAAATTGAAGGTGCGTGAAAGCCAATTCGTTTTATTACACGCTAAAGATGTGTTTGATGATAGGAATGTGTGAATAAGTTTTAACATTAATGTAGGAAGAATCAATTAAATTATTGTTATGCTTGCCTTGTACACCTCAGCTTCAGTACCCTAAAACAGTATAGCAGCATAAAAACAAAGATTTTTGTCATTTACTTCAAACATGCGAAGGCTTGTTGGGCGTCATTGTTTGCCACAATCGTCTATTGGCGTTTAAGTTTGCCACAGCACCTCACCATAATTTCTACAGTTCGCTGCAACTGGCAACTATTTATTAATAATTTTCCATGACTAGCAATATGTTTTCAAAAAGTTCTAAAACCGCTTTAAAAAACTTACCACGAACTAGTATGAATGTTTGTATAGTTTCCCTACTGTGTATTATAACACCTTAACAAAACTTTTCTGTTTTCCATTCCCCTTTGCCCTCGACGGGGATAAAATTGCCTGCAAATTCCATAACCGAAACATGGATATGCGTAGTTTATGTCAGTGGAAAGACTTTTATCACAGCTCGAATACTAGGTGGAATGAAAAGTATTTACCACGTCTTTAATTTTTTTTTAATTTCAGCAGTAGTTTTGACAAGTTACAATACTGAGTATGGTCAACTCACCGCGAGCCTGTGCTTTAGTGCGTCGAACGGTTTGCGTTTCTTCGCGTGCGCCTTCTTGCAGATTTCCTGGTGCTTGGCGAGGCGCTCGGGCGCGAACCGGCGGCCGCAGACTACGCACGCGTCGCCTGAGCCGTGCGTGGCGGACCCGTGCGTGGGGGAGGCGGGGGATGGCGTCACGCTGGAGCGCGTCTTGGGGGCGCCGCGGGGGCTGATCTTCTGCCGAGCATTAGAACATGAATGATTTCCTCCACGTGTTTATTGGTAAGAAACAAACATACAGTTGCATAGATAAACGGATGAAGACTTCTTATTATCCTACAATATTTTCTTATCATACGCTAGCTACAAATACATCGAAATATTCGTATTTGTATGTGTTCAAACGAAATTGGAAGGAGTCTTTACCCATTTTCTACGCACTATTTATAGACAGACTTCAAAAAAATGAGGATCTATGTTCGAATGAACGTGTCTTCCCTTTTATGTACGTTTACCAATTAAATTGGCCATTGTAGGTAAAGTTTCTAAACAGATTTTAATTGTTTTTTTCTATTGTCTGATGATGGAAGTCAAGGGAAACCTTTCAAATCTATTCTAAGAGTTGTCAGTGCATTTTTTTAAACTGTGGCAAGTATGTATGTGGGTGTAGGTTCCGCACTGATAATATATATTATGCACTAGCTTTGCCCGGCGGTTTCACTCGCCATCGGCTTATAAAGGCGTACCGTGAAGTTAAATAGTCAAAAGACCTTCCTCAAAAAGTTAGTCCTAACATCTTTTTACAAAAAAAATACGTGTAATTTTTTTGTTACAAAAATAATTTCTCGAATCAGATTTTTAGTTCTAGAGATAAGAGCGTTCAAACAACTGCTTTACTATATTAGTTTAATTTCGGTAGGGAAATAGAGAAATCACAATTTGCGTTATTAGCAACTGTTATAAAACTACTTATAAAAGTAATTAGGCATGTGTACCATACCATTGGAACTTACCACGGCTGGCTGACTTTTCGGATGTGTCACCTGTAAGTAATAAGTTTATTTTATTGAATGAACATCAAAATGACGTACGTCGCATCACTAACGGGAGACAAGAAACAATTTATATAACAGAGGACCACCTCTCTACAACGAAAAGGAATGGTAGGTAAGTGCAAAAAAAGGAATTGTTTTTTTATTACATATAGGCTTGCGTTTGACCGCTATCTCGACTGTTGTTAAGCGAAGATGCGGTCAACGATGGAGCACGCCTGCTTAGAAGAAATCGATTCACCCGCGGCTTGAAAGCACCCAGGTAGTATCTAACAGGATAGAAACACAACAGTATTAGTAGATTAGAACGGTATTGCGTGTCTTTATCTGAGTTAGACAGCTTGTTGAGGTTTTTATCTCATTTTTTACCTTTAAGAAAATTATGTCGCTACTTACTCTATGCATTGCCCCACGCGGCTTACTGCTCTCCGAAACCTGTGATACACATTTTTTTCAGTTTTTTTTACATTAACTTAGAATTTAATAATGTATATAGTTTTAGATTATAAAAATTCTGACTCTAAAATGTCAAGTACATTTGACAAAATGCCATTATGAAATTCCGATGAAGTTTTGAATTTAGAAAAAAGGGTTTGTGACATTGAAGGTCCAAAATGATTAGAACTTTTTTATGGTAACTATTGAGATGGGACTCTTTCAAGTTTATTATTCTTTTTTTATTTGGATAAAACATACGGTATTTTCACTTGTGACTCTCCTGGGAGGCGAGGCTGCAGGCTGTGATTTTGGTTTAGCTGGACTGGACTTGACTGGTGGACTTCGGACTCTGAAAAGCACAAAATAAAGAATGTTTAGCGTCGTTTTTGAAAATAGGTACATCATCTAACAAATAAAAGTACGAACTATGCCTGTTAATGGTCAAATGTGTTCGAAAGTAAAAAAAATATGATATATTTATGTCAGAAAATAAAATACAATTAATTGAGTAAGATAATTTTCTTTTTTTTAAAGTTGTCACTTGTGTTAAATAATTTTAATTTAGTTTTTGTAAATAAAATTATAAACTGAGTCCGAGCGTAAAGATAAAAATTAATTAATGTTTACGCACAATATCACTTAACAATAAAATATTATTGATTTTATAACAGTCTTGTTTTTTTTTAATTTAGGCTCACTTCATTAATTTGATGAGACCGATTACTTCGCCCACAGTTAAAATGTATCTGAGAAAAAATTATTAAAAAAAAAATTGGCTCATATCGACATAATTAGGTAATAATAAAGTTCTGAAAGTAAGCAACGCTGTTTTACTTTTAGGTATATAAATGTTGTGCGTATGTCGAGTTTTTTTTAAATTTTCAAAGAAGGTGAGGTTTTTCCGTACGAATATAAACCTATTTAAAAATAAAAAGATAAGTCGGAGGGCGAAATAAGCTATTTTTCGACCAGATGTCGCTAAAATCACCTGTTTCTTGATTTTGGGACTAAAACTTCAGATGTTTTCATTATTTAGAAGTTCTTACCTTCTTGGAGGAGTTTTATCTTCCTGCTTCACAGGCGCTGGCTTGGGAACTGGTTCGGGGGATCGCGGTGTGGGTATTGGAGCCAGGGCTTCAGGGAATGTCTCATTTTCTAGAATGTAGTTGTTATCCTTGTCTGGTTTGTCGATTTCGTCTGTGGGTATGATCTCGCCATTGCTCTGGGGCAGCTGGAAAAGAAAAAAGTCGTGAAAGTCATAAAAATTTCGCATTAGCTTGAATATGAACTAAGGTTGCCAACCGTCCTGTTTTTCCAGGACATGACCTAGTTTTAGTAGTGTCCTGGGATATCCGGGATAGTTTTTAAGCAGCGTCCTGAGTTTTTTAAAGTGCTCTCATAAGGTCATGTATTTTAATGTTCCTGAGCGACTTTGCAACTCTATTACTGCTTCCTCTATTTAAACTGAATTTTCCTGGTTTTTCCAACTTCAAATCCTAATTTGTTAAATTTGGGATTGGTAACCCTATACTAAGGAGACAAGGCAGACCAATGGTAATGGTACAAGCCAGACGTGTTCCAAACAGGTCGAAAATTTTTGTAGCAGAGACAGCTTAGATTAGAAAAAAATTAAATAAAAAATTAAATAGAAAAAAAATCAGTTAAATCAAGCCTAACTCTTGTACTTCCTTGTTATGGTATTAAAAATAAAACAAACCGTATTAGACAACTGTAATTGATTATCTAAATACTGATTACAGATGTTGCAATAGGCGTGGCAGTTGACTTTTGCATAGTTGCATTTAGAATTTCATCAAAGTGAAAGCATAAGCAATTGCAAAATAAAATAATTCTTACAGCGTGTTTCAGCGAATTGAGATCCGGTTCGTGGTTGTGATTGAGATCGCCGGAGCCATTCACTATGCTTTCTGTCTTCTGTAACAGGGAAAATCATTTTAGAATCAAAATTAAAGTTTTCTTGGAGAAAGATTATTATAGCTTTGTACAATAACTGCTGAATTAAATCTACCCGAGCGATGCGGCTTGACGCCACGGTAGTTAATATTTTTGTTTATGATGATATTTTAAATGAAGAAAGAATTAAATTTTATTTATTTTGTGACACAAAACTAAACACACAAAAACAAACAAACATAAACTAATAAGAGACAGTTATAAAATAGGGTCTCACCTCAGCATAATACTGGTCATACTAAGTGGTATGACCAGCGCTGGTCTTTCAGTGAGCCTTTGTAGGTTAAAACGAAATACAGATAATAAAATTGAAAACAATACATAACGAAAACAAATATAATAATGTAAACAAAACAAATGTCTTCTCCCAAAATATATCTCTACAAATGAATATACAAAAACAACTGGCTCAAAGACATGCTAGTGTCGTTTATAGCTTCTGTACTCACTTGATGAACTTTTTTAACACTGTGTGAGCTGGTGGTGATTGTTTTTGAGGTTCGTTTCTCCACGCTGACCTTCGAGGTGGAGTTGGTGGTGGCGGTGACCTTCGAGTAGCCGTTGGGCAACGGCTTGCGCGTGCGCTCCGTGTTGTGGATCGGCTGCAGGGGGTAGCTCTTGTCGATGCCTTTTGTGCGCCGTTCTTCGAACATCTGACGGACCTGACAGTTCAAATGGCGATCGTTTTAAACTGTAAAGGTGGCTGGTGTTTTTGAGAGACATCAATATGTAAATGTTACATTCTAAAGCAAGGGACCGCTTACCCACAGCCTGCTTGGTGAAACCCCCTGCCCATGCAGATAAACACTAATACTAAAGTTTGGGTACGACATGTAGAAAATCCTTACCTTCCCCGGCTGATGTGAGACTGCCGCCGGCACAGGAGGCTGCGGCGGCGAGCCGACGGCGACGTGCCCATTGGCGACGTGCCCATTGCTGCTGGGCGAGTGCCGCACCTTGTCCAGAGCCCTCGTCTGCTGAGCCTCGTATAGAGAGGCGATCTTCAGCTCGCGCTCCGCCATCTGCTTCTGTTGGAATCGCGCCTGAGGACAAACATTATGGATTATTGGCATTTTTAAACATTTGCGATTTGGACACACAATTATATTTATCAGACATAAATTTATTTGTAGCATAGGTGTCATGTAGGTAATTTTTTCATCGGTCGACTACCTGGCTTAGCTACATTTGTTACTGTACCGTTTTTGACCTTACCGTCCTTAACATCAGTGTTAAGGTCGGTGAGGTCATAGACGGTACACTCATCTAACCTGAAATAGAAACTAGCTTTCAAATGAGGCTGCTAGAACACACTATTAAGGCACCAGGCGATAAATCTTCAACTTGAGACTGGTACCTAACCAGTGGAGTACTAAATCTTATCATGCTATGGTTTTATCCTTCATCGCCAGTTCATTATTCATTCCTTCGTTCTTTGTATTTGGACCCACACCCTTCGGCGATTTCTTGCAATCACTTAGCGTTCGACGTCAAGTATCACATATGAAACCGATGCGTTTTTTAAATAAAATATCCTATCAGACTGCTTATTGAGATTTTATGCAAAAGAGGTTGTACTTAGCAACATTGATCGGATATGAAACCTGCTCACGTCCATTACAAGTTTTTGCTAAACAGCTTTTGCTCTCTATGTGATTATTAACTGTCTTTATAAGGAATAACGACACAGCAACGCCGATAACTTAATATGTTGTATTTAACATTGTCGGTAAAGAAATTACTCTAGTAATTGGCGAACACTTTATGATTTCGTCATCGTCACACTTATCTCATAGAATGTTCCGTTTATAAGTGATTGGCGATTACTTTATGGCTTCACTGCTGAGCATAAGTACCTTTAGTATCATGGTTTAGTCTTGCGTCAGGCTCGTTGCTGGGGATTGTACCATAAACTAAAATATAATATTACAATCTTCAAATTCAACAGTAGAAAGAAAATGTTTTGGCATTGTGGTGTTTACGACCTTACGCGTTATCGATTTTCTTCGAAGTTTCAGTAAGTTCAAAAGTAAACGTTATGAGACGAGAAAAATTACAGCGGTATCCACATTTTTGAGTGTAATAAAAAAAAACTGCCCAAGTGCGAGTCGGACTCGCGCACGAAGGGGTTATCATCTATAAATGCGGCAAAAAATATTTTTTTTTCTATTTTTAGTATTTGATGATATAGCAGAAATCGTCATCATCACATCATCTGTGAAAATGTCAACTGTCTAACTACTACGGCCCAAATTTTTGTCATCTCTGCCTCAGAATAAATAGTAGGTACCTATGCAGTTGTTTACTATTATAAGACCTGTTTTTACTACCAAACTGTTTTTAAGTTTTCCTATTGACCTCTTCTTTTGTGGCCTCATGTAGCAACGGAGCGACAATAAAGCATAAAACAATTGACGTCGATTCTTCGAAATAAATAAAATGCGATTAGTCAGTTTTTGTGTACCGTCTGTACAGAAGGTGAGGCTGGCAGTAATAAATGATTCGTATAATAAGTAGTGGGCGGGGTATTATGGTCAAGATTCTATTGAAACTTTTGTTTCAAGACTAGAGATAAATCATCGTTGGTGCTATACAGACAATTCAGCCTTAAGAATTTTAAATGTCAAATCAGTATGTGTTTGTAAATTACACAGACTTTCTCAGACACCAAATTAATATAAACCTAGACATCTCGCAGTCTTATGGACTAGCTGATAATTAACAAGTGCACCGACCACTTGCAGCTTTAATTAGACTGATTAGCGGCAGGACGGTAGCTGGTAACTGGTAAGAGGTAAAGTCACGTGCAGACATGATACAACGCAACGCGTACGATCTTCATGTATATATATCGTGACCATTTAAATTTTAACACAAAACGGGACAGTCAATAATATTCCGTTTTGTCATCAACGTAAATTCGAGAGTTGATACCTGATGGTATCAACTCTCGAATTTAGAGACGAACTGATACCAGATGGTGCAAATTTCGTTATGAAGCCTCAACAGCCTAATTGGGAGAACCTCTGGCTTCCAATCTGGGTTTGAATCCCACGGCACGCACCTTGTCTTTTCTAAGCATATTGCCGCCAACTTTAAACGTAATTGGTGGTAGATTTCCTTAGCAGGAAGTCGTAGGTAGGTACCACCACAGTACCAGATATTCTACCGTCAAGCTGTAGCAAGCAAAATTACTGTTGAGACTAACCATCGAAAGTCTCAAAGTAGTGAGTGCCAAATCAGCGATGCCCCGGACTTCATTTTGCTATTCAAAGTTTTGTGTATTGCTGCAATGGGTATGGACATGCGTTATCTCTTACCATCAGGTGAGCGCATCGTTCGTCTCATTACTTTTACATAAAAAAATAGCTACTTTATATACCGAAAAAATGTAGGCGGGTAACATCGCGGGGCGCAGCTTGTATTAACGTATATGTCGTGCAAACTGATAAACTTTCGCATTTATAATATTAGTGTGATTAGCTGTAATGCAACGGATAGGCTCGATTCCGATAAATACTTCACTATCGCAGCTTAGCATACGTAGTGTGTACGCGGCTTTACAGAGAACCGGTCGCAAATCGGTCGCGATTAGCATGCCAGGCGCAATTGTATCGATGCATATTGCAATACTGGTGACGAAGATAATCACGACTACGGTGTACGTACAAACTTACCCAATGGTATGCGAACTGGAGTCGTGACTAACGATGCTTTAATTTGAAGATGGTTTACATAATGCGAAAGTTATATTAGTAGTACCTACTTTTTATCCCGATTTTTTTTGTAAAACACCGCGTGGCATTTAATGTTGCATGCAGTATTTTTTTAACTTAATTTACATTTAATAATTTAATTTTTCACATTTAATAGCGTACAATTACAATTGTAGCGATGATAGCTGAGTGGTTAGCGCGGTCGATTCGCATGCCGAAGGGCGTGGGTTCAAACCCCAACAATTAGCTTGAGCTGCCGGTGAAGGAAAACATCGTGAGGAAACCATAGCATGGTGGTAGGGTACTTTCTAGTACTCGGCTGGCTAGCTAGTCAAGTCTACCGTCAAGTTGAAAATCTGTCGCCAAGAACCTCACTGTATGTTCCGGCAGCCTCACGTGAGAGCCAGTTCCATTCCAGGCTAGGTGTGTTTACCATCTTCGACCACACCGTTACTTAACATCAGGTGAGCTGTGGTTAAACACCTAGACTGTCAACTATAAAAAAAAATAAAAAAATATATTGAATGCAATATTTTTTTAATATTTATTCATGAATTTAAATTAAAAACCCCAGGAGAGGTTGAAGTATTTAATAGTAAAACAAATAGATACATAAACTCTTTATTGTTATCACACCAAAGATAAATATCAAATACGATAGAAAAATATAAAATAAATGATCTTTTTTTCGTATTTGTACTTAACAACGTAACTATTTTAAAATCCCCACTAATGTTTACATTGGAAACACTAAAAACTGAGCAAAAACTGTTACTTCCTGTCATTGAATCTGCTTCATTGTCATCGTTCAAGTAAAGTGAAAGGAAAAAAACGCATTAGATATAAACACAATTCACTAGTGCAAGTGGGAGTAATCCATTAAACTATTTACATAAGACAAACGGCCTTGTAGTCAACTAGAAGCGCTATTATCGCTAATCCTATTTTAAAATTTACACCACACCTTAGAAAATATTTAGTTCCGTGATATAGCAAACTGTACTGATAAGTTTGTCCCACAATATGCAGACGGCAAGGCCGCTATAGCAGCCACTGCCTTTTATGACAAACCAATAGTTGACAACTTGACACTACGCGGAAGATGAAACGGAATACGGCATCGAAGGCTGACGAAGATGGATTTGATCGATCGATTTGAATCAAAGCTGCAGGAAATAAGTAGGTGTCCGATTTCTTAATGTCTTGTTCAAATTGAGGTCAAAATCCAGGTTAATGTCTAATACTTTTTTATTGCAAAGAAATTCCAGGTAAATTTAATTTGGTCAACATTTTAAGGAATCTTTAACTATACACATTTTAATTTTATTTATGTTTGGTTACAGTACCTTTAGTGTTAAGTGACAGCGTGGTCGAAGATGGTAAATGTAACTAGCTTGGAATGAAACTGGAGGCCTCCGGAACCCTTATAGGCGGAAGATTTTCAACTTTACGCTCGTAGCTAGCTAACCGAATACTTAAAGTACCCACTCCACCACCGTGCTATGGTTTCCTCGCGATGTTTTCCTTCACCGGCATTTCAAGCTCATTCCACGCCCCTCGACGTTCAATGTGAACACGTTTCACCGAGCTCTTCAAAACGATATAACGCTGACTGTGGTCAAAGGATACTAGTATTGGAAAATAAAATAAGTTGTAGTCGTCGTTTCTATGTAACTAGATAGATTCTAAGCAACGTTACAAAGGTTTTAATGTTCCAAACACAGTGTTTTCAACATCCTTCTATTTACGCAAAGTATCCGTGCTAGATCCATGCCAAGGCATCCCAAGTATGCGGCCGTAGAAGCTGGTTTATCTAATCACTGTCTCTAGCATAATACCGCCTGTCGCGAGCTTGAGTCCCGTTGTAAAAGGATTTGGTATACTTTAGAAAGGGATTAGATATTTAGATATTCTCCGCTGCCGCGCTTGTCGGCTCGGACGATATAATTAAAGCCTTTTTATTATTCATTGGATCTCAATCTTGTTACATTCGCAATTTGACGAGCTTTAAAATATAATGAAGGGTTTTATTAAGTATGCGAATGTTTTTTACTCGTTTATAAGACAATTTTTTTTAGTTGATAGAATTTAGTTCACTAAAAATGTTTTGATTGTAGTTCGTTAGGCAAGGGCAGCAAAATATAATACAAACCCTAACCTATCCTTAGCTTGTTTGGTAGTTTTGGTAGAAAATGATTAAAATAATTTAAAAAAAGTTTAAATCGTAAAAAGTTCCTATAGTGTTTGTATTATAAGTATGTATTTACAAAAAAAAAAGTATTCAGTTAACTGATTTCCATATTACAAGCTTTGCTTAGTTTGGAGTCAGATGGCGCTGTGTGTAATGTGTAATGTCCTACGATATTTATTTATTTAATAGTAATTTTTGTTCAAAGCTCGTTGCCAAATATCAAGTTGAAAACACGGATTGTCTCCTAAGTTAATAAATGATATATAGCTAAAATACCAGAACTGACAGACAACTGCAGACTGAATTTCTATTTGAACAACCTATTTCTAAATTGTAATTCAAAGCAAACATTTGCTCAAACAGTCAATTCCCATTAATTCAGCAATCAAGTGGGCTCATTGCCCATAGTCGGCGGCGCGTGGTCGACTGGTGGTGACCAGACCACCGACTGTGACTCATGCTGTCATCGACCTTACTGATCGCCAGATTAAATACCTGTTTGCTAACATTCACTTTGTTCTGAAGAAGAAAAATAAAGATCAATATAGCAATTTTTACAAAGTTTAGGTGTTTTGTTTACTAGAAAGTTTTTATTGTATTTATGTGTTTAAACTCGAACAATTTAAGCGTTAAGCTGAACAAAAAGAAATCTATGATGAGATTAGAAGTTGGCAATAGTTATTTACAACCGATAGGTATAGTAACGATGATTTGTACCGATAATAGCCAAGTGTTCACACGCCGAAGGGCGTGGGTTCATACCTCAACCATGACCTTGAGCTGCCGGTTAAGAAAAACATCGTAAAGAAATTATAGCATTGTGGTGGAGTTCTTTCTAGTAGTAGGTACTCGACTTGCTAGCTACCACCCACATTTAAGTTTCAAATCTGTCGCCAAGCGTATAACAGTGTGTTCCGGCAGCCTTATTTAAGAGCCAGTTTCATTTCAGGCTAGGTGTCTTTACAATCTACGACCACAGTGTTGCTGAGCTGCGAGCTGTGCGCTGTGGTCAAACATTTAGCCAGTCAACCATTAACAAATAAAAAAAGTAACTGCTATGTGTTTTGATACATTTTAGTTTAATCAAACGTGAGTCATTCCGAATCAAAAAGAAAACATTTAAAAGGTTGTCAAAATGACACCGATTTGGCTCACGTAACATGTTAACTGACAACATCCTTATTTAAAAAAAAAAATAGCAGTATCGCTATTATTTATTCTGTGCTCAATGCTCATAGTACATGGTGACGCATGTCGAGGCGGAATTTTTATAAGAGACCTATTTGCAAAATCTCTTTAAAAGGACAATATGACGCTAATCAAGCTCGTCTATCAAATCATGTTTGTTTAATCTACAAATGTCTAAGAGAAGGAAGCAAGGAGAATATGAAAATATCTACGCCACGTTTAAAGACGCTGTAGGTAGTAAAATGGTTTTACTATATCATATTCCTTTTCTTAACGTATGCAGAAGCAAATAAAATATGCATTCATTTTGGTGGTATTTCTGGGGGAACTGTTATTTTAGAAACGCAATCGAGATTCTATGGATAGACACAAAACATAAAGTACCTACCTAACCTCTAAATTAAAATAATACTAAAGTACGTTTTCTGTTAATTCGATATCAAAATATATCAATTAAATTACTGAAGGTAACACACAATACTCTATTAAAATGTACTGTTGTCTTTTTTAAATAATGTGATAGTTTTAATACGATTCATTATTTTCCGATAAGTGTATCGTTCGAAATGCAAAAAGTGCAAGAAATGAGCTAAATATATTTTTTTTAATTACGACTAGCGCCAGAGATTTTTTAGAAGATTAAAATTAATTTTTTAGAACTTAGAAGATTAGCGCGTTCAAACAAACGCTCTCATCCGCTTTATTACATTAGTACAAATAGATATGTCTTTACATATCTATTTGTACTAATGTACACGACACGAATAGTAATGTCCGAAAATCAACATCAGCTTCATAACTCAGGAAATCAAATAACATTTACTATAGAGGATGAAGTCATCCGTCAAAACAGTGATCAAGTGGAACCGTCTACGTGTAGGTAGGTACGTAAGTAACTTTATTATAAAGTAGAAACGCAAAATCATAAAGATGTCCTTGATAATGTTAAATTTTTAGCAAAAAACTTAAAAGAAACTTTAATTTATAATTGTGAAGTTAACTTCACAATTTGAATTGAATTTCTAGTATAAATAAACACACACAAACGTGTTCACACACGTATAGGTGTAGGTATATGGTTTACATTTTTTTTTTATTTGTTGACAGGCTAGGTGTTTGACCACAGCTCACCTGATGTTAAGTGAAGGTGTGGTCGAAGACGTTAAAGCACACCTAGCCTGAAATGGAACTGGCTCTTAAGTGAGGCTGCCGGAACACACCGTTAGGTGCTTGGCGGCAGATTTTCAACATGAGGGTGGTAGCTAGCCAGCCGAGTACTAGAACGTACCCTACCACCATGCTGTGGTTTCCTCACGATGTTTTCCTTCACCGGCAGCTTAAGCTATCATCGCTACAAAGCCTTTTAAAATATATCTTATACCTTTTTCAAATAAACGGTTGTTGCTAATTTTAACAAAAAAATTAGATATTATATTATATGGGTACATATACCTAATCATGATCCAATCGAAGTCCACTGCTGGACATAGGCCTCTCCCAAGACACGCCACTCAGCCCAATATATATACTTAAATTATACCTAATATTCGCAAACAAATATCTTTACACCATCCTTACAAAACGTAATTGTTACATAGTGTTTCCGTAACACTGTTTTCCTTTAATATGATATAGTTGAAAAAACATCATAAATTTTGTCACAATATTATACTGAATATGTTACACAATTAATTGTTGTCTGAGTCACAGGTAGCAATGTTATTGTACATTAGGACAGCTCACCTCAGCTAGCTAACCAAGTTATTACAATAGGCTATCCAATTTGCATTCGACCTCGGATGACTCGTCTCCTTAAATGGCGCCTCGTGATTAAGATCGCAAGTATTACGCTCAGTTTCATCTATGTACCACGAAATCACTGATTTTCAATGCAAATGCATACCTATCTAGTTATCTATGTATATCAAGTTGAAAATGTGCCGCCAAGCATCTACCGGTTTTGTAACATTTAGAACTTCGAAACACATGTCCAATTCTCACGACTAAACGTATTTACGGTGACACCTTCAGTTAAGTTAGTAATTTTGGGGAAGTTAGTAATTTGAAATAATGACAACGTTCGATGTACCAATTTTACATAAAATTATTCATATATGACTGAAGGTCTTTTATGACTAAACTAGCAGTGTCTTACGGATTCTCCTGCTCAAAATAAAAAATAGTTTCTACTCGTGTGTTCATTGGGCGGATTAACGACATACATTTCAAACTTATTCCAAATTCTTACTGCTGTTAAACTTTTCAAACGTTTAGAGGAGGCTTCAGGTGACCAGAATGCTGGTATCTACTTTGGTCAAAAGCTAAGCATTGCCATCCAGCGTGGCACTGCTGCCAGCATTCCTCCTCTAACGGACTTTTAGATTTAGTTTTCCGTATAAATTTTGTAAATAGTATTAATTTAAGGGTTTTTATATTTTGTTTAATAACTGCTCTTAAACAGAAAAAATACATGGTGGTTGGCAATTTGAATTATGTGACTTTGATTTGATTTAAAGATTTCTAAATACCTTTCATCTTATACAAAATATGTAACTAAATAAATATCGAAGGACTTTCACACAGAAAACTAAGCAAAGCTTATACTATGGGAACCAGCTAACTGATAGAATATTGAAAAATATTTTTTTTTACCCCACAGGGTGAAAATCAAACCCACACCTCTCGATGTAGATATATGTTCCTCGATTTTCATACAAATAAACTTTCCATTTATGGACAAATGGAGCATAATTTTACAGTGAAATCACAGCTACTGGCATTTATTTTGTTCTTTATTTGCGGTAAATCACAATGTCCATGATCATTTCAGCAATACACAGAACTTTGAATAGTAAAACCAGGTACAGGGCATCGCAGCTTTGGTGCTCAATATTTTGAGAGTTTCGGTGATTAGTTACAACAGCCTTGACATTTCGCTAGTTGCAATACCCTTCAAACCGGAACACAGTAATGTTTACACACTACGGCTTGGCGGCTGAATTTCTGGTACTGCGGTGGCACCTAGACGACCTCCTGCTAAGGAGACCTAGCACCAAAATAGCTAACAAGGCCGTCAGATTTAACTGTTATATTGTTAACTAATAACACCTATAGCACTTTAGGTAAATGGTGGTTTGTTAAAACATTCAATGTTTCCAGGGTGGGGCATGCCCCGGGTGAAGGTCAACACTTGCTGAACGTTGTCTATTGAACTAGCTATTGGGAAGTCTTTTCATTTTAAATCAATACATATGACGTATATAGGGGTTGTGAAACTTGGCATTTTTTTTTCTTTTTTAATACTAAATAATGTTAATACGTAAGGAATAAATACGCCCTGTAGTGTTCCCGTACACGGTCTTTCAGTATTCTATTCTAGTATTATTTCGAATGTAAAAGTATCTTTAGGTCTTACGTTGCATCCTTGTTATACCCAACGTCAGTCGTAAAGGTCTGAGCCGATTAATTGTGAAAATATAATAGAAAAACTTAAAATTGGAGAGATGTTAGTAAAAAATTATTTATTAAATCTTTTTTAGTAATTGTAACTCACACAAAAAAAATTTGAATAAATGCTTGATGTATTAAATATTTCTTAGCTTTTTTCAAATATGTTGCTGATGAATGTGATTTTTATTCTATTTTATTTTTTCCAGTGTCCCACTGCTGGGCAAATGTCACCCTTCTTTCCTAGTTCCAGACTGCCCAGTCTTTGACTTTGGGTGGTCCAGTGACTGTCGTGAAGATTTAATCCGTCACATCTCCTTTATCTAGGTCGAACCTAGGATCGCCTAAACTTTTAGGGCCCAAGCGGAATTAGATTATTAGATTATTATTATAAGATATTTTTAAGTGAAAAATTATTAAAGTTTTTAAAGTGTTGAGCGATTTCTAACAGGGGCAAATCTTGTAAATCGTAGAAACTTTAGTAATAAGTAAAACTGCCTACTCAGATGTTGATAAAAAGCCAGCAAAAGTTTACCTTGGCGCTAGGAAGTGTGAGCCATCCGTTCCTGATCTCTCCCGGGTCTGCATCTTCCAAAGAAACTGAGGACTGACTACGACGCCCTCGACTTTTCCAATGCTCAGGGTTCCACCAGTTTACTTGGTCCAGAGATTTAGACATGTTGCGTGTCCTTATAAGAACCCTTCCCTTCGTGTTTTTTTATATTACACTTTTTTATCGTGCATGTGGTTCTAATGCCAGCGGGTTAAGTATTATTCATAGCCAACAGAAAATATTTGTAATAATAAAGACTCAATAAGTTTGTCAGCAAAGTTTACTACGTGAAGGTCGAGTCGATTCAATACGTGTTGAAAATCTCCTTAGAAATGGAAATACTAAATTGAATGTTGAATGCTAAATTGATGTATTAAGAACTTGTATCGGTAATTAAAATTGATTCCACATTATCTAATGCATATTTTAAAAACTGTATATTTATGAAATTAAATTTAACGACTATTTAAGTAAATACTGGCTGAATAGAAAATTTTAACACTTTTAATTCACTTCAAATAATTATTTTACATCACTTTTCGGTTTCAACTAACTCAGCATTACAATTCAGATGTTTACAACATTTCCTCTCCAATTCGGAGAGTTGAATGAATCAACAGAGCCGTAGTGGTCGAGGGTTGTTTGTTGTCCCTTCGTCGCCTAGCAACCAGCACGTGGATGTCAATGTCAAGGCTCATGGCTCATGAATAACTCATGACCATGCGCAGCCAACTTGACCCCGTGATACCAAGACACACTTCCATCCGCCAACAACTTTACCGCAATAGCTTTAAAGGTGCAAATAGCTTGACTTGCTTTCTTAAACATCGGATCAGTTACGTTGCTAAGAGGTTTTGTATCTATTTCAGTGGGATAAGGTTCAAATGGTGCGAGTAAAATTGAACACGGTTTTGCGGTAATGCAATGTAAACAATGTTGAGCCGATCTCATGTTTCTTGTGGTTTGACAATGGATACGAATCAGTTTGCTTAGGAATGGTAGACATGTAACATAAAACTCTGCTTCTGGTGCTGTTTGCAGGAAATTAATCATACACAGATGCATGAGAGGAAATGTTAGTAAGTATTTTATTTATTAACATTTCCTCTCATGACCTTAGAAAGTGGCTGTAGTCTGAGCTATTGCAAAACTTGTCAGTCATTTAACTTTCCACTTTCATGTGCACATCTATGTTAAGTGCATTGTCATCGCTTACAATTTAAACTCTATTATTTTGGTGTTATAGTTCTTTGTTGAACGCCCACGCGAGTTAAGCTTCTGGCCTTAAATGTTGAGAGTTGAGGCCGATTAGATGAATCAGACGAATCCTTGTAAGGTGTTAGGATTAGTAGTGCTTAGGAGTGACGTCATCACTTTCGCTGTTATCTTCACTCGGACATAAATTGTACAATTTCAAGTTAGATGCAAGTGATTTGATTTGATATTGATTTTTATCATCTATCTATCTATAGGTATACCTACTATTATAAAGAGGAAAGATTTGATTGTTTGTTTATATTAAATAGGCTCCGAAACTACTGGACCGACTTCAAAAATTCACACCGTTGGGAAGCTACACTATCTCCGGGTGACATAGGCTACTTTTTATCCCTGTATTCCCACGGGAACGGGAACTGCGCGGGTGAAACAACGAGGCGTCCGCTAGTAAACAATGATTTAGTAAAACTATGCGTTCGTGATTAGCGTAAGACACAAGTTATCTTTATATAGTATGTCGTTTTGTAGGCTAGGAGCGCCTTTTAAAACAGGCTAAATAATGGCTAAACAAATAATTAGAATAATGTAAGTACTCATAAAAAGTACTCATACATAAAGTACCGCCTATCATAAAGTACTCATATTAAAGTAACCGACATAGCTCAGAGAATCGGGAAGTTGAAGTGGCAATGGGCAGGGCACATAGCACGCAGAACTGAAGGCCGATGGGGCTGCAAAGTTCTGGAGTGGAGGCCACGAACCGGCAAGCGCAGCGTAGGACGTCCACCCACAAGGTGGACAGACGCCCTAATAAAGACCGCAGAAACGCGCTGGATGCGGGCCGCTTCCAACCGGTCTTTGTAGAAGTCAATGGGGGAGGCCTATGTTCAGCAGTGGACGTCCTACGGCTGAAATGATGATGATGAAGTACTCATAAAAACATAAAACTGAGACTAGTGATAAGAAAGTTATGAGGCTTATTCGTATGTTTAATGCTAGATACAGGCTAGATGCAAGTGAAACTTTTGAAAGGATATACAATTTAGGGCGTGTGACAGGTCTTGCAATAATTTTGAGGTATAATTTTCTTGATTCCCTTGACTTTTATGATCGTGTTGCAAGGTTTTGAATACAACCTTTGCCGTGATTTTAATGTTAAAGGTATGTGCCTTGAAAGCCTTGTTTGCAAAAAGTTTCAGGATCTTATCTAGTTGACCCACCCACTAGTTTAAATAAATATCAAGGTGGCTGTAGTTATTCATTCAAGTATATCAAAAGTAGTGCCAGAAGAATTTTACAATTCAAATGAGTTTCTTTAATTTATGATAAAGAGTTTGAGGTTTTCTTCAGTTTTATAAATCTTCAGTTCTTCACTTTTTTTAAAGTCCAAAATGCTTGAAAATGTATGAAAATGCTTTTAGCCTCCGTTAATTCTAAAACAAGCCTTTTGTTTTTTTTTAAATCAGGTCAGATGACGTTCTACCTAAAGTATATATCTATACATTAGTTTGAACGTCAGTAATTTAAAGTGAAGTCGCGGTCTACGATGAAGCACGCTTCAAATAAAGAAAGAAAATAAGAAACTATTTCAACGCAATACATTTCGATAAATAAAAAAAAAACAAATATAGAATAAAACGTTTGCCGAATGGAAATGCTAAAAGCTTCATTTGCCTAGAACAAACCCAGATTGTACCCATTGGAAACAACCACGCAGGCAATTCGACTGTTCGGCGGGTCGCACAATGAAAGTCGAATGAAATCGTTTCGTCCGATTATTTGGAACGTCAATCATGAAAGGATGTTGCATACACGAATTAGATTATTTAGTTATATCTAAAGCGCACTCTTCGACATGAATCGCATAAACTAGCAAATTTGCGATGCCATTCAAGGCTTTGTAATTTACCCTAAATAAGGCACTTGCTCTTTGAACAAGGGGCAGGACTACAGGAGCGTCTTGGTACCGTAAAAGCGTTTTTGTTTTAATAGTGACAACGTGTTTTGTTAGATCGAGCTTCATTAAGATCCGTGTTTTACTGTTTTACCTAATTGTATAAGAGTGTGACCATCTATGGGCCGCCTTACACGTTCAATCATGATCACGATCCGCGATCCGCGATCCGCGATCATGATTTCAAAATTTCTAGATATTATGCGATCCGGAGCATCAGTCCGTCAATCCGCTTCGTACACGATCAGTCTGGATCGCGATCATTGATCGCGGATCGCGGATCGCGGATCGCGCGCTACGTGTACGGGCTGCCTATGATCTTATTAATGTCCATATCAGGGTAAAACCGGTTATCTCCTTCCGCCCGTGCAATCGCCCACAGCAAACTGCGTCTATATATGCAGTACGTGACACACGCAATGTTGAGCACAAAATGTTATATGAGGCAAATATGTATATGTCGTATGAAAACTTAATGTTATCATCATCATTTCAGCCGTAAGACGTCCACTGCTGGACATAGGCCTCCCCCATTGACTTCCACAAAGACCGGTTGGAAGTGGCTCGCATCCAGTAGTACCTAATGTATGTAGGTACTATTTCTGTCAATAAAACTTATTATATTATTTACATAATTATCAGTACAGCATTATTATGTGAAACTGGCATTTTTAGGGTTCCGTACCCAAAGGGTAAACGGGGCCCTATTACTAAGACTCGGACGTTGTCCGTCCGTCTGTCTGTCCGTCTGTCACTAGACTGTATCACATGATAGTTAGACAGTTGAAATTTTTACAGATAATGTATTTCTGTTGCCGTTATAACAATGAATACTAAAAAACAGAATAAAATAAATATTCAAGGGGGCTCTCATACAACAAACGTGATTTTTTTTGCCATTTTTATAGATTTTACGATCCCCTTACAGAACCCTTCGTGCGCGAGTCCGACTCGCACTTGACCGGTTTTTTGTATTGAAGATAGGCTTGCGTTTGACCGCCATCTCGCCTGAAGTTAAGCGAAGATGCCGTCTACGATGAAAGACGCTTGCCTAAAAGAAACTAATACACTCGCGACATCCTATTCATTTTACAAATCTTACTAATAGATATTATAAATGTGAAAGTTTGTGAGGATGGATGGATGTTTCTTACTCTTTCACGCAAAAACTAGCATTCGGAACACAGAAATGTTTACACACTACTGCTTGGCGGCAGAATATCTGGTACTACGGTGCCTATGCAGCCGACCTCCTGCTAAGGAGATCTACCGCCAAGTAAATTGTTTATTATAATAACTAGCGACCCACCCCAGCTTCGCACGGGTGCAATGTAGATACTAATGTGGTGCATATGCAAGTATTATACATATAAACCGTCCTCTTGAATCACTCTATCTTTTAAAAAATCCGTTGCGTAGTTTTAAATATCTAAGCATACATAGGGACAGAGGGGAGCGACTTTGTTTCATACTATGTAGGTATAACATGATACAATTGTAGCAAAATATAAAAACTAAATGAATTAAATGTGACCTATTAATAACAATGGCCGGCCCTGATTACAGTGCAAAACAGGAAAATAAGCGTGTTCAGCTGTAATAATGACCGCGGCCGTAAAATGTGGGTGCAGCAGCACCTGGGCGTGATCTGGCAGGCTCGTCAACTAATGGCTTAAATGGATCAGTCTAGCATGATAAGAAATCTATAAGTATGCATTTACAAAAAAAAAGTATTTATGTATTCTATCAGTTATCTGACTTCTATCACACAAGCTCTGATTAGTTTGGGGTAATATCTCTGTGTGTACGACGATATATTTATTTATTATTTATCTAGACGTCTACAATTTACTTAGATGACTTCAGAGTTATTCTGCTAAATTATAGTAAAACTAGCTGCGCTCCGCTATGTTTTTCGCTAGCCTATGTGTTAATCCAGAGAGTCAGCTACCTCCATACAGTGCCAGGTTAAAGTAACTTGATGTCCTAAGCAATCTTAGGGCCCCCCTATCCTTAAGGGGACACTATCTCCGGGTGACATAGGCTACTTATTATCCCTATATTCCCACGGGAACGGGAATTACGCGGGTAATACCGCGAGGTACGCTGTGTAACAAAGTTGTTTTCTATTCTATTCTATTGTTAATTATGATGATATCTTTTTTTTTTATTTCCAATATTTATTCATTCAATTCAATTCAATTTATTTATTTGTTAAAAATAACAATGAAATTATATAAATTATACATGCAATCTGTAGGACTCCGGACAAGGAATTCTCTTCTATAAACATATTAGCTAAATAAACGCTCTCCCAATATTTTATTGTAAAATAAATATATCCTATCAATACCTATATATAAGGTACCTAAAGCTCTAGTTGTAGGGTAGATAATATTTAATGGTAAATTATGTAAGTAGGTATAGTGAGCGTTGCTTACCCTACGGTAACGGCTGTTAAAGAGGTATAATTTTAGTAGGCATCCCCCATGAAATTATGACGGAATCACGGACTCAGAACAGGTAAATTGACAAAACACAATAGGTGGTGATTGTGAACCATGGTGCGCAGAATAAGAATTTATTGAATGAAATAAAAATCACGACTGCGTTAAAAATTATGTGTGGATTCTAACTATACCTCAAACATTTAAATTTATTTAAGCATTTAAAAGTTATGATGGAACTAGCTACATCCTAAATATCCACCTCAGTTTGGCTTAATATGTTTGTTTTATTTATATACGAGTGCTTAGTTTGTGTTACAGTGCTATTTGATTGATAATATCCAATCAATTTTTAATTTTTTTAGCTGCGTAAGTTCTGATTTGTAATTTTTAATACCTACAGCATGTCTTTCATAATGTTCTTCGATCCTGTATCAATGTGTGAGGCCATACAAATAGTGCATTTCCCAGTACGCGATGTATGGGCAAGTGGCGGATGGTAGCTCGTGACTAATTGTGGAATGCATCGTAATGGACACTTGAGTCAATAGCACAGGGAATATGTGGAGACTTCAGAAGACTGTTAAAATTTTTCAACTCCAGATGAAGATCATGGTTCTATAATAATCTACGTCATGCTTGATCCGTAAAAGTCAAAATCAAAGTAGACATTTTTATTATCGCGTCAGTCTGTTTCCCCGCTTACTTTATTTAAATCATGGAACGTATTCTGGTACGGTTTTTAGAAATAAATAAATATTGGACGACATTTAACACAGCGCCATCTAGCCCAAAAAAAAAAAAAGGTTGTACTATGGGAACCAGGCAGCTGACAGAATACTTAACCACTTTTTTTGTATGTATTGTTATTTAGTTTATTTCATGTAAAGTTTGTGTATACAATCCTTCTAAATAATCATAATTTAACTTTTATATAACTACGGATTTTTTTTTTTTAATGTCCTAAAAATACCTGGCGAGGCGGGTCTATAATAAATAGTTTGATAATCGGAGACATAAATTTTCATTGATTTACTTATGAAAATGAGTCATGTAATAATTAAAAATACTGACTACATATTTTATTTTTATTTTATTTATTTATTGAGAAAAAATACATAAATACATAATCCCCGGGACGTAATCGTGCGCAAAGACCACATTTTTATTCACACTACAAAAATGTACATCTCTCTGTTGGTATGGACTTATACAAATCCAAACAAATCTAGAAGAGATAAGTTTCTTCTAGATAGATATATAGGTGCATAGAAACTCTTTACTGTATCCACCAGAAAAAAAGTAGGTTCAGAAAACAAAATAGTCTTATGAGCTGATGTACTTCTAGGTAAACATGCTCCATTCCGGACTGTAGGTATAGTTGCTTTACATCTGAGGGCCTAGACGAAGTAACATTTGATTAGCGATAACGCTAAAAGAAAAGTCCATAATGTACGGGATTGAAATAAGCTGTCGATATGTCACGAGGATAGCCATATTATGTCAATGCCTTACATTTTTGACTTTTCTATTAGCGTTATCACTAATGGAGTGTTGCATTGTCTAGGCTTTTAATTAGGATTTGGTCGATCGCAAATCGAAATACCTTATGAGATATAAACTTGCAAAAATTTAATGTTATCGCTAGTTTCATGAATCGGTTTCCCCTAGACAAGCGTGTTACATCCTAGATCGTATCTCCTCTTTTGGTAACAGGCGTGATGGTGGTCAAACGTGAGCCTGTTATTTGTATTTTGATATTTTGAGAAGAGTTATTTGCATAGTAGTTTGTTTGTTTGAATTTTTATTTCGTTTTGTTAGATTTGTTGTTGGTGATTTGTTATGATTGTTTTGTTTAACCGACAAGGGCTCACCGGAAGACCAGCGCTGGTCATACTAATTAGTATTATGCTGAGGTGAACCCCTATTTTGTAACTGTTTGTCTCTATTTGTTGTTATTTTTGTTTTTTTTGTTCTATTACAAAATAAAAATTATTTTCTTTCTTTCTAATAATAATTTGTGGACAGTCTTTAATATTTTTTGTAATTAAACTACTCCATGTTTTTCTAAGCTCTCCCAACAAAGATCATTGGTCTGCGCGCACAGCAATTTAGCATCATACTCAGACGAAGAGCTTGCATTACACACCATTATTGCTTACAGTTATAAATAGGATTATAAAAGATTCCCTTTATTTTACTGTAACGAGTTTGAACTTTATAATCATGACTGAAAACAGAACAACAATGAGTGAGAGCTGCTTAGTTAAATCTATGGTATTTATACCATAGATGGTATATATATAGATGGTGATGGTATTATTATTTTTTTATTTGGTTGGTATTTATGGTATCTATGGTAGGTAGGTTTGGTTTCTAGTTACTTATTTTTCATTTCGATGTATGCATTACAATTTTTATGTTTGTATTTTTTTAAGCATTAGCCTAGCTTGCCTATTCATAGTATAACTATACGCTCCACAGACACTGGGGTCCGTGACCTTTGACAACTTTAGTTACATATTTTTTTATTTTATTTTTTACAATTTTACATTACAAAAAGAGGAATATAAGACCTATTCATAGTAAGAATATGGATAGTAAATATAGAATATACCATAGATAGATAAAAGTTCACGCCAAAGATTGTATGTCTAATACAATAGAAAAGAAAGACAACAATTGGTAGCCTTATCGTCTTATCTTCCGGGCTACCTTAGAAAGGATTCAAGACAAGTAGAAATGTAGATTATAAAAATAAATGCCTGATTAGGTAGTAAACCGACCTCGTTACTTAGTTGCAAATCCGCAAACGAAGATTAAGGTTTAAGGTTTAAAGAAACTTTATTATCAGTAAGACAGTACTGTCACTTATGTGATAACATGGTTGGACTTAAAAAAAAAAAAATTACATTCAGTCTTAATCAACGCTTTTAAATTTAAAGAAACAATATAAATAAATAAACTAACATAGCTTTACAAAATTTTAGGCAAAAGATTAAAATGAACTAGCCCGTTCCATGCACTTATTTACATTACCACCACCATATTACCTTCAATCTTCCTTTGAACCCACTTTCATTGTGTGAGCTGCTAAACAGTGAAATTCGCTACCTAAGTGGGTGTTGCCCGATCGATAAAATCTAGGTGTTTTAAAGTCGAGAGTGAATCAGTATTTAGAAAAGCTTGTTTCATCTTAGACCTTTTAACATCAGGTGAGAAGGCGGCCAAATGCCACATGCATTTGTATTTTTTTTAAATTATCAAGCGTTCTCAATTATTTCTAGTTCTGTACGAATACAGATTACACTTAAAACAAAGTACCAACCGCATAACTCGAACAAAAGAAAAACATACTCTCTGGAAAAAAAAAAAAAAAAAATTGAAGATTTTTTTATATAGGTTTCTCTTAGGTTATGTTATGTCCTTACTGGTCACTTCAAAGTTCCAACATTTTTGCGAAGCAAGTGGGAGTCGAAAGCAAAATAATAAAAACCTACATTTGACATCCAAACAATGCATTATCAAGGATATCCACGAAACGGCGCGTGGGCTCCTACCTTGGCAAATCTGCAGTATCTAGGTACAGGTTACCCATTTGAGGACTACAGGTAGTTTATGAGTAGACAATCTACAGAAATACAGCTTTGCTTGTAACACAGTATCAACAGTTTCGCATTTACAAGGGTTCAAAAAGTAGAATTCGCTGGTGTATTAAAGAATATCGATGTAGCGATGATAGCTCAGTTTAGTGCAGATGGTTCACACGCTGAAGAACGTGGGTTGCAACCCCAACAATGAGTTTGAGCTACCGGTGAAGGAAACCATCGTGAGTAAACCACAACGTGGTAGGGTTTGTTTAGAATCGGCAAGCTGTCTACCACCCCACAAGTTGAAAATCTGCCGCCAAGCACCTAACCGTGTGTTCCGGCAGCCCCACTTGAGAGCCAGTTCCACTTCAGGCTTGGTGTGCTTTACCTTCGTCACACCATCAGTTAATATCAAGTGAGCTGTGGTCAAACACCTAGCTTGTCAATAGATGTTAAAAAGTCTTACACGCACTGAATTGTGACACCGTGGTAAATAAACACACATTGTATGTATAAAAAATTTAATTTAGTTTGCAATTACTTGTTTTCTGATTTCAAAAATTCTCTTATTCAAAAATATTTGACATTCGAAATGATCTGGCTAATTCGTAAAAGCTTTCCATCAGAAGAGTTGGCGGTAAAGCGGTAGGTACTATTTGAGAAAATCGCGCATATAAGTGTCAAATAATGTCCTCCTTTTTTAAAAGTCAAAAATACTCCAATATCTCAATTGCGTTTTACTTCTCTGTAGATTATTTACTCCGTGTTGTTATTACACCTACTACCGGTGTCATTTAAATGTTACCATGTACGTTTTAAGACGGAGGATTTTCGTTTTTGGCTATACCGAAGTGGATAGAATCGTAAATGTTCGAATTAAGGACGATAATAATTTATGAACTTGATACAAATAAATCACCTGTAGTGACAGAGTGATCTCTGAATAATGTAATAGGATAATCTATTTGCGGAACAAATATATAATTCCTATTATAGAAACTTAAGTACGAAAATAAATATAAATGTAAGTACTTACTTACCTAAAAAATATCCGTTAAAATAATATGAATTAAAATAAACAAATATTTACTAAGTAGATCACTCGTGTAGATTCGAAAGGGAGAAAATGAAAGGGAAGTTGTTTTATGAGACTAGGTGTTTGACTACAGCTTTCCTGGTGTAAAGTGATGGTGTAGTCTACGATCGTTAGCACACCTAGCCTGGAGAAAATTAACAGATGGTAGCTCATCTCTTACGGACACGTAAACTTTCCGGAAGAAGTTTTCTAAAAGATAGTTAAAACTTATAATATACAAATTTACAATTACATGGTCGGTTTTTTGATTTACAATTTCAAAAAACCGACCATGAACCTTAGGCCAATTAAACGCACTGCTCTAATAAAACAGCGAGGTTTCGGAGTAAATGAAAACATCATCAATGTATAAAATGTTTAGATATTTTGAAAATCACTCAATTGATAAAATTAAAATTATATGGGACCACCTCTGAAGTATGATCCACCAAGCAAAAATAATCATCAAAATCGATTCATAATTGGCGAAATTATCGCGTAACATACATACCTAAAAAACATCCAGCCGAATTGAGAACCTTCTCCTTTTTCGAGTCGGTTAAAAATGTTTTTCAAATCCGTTGTTTACAAGAACTATAAAGCAAATCAAAATACACACGCGAAAGTTAGTTTATTTTATACTATTTAATAACAAGGAACCTGCTATCACATTATTTGAAATTTCAGCTCTACTCCAGTGAAAACATAATAACCTAAGTGAGGAAAAACGTTAAATAACTGTAAACTATCTCATAATAAAAACTACCGCATGTCATCGATCTACAAAAAGACAACACTTGCCGACCCAATTACTTGATTGCTATTGTCCCACGCCCACATGTGGGCTATCGATCGCAAGCCGTGGATTATATGTATAGAGTGCATTGCGGAAACATTGGAAAATTGATGCATTCCTTAGAGGTTATGTAGTAATTTTTATATTAATAAAATGTGTTTTCTTAGCTAGTTTCAATCTAAAAACAGCGTTTTTATGTAGGTTTTTATAGAGTTAGGTTTACCTTGGATTGTAGCCGAAAATGGGTCAAAGGCACTGAAACCGTGGAATAAATATCAGCTGTTCTAGAAAGAAAGTTTGTTGCCCCTTCGCCAAATGAACAAATCAGCTGTTTTTTTCGAGATTTCTTCCATTTTGATTATAGACGTTGTGCCTATTGTAAAAGTTATTGCAAGATGAGTACAATAACTCCCTGTCGGCTTAATACACCCTAAACTTATAACCCATTGTGTAGACATAGTCTCTACATAGTATAAAACAACCCACGCCATTCGGCGTGTGAGCCGACTGCGCTATCACTGCTACAAAGTCACGAGTGAATCGGTTTCTTCTAGGCGAGCGTGCTCCATCCTTGATCGCATCTTCGCTTAACATTAGGCAAAAGAACGGATCAACGCAAGCCTATTTGTAATTAAAAAAAAAAACAGAAATCCTAAAGTAATGTTCATGAAAGCAAGAAGTCTGCCTAAGTATGTTAAAACGTCAACATAACGTTTACTTGGTGGTAGATTTCCTTAGCAGGAAGTCGTCTAGCTAACCACTGCTGTACAAGATATTCTACCGCCAAGCACTAGTGTGTAAACATTACTGTGTTCCGGTTTGAAGGGTATTACAAACTAGCATAATTACTGGGCTGGTGAGACTACGAAAGTCTCAAAGTAATGAGCGCCAAAACAGCGATGCACCAAACTTTGTTTTGCAACTCAAAGTTCTGTGTATTAATGCAATGGTCATGGACATGCGTTACTTTTTACTACCAGGAGAGCGCTTCGTTCGTCTCATTACTTTTACATTAAAAAAAACTTCCTCAAACCATCGATGTAGTTTCATAGTGTTTAAGTACCTAGTGTCGATAAAGCTTTAATGAGGTCACTCACATAGATTAGAATACATACAGTGAACTGACTGATAAGCTACACTAGCAAACTAAGCCCACTGAAGGCGCATAGGTTGTAATATATTATACATATACTTACTGTGACTTTATTATAAACCAGCGCCTACTCATTGACAATCAGTATACTCCTCATGCTAAATACCTGTTTCCTCTTATCTAATAACGTCAAATTATCATCTTTCCTACTTTTTTTTTCCAATTCCTGCTTATCTGATCCATGTCCTTGCTAAATTTTATCCATCGAAGCTTATAGTAAAATTAGACTTTGACTGTATTAGAAATTAATTGCAAAAACAGATTATGAAGAGAAAAGATTAGATTTTTTGTTTGTATTGAATAGGCTCCGAAACTACTGGACTAATTTCAAAAATTCTTTCACCGCTGGGAAGCTACTATCCCCGGGTGACATAAGCTACTTTTTATCCCTGTATTGCCACGGGAACGGGAACTACGCGGGTGAAACCGCGAGGCATCCGCTAGTACCTACCAAGTACATACAGAATAAATATCCAGACACAGAACAAACAATTATATACGTTCGTCACACAAATGTTTGTCCTGCCTGGGTGGGAATCGAAACCATGTCACTCAGCTCTTGAAGCAAAGGCATTACAAACTGAGCAAACAGGGCAGTCAATGATGAGGAATTATTATGACTGCAAGTTTTACTGGCGTGACGTCGAGTACCACGACAAGAATTTAAAAAATTATACAATTATACATATTCATAAATTCACTGATTCACAAATGTCGGATTGGACTCGGAATACAACCCATATAAACTCTACTGTTGCAAAACAAATTAAGAACTAACCATGAGTAATGATGCCTTTACTAGAAGCACAGGTGCGTAAATATGCTAATACCTACATAAAGAGTGAATTCAATGGAATTTTAATCTTCCAAAGAATTAAAGATATTCAGACGGAAGAGCTAATTAATTATCATGGTTTGCGTAGAATGACTATGTACGTCTATGTATATCTGTGTATTGTATAGTAAAGACGTAAGATCTGAAACGACGTCATATCCCGTAAATACGTACCAATTTACAAAGACGCTATTTTTCATACGTACAGCAAGGATGTGGAATTTTCTGTCTATATTTTCCGCGAAGTACTATTTGGGTGTCTTCGAATCCAGAATAAACAGATACCTTTTATGTAAGCGTGCTCCATCTTAGACTTGTTTAACATCAGGCAAAGTGTAGTCACACCCATTTTTTATTAAAATAAAGACGAATTTTTGTGAGAAACTAAAATATCGTTTTAGAAAGTTGTTCATTGGTGTTTTTTCTTTTTTGGCGACATTTTTATCTTTTCGATATCTATCTGACAAGACAGCAGTCTATATCTTTATACCTACTCAACAAGCTGTGCCACACGGTTTCAGACAAGTTTTTGGAGATAAAAAGTATGTTATGTTAACCTGGTGTATTTATACATTTTTAATCGCTGACAGGCTAGGTGTTTGTTCACACCTCACTTGATGTTAAGTGTGATCGAAGATGGTAAAACATACCTAGCCAGGAATACAAGCATTCTATAGGTTCGATGACATGATGAAATTGAGGATTGTGTAATAACTTATTCATTTATTTAATTTTTTTTAAATACGTTGTGTAGAAAGAAGAAAACGAGCCATAAACATATGACAATAAAGCCTAAATTATTTATTCAATTAATAAAAAAATCACATGGATATATAATTGCAATTGTTATTTAGATATGCTAAGGACTTCTCAATATTTTGCATACTAATTTTTTCAGTCAACTGATTCCCATAGTACATTTGAACGGAACGCTTGAAATAGTTGTCTACATAAGAATAACTAATGAGAAATAAAAATCTTAAAGCATAATCAATAAAGACAACAAACATACACACTCACACAACTTTCGTATTTTATAATAACAGTGTAAAAAATACCAAGCAAAAAACATTTGTAACATATACAACATAGCATATCGGAACTGATACGAATAAAACGATAAATAATCCTTTATCAGAAACACTTGAATGACTATACAACAAAATTCGCGGAAATGGAAAATGAATCATCACAATGTTTAAATTTGAAATGAATTCCTTACATAATTTTGTAGGGCAGGCGCTAATCTATTAGGTAGATGGTTAGCTATTATCTACTAGTAGGGAAGCTATTACAGTGTCAGTAGACGTATTGTCAATAGGGACAAATGTAGGGCATTGGGACAGCTATGCAGGTTGTCTTCGACTCCGCTTGCTTTTTTTAATGTTTCATACAGAAGAGAGCGTACAAAAAGCTTAATGTTTTGATTGTTTCTCACACAGTTGATGTTTAAAAAAGTACTATTTTAAGTCACAATCACATGTAAATGTTGCAAAGAAAATGTCTTATCTAGATTTTTATCACAACATTTTTGCCCTGAGTGGGAATCGAACCCACGCCCTACAACTCTCAAAGCAGATATACTACCAATGAGCCAACGGGACTGTCTAACATGAACACAGATACATCATCCCATGAAAAAGTAGTGAAACAGCAAATCTATAGATAAGGTTTCTTCTTCACCCCGCGCATACACAAAAATAATAGATATACCTCATACTTAGTATCTGGTATAAGTATCTATAAATACCAATGTTTTTTGGTATGTTGTGTACAAACAGAAAACTCGTTTTATTTCGATATAGGGGAGATATCGACTTAATGTTTGTATTATGTTACGGCCTAAATAACTGTCGCACCACCATTTATTGAGCGAGGGTGAATTAGGACATGAGTTACTTTGTTCTATTTAATATTGGTAGTAAATACAAATATTGGTAACTATTTTTGAGATTGACTGGATAGATTTGGCAAATTTTTGTGAATACACTCGATTATGGTATTGCGAATAATCAGAAAAAGGTTTTTAAGGACATACATATTGGAAAAGTTGCAATTTCTTTCTCTACTGGTGTACCTAGTAGGCACGTATGTCTAAAAATCCGAAAAAGGGAGAACTAACCCGAAAAAATCAAATTTTATGATTTTTAAAACTTATGTTTTTTCAAGTGTTTATAGTAGTAGTAGTAATAGTAATAGTAGTAGTGTGTTATTCATAAAGCGCCGTTTTTTTCATTATGCCTATAATGTGGTGAAAAATGACTTTACGTGTTGCGTCCAAAACTACAATTATATGCTTGTAGTAAAGTCATCACTAAAACATAAAAAAATACTAGGGTATGACCGGACTCGACCGTGATTTGCTTTATATGATTTTGACTGTAACTTAAGGCCTATTCAGCTTGACTTTTCATAAAATACTTGATAATATCGAAACACTTACTACTAAACCACTGGCAAATGCATAGTGTGCGACGCCAAAAACAAAAAGAAAAAGTAACTACAAAGGTGAAAACAAACGAACGGGAAAATTATCGTTAGAGCTACGAACACAGCTGATGATAGATAAATAATAAGTACCTATATACGTAATATACGTATGTTTGGCAAATGTTTGCTAGCCACGTGATCAGGTTTGCAAACAAGTTTGAAAAAAACAGCGACAAACAACCGGCAAGAACGTTAGCATTCTAAACATCTGTTCCGTTGAATGGCTATAAAGGCGTCGCTACACTTAAGTAGTTAGATTGAATTGAAATCAAAGTACCATAAATTAATATTGAACTTGAAACAATTGCGATTTAGTTCTCGAAACAATCATATTGTAATATCGAGTGATATCATCATCATCATCATCAACCTATCAAAGTCCACAGCTGGACATAGGCCTCTCCCAAGACATGCCACTCAGCCTGATCTTCGGCTTTTCGCTTCCATCAACCGCCAGCTGTCCTACGTATATCGTCACTCCATTGAGTCTCAGGGCGTCCTACCCTACGTTTGCCAATTCGCGGACTCCTCTCTAGAACATGTCGTTTAATCGAGTAACATAAAAGTATTAATTTTATTATTAAATGACGCGATCCGTATATTTAAATAACTAATAAATAAATAAATATCGTAGGACATTACACACAGCGCCATCTGACCCCAAACTAAGCAAAGCTTGTACTATGGAAGTCAGATAACTGATAGAATACTTCAATACTTTTTTTTTAGAACAAACATCCTGCTTATACCACACAATGTTTAACCTGGGTGGGAATCGAACACACGCTCTTGGAGCAGACATACCACTAATGAATCAACAGGGTAAGGCGCTCTAAATATCGTGTAGTGTGGTAGGCCCTTTACTTGTGCCAGCTGAGGTCAAGGTTCGCACCGCGAATGAGACGCGACCGTTTGAAAGCGACCGTTGTTATCGCTGAATCACCCTCCGAGACGCCAGAGTTGCTTTAGAACGGAAGCTGCGTTTTTTTGTTGGTTACGTCCTTTTTATTTGTTACGCCTCTTTTTCGTTGGTTACGACGTTTTCGGAATCGAGTTGTTTTTAATTTTTAAGACATCGCTTCTAACTTTTAAGATGGCGTGTGTACTACGTAAATGACTACTTATGTCAGAGAACATTTGTCTGCCTGTTGGATCATTTGATCGTGTATCTGCATCAAAAGCATATAGAGCGTGGGATCGATTCCCATTCAGGATAAACATTTGCATGACGCGCATAATTTATGTTTGTTCTGTATTATTTATTTATTTGTTAAAATAATCTATCTATACTATTATAAAGAGGAAAGACTTGATTGTTTGTTTGTTTGTATTGAATAGGCTCCGAAACTACAGGACGGTTTTAAAAAATTTTTTACCGTTGGGAAGCTACACTATCTCCGGGTGACATAGGCTACTTTTTATCCCTGTATTCCCACGGGAACGGGAACTACGCGGGTGAAACCGCAAGGCGTCCGTTTGTTACCTAATAAGTATGAATTTGCAAAAATTTTATACTATTTAAGTTTTATAGTTATCTATATAAATAAAAACAAATGATGTTTAAAAGCAACAACATAAATTAAAAACGTCAAATTAGATAAATATTTAAATTTAAGTTTTAAATCAGTTATCTGGCGCTGTGTGAAATGTCCTAGAACATTTATTAATATTAACATAATTATAGATCTGGTACTAAGTATTGGATTATTGTTTGCCAGTAAATCGGAATTATTTTCCTTATTGTCGAGTAAGTAGGCATTATATGTACATAATTATATGATAGCTAGTCTGTAAGAACTTATTAGTCAAGTTAGGTTTTAATATACGTATTAGGTATTCAACTTATCATTTTTTTATTTAGGCAATTGCTTTTATTAATTACAGACAAACTAAGCTATCACACGAAACAACGACATTGCATACTTAGGTATACTAGTAGTTTTGGAGAAAAATGGCAACATGGATTTGCACAAACAAACATCCTCTCACCCCAAACGCATATACCGTCTCTTTTCTGTCGTGGGTAAAAAACCAAAAATAGTTATATGTTTTAGTTATATATAAGTATAGAAATGGTTTTTTTTGGCGGGAACGCGGGAAGAGTCGTGTCGCTCCGTTGTATTTTTTTCCAAAACTAGTGTTTTGTCGAGTGTTTATGCATAAAAATGGTGGTGTTTTATTCATAAAGTGCCGAATTACAAGCGCGAGTGTGGGAAAATGATATAATGTGGTGAAACATGAGTTTTCGTGTTGCTTCCAAAACTCCATCGAAGCTTTGTAGTAAAGTTGCCACTACTTTACTAAAGCATGACTGGAATTAACTGACACGAACTGGACTTGACAAAGACGACTTTGACTAAAAGTAGCTACGATGGCACTTATTTAACTTGAAAATATATAATTACTTGACACTGGCAAATGCTAAAACGCGACGCCAAAACCAAAAAAAAAAAAAAAAAGTATAGAAATAATACTATATAAACATATTGTATACTTACTAACTACACATCTTAATAGGTACTTACTTATATGATAGGTATATAATATTTTTATACCATGTATACTCAGTTTTTACTTACTTGGCTTTAACTGATTTCAAATTAATTGGTACGTCATAAGATATAATAAGATTAATGTACAATATAAATAAGTAGGTTGAAATATAAAGTGTTTTTTTTTACTAACCTGCATTTGCAGAAGTCTGGACCCACCGCCTTTCTCCATGTTATCACAACAATAAAGTAATGGAAGACAACGGAAATTTAACACCAAATACAGTCTTATCGTTAGCAATTCTTAAACCAGAAAAATTCTCAAAAGTATTCAATACTAATCAATTTAAAATACACACGATTTTTTGTATAATTTATCAAACACAACAAAATGTACACAGAAATTGACACAAAATTTACTTATGTCAAATTCGATACGGGCGCGAAATCGCTAATTTGAAAATAGAACTCGCGTTCAAAAACCGGCACCTTTCATGAAACGTTTATTTCGTTTTAAAACTAGATCTTTATCTAAAAAGGTTTTGTTATCTAGCACAAGTTTTAATTTTTAATCACGCTAAAAAATGTAGTACCGATCAAACGTGTTCGGTCGCCAAGCGACTCGCTCGGTCAGCTGTTGCTCGCGAATGAGGTTGTATATTACCGCGAGATGGCGACAAGGCGCGTTCAGGCAGCCTGCATGACTAACTACTGCACCTACACTAAAAGCTTCCACCGATAAACGTAATAACCTCCATACTATATAGAACCTTCTACTATCTGCATAAAACGCATTTTCGATTATAGTTTTGCTTAATTTTATTTGAGTTCTACAGTGAAAAGACAAAATACTCGCGCGTTTTTATCAAGCAATCTCGGGGCTAGCAGTAAAAGCATTATCAATAATTAAAAATTATCAGTAATTTTGACCGCTAGGACCGTACCGTGAACTCTTATTGTAATTCAAGTACGTAATTAGTAATTTCAAGTAGAAAAAGCTACGCTTTTTCGTGAACACCTTAAACGACCGCAAAACGTATGCCCGCGCGATAAGGATCGCAATCGCATAACTTTTTCGTGGTCCTTACGATACTTCGATTGCAACTAGCTTTCTAAAGTTCTTGGTGATGAGACGAACAAGAAGTTCTCGTAATGGTAAGAGTTGCTGCTTGCCCATTACCATTGCAGTCATATAAATAAGGTTAATTTAAGGGATTTAACTTGCATATATCTTCATAATATAGCTGTCGTGGGAAATTGCGATTATTAATAATAAGTGTATTGATTCATTCAAGGCTGACTCGGAAACCGAACATCTGTTTTTAATAAGTGCACGACGAGGATACTGTCATTATTAATGATTATATGAAAGAACTTAAATGAAAATAATGACATGCTATGATAAAGTTAATAAGAATGAAAACGAAAGCCGCTCAGCGTTTTGCACTTATTAAAGGCTGGTTTTACAGTTGAAAATCTGGCGCTAAACATCTAGCGGTGTGTTCCGGCAGCCTCACTAGAGAGGAGAGAATAAATATCGTAAGACATTACACACAGAGCCATCTGACCCCAAACTAAGCAAAGCCTGTAAGTACTATGGAAGTCAGATAACGGATAGAAGAAGTACTTAAATACTTAAATAATACTAAATTACGTTTTCTATGCTATATCTTTGGATTACTGAAATAAAACAGGTCGTCACCATATGGCATTTATTTACAAAAGTTACATACAAACATTCATAATCTGGAGAACTATCTCGCACACGACACGTCGAGCTAGCTACGCACTGCTAAACACCATTTTAAACCTTACGTGACTTTTGGATTTGTCATTTTGATCACTGGTAAACATACTCAAATAGGCAGCTTAGACCGTCTCACTGCCAATCAGGCACTGGGTTTACGTCCCACGGCACGTAACTGTCATTCAAAGTTATCTACGTATTGCCGCTAGCTTCAAACGGTGAAGGATAACGTCGTGAGGTATTGCATAGCTGTGAGTTCTTAACTATAGCTGGAGTTTCCGATATAATTAACCGTGAGTAATCCCGCATGAGTAAAACGAGCATGTGTCAAAAGCACGTAAGTTTTCATTGTAAAATAGTTCTTAATGTGCTGGAAGATGTGTGAAGTCTGCGAACTCGCATTTGGCCAGCGTGTCTTCTTTCTCATAATGAGTACAGCAGTTCCAGCAAGGACTGTTTCTCTTGGTGGTAGATCTCCTTAGCAGGAGGTTGTCTAGGTAAGTACCACCGCAGTACCAGTTATTCTGCCGCCAAGCAGTAGTGTGTAAACATTACTGTGTTCCGGTTCGAAGGGTACTGCAGCTAGCGAAATTACTGGGCTGTTGAGACTAATCATCGAAAGTCTCGAAAGTAATGAGCGCCAAAGCAGTGATGCCCTGGAATTTGTTTTGTTACTCAAAGTTCTGTGTTTCGCTGCAATGGTCATGGACAGGCGTTATCTCTTACTATCAGGAGAACGTTTCGTTCGTCTCAATACTTTTTATTTAAAAAAAAAAAACAGGGCTTATTCGGAAATATGGAACTGTTAAGTACCGTTGTGAGTACAGTGTATATTTTAGACTTAAGGGGTTAAATGGGAATAAATCTAACCGAGTGGCGACAAGACATATAACACATCTCTGTAGCGAGTATCATAGTATACAAATGCAGAATTGCAATAAGTGAAGAAAGTAACGTGTTTTACTATTGAAACTGACGTGGTTTTGACATATTTTTATTTTACTTATGCAGGATTAGGTACGTTTAATTCGGCCACGTCCGGTGGCCTTTTTCAAGGAGGCAAAGCAGCGCGCGCGGTCTCGTCTTGCTTACCGAAACTATAGCCAAAGTTTCCGACATATAAACGTGAGTATCCCGCATAAGTAATACAAAAAAGTAAAAAAAACTTATTTAAAATAGTGTAGGTAGAAATTATATACAGCTGAAATCTTCATTGTTTAAGTTTTAACATGAAAATCTTTGTTTTTCTAGCGTACTTTTTTCTCAAGATTTTGCTATGTTGAAGCAGCAAAGTTTTTCCAATGTCCAAGGTTTACAAAAGTTTTGAGTTTTAATTTTGCGTTTCGACTATAAAACGCATGAATGATCGAATTGCAACTCGCGTTTATAGACCTAGCGAATTGGTGTACCTAAATTTACTATAAAGCATGAAGGACACAATTCTTTAGCCAAAAATTAGCTACATTATATTAGTAACACATTTACCAGTGATCAAAAACATGAAAAACAAAAGTATAGGTTTAAAACACATACTTCTTTAGTTTTATTTGGGTAGGTTCTAGCTACATTGCTACTTTTGTGTCAACAAACACATAATTCCGATTAACATTACGTTTTTGAATAAGCCTCCCGTTCTGCTACGGAACACCATCAAAACGGGTCGAAAGAAACGTAGCTAATTATGTTTATCACCGTGACTGAATCGCGCACAAAAACCGGGGAATTTAACCGGGAAGAGTTAGATTATGAGCGTCGTGGAATTAGTACTTATCATCATTAGTCATAAGTAAGTGATCGTATCGTAGTGTTGTTTCATAAAGTTCTGTTAATAACTATATTAGCAGAATTTTCTGAAGTTTAGTGTGGCGTGGTAACAGAATTACTTTTTCATAATATTAGGTCTTCTAAAGTTGGGGCACAACACCCTCACTTTTACCATTTAACCACGGTCAAAACTTCGTTCACAGTCAGCTCATGACCAAGGATATTGCGACATGGTCGAAACATCGAGGAAAAAAACAAATCCTGATGATAAACATAATTGTGTATTAAAATTGAAAAAATTTTAAAATAATAATTTAACTAAATACACGTGAAAGTATGCCAAGTCGAACACACTACATGCGCATTTAATTAAAAATAGTACATACATAATGCAAGCTATCAATACAAAAATACATTATAATCTCAAAAATTTGTCTCATCTCGACAATACCAGCGCCTCTTTTATGGCTGATTAGAAAGTAATTATTAATACTATATAGACACATAAATCTCAAATTAAAACACAAAAAACATTAAAGGCTTCCACTGACCAAAAGCAGGAAATATCAAGGTCACTCGACGTTAAATACGAATTATTTTATTGAAAACTCCAAAGTTACAGATCATTTTTCCATTCATATTTGAATTAAAAAATAATATTAAAAATTTCAAAATCATAACACATGTCAATATAATAACATGACAAATATAAAATATTTAAAAACTTGTCATTTTGTCTGGTCGACGCCTCACGTGACCAAAATGCTGGCCTTTATTTTGCCCAGCATTTGAGTATTGCCATACAACGCGGCAATGGGGCCATCGTTTTGGGAACTATTCCCATTAATACCTAGCGGCCTTTTCCATTAGTTAATTTTATTTAAATTAATTTATTAGCTCCCCTGTAGTATTAGACTCACTGTATGTATGTTAGGACATAATTCCTGGTTAATTAAACTTCAAATGAAAATTATATTGAATTATTAAGATTAAAAAAGTGTAAATATGTGAAATGTCAATAGAACAATCAAAACTCGACTAGCTTCATCAGTTGGGACTTCGGGAACATAAAAAGAATGATAATTATGTGCTTAGAATATAACTGCGAGCAAAAGGCCTACCGACTGCGTGACTGTTCTTTATATGACGTGACATGAATATTGCAGTTAGTTTTAGTACTTTAAAATCACTGGGTACATACCGATTTTTTTTAAGAAACGTTGTTTTTTTACTAGGTAACTTTTTTATGATTGACATGTTTTATTATTATTTATGAAACGTATGGACCCACGTTCAAGTTTTGTTCATAACCACACGTCTGGTGTGTGGAAGACTTTAACGAATCCTTTGGCAATTGAAGTACTCTATTTAATCTCAATTAAAAGATTACACCCATTCAATTGAAATGAAAACCGCGGACATTATAGGCCTTACTTATAAATACTGCTTAATATGCTACTACTTATCTCTGGCGTGAAAGGTCACGCGTGAAAACGAGATGGGCTACTTTAAGCAACGTTTCTATGTAAGGCCCAATATTAAATTTACAACACAATAATACAATATGCCTTAGTACATCTAATAATCATGTGTGTACATTACATTAGTTCTATTACATAAATAAGTAAAATATGTTTTACATCGAAAACGAAAATAAATTACAAATTTATATGTAGTTATATCAACACCGTGGTGATTTCGATTACAATTTCTAAAATATTCTAATTTCATATAATACACAATTTGCTACAACATCTATAAGGCTATATTGCAAGATTTTAAACTACCTATCCATTGGCACAGATGGATCTTATCACATTCTCCCATCGTAGATTTTATTCTGAGCAGTTACGATTTATGTATAATTAGAATAAGCATTAAAATATTTTTTATATGTAACATTTTTTTTTCTTTGGTTTTGGCGTCACGTTTTAGCATTTGCCAGTGTCAAGTATTTATATATGTATTTTCATGTTTCAAAAGTTAAATAATTGTCCTCGTAGCTGAAGTTATAGTCGAAGTCCAGTCTAGGTCAAGCACAGTCCGTGTCAGTCAAGTCCAGTCATGCTTTAGTAAAGTAGTGGTGACTTTAGTATAAAGCTTCGATGGAGTTTTGGAAGCAACACGAAAAGTCATGTTTCACCACATTATATCATTTCCCCACACTCGGGCTTGTGATTCGGCACTTTATGAAGAAAACACCACCATTTTTATGCATAAACACTCGATAAAACACTAGTTTTGGAAAAAAAACAACGAAGCGACACGACTCTTCCCGCGTTCCCGCCAAAACTCATATGTAACATTCAATTTTGAGCGTATCACTATAATAGTTTTACTATGGAAACTGACGTGGTTTTGACATAATTTTGTTTTAGTTATGCGGAATTTTATATCGCATACCTACTCCAACGATAGTTTCGGTTTGGTAGTGGAAATAAGTCTTAATTACACGACTACACGTCCCACATAAGTAAAACAAAAACCTAACCTATACTGGATGTCAAATGTTACTATACTCTCGATAGAACTTTCTGCACTCTCTAATTTTTGCTACATCCTTAAGGGGTTATTATGTATTAGTTCCTTCACTAAACGAAAACGTACTTTTCGTCGTAAGTGGCAAAATATACCATGTACTGTTAAAAATGCAGTACTTTCTTCTATAGGCGTAAAAGCGTTTAACTTTTTGCTAAACTTGACCCCTTTTATTACTACGCTCGTGCTTCGCAGATGTGAATGGAGAGGCGAATTCCCCAAGGACGGCGTCAATGTAGGCAAAATGTAACGCGTCCAAATCCAAATCGAAAAAAAAATACGGGGTTTACCATCGCCAGCCGGACTAATTTAGTTTTACCTTGTAAAACATCTTGCAATACAACATTTAGCAGGGTCAGGGACAATTAATCGCATTATCACACCTAGGGTACACATACAAAGGTATCAGGTAATATAACGTTAGGCAGTCTTTGGGTAGGTCGGAAGATTTTAGCGACTAGGTTCTCATCCAATAATTGTACTAATAAAATTAGTTACACCACGGAGCAGATTCTAAGAGGAGATGGCTGGGCTATATAATTTTTATTACCCGTAACGTGTGACACTGATGGTTCGTTACATATCACACTTAACTCATTAACAATCACCACAGATCTCGATTAAATTTCTTAAGTAATAAAGTAGACTTTTTTAGACTTTTATTTATTGTGTATTAATTTTTCAAGCAATCATAAACTTATCCAATATTTTTGAAAGTATTGTAAAATGAAATTAAATTAATTATAAAATTATTTTGCCACAATTTTTTTTTGTAAAAGTCAGGTACTTAAACCATGACAGGGCATTGATTTTCTTGATTAGTGTATGTTTACGTTTTTAATGTCATTGATGTCGATCATAGTGCAGAGTTACTTACCACCTCCTTTTTTTGTTTTCTCCGTGGTTAAACTATTACACGCCTAACTATACCGACACTTACCAATACGCTTCACAAGATTAAATACTAGTAAATGGGTCGTTCTTAATTTATTACACGTAATAAGAAAAAAATTAACGAAAAATCCCTAAACTAGTTCTCATAATGATCCAATTAGACTTCGGAAGATGTTCACATAAAAAAAGTGGTTATTAAAGAGCTTTCTGGCGAATTAACACCAAACCTATTGACAGAAAACAGTATTTAAATCGGTCAACCCGTTTTTGAGATAAACGGGAACAACATTCGGTTTTGGGCCACACAGACAACACTTCACCCTAAACGCATAAACCTTCTCCGTCCCGTTGTGGGTAAACAATAAATACCTACACAGACAAAACTATAAATCAAATAGCGTCAGAAATTCAAACAAACCTTATCCTTCTTCTAATGTCTTTATAAAGGACAATTTTTACTTAGTTCACCAATTGTGTTCTGTTAAAAGAACGACCCAAAAACGTAGAAGAATCTCACCCCATTTGGTGTTATATTCGTTAGGGACATATTTTCTACCGACCACATTGACTATTACTAACATCGACTTACATCTACACGTTTTACGAATTCTAATTCAAATACACGGTTTCAATAATTGCTGTCTTTATAGGGCAAGTACATTATGGTTTCTTTATATAATTTTGTTTCTTAACTAAAAATAATTCTCTCGTTTGTGCGACACTTCTGTTGAAAACGATTAAAGAAGTCAATTTCCTGTTTCAAGTATTTATGACCAGTATTTGAATGCATAAGTACCGTAAGACTCTATGTACTTAATAGGTAGAATTCTGTTATCAAGATTATTTAAAAAAATACGTCTAATTTTGTAAATTACAAATAAAATAAAATAAAATAAATCCTCATGGTATAATACATCATGGTATAATGTGTTGTAAAAAACTATGAAATCTATTTAACAGTATTTATTGTATGCTATTAAGCCCCGGTAATAAAAATAAATACATTTTAACTCTCAAAAAATTATAAAATGTTTACAATTTGTGTAATTGACTTCTATAGTCGCTTGCAAACAAAACAATATTTACCCTGATTTGTAAATTCAAGTAAAAATTCAAAAATTGTGCTTTCAAATTTTATAACTTGAAGGGATAACAGTGAAAGTAAGATTTTTATCGAAATGTGTCTTTAAGAAAATAGAAATTGGTACAAAATCAAAACTTTTATATTAATATCAAAGTTCCAAGTATTCTGTATCAAAGTTTGAACAGTAGGTACCTATTCTACATAAATAAATATTATAGTTTCAGAGTTGGGGTTTCATTCCTAGAAGAACCAATAGTGCGATAAGTCTCTGGTTTGTACGGTATTTTAAATAGGACAAAGTTGTGTTGTGTCCCAAAGACCCTTTTGAGAATTATAAAGTAGGACATTTGTATTAATAAAATAACGTTTAAAAGTATTTAATAAGTTCTCTGGTTTTAATTACACTATCCAGTATCTACCAATGCCCACAGATAAAAAAGTGCCAATTCAAAATGAATGAATGAACTTTTTTTATAGATAGGTAATAAATATAGTTCATTAACCTATCATAGTATTGTTATGTAAATGTATAAATGGTGATATTGGCTATAATTTAAATAAAAAAATATACTTCGTGTTTTTTAAATTTTATAAATGAGGCTTGTTAAAATTCAACACAATCCAGAGATTTATCGTTTCCTACATACTCTATGGTAACTATAATTTTACTCGAATAACACCTAAACCATAGGCCGAAGACTGATTCTAGTTAAAAGATTATGGCTACACACATCTTTTTCTATGACGAACATACAAGACGACTATAGCATGCAACTACACATAGCTATTATTTTGTGTAATCGAAAGTACGTAAACTATTTGCTTGCTTACTTAATTATTTTTTTAATATTTGTATTGTTGGTAGAGCAAACATTTTTTCGCATTCTCCATTTATAAGGGTTTTACGAAATGTAATCAATCACATTTCGGAACAAATATATTCTCATAAATTATTGATCAGCCAAAATCATTACAAATGTAAATGAAAATTTAATACAGTGTAAATTTAAGTAGAGCATATTATGTTGAATTCATATAATAAGTTTTGAACACTCCGTGATAAAAGAAAAACTACATACATTTTTATGTATTTTACGAATTGGCACATCAAATCTTGTGAACAGCACATATTTTGAGTTTTTCAAACTCGTTCTTGTAAACTGTAAATCATAATTATACGAACATTTTCATTGACTTGACTTGTTTAGGTATTTTGATTTGACCAGCATTTTTATAATTCGACTCGACTCTTAGACCTCATTTTACGTATGTTCTTGCGACACACTGGACTAAACGTCTCCGAGTGCCTATTGAATAAGACACTACACCAGATATCTAGTAACGTCATAAGATCAAAGACACAGCACAAGCTAAATCCATCCTTGGATGCAAACGCTAAACCAGTGATCTTTTTATGACAAATATCTCTATACTTAGTATTTTTCTGCCTTCTTAGATATTTTTAATATACTAAATTTCAATTTCACTCTATACACCATTTCTAGATGTTCATTCGGTTTTAGAAACGTGCTACGCCATTTTGAAGGTGGTGTCAGAAGCTTCATTAATTTTTTAGGCAGCAATTTTTAATCGAAGTTTAAAGTTAAAAATAAACAAGTGACTAATGCATTCAATTATTTTAAAAAAATGCAACAATATTAGATTCTAGCAATCGGCGTTATACCGTATCATCTGATACCACCTTCGAACGTTTATTTTAAAAATATCGGCAGCAGATAATTAGTTTTTTAACTTTTGCATTATTTTTTCGTCTTCAATTTACATCATGAAATCCCCGCAGTCGACTCCTATATCCCAATCATCGGTAGTGCCGCTGTCGTCATACTCAGCGAGAGCTTGTTCATACACAGAGGCCTCATAGGCTGTGACGCCGTCCAGCATGGAGCAGGCCTGGGACACGTTAGAGTGGTGCATGATGGGCATGGCGTGCAGCGCGAAGTCGTCACCTTCCTGCGACCATGTTAGACCTGGAAAGAAATATAACGCATTTTTGTAGCGATAAAATAGTAGAGTGGTAAGCGGCGTCGGTTCACACGCCGAAGGGCGTGGCTTCAAACCCGAACAATGAGCTTGAACTGGCGGTGAAGGAAAACATCGTGAGGAAACCATAGCATGGTGGTAGGGTACTTTCTAGTTCTCGGCTGGCTAGCTACCACCCTCAAGTTGAAAATAACATTACATTAAGTTTTACAAAATTAGTTCTAAACTTTATTATAATTTTAGGCGAGCGTGGATAAGTCATCATAATATACTGTCTTTAATCACAAACTGCTAAGCTAAGCTTAAATATGTACAATAATTACTTTTAAGGCAAATGATTTATAATTAAATAAATTACGCATTTCTCGGATTTCATATTGCTCTACAATTTAGATTAAGTAGCTTAATATAAATTGTAGATAATTAAGTAGAACAAGATGAAGTCTTGATTGATGTTTTTTGTAGCGATGATAGCTCAGTTGTTAGCGTGGTCGGTTCACACGCCGAAAGGCTAAGTTCAAACCTCAACAAGTATCTAACAGTGTGTACGGCAGCGTCACTTGAGAGCCAGCTCCATTCCAAGCTGTGTGTGTTACCATCATCGACCACACCGTCACTTAATGTCAAACACTTAGCTCGTCCACGATACATTTTTATTGATAATGTTTCTGTTATATCAAAAGCTAAAAGTACGTCAGAATTCCTGTAAACTATATATCTAGTAATTGGCAGAAATATTCAAAGCGGTCTAAATCTATTGTTTTATTATAAATTGAAAATGTACCTACTCATTTGCTGTGAAGCAGTATTACAACAGCAAGCTGTAGGGGAGAGTGCTTAAAAACCCAAGGCACATCGCCAGTGCAGTAGGTTCAAATCAGCCCCAGGTGAAAAATACTGGAAGTACTCACGGCCGCTCCAAACTCCGTTGGGCAGAGTCGCCCAGCCCCATCCCTGCCCCCAAGCCATCGCATGATGCAACTGCCCAGCAAGCGCCTCTTGAGTCCCCTGGCAGCCACCAGCTTTGTCCATCTCTATTCGATAAAAGGTCATGTTATAGCTTGGTTCCAGCCGCTGAAGTCCTTGGTGGGGTAGCAATGCCATACTCACGCTTTGTTTCAGAATTCTACTACTGCTGGATCGGGGAGCTCAGCACGTGGGAAATAGACAAGTATGGAAAAACTCACATTGATCAGTTGGAAATCAAATGATTGGCACCGACCAGCTCCGTTGCTTTGATACTGTTTGCTGCTGAAACTCCTGGAAGGTCTGTAAGAGATGGTAATGGTTACTTACGTCCGTTCCAGGCTCCATTGGGCATGGTGACCCAACCCCAACCTTGACCCCACGACAGCTCGTGGTCCAGCTGGCCGGCCAGAGGTACCTGGCGCTTGATGACCGCGACTAAGCCACGCCCGTCGAGTGCTCCGGCCGCGTTACGGCTGCTTCGGGAGTATACCTCCGTGGATGTTGCTGAAAACATCGTGACAAAATGTCAGTAATTGTTATAAGAGAGTATAACGAAGCGACTGTACAAGAAATTTCTTGTCTTGGTACTTTTCTGGTAACCATTATAAATATACCTACGTACTAGGTGCATTAGGAGACGCCTATTATGAACGATGGACGAATTTTTGTTCTTCTTTTTAATGATGTATAAAAAAAAATCTGTTTGTTGTTAGATACCTCATTGTTATTACAATCGAGCCTAGTTGATACTAATAAGTAATTTTAATATAACTTAAATTGTTAAGTAGAGTATAATCGAAGAATGCGTCCATTAACACTTTTCTTACTATCTTTAATATAGCTAATAAGTTGGACATTTTAGAGTACATAGTAGCGTTTTATTTGTTTTACCTGCTAGTTACGTTAGATCGATGGTGTATACTGTGAAATGCATTTATTCAAAATGTTATAAATTTATTATAGCAAATTTTTTGGTTAGGCGCCGTAAGTTTGACAACGTTTACTCTGGTTGTGAATCAAATAACACCTAATGCCTGCTTGAAATGAAATAGCAAACCCCATCGAGCACCTACGTCCCTACCCCAAGGGGAGCTTAATATTCGACGCAATACCAAAAGATACTGAAGGCATCAAGTCAACCAAGTCAAGTGTTGCGGTGGTTCTGGTAAATTAAATTAATGCGTAACACTCGGGTTAATTAATAAAGTGCCGTGTCAGTGGTAGTTTTGGCGGGAAAGTGACAGCTTGTGTGGCGGCCATGATGGATGGACGCGTAGGCGTTAGGCACCAGTTCTTGTAAGCTTTCTAGGTATTAAAGCATCGAATTCTATGTACCTACTGAGGAGAGAACGATATGATAGATATACTCACGACTTAGTGGTCTACAAAAAATATGTCATTTCTTGACATAACAGAAATTTGAAAAAAAAACAAATCTTCACGAAGGAAATTTGCTTTGTTTTGAGCTAGATGGCGCTGTGTACAATATTCAGAGATTATCTAACTTAGTAGATTTATCTATAATAATAATAACATTACTAAGTTATAAATTGACGATGTGGTCGAAGATGGTAAAGCACACATAGCCTGGAATAGAACTGGCTTTCTAATGAGGCTGTCGGAACACACCATTAATGCCTGGCGGTAGATTTTTAACTTGAAAAACATGCTGGTAGCTAGATAGTCGAAAACTAAGAAGTTGAGGTAGTTAGGTATAGGTAGGTGGTTAGGTATCTGTAGGTAGTTTTCGACTACCTACCGAGTCTACCACGATGCTATAGTTTTCTCATGATGTCTTCCTTCACCAGAAGCTCAAGCTCATTGTTGGTCCTTCGGCGTATGAACCGATCTTGCTAACCACTGACCATCCTACAGGAATATGCCTGTAGTACGAGTCATACTTAATAATATAATATTCAAATTGAAAATTTTATTTTCAACATATTTGAAAACATCAGCTAATCATTGCAACTTTTTTCTGAAATTGTAAGTCCCTACCCAAACTCGCTATAAAAAGTGCGACCCGAAAAAACTGGCAAAGTTCCGACGTTAGGGGATGGTGGGGTACGTCCGTATTACCAACTTGTAATGCGTTAACCGTGTAGTCCGGCCCGACCTTTTGTTACCGACTGTGTTCGCCTTTAGGAGTCGCTTTTACACTTTGATTTTGGCGTATAAGACTAGCTATGTAGCTAGTACGTAGGTATGGTGAGGGTTCTGTAATTGCGTGTCGTACGTGATTGTGAAAGAATTCGCTTTTCTTTTTTCGTATTCGTACAGACACAATTAGATAATGCGCACGTTTTAACATGAAAGAAAGAAAAAAAAGATTTTTTTTTCAACGATTAAAACTACAGACAACACACACAAATAAAAAAAAAATTACTCTTGTAATAGGATTCCTATATTTTTTTTTGGAGGACATTTAACACAGCGCCTTCTAGCCCCAAACTAAGCAAAGCTTGTACTATGGGAACCAGACAGCTGCCAGAATACTTAAATACTTTTTTTTGTAAATACATACTTGTAATACATACAGTACACCCAGACACATAACAAACATCGATGTTAGTCACACAATCGAACCCACACCCTTCAGCTCTCGAAGCAGACATACTACCAATGAACCAACAGGGCTGTCAAATTTTAAATACCATTTACATTACCATAGTTCCTCTGTAGTATTAGAAACACTGTAGAAGGTTGCTGAAAATATCGTTTTTTTATGTTAAAATATAATTTGAAGAAAGTTTTATTTTCTTTCCTTCAATTAAATGTTATGACAATTTCACATTTCAAAAGTTGGTTTTGTTGAATAAAATTAACATATTATTTAGAGCAATTTAACACATTCCATACATTTGCACGCGATAGAGATAGGTATAGGTGGAAATCTTTGGAGGACACCTTTGTCGAAGGGCAAGCTGTTATGGGAAAAACTGATCGTCAGAAATAAAAACGTATTAATTATTTATTTTACACTATTGTAAAACAGTAATAAAGGCCTATATTATAATACATTCCAGAGTTTATTAACAAAATAAATATCAGGAATAATGTATTCAGTGTTACTTTATTGCTTACGAAGAACACACTCCCCAAAATACCAAACACCAGTAGTCGTAGGCGGTTGCGCCATCTACAACTAAACTTGCGTCGAGTAGCGTTAACTTGGTTCATTTGCATAATATTCCTGATAACGGAGCTTTATTGTATTATCACTCTGATGGCCGGATCATAATGGAAATCTCAGATTTCTTGTCTGTGAATCTTAGCCAGTTAATATCGAGTTCTTGTTAAGGCCCAAACATTTAAACGATCTTCATGATAAAATCTAGTACTTATTGTATTATCTATACAATGATAGCTCCAGTCTGGAGGCTTTCAAGGGCAAGAGTGTTCTAGCGTAGACTGCATCTTCGCTTAACGTCGAGCGAGGTGGCGGTCAAATGCAAGGCTATATGAAATACTAGCTGCGCCCCGCGGTGTTACCCACTACATGTTCTCGGGTCTTATGTACCTCCATACGAAATTTCATCCAAATCCGTTCAGTAGTTTTTTCGTGAAAGAGTAACAAACATCCATCCATCCAAACTTTCATATTTCTAATATTAGTGTGATTAAAATAAACTCAAGCTTCAATCTACATTACTGTTTCATTAAACATTACTGTGTTCCGGTTTGAAGGGTACTGCAGCTACCGAAATTACAGGGGCTAAATTAAGACTAACATCGAATTAAGCGAACTTACAGACTATCCATCGAGAGTTTCGAAATAATGAGCGCGAAAGCAGCAATGCTCATAGTTCTGTGTATCACTGTAATGTTCATAGACCAGCATCATCTCTGACCATCAGCGTCAAGTTCGTCTCATTTCATTTACGCATATACATAACAATACGCGAAATGAATTATGTAGCATCTAAGCTAGGAATATTATAATTTGTTATCATTGTTAATACATACTGTATTTAAAATTTTAAATTGTACCTGATTAGTAATTTTTATAATTATTAATAAACAAATAATGATAAAAGAATATTTATATAAGTTTCGTTTCATGTTAAAAAGGTTAATTACTACTCTAGTAATTAACCTATTTGTATCGACATTAATGAATTTAAATCGCCGAATGAAAATCCCACAAATTAAGTTCGTCAGACTTAACTCACTCGACCCTTCATTAAAAATAAAATTCAACCAAATGTCGATGTCGAATGAAATCAGTGAATTGCTGAGACACGATTAATGGGGTGTTTACATGTAGCGATTTTCGTTTATGAAGTTGTAGAGTAAATAAAAAACGTTTAGTTTTAAGTTGTACTAAATGAATTGTAAAAATATCAACGCTTTTCTGAACATAGCCATAAACTAACTCGCAGACGTAGAGGTTGTGTACTGAACATGAGAATGATTGCAAGTTTGGTAATACTAAATACGAAAACTATTGTACTATTGATGGAAACCGCATTAAATTTCGTTGCATTAGTTTGAAAGCGCACAGACGGCGGGAAGCAACTTTGTTTTATACTACGTACCTAGAGATATATTTGCGTGCGAGGCATATTATCAGTTCTATGTCCGGGTTAAAAAGAATCCGATAGTAAAAAATAGTAATCGTAAGTTAGAAAAATCGCTTTGTGTAAACGAGTTATTCTGAACCTAATAAATACGTCAATCTGTTCGAATGAATTTATTCGATTTGGTTCCGGTGCGAGGGTCATTTTTCAAATTGTCTAAAGCTTTAATATTGTTATCGGCCCGACAGATTTCATCTTTCCATCCGTGATTCGTGAATGATTGGGCTTATCCATCGAATTATAATATAACGGTTCATAAATAAGCTGGCTAACTTATATTTGATACCAGTCTAAGTGAAAATGTCAGGAAAAGATGTTTGATAATAATCAATGTTGATATATATCCCATTTTCTACTTATCTTCTATAGATTTGGTATATAAAAATCACGTGTCACGGTGTTTGTGGTCGTTCCCCTCCGAAATGGCTCAACCAATTTTTATGATTTTTTTTACGTATAAATGGTAGGTATGAAAATAGATCGTAAAGTATGTTTTCTTCCGCTAGGTGATTAGGGACATTTAGCGGACAAAGTCACGGGCGTAAGCTAGTCTATTATAAATGTATGTATGTTCGGAAGCAATTAGTCAAACACGGATTTGGATGAAATTTGGCACTTGAAAATCTATCGCCAAGCACCTAACGGTATGTTCCAGCAGACTCAGTTGCGAACCAATTCCATTCCAGGCTAAGTGTGTTTATCATCTTCGACCAAATCGTCACTTAATATCATGTAAGCTGTGGTCAAACCTCTTAGCCTGTCAGCCATAAAAATACCACTGAAGTCAGGCCTATTATGTCCTTAAAGTCAGCGACATTTCACTTTACTTACACTAATTAAAATGACTAGCACACCTGAAACTTCCGAGACTAACTATGTTACAGTATGAAGCCACGTACTTATTTAATTTGCCGTATAGCTCCTCAGGTAGGATCATTCCCGGGCGTATCTCCCGAATTATTGTAATAAACGTTATAACCTTCGTAGAGCTCGAGAGTATACAGCTAAGTAAGTAAGTATACGTATACAGATCTCCGGCACGAGGGTTTTAGTAAAGAATAGCTTTTAGCTGTAGCGATGATAGCTCAGTGGTTAGCGCGGTAGGATCGCATGCCGAAGGGCGTGGGTTCAATCCCCAACAATGAGCTTGAGCTGCCGGTGAAGGAAAACATCGTGAGGAAACCATAGCATCGTGGTAGGGTACTTTCTAGTACTCGGCTGGCTAGCTACCACCCTCAAGTTGAAAATCTGCCGCCAAGCATCTAACGGTGTGTTCCGGCAGCCTCACTTGAGAGCCAGTTCCATTCCAGGCTAGGTGTGCCTTACCATCTTCGACCACACCTTCACTTAACATCAGGTGAGCTGTGGTCAAACAACAAGCCTGTCAACCATAAAAAATAATAATAATAAGAATGAACTAAATAAAAACATTGTATTGTTATCAACCTTCCACGTACTGTACATGATTCACTACAGATACTATTAAAGTACTTCTACGGTCTTTGCAGCTTGTAAAATTCAGTCTTGTTTCGAAAGGCCCAAAAATAATACAAACACAACATTCTTAAAAGTCGACTTTCTAACTATGCATTTTCGTGCCGTTTTCGTATGAATAACAGTTAAAAATTCTTAAAATTTATAGTACTGGTACTAGTAGTACTAATACCTATTATGTATGTACAAATTTGTAGAAACAAAAACCTAATTTAACAGTCCACAAGAGTGGGGAAATCTGGCCAGAATACTTGCAGCGTTGCCACGCTGGCTAGCAATGCTAAGTTTTTGATCGAATTAAATGCCAGCATAAAAAAAAGCAAAGCAAAACGAGACGGTTCGTGCGTTGCACTTCTACTTTGCCTCCGTAAAGAAGGCCACCGGATACGGCCGAAACTGTAGTCGGAGTGTCCGACATAATAAAACGTAAGTAACCCCGCATAAATTAAACAAATATCACTTGTGTCAAAACCATGTCAATTTCCATAGTAAAACTTACTATGAGTATCATCGCTCAGCGTTACGCGTTAGAAACGTCCTATTTTCCAGTCGAAAAGTCACGGATGAGCGACTTTCGGCTTCAAACTCAATTTCACATGACGAACAATGAGGATCCAGATAAACGATCCTATCATTCCCTGAGTTAAGGTTAGTTTCCATCGTGAAAGACTTTTATTGAACTGAATTATATCTAACGAATCGCGCCTCGCGACTACACGTTTTCTCCATATTTTTTTAGATATAATATTTTTTTAGATACATTTTGAATGAATATTTCCATTTAAAACTTTCAAACTTAAGCATTTATTCGTATGCATTATTGTGAGTGTGAATATTGCGACCAGTGTGATTTTACTAAGTCTAGATCAGGGCCGCATGCGGCCTAATTGCGGCCCGTGATTGTTTTGTAAATTTGTCATAAATATCTAAAATCTTATCCCGAAAAATAAATAAATATATTATCGTAGGATACACAGCGCCATCTGACCCCAAACTAAGCAAAGATTGTGCTATGAAAGATTACTGATAGAATACTTAAATACTTTTTTTGTAAATACATACAGTACACCCAGACACAGAACAAACATTTTTGTTTATACAACACAATCTTTTTCCTGGGTGGGAATCGAACCCACACCCTACAGCTTTCGAAGCAGACACACTACCAATAAACCAACAGGACTGTCAAAAACCTAAAGTTCACATGGGAACAGCGGGTAACACCATTAGACGCAGCTAGTTTTGAAATAAAAATCAGGAACATTGTACAACAACGAGTAATCCGACCGTTCTAAGTAGGTACACAGCGAAGTATGAGCGCTCTCTTTCCGTTTCTCCGACATTTTAAATATCAATATCCTCGCTTATCTGGCGGAAATTAAATTTAAATTCGCTTTTTTTCTATATCCAGTCTTTCGCTTAATGTTTCGACTAAGCTGCTTGATTGATGTTAGCTCGAGATCGATTTATCTTTGCTCTTAGTTGGAAGTATGTTCGCTAATACCGCTATATATTTGCAGGGCGAGGATTAAAAGTATTTAGGTGTTTCACGTCCTTTAATATCGACGAAAATTTGCTAATCTCCACCACAATTGCTGAGTACTGGCCTTTTCTCTAAGTAACCCATTGACGTTTAAAATTTGTTGTGTCTCTATGTTAGTTTAAATCTTTTTGTTTGTGTATTTTGTCTGTAGTTATTCGTTGTAGTAAACGTATATAGTGTTTAAAAAAATGCTTTCTTCTTGATTTTTTCTGCTTAAGCTAGAGCTGCTTTAGAAGAAACAAGTTTTGGTATAGGTTTTAGTATACTTACGTCGGACCCTGACCGTGGGCCTCTTGAATGCTGTACGGAGGTATGGCATCGACATCACCAGCTCAATGTGCGGAGGAGGAGGAAGCTGAAAATAAGTACCATTATCAGCAGATGGTAATTTATGAAAAAAATTGTAAAATTTTCGATTGTAAAACGTATTAAAAATGAATGGCCACTTCTTGCAGGTGCAAACTGATAATGAGTGTAACCTAAAGTTCTGAAATTATTTTAAGATTTTGGTATCGAAAACTTGTCCAATGTTATCTCGCAAATTGAAATCCTAAAACCTTTACGGGATGTCTTTGGATGATTCTGCGGCCCAGAACCTCGCTCCGCTACTTCAAGGAGCTGGGTTGGCTCGGGTAGATGCTGGTAGGGGGAAATGCACAAAAGACCCAAAACAGGACGTCGGTGCAGGACTTATCGCCCCCACTTTGCATTAAAATAAGAAGAATGATTCTGCCGCTAATCAGTACCTAATATGTTCATCTACGGACGGAACTTCTTAGCATTCAATGGTATAACAGTGCGGGTACACCCGCACAGTGCCGAATACTTGTGACCCAGGTAATACGTGTCAACGCTCACACACAGAAGCTTTGCAGTAATTCTACTCATCATTACGAACAATTTTTAATGTGAACACAACTCTGAAACTGTAAGAACGAATTGTCTATCTAATGATGTAGGTACAGTACAATGACTTCGTTTTCGCCTTAGTGCACCCAAACTTATAACCTCGACTGTGTTCCGGTTTGTAGGCAGCTAGCGTAAAACTAAGTATTTTCTATTTAGGCATTTTAACTATTCGCAGTACCAGATATTCTACCGCTACGTAGTAGTTTGTAAACATTACTGTGTTCTGGTTTGAAGAATACCGCAGCTAGCGAAAATCAGGGCTGTTCTGACTAACCATCGAAAGTGTCAAAGTAATGAATGCCAGAGGCGTGTCATGGACTTTGTAGTTTTGTGTATTGCTACAACGATCATGAACATGTAATATTGTTGAACATGTATTTTTTACCATCAGGAGAGCGTCTTGATCGTCTCTTACTTTTACATACAAAAAAAAACGAATTCTCTTATGTACTATAATAATATATCTATGAATGAAACAGGAAACATACCGTTCTTGATATTGCTGCCATCCATTCCCTTGTTAGCGTGGAGAGATATATATATAAATAATTAGGTAATTTGACCAAATCTGTTACACAATTTACGAAAGGGTTAGATATTAATTAACAATTATCTCAAATGAGGGTTACGGATCGTTAGATAAAAAAACACTTACGCGTTAGATGTATATTTAAAGATATTCTACTTGGTGGTAGATTTCCTTAGCAGGAAGTCGTCTAGGTGGGTACCACCGCAGTACTAGATATTCTGCCGCCAAGCAGTAGTGTGTAAAGCGAAATTATACAGAAAGCGAAATTACTGGGCTGTTGCGACTAACCATCGAAAATCTCAAAGTAATGAGCGCCAAAACAGCGATGCCCCGGATTTTGTTTTGCTATTCAAAGTTCTGTGTATCGCTGCAAAGGTCATGGACACGCGTTATCTCTTACCATCAGGAGAGCAGATCGTTATTCGTTTACTTTTAAATAAATGAAAAATCTTCATCTAGGAGCGCGTAAGTGAGCTTTTAGGTTTAGATTGGCATATAGATTGTAGCGATGATTGCTCAGTGGTAACCGCGGTCGGTTGAGACACCGAAGTGTGTAAGTTCAAACCCCAATTATCAAACTGACTGAAAATTGAGAACCTCCATCTTTTTTGAGTCTGTTAAAAATAAGATACGCAAATGTATAATAGAATAAAGAAATCATAAATATACATATACCTATAGTGAAGAAATTGTATGAAAAGAAAAGTACATTTAAGTTCATACATAAAGAATACATAATGAGTTCAATGATACCGTAATATACGAGTATGTTTTATAATAAAATCTGGCTTCACATAATACCCGAACCGAAACTCTCGTTTTATAGCTGACCAAGAGGACATCCCTTTATCTCTTGTCTTAGTCAGCAAGGGCGCGACGCCGCGAGAGTTGGGGGGTGGGGATAAAATTAATCTCCAGGGAGGGACTATCCACGGGGAGGTACTACGTGACACGTTGATACTTTGTAGGCTATACAGGAAGTTTTGACATGGCTTCTGTTTAATTAGACTAATTAGCAAGGAAAACGATGGGGTTGGAATGTAGCTAAATTTCATTCTATCATGAGTTTGACCCGTATGTTTCTATAATCCTCCTTATGTCGTCGTATCTACTAAACGGTTGAACTGATTTTGAAAGCTTTGTCTTTATTGCGCGAGTGTTATATTAATGATAGCTCGTCGACAACTAATCAGAGATGATTGTGAACAATTCAAAGTGTATTAACTAAAAATGTTAAAGTACTCATTATTCATGATGACTTTGTGTTAAGTGGATTCGGGGTTAACTTCGAGTGTTCACCTTTACTATTATACCTTTGATGACACGATAAGATATAGTCAAAGAAACTATTTAAAAAATCTATTATGGGTTTATTCAATTAAGTACTAGTAAGTGATCCGAGTTAAAATTTCTGCTAGTCGGACATGTTTTGTACGCCGCTGCTGATGTTGGTTTTATTATAGTCTATATAATAATATTACAAATTTATTTTTGTATAAATACTTTATGTATGTAAATGTCTACAATGGGAATTATTCCTAAAACGCTGGCCCCGTTGCCACATTGCTTTGTGCATGACATTAAATAAAAAAACCCCCGACAGGTGTATAATATTCTACTAGTCGAGCCCTTTCTAATAGTTTAACTTAACGAACAACGCGGACGTAGTCGTGGGTTATAGTTAGTGTGCATTTTTATCATTTTTTGTTATACTACCATCCAGTAGGTAGAGTGTTATGTCAAAGTTTACACGTGCGAACTTGTCATTATTCTGTGTCGCGCGTCGAGTTCCAGACGTTTTATCCCTTTCACCCAATTATTGTAAATAATGAGATGGGATCGGGTTCTAGAGACGGCGGTGACAAATGTCGGCAATATTAGACGCTCAGCTTCTTGTTGGTCGCTCGATGGAGTTTTGATAGCGTAGGGTGGCTTGATAGATATAGAAATAAATAAAATTAATAAACAAATATCGTAGGACTTACGCACAGCGCCATCTGACCCCAAACTAAGCAAAGCTTGTACCATGGGAACCAGACAGCTGACAGAATACTTAAATACTTTTTTTTTTGTAAATACATACAGTACACCTAGACACAGAACAAACATCGATCTTAGTCACACAAATGTTAGTCCTGAGTGGGAATCGAACCCACGCCCTTCAGCTCTCGAAGCAGACATACTGCCAATGAACCAACAAGGCTGTCGAATTACATCAGTGAACCATAAAATTCGGATACAACCCAGTTGCCACGAGTTAATGCCATTATCGAAAATCACACAAAGAAGGGTTGAATTACTTTAAACAAACAAATAGTCACTAACCCTTTCTTTAGTTTTATTGACGTTACTGGGGGCTGCCGAACTGAAAAGGGTACAGTTTGGAAACTGCGTATCAACGACGACGCATGATAAGGGTAGATTTGCTTTATCAAAACATACAATACATACTTTTATTATTCTCTTGTTATGTAACGGTCGTGCTGTCAAAAATCCTATTCTGTATAAAAATAAAATGGCTCTCTGTGCGTTGTGTAGTAAAACAAATAAATAAATAACGTAGGACTATACACACAGCGCCATCTGGCCCCAAACTAAGCAGAGCTTGTGTGATGGTAGTCAGATAACTGATAGAATACATGAATACTTTTTTTTTGTAAATACATACTTATAATACATGTACAGAACACCCAGACGCAGAACAAACATTTGTTTATTCACAAAATGTTTGCCCTGAGTGGGAATCGAACCCACGCCCTACAGCTCTTAAGGCAGATATACTACCAATGAGCCAACGGGGCTGTCAAAGTCGAGTAATCTGATAGTACAGCATATTCTGATCACACAGTCATAATGATGATATGCACCAATAATAGTTTCAGCTATTAAGCGCAGGAATTAACCACGGTGATCTCAAAACCAGTGGCATAGCGTGCCTTCTTTGTGTATCACTAATTCATATTTCGGTCGAAGATGGTAGCAGTAACGGGTTTATTTGCACTCGAGACTCGGCCGATGGGCCGGATGTTCACGTGAAGTGTTTACATCCTTCCGAACTGACAAATAATTCAACAACAATGTCAAAACGCCGCTTACTGTCTGTGTAACAAACGTTCTGTACACTTCTATGATAATTCATTTGTAAGTTTGTACATATATTACTGTAAGTAGTGTGAAGAACAAGTGGAGACCGCGAATTGGCAAACGTAGCGTAGGACGCCCTGAGACTGGATGGAGTGACGATATACGTAGGACTGCCGCCGGTAGATGGAAGCGATAAGCCAAAGATGGGTGAGTAACGTGTTTTGGGAGATGTCTATTTCTAGCAGTGGACTAAAAAAATTTATATTATAATTTTATTACTATAAAAGCCCGATCTACGTTAAATCTTAAGATTTACAAATAAGAATCTTTTATTGATAATACCTAAGTTACAGGCCATTTTTGAAAAAAATATGAATGGAAAAATAATAATCTGGAAATGAATGAAAATGTCAATGAAATAATGTGTCAAACATAAAATAATTATGTCAATAAAAACAAAAACAAAAAAATAATTACTTCCTAGTAATAAACTAATAAACCTAAGATTTATCAATATACGCAGTTTTACAGGAACATACCTTGGATACGTAATTTCAAACTTATAACAAGTAGGTATAATATAAACAAAACCGATTTCGATCCATTTTAAAATGAAACCATTTTAACTACCTACGTATAACAATGCTAAAAGGACGCAGTTCGTAGCGCTCTACGAGGAACCCTCTACGACCGTAGCGGCCTGTCGCTCGTAGCTATGCGGCCCCAACTAAAAACCTACGCAATCGTTGACCTTGACAAGGGTCATTCTATTCTCTGATGTTCTTGCTTGTTTATAAATGTAGGCTAAGTGAGTTCACTGTAACATTTAATACAATAATTTTGATTTTATTTTTAACCAACTCAAAAAAGGGGGAGGTTCTCAATACGACTTAATTTTTTTAATGTTTGTTACGCGCCAATTATGAATCGATTCTGTTGACTCTTTTTTGCTTGGTAGATACTTCAGAGGTGGTCCCATATAAATTTTATCGAAATCGATTGAGCGGTTTTTAAAAAATCAACAAAAATAAAAATAAAACATATATGATGATAATTTAGTTTACTCCGAAACCTCGCTGTTTCATTTGAGCATTGCGTTTAGTTGGCCTAATAGTCATATAAATATATCATATATATAGTCATATAAGTCAATAAGAGTCATGGAGTCAGTTTTCTTAAATTGTTAATTTTGAATTATTATTTGACAGGTGATCAAAGACACTGCCATTAAATGTAATTATTTAATTATTTTGGCTTTGACGACGCCTCGGCCGCATTTTTTTATTTTATGGTGAACGACAGTGATGGATTACTTTAATGTGTAGACGATCTCCTTAGCAGGAGGTTGTTTTGTGTTCCGATTTGCAGGATACTGCAGCTAGCGACATTACAAGGTAATACTAACCATCTAAAGTTTCAAGTAATGAACGCCTAAACAGGGACGCCCCGGATTTTGTTATGTTACTCAAATTGCTGCTTCGATACATTTTTTTTTTTTTATAGTAGATAGGCTTGCGTTTGACCGCCATCCCGCCTGATGTAAAGCGAAGATGCGGTCTACGGTGGAGCACGCTCGCCTAGAAGAAACCGATTCACTCACGACTTGAAGGTACCCAGACTATATTCATTGGGGAACACCCACTCGGGCAGCTGATTCCAATGTCTAGCGGTACGCATGAAAAAGGTGGAATCAAACCGCTTAGTTCGAGCTTTTGGAACATCTTTGTAGCAATGATAGCTCAGTGGTTAGCGCGGTAGGTTCGCATGCCGAAGGGCGCGGGTTCAAACCCCAACAATGAGCTTGAGCTACCGGTGAAGGAAAACATCGTGAGGAAACCATAGCATGGTGGTAGGGTACTTTATAGTACTCGGCTGGCTAGCTACCTCAAGTTTGAAAATCTGCCGCCAAGCATCTAACGGTGTGTTCCGGCTGCCGCACTTGAGAGCCAGTTCAATTCCAGGCTAGGTGTGCTTTACCATCTTCGACCATACCTTCACTTAACATCAGGTGAGCTGTGGTCAAACACCTAGCCTGTCAACCATAAAAAAAAAAGAAAAAAAAATCAACCATGAAGCGGTGACGATTTTTAAAGCTCCTGGCTGTCCGATAGTAGAATGGGCAAGGTGGAATTAGGACATGCATAGGAGCGTAGCTACCGCCATATATATGATACAAGGCCCTCGGTCTACAAGGGCCCCTAACGTGTGTAAGCAAAGATTAGTAAAATGTTATCCACAATGTCACTTAATCTCGTGCTTCCCGGGAAAAAGGCATAAAAAAAAACTGTCATACCATCAACTGTCCGACTGTCCGTATAATCAGTAAACATTTATTTTAATTCAATGCAAGCATTTATTGCTTCTTTTGTGAGAAATCTTTACCCTTCGTTAGGGCCCCTAACATATTTTGATACAGTGGCCCCTCCAAGGTACGATACGCGTACCTTGGAGGGGCCACTGTACATGCACTAGATCTTGTCATTAGGAGACCATGTCGTTCATATCGTTTCTTTTATATTGAAAACTATATTTCCGCTCATCTTTGTCTCAGTGACAGCGCACCCTTAGTTGCGGGGATAACTTGCTCCGAGAAAGCTCAGTCAGCATAGTAGCTTTGTTTAAACTGTCGCCAAAGATTTGAAATCACACCCTTTGAGACAGAATATTTCCGCAGTTTGCGACACGCAATCTTATTGAAGCCATTGAAATTGAGCTTCGATATTGACTTACACGGGATCTCTCAACAGAAAACAATCCAGAATCCAAGTTATTATTCGGAAAGTTTATTACGTTATCAAGTTTTCAAACTTTTAGATTTATATGCGAGATATTGCTATCTAGTCTTGGATAGGGATATTGCCGTCTAGCCAGTGAAAACTGTACATTGAAATGCTTGCGTGGGTAATAATCAGGTAGTTAAGGAATTAATTTTAGTCAAACTATATGAGATATATAATGGTTTAACATCTGAAACTGATAAGTATAATGCAATGCTGTGAAGACATTTTAAATTCTGAGAGGTACTATTGCGACCAAAAATGACACTTATCATCAGGGTGGTTAGATCATCTCGATTTTAGTAGCTCAAAAAACCATTTTCCCAAAACATAAAAAAATATCTAACGCATCGAAGCAACTATAACAGTAGCCCAAAGTCACACCGGTGCTACAGAGAGCTAGACTACATGCAGATGCTGACATAATCTATACAAAATACCTACCCTCCAAGCAGGACGTCAGTAACTTATCGCTCCTACAAAATTCTACAAAACCGCCATCCATACATGGTGGGGATTCCACATTCTTCATACGTACAGCGAGGATGTGGAATTCTCTAAAACAGTCTATCTTTTCCGCGAAGTACAATTTAGGTGGTTTTAAATCCAGAGTAAACAGGGTTTTTCTAGGTAAGCGTGCTTCATCTTAGACTGCATCCAGCTTACCATCAGTCAGGGCGTGGTCAAACGCAAACCTATTCCATAGAAAAAAATCGTCCGAAGAAAAATATGAAAGAATTCTTACTTCATTTCGGCATCACTCTTGGCCAGCATCCAGACGACGCTGCCAGGATTCCGTCTGGACCCTAAAGCCATGAGTTGCGAGAGCCTGGCTCCAGGAGGAAGCTCTGGTCTTCTGGGTACTTGGCCTGTCCATGTTGCGATGGCCAGCATCTCTGGGCTTTCTTTCACGAGGTGCTTCTGCGTTGCCATACATTTTCCTGATGCGTCCTAAAACAAGAGATAACTTCTAAACGAAAATATCTTTTTAATTTATTTTTTTCGAAAGTTACTAAATTATAAAGTAAAATGACAAAGACAGCCTTGGTCTCAAAATTAACAACAAAATAATACCCTTACTTGTACATACATTGTTTACGTGTGAAAGTTGAAAAGATATTATATTTCTTAATTTAAAAAAAACTCATTAATTTTAGTAGATAAAATTCAAGCTTATCTCTAATTTATTAATTCTAGGCAACTTTTACATTAAAACACTCATTTTTGATGAATTGTTTGAATAAGTTGTAACACAATTAGCAATAGCCTACTTAATTTACTAGAAATAGTTCGGCATAATATATGTCCACCAAAGTGCTTGATAGTAAAAAACCCGGCGGTTAAGGCACTTCAACACTGTGACAGTTAACCGGTATTTATTACGGAGACACAGAACAAACATATACGTTATTACGTAAATGTTTTTTCTAGGTGGAAATCGAACCTGCACATTACACCCTATTAAGCAGAGCTACTACTAAATGAGATAACACGATGTCCTTCAACTTTGGTAACGCGAGTTATGATCCTAAATATTTATTTTCTAATACCACGGCTAAGACTGGGGAAGACAACTTTAATTTCCTCTTCCTTTCTAGCTAGATTAATTTCTTGATTAGATAACGTGCCATCTGCCTTCGCTACGAGCATTGAACCTAACACATGGCCCTGGATTTGGTCACTTGGTACTTATATCTACTACAATCATTGTTACATCTGGACTCTTAAATTTTATTATTTTGGCAGTTTTTTTTACACAGACGTTGGTAGTTGGTAGAAAATAGGGGAATTAATTTGTATGGAAAAATGCTACTAGCGTTCCTTCTTAAGGTGGTTCAATTTCCATACAAACATTTTTTTGCCATTTATGGACAAATGGAGCATAATTTTACAGTGAAATCACAGTTACTGGCATTTATTTTGGTTTTTATCTGCGGCACATCACAATTTCTTGAATAAAACAGTAGATTAATAGCATAAAATCAAATTTATGAATTTATAATGCGGGTCGCTGGTCTGCTCGCGGTATACACACAATCTACTACCTACTTTAACCTTAGATTAAGATCCTACTAACCTCTCCTCTTTTTGTAATGTAAAATTGTAAAAAAAAATAAAAAATAATATGTAATTAAAGTTGACAAAGGTCACGGACCCCAGTGTCTGTGGAGCGTATAATTATAAAAAAATAAATAAATAATAATTATAATGTTTGAATAAAACAATAGATTATGCTAATAATGTACTGATTTATTCAAGCAATTGTGATTTACCGCAAATAAAGACCAAAATAAATGCCAGTAGTTGTTATTTCACTGTAAAAATTATGCTCCATTTGTCCATAAATGGCAAAAAATTATTTGTATGGAAATTCAATTCAAATGAATTGAATTTCTTCGGCGTATGAACCGACCACGGAAACCACTGAGCTATCATCGCTATAAATCCGTTATCTAAAATTTGTTAAGCCACTAACGCCAAGAAATAATAAACATACACACGCGATCATAATAGTGTCTATACATATTTCTTTATGTATAGAAACGATCTATACATTATAAGTTATCGGTAGAATAATGAATTGGTCTAGGTTGTAGCAACAGGCCGAAAACATTCCGACACCCTGCGCATCCCCTGCAGGCAAAACACTGAACACACCCGCTGCGCGCCGCACCTCCCCGCGGGGTGAGGCGGCGTCGCACTACGATATACCACGATAATGGGATAAATAGACGAACATTAAAATGATTTAGTTATATGAGATAGTTAGGTAGATATAACTCTTTATTGTGCACACCATAAGAAGAAAAAAAGTACAGAGAACAAAAGAACCTCCACGAAGCGTAAACGAAACTTTCCCGAAAATGTATACATGTATTTGCGAGATGGCGGTCAAACGCAAGCTATAACATTTTTCCGACATAAAAAGTATTCTATAATTATGTTAATCCAGGTAATCTATATGTGTGCTAAATTTCAACCAAACCCGTTCAGCCGTTTTTCAAATCCAAACGCAAACTTTTACATTTATAATATTAATAGGATTTTTAAATAATGTTCACTTATGCTGTAGCATTTGTAAATTGAAATCAATAAAATTGAAATTGAAGTTTCATTTTGCTAGGGCAAATTATTTTTTGCCATAGTGCGTTATGACATCAAAATATGGTGGACGCGCACGTGCGCAGCTCCGTGTGGATGTTTGTTGGGGACTTTTCGGTCCCCCCCCTCTTCTATATACATTAAGTAAATCAAGTTTGTGGCAATTACTAAAGATTAACTCTCCCAATCGGTAAACTTTTATTGATTTACGGCTTCGTTATTCTGAAGGATTAATTTAGGAAAAGTCGTCTTGATTCTTGTTTCTGCTTCGACTACAGTTTCGGGTACATCCGGTGATCTTTTTCAAGGAGTCAAAGCTAAGTAAAACGCACGCGCAGCCTCGTTTTATTTCGCACAAATTGTTCACATTTTGTCTTGATTTGTTTTGTAAGCTTAGAACGAACGAACAGACTCGCGCATGAAACAGCTTAGCTAATAGGTTCATTTAAGCTATTAGTTATAATGATATGCTCCCGTTGCCTTAAATCAGTAATCTACATCGCGTGCCAATTGCTCATTACACTATTACGGAATAATCAATAAGAATTACAAAATCTGGGTTCGTCTGGCACTTGCAAGAACGGCTAAAGGATAAAGTAGCATTTATAGAAACTCAAGAAAAATTCTTTAAAACAATAAATTTTCTTCAACATCTATTCACACGAAAAAGTAACAAACAGACAATAACCAAGCCAAGCTTGCCTAGACCACTCCGATCATTTCACTCGCAACTAAATAAGACGAACGAGACGCTATCGTGATGGTAAGAGATAACGCCTGTTCATGACTGTTACAGCGATACACAGAACTTTGAGTAACAAAATTAAGTCCAAGGCTTCGCTTATTTAGCGCTCATTGCTTTGAGAGATTAGTTGGTTAGTCTCAACATCACCGTAATTTCGCTAGCTGCAGTACTATTCAAACTGTAGTAGATATCTTTAGCAGAAGGACGTCCCGGTAGCTACCACCGTAGTACTAGATAGTCTGCCGCTAAGCAGTAGTTTGTAAACATTACTGTTTTGGTTTAAAAGGTTCTGTAGCTAGAGAAATTACAAGGCTGTCGAGACTAACCATCGAATCGAAATAGTAATAAGCTTCAAAGCAGCGATATCTAAACTTTGTTTTGTTACTCAAAATTCTGTGTACCGCTACAATGGACATGCGTCTCTTGATTGCTATAAGGAGAGCGTCTTATTCGATATATTATTTTTAAAATAGTATTTGTAATGCAATTTATAGGTCGGTACATATTACTGGAGACGATCGTAATCACCAAGCAATTGACAGCCCTGTTGGCTCATTGGTAGCATATCTGCTTTAAGAGCTGAAGGGCGTGGGTTCAATTCCCACTCAGGGAAAACATTTTGTGAATAATCAAATGTTTTTTCTGTGTCTGGGTGTTCTGAGTATTTTATAAGTATGTATTTACAAAAAAAAGTATTTATGTATTCTATCAGTTATCTGACTATATCCATCACACAAGCTTTGCTTAGTTTGGGGCCAGATGGCGCTGTGTGTATAGTCCTACGGTATTTATAAAATTTATTTATTATAAATTATTACGTTAAATTTCTAAACGGAAAAACAAAGCTACAAATCTAAACAAATTAAGGAGAACAAAAGCTATTTCATAAGCTTCTGTCATCGCATATATTCCGTTGACGGGGGATAGACCCAACGCCACAGAACTTGCAAGAGTTACTGAACATACACCAGAACCAGATCGTTAAGGGGCAGACATTCTTAATCAATTTGTAGAACATTAACGAGTCACATTTCGGAGAGTGTCCAAAATTACAGAATTTGATTCGGCCGTTTTTTATTACTGAACCAAACAAACGTCACTATTTCATGGCGGATATTTTTCAAAAGGTATCTACAATTTGGACGTCTTAAATTCAGAGTAAATAAGCCCTTTCTAGGTAAATGCACTCCATCTTAGTCCTAGGCAGAATGCGTTATATAAATTATATTAGTCGAATAGAGAAGTTAGCTTAGCTTGATAAAATAACATTCAAATTAATTATTCATATTTTTTACACGACTGCCCAAAAATGTGTAATGTTTTCAAGGTTCATGTATGTATGTGATTTTTTGTTACACTATTAGTTATAAATGCTAGAACAAATTCGGATGTATGGAGTATTGTTAGAATCCTTACATTATCCCGAGTGACACTGGATAATTTTGTTTAAAATTAACATTCGGCGGCATTTGGGTTTAAAAAAAATAATTAAAACTTTTTCTTTGCCTAGATGCCATTTATACAATACATACTAGCCTGATGTTAAGCGAAGATGCGGTCTACGATGTAGCACGCTTGCCTAAAAGAAACCAATTCACGCGCGACTTGAACGCACCCAGATTGTTACTAATGTAAACCGTTCCCGCAGTTTCGGATCTTCCATGATTCATGACCATGACGATTATTCGAGCAACTGCCCATCCTATAGAACAATTCCGGCAAAGGAACACGATTGACGACTACGTCGAAGAGTGACTTGGCTGTAACATTCAAAGTTATTTATAGCCAATAAATTATTCCGTTTCTGAATCTTGCCTGTTTGCGCCTTAATAGTGAGTTTGTAGAGATATAGGTAGTTAGGGATACTGGGATTCGAAACAAAAATGTTTGTCCATTCAGCTGTCGCCTACTCCAGCCCTCCCAATACTAAATTTAACGGATTATGTGTCCTTTATAAGGGTATATTCCCCAGACACAGAAATTCGTGGTAAAATTTTTAGTTACGTAGTACGAATAGTTGCGTTTTTGCTAATCTTTGTAAACGCAAGCAGAATTAGACAGTTTTTTTATGTAAAAATAATGAGACGAGCTAGACGCTCTCCTGATGGTAAGAGATAACGCCTGTCCATGACCATTGCAGAGCTAGACAGAACTTTAAGTAACAAAATAAAGTCCTGGACACCGCTGCTTTAACGCTTTTATTGGCTGGTCTCAGCAGTCTTAGAATGTCCCTAGTTGGAAATCTTCAAACCGGAACACTGTAATGGTTACACACTACTGCTTGAATCTCCAGGACCACCAGATTGAAAGCTGTACGGTCTCAAACTATGCTGCCGAAACATTAATTTCTTATAGAAAAATATGGAGTATTTTTTTTGAAATTGCTCTCTGATCTGAATAGGTATAGATCGTTATAAATCGGACGGACAAACATACTGTCATAGTAAGTTTAATTATAGCACGTAAAAGAGACATTCTATGGAAACAGAATCCTAGAAAAGAAAAAAATTGGCACAAAATAGAAATCATGGAAGAAATCGGCGAAACTAGAATTTTCTTTCGCGGTTTCACCCGTGTAGTTCTCGTTCCCGTGGGAATACTGGGATAAAAAAGTGCGTATGTCATTAGGGGATAGTGTAGCTTCCCATCTGTGAAAAATTTTTTGAAATCGGTCCAGTAGTTTCTGATCCTATTCAATACAAACAAACAACCAAATCTTTCCTCTTTATAATAGTATAGATAGACTAGCGAACGCCTCGCGGTTTCACCCGCGTAGTTTCCGTTCCCACTGGAATACAGGGATAAAAAGTAGCCTATGTCACCCGGGTGTTCTGTATGTATTATAAGTATGTATTTACAAAAAAAAAGTATTTATGTATTCTATCAGTTATCTGACTTCCATCACACAAGCTTTGCTTAGTTTGGGGCCAGATGGCGCTGTGTGTATATTCCTACGATATTTATATTTATTTATTTTATTTATAATGTAACTTCCCAACGGTGAAAGAATTTTTGAAATCAAATCTTTCCTCAATAGTATAGTATAGATAGATAGGTATAAATAACAGATGCAATTTTTGCAAACCCAAGTAAAGTTTTCCAACCACACCATTTCCATTACTTAAATTTTCTAGACTTCGATAAAGGTTTTTGTAGCCAGGCACGCGTAGCAATTCCAAACTAGGTGTTTTATGTAAACCAAATAAGTTTTTGTTCATTACTGTAATTTAAACTTGGTAATACGGTGCCGAGCAAAAACTTTGAATTGATTAAAAGGAAGAAATGAAAATATTTCAGTGAATATTTTTCACTTATTTTCCATGTAAGCTAGACAACTACAAACTTTAGATACAGTGATATTACGTATATTCATATTAACAGTACCATTGCAATGTTATTTTATCATACGACTTTTAGTATTCGACTCTATTTCATTTCTATAATAAATTGAAAATATTGATAACTTTATTTTTTTGTTTTATAATTTGCAGTTAGTCCGATCCTCGATTTTGTTTATTATGTAAAAGAACACATTTATCTATGTACGTGTAGATATAGCCTATTAGAGCCCAATTTCGTTTTTGGTTGAGATTTTTTTTTTTTTTTTATGGTTGACAGGCTAGTTGTTTGACCACAGCTCACCTGATGTTAAGTGAAGGTGTGGTCGAAGATGGTAAAGCACACCTAGCCTGGAATGGAACTGGCTCTCAAGTGAGGCTGCCGGAACACACCGTTAGATGCTTGGCGGCAGATTTTCAACTTGAGGGTGGTAGCTAGCCAGCAGAGTACTAGAAAGTACCCTACCACCATGCTATGGTTTCCTCACGATGTTTTCCTTCACCGGCAGCTCTAGCTCATTGTTGGGGTTTGAACCCACGCCCTTCGGCATGCGAACCTACCGCGCTAACCACTGAGCTATCATCGCTACAAAGAGATAAAAAAAAACACTTGGAAAACAAAAAAAACAACAAAAAGTATATATTACAAATGTATCTTTGTGTAGAAAATAAGTGAAACTACATAGGAGATGCAGTGAACGATAGCAAACTTAATCAAAATTACTAATCGTATTTTGCGCGTGTCTTTTCTTGTACCCACTTAATAGGTTCACGTTTGACCACATCCTGGATCGATGTGGTTTAGAATAGAGTAAGTTTACCTAGAAGGAACCTGTTTACTCTGGATTCGAAGACACCCATATGGTAATTTTCGGGAAACACAGACTCCGAAAAAAACAAAAGAAAAGAGAAAAAAAAGTGGTAAAGAGTTCCACATCCTCGCCGTGGAAATAAAAAAATTAAATAATAATAAATAAATACATATCGCAGGACATTACACACAGCGACATATGAGCCCAAACTAAGCAAAGCTTGTGAAACTATGCTATGAAACTCAGATAACTGATAGAATACTTAAATACTTTTTTTTTTGTAAATACATACTTATAATATATACAGAACACCCAGACATACAACAAACATCTGTTTATACCACAAACTTTGTCCTGGGTGGGAATCGAACCCACGCCCTTCAGCTATATGACCCCAAACTAAGCAAAGCTTGTACAATAGAAGTCCGATAACTGATAGAATAGTTATAATACATATATTTTACTTGGTGGTAGATCTCCTTAGCAGGAGATCGTCTAGGTAAGTACCACCGCAGTACCAGTTATTCTGCCGCCAAGCAGTAGTGTGTAAACATTACTGTGTTCCGGTTTGAAGGGTACTGCAGCTAGTGAAATTACTGGGCTGTTGAGACTAACTATCGAGAGTCTCAAATTAATGAGCGCCAAAGCAGTGATGCCCTGGACTTTGTTTTGTTACTCAAAGTTCTGTGTATCGCTGCAATGATCATGGACAGGCGTTATCACTTACCATTAGGAGAACGTCTCGTTAGTCTCATTACTTTTTACGTAAAAATAAAGTACACTAAGACACAGAACAAACATTTGTTTAAATCACACAAAGTTTGTCCTGGATGGGAATCCAACCTACGCCCTATAACTCTCGAAGCAGACATCAGGGCAACAGGGCTGTCAAAGTGTGGAGTCGAAGTGTCTAGTGCGCACATGGGGCTGTCTATCATTTACGGTTGGCGCTTTGGTCGCGTTTTTCTGCCTGCTTGAAAAGAAGGGGCAGGTGGAGCCAACTCGTGCAACTCAAAGGCACGTGACTGACAATTGCAACCGACATCAGCTTCACATTGATTCGAGATAAGGCTCTGTTCACGTTTATATACGAAAGAAGCATATTTATAAGGTTAAGACTGTGTTTTCCTGCGAGTCTAAAGTGCAGAAAAAATATTAAAATTCGACTGAGTGTGTTTCGCGTTGGGCTAAGTTTCAACAAATTACTTCATGTAGTGGATTGTTATAATTGTGTTGACACATTTTTATTCATATTTCACCGTCGACCCGGCTTCGTACGTGTGCATTTTAATTTGGCAGCTTGATAACATCAAAAACCCCGACATTTTTAGTAAATCCCGACATTTAAAAATAACTTAAATTTTGATTTTTACAATAATGCTCCCTTTTTATGGTCGACAGGGTAGGTGTTTCGCCACAGCTCACCTGATGTTAAGTGACGGTGTGGTCGAAGATGGTAAAGCACACCTAGCCTGGAATGGAAAATAATAATAAAAGACATAAAATAAATAAATAAATATTGTATCAGCGCCATCTGACCACAACTTACTTGGTGGTAGATCTCCTTAGCAGGAGGTCGTCTAGGTAGGTACCACCGCAGTACCAGTTATTCTACCGCTAAGCAGTAGTTTGTAAACTTTACTGTGTTCCGGTTTGAAGGGTACTGCAGCTAGCGAAATTACTGGGCTGTTGAGACTAACCATCGAAAGTCTCAAAGTAATAAGCGCCAAAGCAGTGATGCCCTGGACTTTGTTTCGTCACTCAAAGTTCTGTGTATCGCTGCAATGGTCATGGACAGGCGTTATCTGTTACCATCAGGAGAGCGTCTGGTTCATCTCATTACTTGTTACATTAAAAAAAAAAAAAAAACAAACTAAGCAAAGCTTGTTCTATGGGAGACAGATAACTGATGGAATACTTAAATACTTTTTATTGGAAATACATACAGTATACCCAGACACAGAACAAACATTTTTACATCTCAAAATGTTTACCCTGGGTGGGAACCGAATTATAATAATCTATGTAATTAAGTATCGCAAGTTTCATCATGGATGCAACCATTGCTCTTTTATTACTTACGCGATACACATGTTTTGATTGTCTCTAAACCTAATTCTTAAGTCAACGCGGACGAAGTCGCGGACGCAAACTGGCTCAATAATAATTTGTCCCAGTACGTGCCAGTTTTCTGGTCTATTTAGCCCCCGAGTCTGCTCGAGTTGACTGGGGCCCGTCAGACCGTAACCCTACTTCTGAAGTCACGTTGTAGTCTCCCGTGGAATTTCTCGTAATTTATAGGCAATGCCTCTCACGCTAATGGAGCAGGTGCCGCTTATAGCCACAGTACATATATTAAACAGTAGGAAACTTCAACGCTCTTTATTATTGAATTGAAAAATATGTAATTTTGACATATTTTTATGGTAATGTAGCACTAAACTAGCTCTTGAGGATCAGTTACATAACATTATGTACTTTGACATAAACATATAAACGTAACATATAACAATTTTTAAATTATGTTATTAGCTAGACGATTAATAAAATAAACGAGACGATCAACGATCTATAATAAACTTGACATTGATTTTTTTTTCATTTATAATGTTTCTGTAATTTTTGACGAGGAGAACTAATTAAATAATAACATCAATGTAAACCCTATTTTTAGTGAATAAATTTAATTAAATTTTAATAAATTATGAAAAAGACGAGTAAAATAACAACAATAAATAATAATTAATTAATAGCTAAACATTAATTTATTTGTTTTTCAACGTTTAGAGGAGGCTTCAGGTGACCAGAATGCTGGCATCTACTTTGGTCAAAAGCGTAGCATTGCCATCCAGCGTGGTAATGCTGACATCGTTCTGGCCACATTTCCCTCCTCTGACGGACTTTTAGGGTATTTCTATAAATAGTATTCATTTTACATATTTTGTTATTAATTTAATTAAATATAGTTTACGCATTAATACCTATTTTGATATACTAAACAAGTCAACACCTCAGATTTTATCAAAACTAATTTTATTTTCATGTAAGTATCGGGATTTTACTACTTTTACAATAAAGGATGCAAAACAAGCACGTACATATACCAATAAAAGTCTCATATTTCCGAAGATTCATTACAATTATTATGAAACTTGATATTCGGGCTTGAAGTGATTGAGCACTTTTCCCAGAATCTTACGATAGATTTGACGATAACTTATATGTTGTTAATCCGATATGACATCCACCTAATCATGCCTTTTTCCTGTAAGAGTCCGCAAAAACTATATCACTTTTTAAGTATATATTCTATATCACTTAATATCAGTTAATATCACTATATCAGTGATATTAACTATATCACTGTATTATAAGTATGTATTTACAAAAAAAAAAAATTAAGTATTCTATCAGTTATCTGACTCCCATAGTACAAGCTTTGCTTAGTTTGGGGTCAGATGGCGCTGTGTGTAATGTCCTGCGATATTTATTTATTATTTATTTATTTTATTATTATTACTTATTATGATTTTGGCACACTTTTTGAATGTTTTACTTTAAGAACTGTTTGTCTGTTTGTTGTGTTGACAGCCCTGTTGGCTCATTGGTAGCATGTCTGCTTCAAGAGCTGTGGGGCGTGGGTTCGATTCCCACCCAGGACAAGCATTTTGTGCTATAAAACCAAATGTTTGTTCTGTGTCTGGGTGTACTTTAAGTATGTATTTGTATTATAAGTATGTATTTACAAAAAAAAATATATTTAAGTATTCTATCAGTTATCTGACTCCCATAGTACAAGCTTTGCTTAGTTTGGGGTCAGATGGCGCTGTGTGTAATGTCCTACGATATTTATTTGTTTATAAAACGATTTGAAATTACTATTTTTTATTTGAAAGAAAGTAATACCTTTTTTTTATATGACACAAAAATAAAGGATAATATGTACTTTTATATTGGTCTCATTGAAATGTTGTCATAATCGGTATAGTTGTTTTATTTTGAAATCAAAATACCTATAAGCTAGCGCGTTTGGACTTAGGAACATGAAGAGCGTTTTTTTTACAAAAATACAAATATTTTATTGATAACACTAATGTTGTCAAAAATTTTAAATTGTAAATATTATGCTTCTCATGTAATGTTGACTTTTTAAATAAATCAGTAAATCCACTAATAACAAAGGATTATAAATGTGAAAGTTTGGATGGATGGATGTTTGTTACTTTTTCACGCAAAAACTACTAAACGGGTTTGAATGAAAAAAAGAAAGAATAACGTTTAATTTTGTAACAAGCATAAAAATAAAAACAAACAAACAGAGACAGACCAAAGTTACAAAATAGGGGCTAACCTCAGCGTAATGCTGGTCATACTAAGTGGTATGGCCAGCGCTGGTCTACCGGTGAGCATTTGGATGAAATTTGGTATGGAGGTAGCTGAGACTCTGGATTAAGACATAATAATTTTATCCTGAAAACATGTAGCGGGTAACACCGCGAGGCGCAGCTAGTATATATATAATGTATCGTATATAATCTATAAAGAGGAAAGATTTGTATTTTTGGAGTTTTGTATGTTTGTAACGATTAAAAAATTAAAAACTACAGGACTGATTTCAAAAATTATTTCACCGTTGGGAATCTACACTTTCCCCGGGTGACTTTTTATCTCTGTATTTCCACGGGAACGGGAACTACGTGGGAAAAACCGCGAGACATCCGCTAGTAGTATATAATCAAAAAGAAAAGTTCATCACTTACTTACAGCTCATCAACAACCGTACACAGAAATCATGCGAAAATCTTAGTTTCCAGCTCGAAGTTTTCTACTTAGATTTGTTTACTTGGAGACAACTTACTGCTTACAATCTAAGGGAAGGTGCACGCGAAGGCAAGCGTCTCGTAGATATTGTTCAGGCTATCGATCGGCCCCAAATTAATTGTTTTTGGGAATTCACCTAATTAATTACATTTCTGATAGAAATGATTGATACTCATTTGATTTATAGGCGGACGCTCGGATGTACGTGTAAGCTGGTATTCAGGAGGAGAAATTGTAATCGAGTAAAGCAGTTATGGAAATAAATGAATGAGAGGTCGATGGGATACATTCAGGGAGATAAACCTATCTCCCTGAATGTATCCCCTAATTATATTATCTCCTGTATTATATTAAGCAAATATTCTGTATTCCGTGTATATTCAGTTGAGGAAGAAGTTAAAAAAACTAAATGCTTTTTTAAATATAACAATTTGAATGTTGAATAAATGTGCTTTATTCATTTTATACCATGCCGATTGAGTTAGCTAATTGTAAACGTCAATGATCTATAATATAAATTTACAATTTAAAAAAAACCGGCCAACTAAACGCACTATTCCAATGAAACAGCGAGGTTTCGGAGTGAACGAAAATATCATTGATGTAAACAATTTTTAGATTTTTTAAAAACCGCTCGATCGATTTTGATAATTTTTTTATGGGACCACCTCTGAAGTAGGATTTACCAAGTAAAAAAAGTCATCAAAATCGATTCATAACTTGCGGAATGGTCGCGTAATATACATACAAAAAAGGTGGTAGCTAGCCAGCCTAGTAGGTACTAGAAAGTATCCTACCACCATGCGATGTTTTCTTTCACCGGAAGCTCAAGCTTATTGTTGCGATTCGAGGCCACGCCCTTCAACGTGTGAAGCAACCGCGCTTACCACTGAGCTATCATCGTTACATGATATATATATATAGCTGTAACACCAAACTGTACCTATCCCCTAATTTTGCTATCAGTTTTCTGAACTGAAACCTTTAGGGAAGCAAATCAACACAGAATTAACTACAATCGCAAAATATGCAGCCACAATTTACCGCAAAAATCAAAACACAAGGTTAAATATGCAGAGCAACAGCTGTTACAAAATACAGAGTACACTGATCTGAATATTCCGCAACATTAGCATAAGGGCCGATAGATAATTACCCGATGAAGGGCCCATCCATCATGCAAGCTGTCATGAAGCGTCCAGCGTGGAATGCGAAATGAGGCAGATACCTACTCCAGTCTTGATCGAAGTATACTATCATCCAATTTACTATAAGTATAGTAAGTGCCAATATAGTGGCTGGCAAGACGTTTTTTGAAGACTTGCGCTTACAAACGCGGACCGACAAATCAGAAGAAGCACATGCCAGACTTGGCTCAAGGTTCAATATTGCAAATTCCTTTATTTTAAGCTTTATCTTACCTAAACAAACAATATTTCATTAAAATAGTAAATAAATAGATTTAATAATGCTAATTATATAAGTTTTTATTATTTATACAGAGTTACCTGGAACGGCTACACTAAAGGTGAAAGGAGGTCATGTAAACAACTCTAACATCTTGAAACAACGTAATATCGTAAAAATTTGCTGTTCCGTGTATTTAGTAAGTTCGAATGAAATTGTATTATGAAATAGTTATTTTTTATAGTTGACAGGCATGGTAGATATCACAGCTCACCTAATATCAAGTTACGGTGTAATCGACAACGTTAAACACACCTAACCTAAATTATAACAGGTTTTAAAAAAAAAATTAGGTACATTAATGGTAATTGATTTGATTGTAAAAGTATCAAATCCATTCGGCATAGGTTACTTTTACGCCTAACCCAGTATTACATAACAACAATATGCATAACACGTGGTTTTCCATTTTGTTGGGAATGAGATAAAAGTTGGTAAAAACTTTGCGAGTTTATTCACAATACCTACCACTGAAATAAAACAGCCCCTAATGACAACCTAATGACAGCCCTGTTGGTTCATCGGTAGTATGTCTGCTTCGAGAGCTGAAGGGCGTGGATTCGATTCCCACTCAGGACTAACATTTGTGTGACTAAGATCGATATTTGTTCTGTGTCTGGATGTATTGTAAAAAAAAGTATTTATGTATTCTATCAGTTATCTGGCTTCCATCACACAAGCTCTGCTTAGTTTGGGGTCAGATGGCGCTGTGTATAGTCCTACGATATTTATTTATTTATTTATTATAAACGTATGTATTTACAAAAAAAGGTATTTAAGTATTCTTTCAGCTGTCTGGTTCCCATATTACAAGCTTTGTTTAGTTTGGGGCTAGATGGCGCTACGTTAAAATTATTTATTTAGAAGCAAAAACTTAATACGTGGGTATAGGTATATTTTATAGAAAAAAAACTGTTACATGTTTTATTTACCTATATGTATTATTTTAATTACAAAATTTTATTTTAACATTTTTGTATCGATATTAGTGAATAATTCATTTCTGCAAAACAAAATTAACTATTTTCTTTGCTCGATCTATTATTTTCTCGAAATTGTTTTTTGTTACTGACTGTTTCAGTAGACCGTACGTTATTTACCTATCTCTCGTATAATGGAAAACCATTATCCCAAAACACATGCATTACAAAAACCCTCTAAATCTTCTCTTAATGTATTCTACATCTTGTAGAATCGTGCTGTACTCTTCCCTTCCACATCCCACGTCTCACGCCAGAGCGGAAGCGTTAAAGCTATGGGGTCGTTACATAATTCCGTTTAATCAGCGCCCGCGAGAGCACTTGGTTACGATGTAAGTGCTAAGTCGACACATTCGTGCGCTTAAGCCGCTGTTCCATTGAGGCGAACTTGTCCGTTCGAAATTTAAACAGATAGTGATTTCACTATACATATAAAATAGGAGCTACCACTGTAAACAGAAGTATGTTCCTTGTTGTTAACTTATTAATTCATTATAAAACTTCTTGTAACATTATTGTTATTTATGACCAATAAACAATAATTTTATTACTCATTTCGGCACTCATTACTTTGAGACGCTCGATGGTTGGTCTTAATTGTCCAGTAATTTTGCTTGGTATAAGAAAATCTGGTACTGCGGCGGTACCTATTTAAACGACCACCTACCACCAAGTTAACATTTTTAACACCAAGTTACATTAACCCGTACAGGTCTAGGACTTGTTCGTGACCCAGTTGCAAGTTTAAGGGGTCCTTTTAAGTAAGTGTTAACACCTTCACTGCCGGTTCACATCTCAGCCCTATCCTACCAACGCTACTTTGGATAATCTTTTCAGCAATGAGTTTACAGATGATTTGATTTTTTCAACGAAAACTAATTTTTGTTTAGAAATTTGAAATGTTCCTGCGGGATAGCAGATGGAATCCTGTGGCGTAGCTAATTATAACATAGATAGATAGATAGATATAACTCTTTATTGTACACATCATAAATAGAAAAGAGTACAGAGAACAAAAAACCTTATTAACTAGTGCCACAAGTGGCGGCCTTATCGCTAACAGCGATCTCTTTCAGGCAACCAAGAAAAGAAAAATAATAGGTACTTAAAATGAAAAAGTAAAAAACAACATCTGTCAATCTTGTTATTTTTTATTATACATACATATTATTTTATTATACATACATATTATTCTTTTATCTTATCATGTATCTACATATGCATTAATAAACTCAAATTTTGTATACCACACATAAAAGTAACTAAGTACTAAAGTAACTACTAAAAAATACTTATTGTCACATTCAGAAACACTTCAGAAATTTGCCGCAGTCAAACAACACCTTTAGGCCCTCAGAGCCGAGTGCCAGACAATGGTCGCGGTCTATGGCCCTTGAGGAACTCTCCGCACCTAACGAATATGGCCGCGAAATACAATAAAAACAGGATCTTTCTCGCGAACATTCGCGAACTTTCCACAATAACGCCGGGAGGAAATTCACTTAGTTGTTGTGACATTAGGATAATAAGGGATGATCGTGTCGGGTAAACTGGGCTATTTTGTTTGTATTGGTTCAAACTCTTAAGCTTTTAAAAGTTGCACTTAGATTTATGTTCTTCAGCACGACTAATAGTACCTAGTGGTTATAATTCAACTAACATTAACATTTCTATTAACAATCCTCTGTTTAGAATAGCTCGTCGCTATAACGAGATGGCAAAAAAATAACACAGTTGTTGACATCTTCTCTCCGAAATTCAAACTTTATGTCAACATCCTAAAAGGTATTCTTTATCTTAAACGTCAGGCACAGACCGGCTTCAATGTATCTGCAATACTTAGTGTTTACGTCAATGTTTTGTTTTATCTATCTATCTATACTAATATAAAGAGGAAAAATTTGAATGTTTGTTTGTAATGAATAGGCTCCGAAACTACTGGACCGATTTCAAAAATTCTAGCACTGTTGGGAAGTTACGCTTTCCCCGGGTGACATAGGCTACTTTTTATCTTTGTATTTCCACGGGAACGGGAACTACGCGGGTGAAACCGCAAGGCGTCCGCTTGTGTATTAATATCCAGAGCAAAATTATTCTTAACTCCATTATTATTTGTCTGTTTTGTATAAAAAATTAAATTGATACATATTAAAAAAAACTATATTTTGTAAAAGCTTGCACATATGGTCTTAACTGCAATCAAGAATCAATAAAAAAAAATCAAGTGTTGAATAAATTGAAATAAAAAGTCTTGTGAGGCCAGACTAGGAAATGAACACACACGTTATAGTACACCAAATCATAACAAATCCAATTTAAAGCTTTGATCAGATTAATGATAATAAGTAAGTTGATAACACAAAGTTGTCCACATATATATCGACCGCATCGTCGCTTGACATCAGGCGAGTTGGCTATCAAACGCCTATATGTAACAAAAAAAACACATTGAAATTTGGATCAGTTGGAAAAAAACCTTACTGCGATTTGTATAATATGCCGTAGACACCAAACCAGTCTACGGCTAAAATAAAATGTTGACACAAGAGTATCTTTCTTGCAGTCGGATCATGCGTGAGATGGCATGGGTTTATATCCCAAAAATAAGCCTGAGTTGCCTATTCTCAGTGTAGGAAAACATCGCGATGAAACCATTATAAAAATATGATGATTATATGATACATTCTAGTACTCGGTTGGCTAGTTAGTTGAAAAGTTGAAAGTTTAACGCCAACGGTGCGTTCCGGCAGCCTCACATGAAAGCCAGATCCTATTACAAGCTTTACCACATCGTCACTTAACATCAGTTGATCTGTGGTCAAACACCTAGGGGAAAAAATATATTTTCCTATTGTTTAACGAGTAAAATTGTGGATATCTACCGAGCAGCCATTACAGTAATGTATACCGTTCGGTTTGTATTGTGTACCGCCCACTGAGTGGTGTGCCGCCCAGGTCATTAGCAAAATGCGCCCGCACTAGCGATGTGAGAAATTGTAGAGTGTTTATAAGGATAGTATTTGTAACAACATACATTATGTATGTTGTATTAAGTGCATTTGTGACATAGTATGTAAAGAAGAACTGAAAGATAGAATGACGGATAAGGCCTGTGCTGATATTGCCATATTTAATTAAATATAATGACGTATTCGCGTTAATCACGTATATAAATATTTTCAATCGAAGTGACAATTCCGCCACCACCCCGAGTAGGTACATTGGTAGTGGGTGCATTTTGATTGTCTCTTAACAGAATAAAGTAAACTTAATACAGGTATTTAGGTGGTAGGTGGTTTAGGTAGTTTGTATTACTACTTTGTATGTTTTTTTATTCAATTTTTGTTTCGATTGACCGCCAACTCGCCCGATGTTAAGTGAAGATACGTTTCACAGTGAAGCAAGCTTGCATAAAAGAAACTGATTGTTGTGTTCGTGGGTTCTTCCTCCTCCTTTGTAGGTGAGGTGGGGCATCGGCCTCGATGAACCTCATCTATGCCGAGGTTGGTCGCTGGGGAACTGTGTCCCCAGGGGTTTTTAGTGGGTGCGATCTCGACGCCCTACTGGGCGGAGCTCAGCACGAAACTGATTCACTCGCGGCTTGAAGGCACCCAGATTGTATCTATCAGGGAACACTCACTAGGGCAGCAATTTTGTTTAGCCGTTCGTATAATGAAGGTTGAATCGAACTGTTTAGTTTGAGTTTTTGGAATACCTACCTGGTGATGAAGCGGTGTCGCTTTTTAAAGTCCGATCGACAAGTAACTTTTGTGGGTAAATTATGACAGAATAATGTGTTCTGAAATTCCTTAAAACAGACGACATGTTGTCGCCAGACAGGTTAGGTACTTTCCTAATTCCTTACTCCTCGGATAGAAGTATACTACCCCGCCGAGACACCCTCACCCCGTCTTATTTTATATTTTGCTACAGTTACCACTTTATCCCGCCAGTAGCTTTTATCAGTAAAGTCTCGGGAAAATCGCATCATGTTATTTAATCTCGTCGGATGACTGCACCGGAGAAATTACTGCTGACAAAGAAGAACATTGTATTGCGGAGCGTTTCCAACATTTTTTGAGTGTTTGCCCCACACTAGCAACACATGTGGCAATGCGATGCTTTGCGAAGCGATACAGTGCTAAAACTTGAGAAAATAGATATAAAATATTTTATTTTCGAGGCACAATCATAGCATAGTTTTTTAATGTAAACGTAATAAGACTAAAGTGACGCTCTTCTTATGGTCATGACGCATGCCCATGACCATTGCAGCGATACACAGAACGTTGAGTTGTAAAAACAAAGTCCACGGCATCGCTGCTTTAGCGCTCATTACTTTGAGACTTTTGACTACTGCAGTAATTTAATTCAAAACACAGTAATTAAAGAAAAAAGAAAAGAAACTTGAAATTAGAATGCAAGTAGATACACAATAAACTACGAACACAAAACATAAGAACTAACTAAAGAATTCATTGTTCTACAATCGATAAGCCGAAGCCTCACTTGTACGTCGAATAACAACAGTGAATGAGAATTTTTCCTGTAGTTGGTAAGTACTTATTAATTCGAAAAATATGAAAAATTAAATTAATGGGGTTATTCGACTTTGATGATTAGCTACACTGATCGACTTGTGTTGACAAGCTCCTGTTCATCCTTCTTAATATTATAAATGTGAAAGTTTGCATGTTTGGATGTTTGTTACTCAATCACGCAAAAACGTCTGAACAGATTTGGATTAAATTTGGCATACACATACATATATTATTATCTGGATTAACATATAGAACACTTTTTACAACACATGTATTTCATTTAAAAGCTTAGGGATTGACAGATTGTCAGCTTGACAGATGTCAGTTTGACAGATGTCAGTTTGACAGATATCAGATTTACACACACACATTTGTCACATCAACAGATGTCAGATTGACATGTCAGATTCATGACTAATGCTTATTTCCTTCATTTCTCTCTGAACCTAATTCTAAAGTTAACGCGGACGTAGTCGCGGGCGTCAGCTAGTTATTAATAATCAAGGAAATATATCGCAGAACCGATAACCGCTGGGATAGACGTGTTCTAGATTGGAGACCGCGAATTGACAAACGTAACGTAGGACGCACTGATACTTAATGGAATGACAATATACTTATTATTTGTAATTAAGATTTACTGGCCTTATAATTTTTAAATAGGTATCGCACAATAAAATTGTTGATAATGGTTTATCTAGACATATTTCATCAAAGTGATTAAATCAATTTCTCTAAGTTTTCCTTATATCCTAAAACTTATACTTTATATCGTTATATCATAAATTCTACCAGACATTATATTTTTCTTTGCTAACGCGTGAAGTAGAATGGCTTTTAGAAAGCTATTTTCAAAAGCGACGTTTTAACAAAATCGAGGGACAACCAAGAACGTTGAGAAAAGCCATTCATTCATAGTTACTATCACTCCTAACTTCTCTGAGTAATACAAAACAGTTTTTATACAACGATATCAAAAATATGGATATGCCTTTCCGAACAATTGTGCTTAACGGGAAGTATAACTATTATTTGATTATTCTTTTGCAAGATCAATCATTCATTGTGTTCCGACTACCCCGTCTCTCAAGTACATACATGTAGGTATGTATATGTTGATAGCTCCGTTTGCTCATTTGGCAATAACTCTGCTTTAAGAGGCGCAGAGGGGCGTAGGTTCGATCCCCATCAGAGCAAACATTTGTGCTACGAACATATGTATTTATAAAAAAAATTACACCATCATGAAATCCTTACATTAATAATTATGTAAGGATTCTAACGATTATTTTCAATTTAAGAAAATTTAACTAATCATTCAATAAATTATTATTAATTATTTCCCACGTAACAGAACAAAGTAGTAAGCGTATATAATACAAAAAAAGTATCAATTTGGGTTTTCGTTGGCAGCTTTAATTATTATACGCATGGCCTACTGAGTCAGTAAGGTTACAGTGAGAATGTTATATTTACCCTGTCCTTAAAAAGTAACAAGTCAATGCTTAGAGCAGAACTTGTTGTTTTCGACTTGAATAGTTTGCCTGTTATTCGGTCCTGTTATGAAAACAAGATGAATAAATTCTTCGTCGCGGTACCAAACTTACCTACGACGACGAACTTATCTGAGAAGTTCGCCGAGGGAGCCACCTTCATATTTTCTAAGGAAACAAATAATCTTTCGTACAGAAGATTTTAGTTCAATCGCACTGTACTATGTGAATAAGTTGGTGGGTGTGTACCAAACTTACCTACACTCAGAATATTTATGGTGGAAGGGATAAAGAATCGATATGGGAACATAATGAGAGTCGCGGATCCTGTTTTTGTTTGTTTGGGATGGAATACGTGGCAAACTATTTTCCAAGGAACATATACGTACAAATATCTACTCACTTTCTGTAATCATCCTAACATCATAGTAATGAAGTATGAATCGCGGTAATTGGATCACATGTATACCAAGTACAGCTGTCAACGAAAATACAAACAGGTTTTTCATGTAAATAGTCAATTAGTATAAACATGCATTACAGTTTTAACTCTACACTGAAACACTCTCAAATATAAGTTTTGATATTATTATCGGAGTTTTTCACGGAAACGTGGAAGGTTCATATTTTAATTATTATTTAACAAAACAAGTGTTTTCGAGTGCTTGTGTAAAAAAAATGTGGTACATACGTGCGCGAGTGTGGGTAAGTATAGTGTGGTGAAACATGGCAACGTTTTTTTTCATACAAAAGTAATGAGACGAACGATGCGCTCTCCTGATGGTAAGAGATAACGCATGTCCATTGCAGCAGTACACAGAACTTTAAGTAGCAAAACAAAGTCCGGAGCATTGCTGCTTTGGCACTCACTACTTTAAGACTTTCGATGGTTAGTCTCAACAGCCCAGTAATTTCGCTAGCTGCAGTACCCTTCAAGCTGGAACACAGTAATGTTTACACACTGCTGCTTGGCGGCAGAATATCTGGTACTGCGGTGGGACCTACCTAGACGACTTCAAACTACGTATTGCTTCCAAAAATCCATTAAAATTTGTTGTACAGTCACCATATTGTGGTCGAACTGGTTCCCATAGTACAAGCTTTACTTAGTTTGGGGCTATGTGGCGTTGTGTGAAATGTCCTTCAATATTATTTTTATAGAGCGCTTCGTTTTTAAATAGAAAACATATTGCACAAAACCACAAACTTATAACAAATTTACATCTTTTTTCTAATACTTTAAATCTCTCGGATACCAATCTATAAAACACATTTGAATGGATAATACTTTCAAAGCGATTCCTAACTTTACCTCTAACATATCAAAATTGTATAAATTTGTAAGTATATTTTGCTATCTTAATTCTTTTGGAAAGTTTCTAGTTGCTGTAAAGTTTCTACTATTGAAGGTGAACGAACAACGACACTGTAAAGGTTTCACCACACCAAAATGAAACAAAATTTTCCAAATATCTTCAATATATAGAATTTGACCTCCAACAGTTTTATTTTTCTAAGTTACCTATGTATAAGTGAACACTAAAGATTCCTTAGTTGCCATTCGTTTTCACTTATACATAGGTAACTTAGAAAAATAAAACTGGTGGAAGTCAAATTCTGTATATTGAAGATATTTTAAAAATTTCGTTTGATGGGCAGTCTATTACCGATACTGAAGCAAAAATGTAATTTTTTTTTGTCTGTATTTCTGTATCTTGTAAGAGTATCACGCCGAAACTACCATAAGGGTTTGAATGAAACTTGGCATGATTATAGAACTTAATACGAGGTAAGTTCTTAGGTTTACTTGGTGGTAGATCTCCTTAGCAGGAGGTCGTCTAGGTAGGTACCACCGCAGTACCAGTTATTCTGCCGCTAAGCAGTAGTGTGTAAACATTACTGAGTTCCGGTTTGAAGGGTACTGCAGCTAGCGAAATTACTGGGCTCTTGAGACTAACCATCGAAAGTCTCAAAGAAATAAGCGCCAAAGCAGTGATGCCCCGGACTTTGTTTCGTCACTCAAAGTTCTGTGTATCGCTGCAATGGTCATGGACAGGCGTTATCTCTTACCATCAGGAGAGCGTCTCGTTCGTCTTATTACTTTTTGCATTAAAAAAAAAAAAACTTTTTATCCTGACATTTAGCTCAATTCTTGTGGGAAAAGTCAAAAAATCATGAAAGTCGAAATGTTTAGGTAGCAATAATTGTTTAACGCGTAGGCCGATTTCAATTATTCTTATTGTGTTAGAAAAGCGTTACTCTAAAAATTGTCCTGTAAAATTTTCAATTTCATCGCTTCGGTAGTTTGGAAATGACCGGCATCGGCATTCACATTTCACAGTATAGACGTCCAAAATAACATGAACTGTACCGGCATGTAGAGGAAACTTTGAGTGTATGTCTCATAACAAACTGGCAATCGGACAAGTAAATTAATTTTGTTTGCACATTTTTTTTTGTTTATTCCGTTTGTCAAAATAGAGCCACCCTTGCGATAGACATTCGAAATAACTTGAAGCAAAAATGTAAAGGTAGTTTTAAAAACTATTTATACTTTAGTATAATAAAACTTGTGTGAACTTTTTCATTGGAAAGCAGTCATGTTACAGCATGGAATTTGCTGCCTGTGTTCCCTAATAAATACAATCTTAGTGCCTTCAAGTCACAAGTGGATTGGTTTCTTCTAAGCAAGCGTGCTCCATCGTAGACTGCATCTTCAGGCGAAATGGCGGCGGCTATTTGTGATAAATAAAAAGAAGTATGAAAAGGTATATATGTGTAGTTTTTTAAATCTATTATTATTCTATAATTCGTCTAGCAATCCCACTAATATTATAAATGTGAAAGTTTGGATGGATGGATGTTTGTTACTCTTTCACGCAAAAACTATTGAACGGATTTGGATGAAATTTGGTGTGAAGGTAGCTGAGGTTCTGGATAAGATAGGCTACTTTTAATCCCGAAAACTTGTAGCAGGTAACACCGCGGGCCGCAGCTAGTGGGTACTTAAAAAAATTAACCCGAAATGCGACACGTGTAGTTCGTGTAGTGTGCTGCTACCTTTAGTTACGTTTACAAAATGGATACTTGTCCCCGGGGAGGTTAACTAAGTTTCAGAGACAATTCGCTTTTATTAAACTTTGTCAATTGTTTTTAAGTTTTAACGACTCTCAAACGTATCGATTTTGGTGAAACATTGAATTAGCGCTATCCATGATATTTGTGTTTGCACGGTTTCTACTTTGAGCATCAAATTATACAAAATACTGGATTCCTATATTCTAAAAACATACGGACAAGTCCGCGTTTAACCACCAACTCGCCTGACGGTAAGCGACGATGTGGTCGAAGATGAAGCATGCAGACCTAGAAGATACCTATTCACTCTGACCTTGAAAAGATCTAGATTATATCCATCAGGAAGAAGGAACTTGGCAGCTTGTTCCATTCCTTGGCCGTACGGATGAGAAACGTAGAGTCAAAACGTTTGGTACGTACCCAAAGAAATTCCACTACATATGGGTGGTATTGTTATCGGATATTACCACACACGTTCCAAAACCTCGAAAAAAAGGATTTGATTCCACATTCATTGTGCGGACTGCTAGACAGTGGGATGCGCTGCCTGAGTGGGTGTTCCCCGTTGGATACAATCTGGAAGTCTTCAAGTGGAAAGTTAATCGATTTCTTCTAGGCAAGCGTGCTCCATCACAGATCACATCATTTCTTAATGTCAGGTGATAGGAAAGTTCAAAAGAAAGCCTATTTCTTAAAAAAAAAATTACTTAACTTACCTAAATCTGATAAATCAATATCTTCTTAGTAAATTATTAGCATCACATCGGAACCCCATTACAGTCGTACTTCCTTATAATAATGTTACTTATACAACTTCTCTCGTGATCTATAGGAACGGATAGATGAGGAAAATATTGTGATAGCGGAAAGCCATTGAATGTTACGTAAGATGGCAAAGCGTCGGAAAATACTTCTTTTGCGTCCAAAAAAGATGTGGCAAAAAAGGGAAACTAAAATTTTGCTGTTGGATGGCTAACATCTTCCTTCTGAGATTGCGATGGTGGCGACCTCACGCAACTCTATATGTAGAAGTTGGTTGCTGTACTATATCGAAGTCGTACACCATTGAGTATGGTACAAGGGATTTGCTGTTAGCGGAATATGTTAGCCGCTTATTCCGGTGTTCCAAACACGTTTGGAAAAATATTGTATATATATACTTATGTACCTTGTATATTTATTGTTAATGTACAACAATTTAATTATTGATTTATATTATTTAATTTTATTTTATTTGACAGTGTTCTATTAAATGAATAAGGGTATGAATATACGAGGAATGAATAACAGTTATGCACAATGCAGCTGTCAAACGAGAACTCCATTCCAGGCTTAGTGTTTACCATCTTCGACCACACCGTCACTTAACATCAGGTGAGCTGTGGTCACCTAGCCTTTCGACAATAAAAAAAAACCCTTAAAAACGGCATCTATTGAAAGCAATCCGAACTGGCAATACCTAATATCTTACGTATACAAAATAACAATTAGGTACTTCTTTTTCGTCTGTTTCTTTGTTTTCCTAATTCTGTTTTTTCCTAATTAAAAGAACTTTCAGAGATTTTCAAGTTTTTGCGAGACTAACGATTCCTATAAAATAGGTATGCACGAGTACATTCATCCCTCCCACTAATATTATAAATGTGAAAGTTTGGATGGATGGATGAATGGATATTTGTTACTTTTTCACGCAAAAACTACTGAACAGATTTGGATGACATGTGGTGGTATGCTGAAACCCTGGATTAGAACATTCTTTTTATCCCGAAAACATGTAGCGAGTAACAACGCAGGGCGCAGCTAGTATTTATTCATAATATGACAGAGATTCGCAGAGTTTCTAAGAGTGATTAAAACATACTTCCAAGCGATTGCTGTACATGTTTGTTTTCAGCTCGAAACTTCAAAACTGTTTAATAAAATGACAAAACCGGAAGTGACGTTTAAAGTTGGCCGCTTCACAACTATTTTAATCAGTTTCCCGTCAGTAAGTTAACTGAGGCACATCACGGACCCGCCGCGCCGTAACTTCGCAAGTTCCTAATGTACTTTCAGCGGCAACTATACATGGTACAACTGAATGCTTTAGGCTAACTAATTTATACCATATAAATTATAGATAAAAACTCTTTATTGTGCACACCAGAAATAAAAAAAAACAAAAGAATCTAATGAGCTAGTTTCACGAGTGGCTACCTGATTGCAAAAAACGATCTCTTTCAAACAACCAAGAATGGAAAAGACGTTACTAATTTAGAACAGGCAAGAGATTTGTAGCACTAATTAAGTTTTTAAAAATTAAACTAAAAAATAATACATTCACATATATATATATATATATATATATATCTATCTGATATTCTAGTAGAAAGACAGAATGACATGTTTCTTCTTTGTTTCTAAGTTTTTGGCGGACAAATAGAAGTACATGCGGGGTGTTGAAGAGGAAAAGTAGTTCTTCATAGACTCAATAGGCATTGAACTCATACCATCAGGAGGTTCGCTTGTTTTTTGCAGCTCCTCTATCTTATGTAAAATATTAGTAAAAGTTGCAGTAGTTTTTTTACACTAATAATAGTTAGTACTTGCCTAAGGTAGATGGCGCTGTTTCAGTGAACATTATTTGCCTTTAAACGCAAAATAAAAAGTTAAAGCTCAATCGGCATACTTACTTTAAACCAGGCCATCGTAGAATCGTCGTACAGTACCACCCATTCTTCTGACCAGGTATTCCATAGATATTTTCCTGCAACAGATTAAAAATACTTACAAAAAAGATTAAAAGATCTACACGACCTAATTCCATCCTGCCCATTCTACTATCGGAGAGCCAGGAGCTCCAAGAAGCGACACCGCTTCATGATCAATATGCCAAAGACTCGAACTAAACGGTTCGAATCTACCTTCATTGTACGAACCGCTAAACAATGGAAATTGCTGCCCGAGTGGATGTTCCCTGATAAATATAATCTGGCTGTCTTCAAGTCGCGAGTGAATCAGTTTCTTCTAAGCGAGCGTGCTCCACCAAAGCAATTGCATTTCAAATTACATCAAAGTAATGTGAAATGCAATTGTTGTAGTGTCCCAATGCAATATTGTGGCAATTAAAAACAATTAAGGAAATTGAAACCGCGGGAAAAGTTGCAGGAAGCTGTTAGTCTTATTTTTTATAGGAAGAGTAGGAGTAGAGTAAATCCACCACTTCCATCCTTCCACTTATGCTAACTAGACAAAGTGTAAGTGCCGCGAGCCCGGACCGGCGCGGGGACAGATATAAGAATATCATATTACATATTATACCCCTATAAATATACATTAAAAATTTAAACAAAGTATTAAATTAAAAACAGATAAATGAAAAATTAATTGACAATATGAGCCTCATAAAAGTTTTATAAAATTTTATTTGCTAACCTTTTCTTAATTTTAAAAATAAAATAGCACAAGTTTCACCACTATTGGTTATTTATTACTTACACGTGTTTCATTTCTCTATGAACCAAATTCTAAAGTTAACGCGGACGAAGTCGCGGGCGAAGGCTAGTATAATCATAAAGCCGTAATATATACTCAGGCACTCCTTAGCTAAGCAATTTTGACCTACAATGTACGTTAGAATAATAACACATCTTACATAAAAATAAGTTTATAGACTTCCATAATTCTATATCCTCTCTCTTACTCGTGTACGATGCAAAATTGGAGGGAGAAGGACGGCGCTAGTCAAAATGTAAGTCGGTCTAAGATATATTTTATCGTTCCGTTATTTCCTCACAAGCTGACGTTTTTACTTCACTCATACCTACTCCGATAAACTTTAGGGTTGCCACTCGATGATCGTAAGCTTCATTGAAGGGGTGTTTTATGAAATCTCCGCCATTTTATTAAGGGGAATCACAGTTATAAGTATTATAATCATGAAAGTAAATCGCTCTATATTTTTTTCCTCTTCGACATCATAAACAGGTTCGATTTTGCTTTTAAACAATATAACTTGTCTTTACATTTCTTCGGTTTCGCCGCGTATTTAAAAATGTGCTAAAAGTACAGCGTTGTTTGTCAAATTCTTTTGCCGGTTAAACTTTAAATTTAAGCAGTAGAACAATATTTTAAAATGGTGGTAGATCTTCTCAACTGCAAGTCGTCTGGATAGGAACCACCGCAGTACCATATATTCTGCCGCCAACCAGTAGTGTGTACCTAAACATTACTATGTTCTGGTTTGGAGGGTACTGCATCTATCAGCAAATAGTAATTCTAAAAATTTAGTTTGCAAGATTTGACCTATAAAAACTAACCAAAATCTAAAGTCGCATTATACATTATGTATAATATATTGTACATTATATATTATTGTATTTTTTTCTGGGACATATTTTATATTTGACATAGTTTCTAAGTTACATTTTACACATATGTATTTGTATTATATTTTAATACAGTGTCAAAAATAAGCTTTTTTTAAATATTTTATATTGATATGCCTCTACGAAAAGAAAAAAAAAACATATTTTTACATAAGTCTTGAAATCACAGATCGATAGGTACTTACGTTTATATCGGAGCATATATCCACCCTTGATCTGTGTGCCTCCATGGTCTGGAACAAAACAGATAATTCTTTTAGTTAAAACAAAAATTGCTTGAGATCAAAGTAACTTAGTAAGCTATGGAAAGAGCTATGCCTAGCGTTTCTCAAGGGACCACATTCGGCGCGAAATAGTTTTCTATAGAGCTAAAGTCACCGACGTAGTAACTTTTAAACAAACCGGATTGAAAACGGATGCAAATGCAAGGTGTGGCTGTCATGGTCTTGTGTAGGTGAATACGTGTATAATTTTAAACATTAGATAGATAAATATAACTCTTTATTGTGCACACCATAAACAGAAAAAAGTACAGACAACAAAAGAACCTTATGAGCTAGTGCCACAAGTGGCGGCCTTATCGCTAACAGCGATCTCTTCCAGGCAACCAAGCGAAGAAAAACACGATAGATAACATAAAAAAACAGACGGGAGAATTTTCGAATTGCCTGCCACTATGGAAGCAAATTTAAAGACATTTTAGCCAACACCGATAAGTGAATTTTTTTTTTGATAACAAATAAGCTTACATTTGATCACCATCTCACTTGATGTTAAGTGATGATACGGTCTAAGATGGAGCACGCTTGCCTAGAAGATACCGATTCACTCTCGACTTGAAGACACCCAGATTATATCCAACGGGGAACACCCACTCAGGTAGCGCATTCCACTGTCTAGCAGTCTGATGAACGAAGATTGAAATCGTTTCGTTCGACTTTTTGGAACGTCGACCATGAAACGATGCCCCTTTTTTGTCGGCTGTCCAAATGTTCAGTATGCTGAAGTCTACACTATAAAGTTTTTAAGTAAACATCCAAAAATATCACAAGCCATGTTCAACCTCCACAGGCTCTTTCAATTAATTTCTCGAACAAAACAAATGACAATACACAGCCATTGCCGAAATAAAAGCAACCGCTGGCGAGTCTTCACCGCAATTTAAACGGCCGTGTGTATCCCCATTAATCTTTATACTGAACGGACGTAATGAGGGAAGGGGGAAATGCAGTGACGTCAGTTTTTGATTAGTTAATTTTGAAACTATATCCCTGTTCAATATGAAAATATTTTCTTATGGGACACATTTTCATTGTACAATGTACATATATATAAAACTACAATTGATTAATTTCAATTTGATGAAAAATCATGATCAATAAATAATCTTTCCGATACAGTATTAATTTCGGTTAGTCTTGCTTTTGTAAATAACATCTAAATATCGTCGAATATTTCACACAACGCCATCTAGCCCCATTCTAAGCAAAGCTTTTATTATGGGAACCAGATAGCTGGTAAAACACTCAAATACTTTTTTTTGTAAATAGGTACATAATCGTCACGCCCTACAGCTCCGAAAGCAGACATTCTACCCATTTGCTAAAAGGGTAGTTAATAAAATATTTCCTCAACCAATTCATCAGGATCATCCAGAAAGTTGCGTTGTCGTTGAGGTGTCGTACTATAAGTACGCACAAAAATCGGTTATCATGAAGGCGTGTTTTGTTCTATTGGGATCGCTTTAGTGCTCTATGACCTAGATAGTGGGATAGAGTCTCACATGGCGAAATTCACGTGAAGTCCGAGAATGATAAGTCTATTAAGTTGACTAGACTTGGTTCACAATATAACCGCCATGTGTTGACTCGTCGGTCTTTGTGACGATCGTCATCACGGTAAGCGGCCTTATAACAAAGAGCTTCAATCACTTTATGAGGCTAAAAGTATCACAATGCGGTTGCAGGAAATAAAACTCGTACAGTACCTAGAACGTGCAATCTAAATATGGATTGCGTATTAAAAAGGTTCTTTCGTTATGCATCAACGCGCACCTTCAGTGTCCGTGTTCCTATGACGAATACAGATTTTGTTTTTTTTGGAGAAAATTGTTACTGAATTTGATCGGTACAACGAATTATATATTTTAAAATGACCTGTTTAGTATAGCCCTGATTACGCCCGATATATTGGACATTCAGCGCACGTGCCACCCGCCCTTTTCCCTCGGAAAATTTCTTGTTTGCCACGAGAATAGCCTTTGTTAGCACTACGTTATTTGCGGGTACCTCCTACAATAGACTGTGGACTGAGCAGTTTTCTGAGCTGGGGTATTTTTGGGCAACGCCGCGCTTTGTACAGACAGACGATCAAAGTGCTGAATTTTGATTAGGTGAGCTTCAGGATTGGCGTTGTGTTTAATCTGGAGTTTTTCTGTTATTTTTTTAGTAGGGTAACGAAAATATTACTTGCGTGTTGGGTCTAGTACCTTACGTTTTTATAAAGCATAGATCAAGGTAGGAGAACGCAAACCCCTCGATTTTTCTCCTGCACCCTTCAATCAGCTCGTGACCACGGCTAATGCAACATAGCCGACGCAAATAAACATTTCTATTAAATTTAAAAAAAACTATTTCATAGTGTTTTATGCGCGATGAAGTCCCGATGATGAATTCTGGTCAATTCGAGTTTTTACAGAAAGTCTATGATTAAAAGTAGAGTCCTGAATATTCAGATAAGTGTTATACTCTATATACCATACTAGCTGCTCCCCGTGGTGTAACCCGCTACATTATTTTGTAATAAAAAGTAGCTCATCACCTGGTATGGAATATACTTTGTGGCCTACTAGCTGCGCCCCGCGGTGTTGCCCGCTACTTTTTATCCCGAAAATATATATTTCGGGATAAAAACTACCCTATGTCTTAATCCAGGGTTTCAGCTACCTACAATACCTCCATATCAAATTTCATCCATCGCGTGAAAGAGTAATAAACATCCATCCATCCATCCATCCAAACTTTTACATTTATAATATTGTCATAAATTGTCATTGTCAAGGGATTGTCATACCTACAAAACATACACATAAAAAATTTCATAAAAATCGATCGAGTGCGACCATGTGCGACAATGACACGAGATTTTTTTTATATGTAAGTGTATCGATAGGTCTATATACCTCCACGGAACCAAAATCGTTCCATCCAAGTCATGAGCGCCAAAGCAGCGATGCCCTGGACTTTGTTTAACTATTCAAAATTCTGCGTATCTCTACAATGGTCATGGACAGGTGTAATCTCTTACCATCAGGAGAGCGTTTCGTTAGTCTCATTACACATAAAAAAAAACCTATCTGCGTCTAATACTTAACTCAAATGGAACGACAGGCAACCTTATCGCTAAAAGCCACGTCAAGTCAAATTGAACGGAGCATCTCAAATTTAGATAGCAACACAAACATATAGACAGTACCTAGTGGAATCTTTTTTCGCCCGAAAAGTTCGAGAGAGATAAGAATAAGTAACTCAAGCAAACTTCTAGTCAAACAAAGTGACAGATTTAGAACCTCGGAAGAAAACGCTTCGAAAAATAACTTTAGGAAGAACTGGAAAGGATTTTTTCTTGAAGGTCATACCCACTCAACTTGGAGAATACATATGACTTTGATACTAGCAATGTTTGTAAAATAACACAAACAACAAAAAGTTCTCGTCGGAAAACTAACTTGTGGCACCTGAACTTTTATTGGAAACTAGCTGAATACTAGGTACTTCGTACCCGGTGAGGTAGTGCTCGACTTTCGCATGGATAATAAACTTTATTCGAGGTATTATGAACGCTTTCATTCCCATTGTTGGGAAGTGATCGCACGCTGTTCAGCGTGTGAACCGACAGCGCTAACCACTTAGCTATATTTCACTTGGTAGTAGACCTCCTTAGCAGGAAGTCATCTAAGTAGGTTTTTTTATGGTTGACAGGCTAGGTGTTTTGACCACAGCTCACCCGATGTTAAGTGAAGGTGTGGTCGAAGATGGTAAAGCACACATAGCCTGGAATAGAACTGGCTCTCAAGTGAGGCTGCCGGAACACACCGTTAGATGCTTGGCGGCAGATTTCCAACTTGAGGGTGGTAGCTAGCCAGCCGAGTACTAGAAAGTACCCTACCACCATGCTATGGTTTCCTTACGATGTTTTCCTTCACCAGCAGCTCAAGCTCATTGTTGGAGTTTGAACCCACGCCCTTCGGCATGCGAACCTACCGCGCTAACCACTGAGCTATCATCGCTACAAACGCGAGGTACCAGATATTCTGCCGCCAAGCAGTAGTGTGTAAACACTACCGTATCCCTGTTTGTTTTTGGACTCTCCTATTAGCGTTATCACATTTTAAATATATCGTATGTTACTTTGCCAAGGCCCTCTGATTCATCGGTCGCATCGCGTCGCGTCGCGCCCTTGTTGTTGGTAACTTACGTAAGACAATAGGTTCATGTGTTGATTGACACAAATGATATAATACCAGTAGTAGTAGTGTTACAACGCTTTGACAGTGACGCAATGGAATAAAATAGGTAAGTACAACTAGGTACCGTTTTACTGTCATCTTTAGAGTTTGACAATAATAAATGTTAAACATAAAGATTACCGAAATTATTAAAAAAAAAAAAAATTACATTTAATTAATGAAAAATAAAAAGAAAATTTTGGAATATAAAAAAATAGACAACACTTTATTTGTGACATAAAACAAACAAATTTCAATTACATAAACAATATATTTAAAAAAAACTAACAGATGAAAAAAAAATTAATGCAAAGAACGAAAGTACAACAATATAGGTATACAATAAGTAAAACAAACAAACAACAACGTACGTATATGTATGTAGTTATAATTATATAGAACAATGTTTTATTAATATTTTGTAATGAAGAAAAAGAAAATTAACTACCTATTGACAGCCCTGTTGGCTCATTGGTAGCATGTCTGCTTCAAGAGCTGTGGGGCGTGGGTTCGATTGGTTCGACCCACCTAGGACAAGCATTTTGTGATATAAAACCAAATGTTTGTTCTGTGTCTGGGTGTACTGTATGTATTATAAGTATGTATTTACAAAAAAAAAATAATTAAGTATTCTATCAGTTATCTGACTCCCATAGTACAAGCTTTGCTTAGTTTGGAGTCAGATGGCGCTGTGTGTAATGTCCTGCGATATTTATTTATTTATGGGATATTTATTATAAACTTGTTTAATTAGAGAGAAAAGATTGATCGCCATACAAAATTAATAACTTGATTGGGCACTTAAAGCTTTTCAATTTAAGTAACATCGAAATATAAGATTTACACTTGACAAAACTAACACTTAGCCAACAGTAGGAAACCCAAGCGTAGGTGGGTATCCTTAATTCACATCGCGACATACCGTTATTAGCTTTGTGGTAGTCTCAATCAAAGGGTATATCTATCAGTGCCGACAGCGTATTGTTTAAGGGCTATACGATTAGATACTTACGTATAGGTATATATATATATACAGACGGTCAAAGAAAGTAGAAATGAGTAGGAAATGTTGTGAGGAAATTTCTAGAGATATAACACAGTTCAACATGATTTTTATGAAGTCTAAGAGATAATTGATTGATTCAGGCAAGTCTATGAGCCTGTTCCGACTCCAGCTCTGATGTGTTTGATAGATTTAATTATGATTTCCCATCTTTGAACACATTACTTATCGAAGGTTTAATCTTAGGTTATCAATCTGTCTAAACCTCGGGACCTGGCCTAACGTTTAGAGGAGGCTTCAGGTGACCAGAATGCTGGTATCTACTTTGGTCAAAAGCTAAGCATTGCCATCCAGCGTGGCAATGCTGCCAGCATTCTGGCCACATATCCCTCCTCTGACGGTTTTTTAGACTAAGTTTTTTGTATACATTTTATAAATAGTATAATTTAAGATCTGTCTATATGTATATAATTATGTATGATGTCTATAGATGTATAATTTATGTATAAATCATTTTGAATCATAAATAAATTTGAATTAAATTGAACTCTGAAATCGTGAAAACATCAGCAATTGACAATCATAGCGACTCCCGACAGAAGATAAAACTTAAAACACGTCGCATCAGGATGTCTGTGACGCAAACCCTTAAGTTTGTTATCAAGAAAATATTTGTATTTGTATTTGTTTTGTCCCAACCAAAAGTTCCTCAAAGTGGCTAAAAAACTTTTCACTTCAAAAAGTACGTTGACCTTTGATCAAATATATAGAGCTTTTGTTATTTGGCGTTTTTCATTTATGATGAGTACAATACCCCCCTTTTAGCTAAGTACAGCCCAAGCTTAAATAAATAAATAAATGAATATCGTAGGACTAATACAGATACACACAGCGCCATCTGGCCCCAAATTAAGCAGAGCTTGTGTGATGGAAGTCAGATAACTGATAGAATACATGAATACTTTTTTTTGTAAATACATACTTAAACACATACAGAACACCCAGACATAGAACAAACATTTGTTTATTCACAACATTTTTGCCCTGAGCTTATAACCCTATATGGAACAATAAGTAGCTTTCTCCAACGAAATTGGTGAATTCATGAAGTATCCTACTGCGCGGTCTCTGTGGCGAGTGTTGCGGTAGGCGAAGGTCTATTGTGTAGTGAGTAATTGATTTTGTAGCGATCGACGGTGTGTGGCTTACAACCAATTTGGTGTCTTCGTTCGACATCTAGAATTCTAGACAATATTGTGTTGTCTAGACGATTAAATGCTAATTCTATGGCATCGCCGTGCAGGCGCCGGGTTTATTGCATTGCAAGGGATACAGTTAAGAGTTTAGCTTTAAGTTTAGAACTCCTTAAACGCTCACCTTCATTGCCGTGTTCCCTACTTAACTAAATATGACATGATCCTAGGCACACTGCTTCGGAGACTCGTTTCAGAAATGATATTAGACGTTCTTCGCAGGACAACGTCTTTTAGTTGACAGCCCCGTTGGTTCATTGGAGATAATGTTTGTTTCAAGAGCTGAAGGGTGTGGGTTCGATTCCCACCCAGGACAAACTTTGTGGTACAAACGAATGTTTGGTCTGTGTCTGGGTGCACTGTATGTATTTACAAAAAAAACTATTTAAGTATTCTATCAGTTATCTGACTTCCATAGTACAAGCTTTGCTTATTTTGAGGTCAGATGGCGCTGTGTGTAATGTCCTACGATATTTATTTAGATTAAATAAAGATTTAGGTAATAGAAAAATGGACACATTACGAATAAAACGGAAATTATATATAAAAAAAGACAAGTTTTGCAAAAAAAAATACAATGTGGCGATACGATTATTTCCGTGTACCCGTGAAAAAACCTTCAGTAAAGTTTTTCACATGAAATAGCATCGTAGTTTCAGGTTTCCAGTAGCAGCGAAAGTCCTCTCGTATATTTGAGGTAAAATGTAGTGATCTCGGCCCTCCCTGAGGAAATCACGGGAAACCGAGAGGTCAGGTGTCCTGGTACATGACATCACTAAGCTAAGCTCTCTCTTTATGTGCCCTGGGGGACCCACAGAACCACATCCTCACCGAATGCTTAAAAAACATGGTTATGTTGTTATTAACGTCTGCGTCGTTAAAAGTTGGGAGAGCCTTTTTATGTGTGCAATCCCTGAATAAATTTAATTAAGATGTTTTTCAGGAATGGTAATGGAGTATTTTTATAATGGAATGTATGTGTGGCCACGATGTCACCTGACGGCGATCGATAATGTGGCTGGAGGTGAAATACGCAGACAGATGATTGACTTCAATCCATCACACAATTTAATTTATACACATGCTTAAGCTTCAAAGGGGTTTAACGAGCTACGGAAAGTTAATGTTAAGTGACGGAGTGGTCAAAGATGGTAAACACACCAAAGGATTTCGGCAAAGTAACAATCGATTAGCGATAACGTTAATAGAAAAGTAAAACATATTTTATATTGACAGTGTTTTTATATTGGCAATATTTTTAATATTTTGACATTTTTGTTTTTTTTATTCACTGACATATAATCATTAAAACTCATTATAATGACGTACATAATTGAAATTTTGAATTGACTTGTAACATTGGTGTTGCAATATAAAACGGTCCACAGAAATCTTTCGGGCAGGGGTCTTTGCATGCTGGCCATTTTGACTAAGGATTTTTGTTTCGCCTCAACAATTTTTTTTTATCTTATCTATCTATCCATACATAATAATAATATTTTTATTTCATAAAAAACATAGGTACTTACAGAACTAAACGCAATCAAATGTGAGTCCGCGCCGGGACGAATCTTCGACGCGGCTTTGCGGGAGCGGTTCGAACTACCTTCAAAATGAAGTTAAATTCGATGGTCAAACCTGAGCGGCGTTAGACCTGGGCGTTAGTGGACTGTATTTTCTAGGTGGATAGGCGAGCGATAATTTACAGAAGTGGCTTGGAGTTTGACAGCTTAGGAGGTAGAAGACAGTGTCGGGAATGGCTAGGTATATGTGCACGCTTACCTCGACGGATATCTCGTCTCTTCTCCGATCGGCTTCAAAAGGTGCGGTGCGGGTGCGCGCTTACAGCGGCACACGGTGGAGATAGCGGACCACACTCGCAGTGGGTTCGCTAAGTTTAAGCTAAACAAACACTCCACAGAAACGTCACTCCTGTAGGTACTCTCTTCGTAATATATAGGTATAGCAACAAAACACTGGGATTCACTGCTTACGAGGAAAGCGTGGGTTTTCGAACCTTTCTTGAGTAGTTTCTTCTTGCAACTGCCGCGTCAGTGTTGCGGCGCGTGCGACACATAGATCGCAGTAAACGTGCGTGCGAGGGAGAAAGAGGACTGCGGAAAGGAAGGAGGAAACGGATGTTCCTAGCTGTCAAACCATAGTAAAAACGATGCTGGATTGTCCAATATTGCGTTCCGTTTTACAGTAATAACAAATGGCGTAAACAAAATGTTAAAAAAGATCATCAAATTAGACAATTTTTTTTCAAATTGAACATTTGCATTATAAACGATATTGTATCATAAAATTAAATGTAACACGTAATAAATGTATGAAATTGAAATTCTAAATAAATATCAAAAGTGAATTCTATAAACAAGCTCCCAAAACACATCTAAAACAAATCAGAATAATCAATCACAATCATCAATATTCCACGTCCACTGTGCTCCGTAATTTTCTAAAGATGACTCGCCAGGTGGTGCTTGAGACAGTTGGCGCGATATTGGTTTTATGCTAATGAGTATTTGGCATATCTAGAATCTAGATGAGGGCCGAGAAGGCTCTTTCAGCTTTAAGGTGAGCTGCCATTGATAAATGATCGGCTGGATTTGTGATAGTTTGAAATGTAAATAAGTGGATATTGGCTCAAATCGGCTCGATCATGGCAACAGCGAATTTAACCGCTGTCGCAGGACGTCCTTGCGTAGTGCAAGTTCCGCGGTTTGCTGCTCTATCCGTTACAAGGCGTGGCAGCTCAGGCTCAATTATTAGCTATGATCTTAGCCAACCGCATTCTTATTTGGTAGTCGTGGGTTCTCTCATCTGTTCACGGCTGGCTTCCTTCATGGCTTCGTCGCTTTGCATTAGGCGAGTTGGTGGCCAAACGTAGATCTATCTAAAGGAAAAAAAAAGGCTAGGTTCTTATACCATCACGAAACTTGTACCAATCAGACTAGTTATTATTAGCTATGAACACGTTATATGGTACAATTTTAGTTAAATTCACATGGAATGGTACTCTCTATGTCAACATTAAAATTACAAAATCTGAGAACGTGTGTTAGAAGTTCGTTTTGAATTGTTGAAAAATAGTTAATTTTTCAAGCGTAAACATTACAGTGGCAATACACGTCTTCGGCGAAGGATCTCAAGTAAGTTATAAGGCAGTGACGAGTTAATCACTTGTATGATTAGAAAATAGGAAATAGATATGTAGTCATGGGGATTGTCGACAGAATAGAAAACTTAAACACGTTACTTTAGCTTGTCGGTGATGCGAACCCATTAGTTTTGCCCTTACCAAAATCACTTGAAGCGGCTAAAGAAGTTTTCACTTCAAAAAAAGTTTGCCTCAACTTCTTATTGTCTACAATAACCTCAAGATTCTTGTTTCCAAAGCTATAAATATATCTAGGTCCTTTTAAGTAGGTACAAAAATCTTCTAATTCTGAGTGCTTCATCTTCAACCACGTTTCCACTTGCCAACAGGCGAGTTAGTGATCAAAAGCGGACTTTTTTGCGACAAAAAATGGACGATAAATACCTATATACAAGGTAGCATAAAAGAATTTATCAACAGCACGATGAAATCACCGAAACTCGTCAAAAGTGCTGAAATCACGGGCCCGATTCGAGCAGTTATCGATGACTGAAGCGTGAATAGGGTCGAACCTCGAGTGGTCTCCAACGAAAATAACCGATAAAGGTGGCTCTCATCACTCCACATCTTCACTGGATGTCGAAATAAGCTTTCCTATCAGGGTATCATAAAATGTTGATGCTAGCTTTTGCATAGACATGAGTCGGTGGTTATGCTCGTAAAAATATCATTATGCTTTGTTAAAGTTAACGATGTTTTAGATGTACGTGACGTCCAGATAGATGCTTGGCGTATCGTCAGGCATATAGAGTGTTTAGAATTTAGATTTTTTGATGTGTACATGAAGAAGTTATGGCACCGCATTGTATTTTTCCCCAGTATAAAATAGTGGTGTTTTTATATAAATAGGTAGTCCTAAAATGTATTAAGAAATTCATTTATTAAAAAAAAAAATGTAGTATGTATTAAAAAATGTATACAGTATATTCCTAAAGTGTCAAATTACGTCTAAGTGTGGATATTGAAAGTGGTATAATGTGATGAAACGTGACTTTTCGTGTTACTTTCAAATCTTCATCGAAGCTTGTAGTAAAATCATCACTACTTTACTAGGGCATGACTGGACCAAGAACTTTGTGTGACTTAGATTGTAACAGACTTATTTTAATTGATTTTTCATAGGGTACTTGAAAGTAGCAAAACTCTGCATCGTCGAAAAGAATGAAGAAGTCCGCGACAGTTTTAGAAATAACACGATCACGCGATGACAGAAAAAATGTATTCTGTCTGCTGTCTGGTTCCCATAGCACAAGCTTTGCTTAATTTGGGGCTAGATGGCGCTATGTTAAATGTCCTCCAATATTTATATTTATGTATGAGTCTAAGAAAATACGGACCGAGACAGTTAGTTTTTTGTAAAACATCTCTCACATTATGGTTAATTAGGATACCAGCACAATTTTACGATACGATACGCACGCATACGATACGCGTGCATTATAATACGCACGATAAAAAAATAGCAAAAGGTTTTTTCTTCATTTGAACCCACGTGTAATCAACCGCACTGACCACAAAGCTATCATCACAAGTTTAATGTTCTAATGAAAAAACGAACTTGCGAAACATAAAGTGAACTACTCACAAAGAAATCGGCCTCCATTATTTAACTTTCAAAGTTTCACCGATGTCTTAGATAAAGAGAAGGGCATAGCAAACTTTCCCATCTCTATTTTTTCAGTGTAACTCGGAACTACACGTCAGTAGGTCATGCGGGCAAACGACAAACACGCCTCTTTCATCATTGTTTGGAACTAACTATTATTTATACTGTGCTAATAGTTTAACATTGAGGTCAAATGTCCGTTAAGGGTGAAATTATTTTAAATCTCCAAAAACATTCTTTTTTAACTTTATGTTCATTGTGTTCAACCTTCCAGTCATGGTTTTACAAACGAACTAAACAGAAGTTTAATTTAAATAGTGTTTCTAGAAAAGGGCGTATAATATCAAACTTAACTTTTAAAAAAACACACAACATAACACTATATGTATCGCGAAGTTTGCCATAATACATTAGTGAAAACCGCATTCCAATCGGTTAAGCCGTTTCTAATGATAAGCGTGCACAAACGCACAGACAAAAATTCCAAAACTATTTTTTGTGTGTATAAGAAAAATATTTAATCTTCAGACATGGATCGTTTACGATTTTTTTATATGTAAAAGTTTTATAGGATTTAAAAATTTAAAGTCAATGAAATCGAATCAGTTAAAGTCTGAGAAATGGTCTGTGATTGGAACGTATGTAAAATAACGATGATGCAATTTTTGACTTTTTTACAGTAGATATATAAATATTTAAAAAAAGAAGTTCCCGAGGTCGTTCAAGGATAACGAAAATAGGTACTTCCTAGCTAAGCATGTTCCATCTTCGACTACATCTTCGATTAGTATCATGTGAGATCGTGTTAAAAAAAATTACTCATGATTCGGCAATCCGGCTTAATCGTTATCAGCCTCATCTCTTTTCGGAATTATTCTGTTTACTATAACTCTGATCGGCTCTTACGAAAGTTTGGACAAGAGCTTTCGATTTAATCCTATAAGGGTTTCATAGCAACGGAAAAATGGTTTGTTGTTTGGCTACTTGATGGATTGCTCGAGAAATAATCGTTCTTCGGAGTGCTTACTTACCTACTTTTATAACAATATCTATAAATGGAGCAAACAAGGTAAGGCACGACCCACATAACAATACTCACATTAATAAATTGGTGAGTTAGTCGGTGAACGTGTCTATAGATATAATATTGCTACATTTTTTGACTTCGTACTGTAGAAAAGGTAATATAATCACTACTTCTGAATTACATGTTGGTGTTATGATCTGTTCATGTCTCTAACAATTTCTGTTCAAGTCTCGACAAAATCTTTGAAACACCTTATGCTAGCGGCCCAGAGCCTCGCTCGGATACTTTATGCAGCTGGGTTGGCTCGGGTAGATGCTGGTAGAGTTAAATACACAAAACGCTCCAAGTGGCGCATCGGTGCTGGACTTATCGCCCCCACTTTGAATTAGAATAAAAATAAAACAGCGTTTGTGTAAAACGTCAGTTTTAGAAACCTCTTCTCTGCTACTAGCTCACTTTTCTGCGATATTATGAAGAGACTATGATGGCTTACCACCTTCGGTTTTCCCACCAAGTTTTAATCTATATAGTTTCGAACGAAGAGTGAATAGGGTCCCAAAGCACTGGCAATGTCTCGGGTATTGCAGGTGTTCATAGGCGGCGGTGATCATTTACTATCAGGTGGCCCGTTGCATGTTTGACACATTTTTACATAAAAAAAAGATACTATGAAAAAAATAATCATTTATTTTACACACATACAACACTACCATAACGTTATTAATATAGAAAGTGGACGGTGTATTGCTACAAAAAAGTCCGTTTTCAGCATTAATGCTGTCGATTTTTCAGCAGCACTGATTTTCAAAACTATGGACTGATTTTTACATCTAAGTTGGTACGTTTAATTTATATTTGCTATTACATATTAAATAAAAAATAATCGATTTGCTTTACAGCTTTTCTTCTGGCATGTTTCAAAACAAATATTGGAGAAACGAATTAATTACGGACACAACAAAGTACAGCAAAGCAGTACAAAATTAAAGTTGATATTCACAATTTATTTCTTGTGATAATTTCGCCACACCAACCCCCGATATCCGTCATAATAATACCTCGTGGCTTCGCAGTTGACTGCATTCTTTCCCGCAGCCACATTTATTAAGTTTGCCCAACAATTTCACTCTTCAGTAGGAACCCTAAAATGGCTGTTTGTTGGAATTTCATTTCCATGACAAAGGGAGTGTAAAAGGCAATCGAGAAGTTGGTCTTATCTTCCCGTCGCAGCACTTCGAGTTTTTGTTTACACATTATGAGGAAGGGGATCAGACGGTAAGCACTAAGTTGTATTTGAGTACTAAAGTTCTAAGGCTGAATCCAAGGACGAGCCAACAAATTAGTCAGCTAGTACTTATGTACCTAAATGAACAAGTCTAGATTCTTTAGACAAAGTTTATGTCATTATGTCAAAGAGATAAAATCGAAGTTTTTTAAAAGACACAAGATTACCATGCTTCCGTCATAGTTAGAGACAGGATTCATGTCCATTAACTTTGCAGCGACAGAAATAAGTTTTGGTTTTGTTGATTTATTTTTGAAAGAAAGATGCAGCAAGAAGTTGGTTTGGTTAACTGCCCAAAGCAGTTGACTCACGGTATGCCTTTCCTTAGTGCTTGGAATCCCCAGCATACTATGGCCTTTTCTGCCTTCTATATCAGGATCTATGTAGGTACCCACGTTGAGTAGTCCAAATCCAGATCCTTTCCATAAGATAGCTCGTTATTGTTCACCCCAAAAAAAAATTATAACAGAAACAGCTTTAAAAATAATGCTATAACTGGCGGCCTTATTTCATTTTTGTTTTTATGTAAAAGTAATGAGACGAACGATACGCTCTCCTGATGGTAAGAGATAACGCATATCCATGACCATTGCAGCGATACACAGAATTTTGAGTAACAAATCAAAGTCCGGCGCATCGCTGCTTTGATGCTCATTACTTTGAGACATTCGATAAATTATAATTAGTCTCAACAGCCCAGTAATTTCGCTAGCTGCAGTACATTTCAAACCGGAACGCAGCAATGTTTACACACTACTGCTAGGCGGTAGAATATCTGGTACTGCGGTAGTGCCTACCTAGACGTTTTCCTGCTAAGGAAACCTACCACCAAGTGAACTAGCGTGAGCTAACAGTAGTGAGTCCCATTATTCCTAGCCTCACTACCATAGAGTTACTAAGTTAGATCTAAAAAAACATGCTCTTCTATTTTATACTAGCAAACTTTTATTTGCTTCTCAACTCTCTCTGTTTCATCCGTGTCACTATGAAAAGAACTACAAGTCATAAAACTAACCAAGAACCGAAAAATCTCTGAACTTCATACTAACTCACTTCGAAAGCCACAAATGAATTATTGAGTTTTCCTGGAAGAGTCGAACATCAACAGTTCTTGGTATCAATGGAGATATTCTCTGTAACGAAAATTAGTAGGATTCTGTGAATGAATATTGAACTACAACTTCGTGAATAAACTGCGGGGGGTAGATAAAATAAATTTGTATAAAAGGAGCGCGTGAGGGTTGTATGTGTGCGTAGGCTGTGTTCTTTTTCCTTGGTTTTGGCATCGTACTTTGTGCATAATGCCAGTAATAAATCAAGTTAAATAAGTTTGAGCCATATGCAAAATAATCTAGTAACTACAACACTTTAGAAGTTCTGGTGGAGTTTTGAAAGCAGCACAGAAATAAATGTTTCACCACATTCTATCAATTTTTCACTATTATAAAAAAGTAATTCTGCGCTATGTGAATAAAACATTGTTTTTTATACATAAACTTGAAGTATTGGAAAATAATACAATGTGACGTCATGATTTTTCCGTGTTCCCGCCTAAACTCCTACGGCGTATTTTAGTATTACTAGTAATTAAAAATTAGTATTATTAATGTTTAATAAAAGCAGAGTAATTATTTAATGGACCAGACTAACATGTTCGTTAAAGTTTAATGACGATTATTTCAATCTATTATCATGTGGGTATGTGGTATGTGATAGTACCATTCAAATTACTAATGAAGTCAAGCGCAGTCCGTTTTTTATTCCAGACAAATGGTTTTGTAGGATAAATAGAGCAAAGCTTTAAAACGCCTCTAGTGAAGTTCTTTGTATAACACAACGATTTTAGTTTTTTATTGCGGCGGCGAGAGATGATAAGGTCCTTGTACATCATGTCGAGGTTAAACCACTAAACTATTTCTTTGAACTCAAAAATAATATTCTATTCTTTTATTTTAGTCACCAATTCACCTGATGGTAAGTGATGATGTGATCGAAGAAGAAGCACGCAAAATTAGGAGATACCTATTCACTTTGACAAGAAATAAAGTTTGACCACATTCTTCTTAATATTGTGCCAAGAAGCTATATTTGTCGACGTCTAAATTTTTCCTTTATTTACTTTTTAACATTTGCAATTTTCTAGGAAAATATTTCACGATTTACGGTTCTCCATTATTCCTATCCATTTAGCTTTTCAGTCAGCTTTGTAGAAGCATCGACTACAATCATTAGGCAATTTTTTTTTTATTTACTATAATGTAATCCTCGTCACGAAGAGCTATGTATGTATATAAGAGTTATATAGTTATTTCAACAATTTTTTAAAAACTTTTAAACCTTAATGCAAGAATATTTTTTTTTAATATAAGTCTTGCTTAAATCGATAGCCCCGTTGGCTCATTGGTCTCATCTTGAACCTTGAAAGCTGTAGGGCGTGGGTTCGATTCCCACTCAGGGCAAACATTTTGTGAATAAACAAATGTTTGTTCTGTGTCTGGGTGTTCTGTATGTATTATAAGAATGTATTTACAAAAAAAATAAAAAAAAGTATTTATGTATTCTATCAGTTATCCGACTTCTATCACACAAGCTCTGTTTAGTTTGGGGCCAGATGGCGCTGTGTGTATAGTCCTACGGTATTTTTTTTTTATTTGAATCCTTTCGTTTTAATCAACTAGATGCGGAAGTGTTTAAATGTGCAATGACCCTACGACGCGACGGTTCGTCGGTTACTAGGCGGTTATTTCTTGTTAAAGTTGAACGAATGTGTTCGGCATCTTTTTTTAGGGTAGTTTTCGACATAAAATATGTATGAAGCCGTCCGTCTTGGTGGAAATATTCAGGTTTTTTTTCACTGAAACTTTTTACGACGAATACGCCGTAGATCTTTACACTTCTAAAAAAATAAAGATAATAAAATTTCTATTCGATAGTTTTGTACCAAACAATTATGCAATGAACGTTAATAAATAATAATTCCATCTATCATACTCCAGTAATATCGAATTTCTTTTCTACTATCAATTATTTTATTATTAACGTAAATACCCCATTGTAGATTAATAATTAAAAACTTTTCAATAATTTTTGTTTTATTTATACGGGAATACTCACGTTTAAAAGAATTTACCGCTTAAGATAAAATGTGTCAAAACTACGTCAGTTTCCATAGTAAATTTTTCAATAATTATTAAATTAAAGGTTTGTTACCGTAATTGTATCTACTATAAAAATAAAATAACCCCTGATGGTTAGTACGACAGTTGAAGTTAACTAGTCAAGTCACTTGAATTTTATTGAACATTTTTCAAGTCTAAATACATTCGGCGATAACTACAACACCTTAGAATGGGTGAGACGTTTTATATTGATCGCTCACAGTTTTATGAATGGCTACCCGCCTCCCTTCTCCTCGCCGCGCCCCCCTGCACCCGGGTAAGGATACGAAATCACTAAGAAAAAAATTGTGAGCAGAAAAATAATTAACGACAAAATACATTTGAGTAAAGTTCACGAACAAATACATCCACTAGCAAAAAAAAAAGAGTTTGATACGAAAAGCTCATTGTATACAGGAAAAAGACCACACAGGTTACAAACTTTCCCTCGCGGCTTCGATCACACAAAACATTAAAAAAACAAACACAATGAGACTTGTAGCGATGATAGCACAGTGGGTAGGTTCGCATGCCGAAGGGCGTGGGTTCAAACCCCAACAATGAGCTTGAGCTGCCGGTGAAGGAAAACATCGTGAGGAAACCATAGCATGGTGGTAGAGTACTTTCTAGTACTCGGCTGGCTAGCTACCACCCTCAAGTTGAAAATCTACCGCCAAGCATCTAACGGTGTGTTCCGGCAGCCTCACTTGAGAGCCAGTTCCATTCCAGACTAGGTGTGCTTTACCATCTTCGACCACACCTTCACTTAACATAAGGTTAGCTTTGGTCAAACACCAAGCCTGTCAACCATTAAAAAAAAAAACAGGGGCAGTGCTTTTTTTCGAGATGAAAAAAAAGTATGTAAAATGTCATCATGATCATTTGACTAGTTAGGGCGTGAAAGCTTAACAAACGAACTGACATTCGGATTTACTATGTTAATGTATTCATAGGCTTACCACGGTTTACTCGTAAATGTAACCCTGTGAAATGTAAGTCGCCGACTATTCGTTTCCAAAGTACAAAATGTAGGCATCGTTAGCTTGTCATTGACATAACAGACATTTCTAGACATGTTTCATCTCTTTAGGTATTACTTACAAGTTATGACAGACAAAAAAATGAAAATAACTTAAAATGTTTTCATTTTGACTAAGCAGTATTCCGACCAGTTTAGATTCTATACCTGGGGATGGCTATCCATTATATTATATATATATTTTTTTTTTTTAATGTAAAAAGTAATGAGACGAACGAGACGCTCTCCTGATGGTAAGAGATAACGCCTGTCCATGACCATTGCAGCGATACACAAAAACTTTAAGTAGCAAAACAAAGTCCAGGGCATCACTGCTTTGGCGCTCATTACTTTGAGACTTTTGATAGAGTTAGTCTCAACAGCCCAGTAATTTCACTAGCTGCAGTACCCTTCAAACCGGAACACAGTAATGCTTACACACTACTGCTTAGCGGCAGAATAACTGGTACTGCGGTGGTACCTACCTAGACGACCTCCTGCTAAGGAGATCTACCACCAAGAATTTATATATTGACATATTTGATATTGACAGTATTTTTAAGTTGACTTTTTTTTAATACTATATATGTATTATGAATGTATACATATAATGTATATATGTAATATATGTAAATATTTCGTTTTATTTAAATGCATTATTATATGATTATTTTTATATACTTACTATATGTTTTTTTTCTTATTAGTGTTACATCTCCCGTCTGTTTCTTATGTTTTCTATCGTATTTTCTTGGTTGCCTGGAAGAGATCGCTGCTAGCGATAAGGCCGCCACTTGTGGCACTAGTTTATAAGATTCTTTGTTCTCTGTACTCTTTTCTATTTATGATGTGCACAATAAAGAATTATATCTATCTATCTATATTGACTTACCTTATTTTGAGATTTTTTTTTCATTCATCGAGATGTAAACAGTGCTTTAAAACACTTATGATGATATTACGGAATTGACTTGTAACATTGGTGTTTTCAACAAAATAGTTGTATGTTTTTTTTTACGCAACGCCTTAATCAATCGGTTATCTGAGGAACGCTATTTTGAGTGTAAAATATTTTTGTCGTGTCGTAAGATCGTGAGTCGCGGCATAGTGCGCTACCACCTTGATTACGAGTATACCAATTTACCAGTTTATTCAACTGTCTTGTTACGTGATTATTAGAGGGTGATTAAGTTAAACACAGTAAGTAGATTGTGATGGGACTTTCTGACTAAACTGAAGGATTTTCGAAGTTATTTCCCAGGTGATCAATTTATAAACTTTCTTTGTAAACAGGGATTATTACATCTAAATCCTTTCAGGCATTTAAAAGTTACAGTGGTATAAAAAACACGTACAAACATTCACACATACATGAACCTTAAAAGCATTACACTCCTTTTAAGGGCAGTCGTGTAGAGACATTTTAACACGTAGATGCAAAACAAACGTAAAGATTTTTAAACCCGTTCGGTATTTGCTCAGATTCTTGCAGAAGGCGTCATTATTTCTACATCAAAGGCTTTGAATACTCAATAACGGAGCACATTATTTCGTTTGTCAACAGTTTAAAAGGCGTTTTCACATTTATTATATCTTTTTCCAATACACAAAAGTTAAATGGCAGTCAAATCTTAGTATAGGTCTGATTGTCGAGTCTTTGGTTATGAGCGTGTAGTGTTTAATGCATCAACTCTTATAATACAAAAACTGGCTATATACTGGCCATTGAAAGGCAAATTGGCCATAATTGCACAACGTTGGTCTGATTTGTTTGTTTTTTTTTATTCAAAATAGGTTCGCGTTTGACCACACTACTGTTTAACATCAGGCAGAGTTTGGTCAAACGCGAACCTATTTTGAATTAAAAAAAAAATGTCGTTTAAATTTCCAAAGTTACTGTTTATTTCTTACTACTTAATGTCACTTGTGTGACTACATAAGATTGATTATATTTAATTCAAAACTGGCTCGATATTTAAAACTATTTTTAACAAAAAAGTAAATTCTTGGAAATAAAAATAATACTACTAAACGAACAATATTTGGATGTACCTGATGATGAGGATTCTTTATAGGGTGTTTCTATCGTTTCGTGCAAAACACATGTCAGCAAGAATAAAAGCTAAACTAAATAAGCCTAAGTCACTAAATATTTTTTATATTATAGATATGTTGTATGTGTATATCTGCCACTGGAAAGGAATAATACCAGGTACTTTGAAAAAAAGATATAAATAAAATATATGCCCAAAAATCATTCCCATCACTGGTCAGAAATCGATTTTTAGTAGTTGTAAGCAAATAACACAAAAAGTTGGCGTATTAGTGTGTATTGTTGTTTTGGTATGTATAAAATAACAATTATGCAATAAAAAAATGTAAATATAAAATCGTTTACGATTGTTATTTACACTTGCTGTGATGGATTAAGTTTGACCAAAAAAAATTAACATTACCATCAACTGAACTTGAAGTAAAAAAATAACCTGTACGGACGCGCTAGTGGTGTTCCCTGCCCCCTTTACCTTTTGCGCGATCCTCACCTGGTCGACCAGTGAATAGAGAACAGGGCGGATGTGTCGCAGTTTGTTGACAAAACAACGACGAAGACGAGATTATTAGGCGTGGTAAGTTTTTTTTTCATTACCATTAGTGATATTTTAAGATAAAGAGTATTGGTTTTTTTTGTACGGTGGATGTTAACATGATAACCTGTGAATTTATGTAGTTTTTTGATCTTAATGCTTAAAACTTTACAGTTATTAAAGGCACGTTTCTAAAAAAAGTGCTAGAATATCATTACAATTCCTTTCATTACCATAATTTACCATCAGCTGTTTGGAAAATGGTAATGATCATAAAATGATGGTAATGAAGATTAGTAACAACATATTTTACTTGTTCATAGTATAGGTGTATTTTTTTTTTTTTTTAAGAAGACTGCTGATCAAATTGTGCAGCTTGGTAAATATATTGGCAGCCTTGAAGAAATTTGGACATATGTTGAAAGCAAAGTCAAAAACATCAAGTTGCTTTATGTCTCAGAACATGATGTTAAGAAAAAAGAAATTCCATCGGAGGTACATCAAGTTCTATGGTCATATAATAGTCCCATGACTTTTAGAAAACTTAGCTGCTTCTTCTGTGAAAATGGAGAAATATGCTCTCACGGATACCATCTTGGATTTATCAACCTGCCAGGGCCTGTTCTGGGCAGTAGTACTATTCAGATAGAAGATGACATTTTAGAATTAAATACTACAGGAAGCTTATTTAGAGATATAGCAAATGAATATGTAGAACCCTGTAACATACCACATCAGGCTCAACAACCACAGCCTTCAAGTAGCTTGGATGTCAATGTAAAACCAAACATTAAGGTTTCGACAAGTAATGTCAATCCAAATAACGCTATTACAGTTCTTTCAGATATAAAACTACACTGGTCTAATAAGGCTTTTATTAACAAAAACCCGAAACTGAATATAACAGAATATCAAACAGACTTTGAACATTTAGTTTCTGGTGATATGATGATTAGAAAACTAGTAAAGAGGACAGTAGTAAACTTTTTCGATGGCTCTTCAGATGAAGATTTACTACATAGCAAAGCAGACTGTAAGCAAGGAAAGGATGAATGTGAAGATAAACAGAATGTGATAATACAAGCGAAGGAGAATATAAATTATTATTGTAGTGATTCTTCTAATGATAATATATTGTAAGCTATTGAGTTTAGAATATATTATCATTTTTTTTTCATAATACTAATTTGAGACTATGATTAAAGTTCCTACTATTTTTTATCTTTGATAAGTTCTTCATACTTGAGCCTGTGATCTTAACTTTTGAGACTGAGTAATTAATAATGTAGTTTGATTATTTCTAGGACGTAGGTTTCCATACCCTATAAATAGTACTTTGAAAGTTGTTTTGTTACACTTTTTTGTTGTATTGATTGCAACTATTATGTGAATTTAATATTGAATACTTAATTTAAGTAATTATTTAATTATTATTAAAAGAAAAACGAATTTAAATTATTTTTTTTATTTATATTCTGCATTTTATCAATAGCATTGTCCCTAATGTCATTACCAAATTTATTTCCTCATTACCATACCTACGAAAAAAATTAAAAAGCTCATATCTTTGCCAATTTTGCGTATAATTTAGTGATACTCATATAGCTAGTTTATTTTTCAAGTAGCTATGCATTCGCACTGAAAAAAATTAATTCTATTTTTTTCTCGCAAATTTTTCCAATATGCACGAAACGCGAGAACTACCCTATACAGTCCAGGGCGGCTTTATGATGTCTATTTATCTCGGCGTTACGCATAATTTGTAATACTTAACTATAACGTGAAATCCCAAAGGGTCGGGACGTTAAACCTTGCCCTTGGCAGTTCAATCCCTACAAGGTTACAATCCGTAATGAAATGAAAGAATAGTCACTACTGTTAGGTACGCTACGATCAAAACCTTGTTTTATCTGGCTGAAGAAATTGTATCGTGGAAACTCAACTAGTTCTATGTGTCTAGGAGAAAGAAGCGCATGCTAAACCCTCGATTAATCTATATGACTTTATCTAATCTACTTGTTTTTTATAACAAACTAGCGGGCACCTCGCGGTTTCACCCGCGTAGTTCCCGTTCTCGTGGGAATACAGGGATAAATAGTAGCCTATGTCACCCGGAGATAGAGTAGCTTCCCAACGGTGAAAAAATTTTTGAAATCGGTCCAGTAGTTTCGGAGCCTATTCAATACAAACAAACAAACAATCAAATCTTTCAGGTTTAAAATAGTACAGATAGGCTTGCGCTTGACCGCCAACGCGAAGATGCGGTCTACGGTGGAGCACGCTCGCCCAGAAGAAACCGATTCACTCGCTATTTGAAGGCATCCAGACTGTATCTGTTAGGGAACACCCACTCATATTTTAACTAAATCGACTTCGTATTGTGCCAATTTTGTAGCGATGATAGCTCAGTGGTTGACGCGGCCGGTTCTCACCCCAACAATGAGCTTGAGCTTCCGGTAAAGGAAAACATCGTTACGAAACCATAGCATGGTGGTAGGGTACTTTCTAGCACTCGGTAGGCAAGCTACCACACATCAAATTGAAAATCTGCTGCCGAGCATGTAACGGTTCCAGCAGCCGCACTTGCGAGCCAGTTCGATTCCAGGCTAAGTATCTTCGACCACACCGTGAATTGTTCATGAATTGCCGACATATTATATTATAAATAATAAAATACACATATTATAAAATATAATACACATACAAATCAATGCCTTGGCTTCTATAACATAGGTATTTTACCTACACGTGATTTCTAATTAAATATTTGCTGGCTTCTATGCTGCGCGTAATTAGAATATAAGGGGTTGTACGAAACGGTCTTGTTAAGCCATATACGTATAAATGATATAAGTACTAATGTGAAGTTATGGAAATTGAAGTTATGCTAGGGATAAAAAAAACTTTTTGAAAAACGATATCTTTCATTGTATCAACGCTTTGAGACTGTATGTGGACAAGGTTTCGCAATACATCTGTATCCTACAGTAAGTACTTAGGTTACAGACTTCAAAAAATCAGGAGGTTCTCAATTCGTCAGATTTTTTTATGTATGACTCCCGATTGCTTGAATACGCCCGGACCGATTCGAGAAATTTAACGTTTAAAAGGGTTATACTTCGTAGGTGATCCCATTGGCATCAAGTCATGATGATGATGGGACCCCAGAAAAATTAAGGGCAACCCTCAACTTGGTGGTAGATCTCCTAAACAGGAGATCGTCTAGGTATGTACCACCGCAGTACCAGATATTCTGCCCCCAAGCGGTAGTGTTACTTGGTGGTAGATCTCCTTAGCAGGAGGTCGTCTAGGTAAGTACAACCGCAGTACCAGATATTCTGCCACCAAGTAGTAGTGTATAAACGTTACTGTGTTCTGGTTCGAAGGGTACTGCAGCTAGCGAAATTACTGGGCTGTCGCAAAGTAATAATCGCCAAAGTAGTGATGCCTTGAACTTTTTACTACTAGCAAACGCCTCGCAGCTTTACCAGCGTAGTTCCCATTCCCCTAGGAATACAGTACCTTCCCAACGGTGAAAGAATTTTTGAAATCGGTCCAGTAGTTTCGGAGCCTATTAATTAATTACAAATAAACAAACAATCAAAACTGCCCTCTTTATAATAGTATAGATACAAAGTTCTGTGTGTCGCTGCAATGGTCATGGACAGGCGTTATCTCACACCATCAGGAGAGCATCTCGTTCAGCTCATTACAATTACATAAAAAAAAAACTTAATTGGGACGCATAATGTATTTTATATTTATTTTTAAGGATATATACTTTCAGATTGGTCTCGAAGAAAATACATGAAAAATCGTTTATGTAATTTGAGTTTAAACCGTAATACCTAAAAGTTAGCCGTGTTTGAGCTTAGGGTCACGGTATCGGTTATTTTTATTGTAAACTTATACTTGTAACTTACCGTGTTCGTCTTTGTATCGCCGGCATAGGGAAAACATACTGTATGTTTTTACGGAACCTGCAAAAGAAAATTGTACATCATTCATCAATTAAATGTATTCGTCATTCTTTCTGGTAAGAAATATGTTTAAGTTTTAGAATTAAATAAATAAATCAATATCGTAATTAGACTTTGCTGCAATAGTCATGGGCATGCGTTATCTCTTACCACCAGGCGTATCGCGTAATTTTACGTAAAAAAATAAATAAATAAGTACATTTCATACCGCTAGGTGATTAGCTACTTTTAATCTCGAAAAAATGTAGCGGGTGACACCGTGGGGCGCATCTAATCTACATATATAAAAGAAGAAACTGACAGACTGATTCACCGACTGATCGATCAACGCACAGCTGAAACCGCTGGCTCAAGAAACATCAAATTTTGCACAAATGTTCCTTAGGTGACGTGGAAAGGATTTTTTTTAAATGCCACCCCTAAGGGTGTAAAATAGGGATTTGATAATTTGTATGGAACTTCGTTATTTTTGGTAGTAGTAGTTAAACTCACATTAATGCTCTTTATTAATTAAAAGTAATAAAAAACGTTGTTACTTATTTTTCAAAACTACCATTTAATTTCTCTTTGAACCTAATTTTAAAGTTAACGCGGCTGAAGTTGCAGGCTTAAGCTAGTATAAATAATTATTTATATTATTTCTATCGCCAGTATGTGAGTGACGTATACCGTAGTACTAATACTCTAGAATAGTTCCGATATTCGCCGCGACACTGCGTAGCATAAAAAACTTGTTTTCTTTCTACTCGATTGGTCTACGATTATGCTACGCCGCGTAGCGCCCTCTACGCCGTAGCTATATTTACATAATACATCCTTTCAGAATAATATTTTTTTCTTTTCTTGTAGAAGCGTGTATTTTATGAAATTTTGCTTACGAGGGATATACGACCGCATACGCTTGTATTAGGTGATGTTCAATAGAAATGATATTTTTTTTCTTAGAATAAAACGTTGAGGTGAACAGGTCATTGTTAAAAAATATAGAACCGATTCAATCCTGTTTTTATAAACTGTCCCACTGCTGTAAACATGCTTAAGTTTAGAGGTTAATGCGGTCGGATCACAAGCTGAAAGAAGTGGGTTCAAATTCTAACAATGAGCTTGTCGGTTAAAGAAAACATAGCATGATGGTCAGGCACTTTCTAGTATTCAGCTGGCTAGCTACCACACCCAAGTTCAAAATTTATCGCCAAGCACCGAACGGTATGTTCCGACAGCCTCACTTGAAAGTCAGTTCCATACCAGGCTATGTGTGTTAACCATCTTCGATCACAGCATCACTTAACGTCATGTGAGCTGTAGTCAAATACCAAGCTTATTAAATATAAAAAGAGGGTCTAAAAAATCCAAAATTTAACTTTCCAATTACCAACATTATAACATTTTCATCAAAAATTCGCTTGAACCAAAAAAATTACCTTTTGGGTAAAGCTTACAATAAACGCGACACTCTCTATTTGCATGATCAAGGCGTCCAATTTAAAATTTAAATTACTAAACGCAGTATGAGTAGGTACCTATACTAATATAAGGGATACAACCAGGGTTGTCAGACTAAAAACAAAGTTAGGATTTTTGACAAAAAAGACAGATATGGCGCGGCGAGCGATAGCAAGGATAGCACAGATAGAGCGGCGTTGTGTTCGACTCATTGGTCGGTTATGAAAAGTACTGAAAAAGATATTTTTTTATGATGAATGGGCTTACGTTTGATCGCCATCTTATCTGATGTTAAGTGAAGATGCGATCTACGATGAAGCACGCTTGCCTAGAAGATAACGATTCATTCTCGATTTGAAAACGTAAAACACGCTTTTTAACCGTTCGAACAATGAAAGTGGATTCTGATTGTTTCGTATGGGGTTTTAGAATGTCAACCATGAAACGATGTCGCCTTTTCGAGCTTCTGACCCTCCAATAGAAAAATGGACATGGGGTATAAGAGTATGCATTTCTGAAGCACATTATCCGGAATAAATCCGATAAAAACCGATAAACTAGCAACTTTGCGAAAACTACAGCGTTGAACACCGCCGAAAAGTAGCAAGCCTGTGATATTTCTACAGGATTCATTTTGTATAATGTGCTACTGAGCTGTGCAGCCTTGTACTTCCATCCTCTTTTTACTACAGTGCAAGTAGACTGGTCCGTAATGAGAACAAAGTAAAGAATTATCACAAGTCTAGAAATCCTCAAAATCTAGCTAGCACGAAATCTGTTCAACGACTTGACAACCCTAGATTCGACACACGGGATTAATATAGGTACTTCCTACCGTGATGGAACTAAGCTGGGTGCAGATTAAATAAGAGTTACTATGTAGGTCGCTAGCTATCGCCGGCTTAGCAGAATTACGGAATCTTGGCGTTTGGACACCATGGATATATGTTTATTAACAATGCTTTGCTATTTTGCCCGCGGTTTGTTTTGTAGAGCTTCAGATGCCATCTTGAAAAAACGTTTCTGCCGATATCTCGGAAACTACGCAATTTAGGGCAAAAGTCATTGAGCCCATTTTTGTAGAGAAAAAATTTCGCATGTTTTGGTTTCTATAAAAAATTGGATCGGATTGGATGGATTTGTAATTTTAAATTTATTTTTACTGGTTTATATTAAAGCCACAGAAATCGCATCAAGCGTTTTCCTGTTTATTCGCCTCAAACCTACGCAACGAATTTTTCTACAAAGTCGCTATCATACAGGATTTCTTCGGGAAGATTTATACTCATAGATAGTATGTCCGTACAGATCCAAGGTCTATTGTTTATTAACATTGATTTGATTAATTAATATCGATGAGACCGTAAAGTGGTATTTATTAGCATCATGTTGGACTTTTCACGACTGTCCAAATAAGGAATAGGTTTTCAGGGTGCATGTATGTATTTAAGTGAGTTTCTTTGTTCCACTATAACTTTTATATATCAGAATAGACTTGGATGTATTAGTCTTTAGAATTCTTACATCATCCCGAGTGATAATGGATACACATTTTTAATTATAAGATTTTTTTCATAAGGTATCTTATAGCTGTACGTTAGTATTTTAAGATGGTTCGATTTCCATACAAATAATTGTTTGCCATTTATGGACAAATGGATCATAATTTTACAAAGAAATCACAGCTACTGGCATTTACTTTGGTCTTTATTTGCGGTAAATCACAATTGCTTGAATAAAAAAGTAGATAGACCAAAGTAAATGCTAGTAGCTGTGATTTCACTTTAAAATTATGCTCCATTTGTCCATAAACGGCAAAAATTTGTTTGTATGGAAATCGAACCACCTTAAAAAGGAAATTTGTAAAGTATTTTTAATTAATGATTGAAGTTAAATTTGAGATGCCGCTTCTACTTAAACAATACAATAACCTACACAGCAGCATACAAAGAGTTTTATCCGATCCAGCTTGTCTTTGAGCATCTAGCCATCATCGCTAGAGCAGAACGCTCTATTGCAATACACTGAACTTGAGAACGAGTTTAACAAAGCTTTCTTTTCTTTTGTTTGTTTCGTTACAATGATTTTCCTTTTTCTTCAGAAGACCTGTGTGTTGCCAGACTTAATTGGATTTGCCTTGGAATAGAGTATTGTCCATGGTATTGTTGTGAAGTTAAGATTAAGTTTATTAAGCAAGCTTATATGCCATAGCAAGCATATTACGCTTCGTCTGTGAAATGTAAACGGTCCAGTATGAAATTGATCATTTGCATGCATAACACATAAACCTTGGTTTAGTACTGTTGTCAGTTATGAACTAGAATACCGTACAGTATTTCGTCATTACCCGTACCTATTTGTATTTGCCAAGGTTGCCTAGGAAAGTAGCAAGGATCAAAGAGTGGTTATAGAACAAGTGCTACATAGGTATAAAGAACAGAAGACAATTGTTTGAAAGCAATCCTTTATACAAATTAAGTGATACATATTTGTTTTTGGTGAGGTTTTTGTTTTCGAAACGTGAATTCGAAAATTTTTGCTATAAAAACAAAGAAGGTAGTTATTGGGACTGCCAACAAAAGTACATATTTATTTTTGAGATGGCTTTTGTTTTCGAAACGCGAATTCGAAAATTATTGCTATAAAAAAAGGCAGCCATTGGGACTGCCAACAGAAGTAAAACACGCCACATTAACATGTCGGTGACGACGGTCAGTCGGTCGTCATTCGGTCGTTAATTTTTAGACTTAAAAATACGTCGGTGGTTTTACCTATTACCAAAAATCGCTCAACGCGGCTCAAGTTTTAAAAATCTCAAAGTAACAAATAATAAAATAAAATAATAGATACTAAAGAATGTTTTCTGTATACATTTTAAATGGTGACATAGTCAACTGTTAAGCTTTATCTGTTGAAAGTTACGCACTTTTATATTAAGGTATTTTTATAGATCAGTGGTTAGCTCGGTCGGTTCGCATTCTGAAGGGCGTGGGTTCAAAGCCTAACAATGAACTTGAGCTGCCGGTGAAGGAAAAAATCGTGAGGAAACTATAGCATGGTGTTAGGGTACTTTCTATTACTCGGCTGGCTAGCTACCACCCTTAAGTTGAAAATCTGCCGCCAAGCACCTAACGGTGTGTTCCGGTAGCCTCCCTTGAGAGCCAGTTCTATTCCAGGCTAGATGTGCATTACCATCTTCGACCACACCGTCACTTAACATCAGGTGAGCTGTGGTCAAACACCTAGCCTGTTAACAGTGAAAAAAAGGTACTGATATTTTTATATAATAATAAATAAAATATTTGGATGTAATCTAGCTTGAAGGAAGCTAAATAGCTAGCTTCTAGCTAAACACTGGATACATTTACACGACGTTTTTTTTATCTCAGAAAAAATATACAATGGCAGTAACCCTGAATAACTTCGTTATTGCTATTTCTAGGTATGCACATAATATCTATGCACTGCAGTTTCATCCGAGATATTCTTATCGTTCCCTATCCTGCCTTGAAAAACTGACTAAACACTGAAGTATTATCAATTGTGTAAACTTTTCAATGAATAGCTACAATTATTCTACTCTATTATAAAGTATCGAAGACCACCAGATGTATGTAGAACTGCTAGTCGGAACATTCAGCTCAATCATTCTAATTAAAAACCTTATTGGGTTAGCACATACACTTGCGTATTTACTTACTAACAACATATTAATAATAGTAAAATAACTGACACAAAAAATCATTAATTGTATTACAAATATTTATTTAACTGCACGCACTACTACACCGATATTTAAATTAAAACATTTCCCACAAAAAAAAAGCGTTTAAAAAATTCTACTGACGAGGAGAAACTCAGAAAAACAACCCTTACTTTTGACGTAAAACAATCGTCTGGTAGACAACTACACAACTACAATACGTGAAACAAACCTGCTTTTGCCTACAGTCTCCGTCTGGCGATCGTTTCAAAGCCCATGTTTTTGCCACGTAAAAATTAACTGACTTGTTTTGAGTTTGGATTTTGTGAGCGGTCACTGCACTAAGTATATAGGGAAAAAAAGTTCATCACATGTGGAAGCAGGCGGTGTGGCAAGCGCGCGGCGGCGGCGGTGGCTGAGCAGACACTGAACCTCGGGCTTGCTCGGGAGAGATCGGATAGAGCAGATTATTCACAGACTCTAAGTCAGAGCTGGAGCTTTTATTTACAAGTAAAATAAGCTTTTTTTGATAACTTGGATAAACATAACCGGCTATATTGGAGTATAGCCTTAGTGTGTGGGATTGTGCCTAATAAAAGTACAAGTTTAAAGCTCAGCGAGCTATAGAACAACTAAAGTCACAGATAATAGCCCTGTTTGTTCATTGGTAGTATGTCTGCTTCAAGAGTTGAAGAGCGTGGGTTTGATTCCCACCCAGGATAAACATTTTGTGGTATAAACAAATTTTTGCTCTGTGTCTGGGTGTTCTGTATTTATTATAAGTTTACAAAAATAAAGTGTTTAAGTATTCTATCAGTTATCTGACTTCCATAGTACAAGCTTTGCTTAGTTTGGAATCAGGTGGCGCTGTGTGTTATGTCCTATGATATTTATATTTATTAGCAAGCTGAAGTGGTAGTGGGCTGGACATATCTGTCGCAGAACCTGTAACCGCTGGGGTAGACGTGTTCTAGAGTGGAGAACGCGAAATGACAAAGACAAACGAGCAGTCAGCCATAAAAAACAATCGTCACGTGGTCACTGTAACTCTGCTTCGTGTAATGAAGCTCAATGTGTGCTTTGCAGTAACGGTAGTGTTTCATACTAAGTTCTGTATCTGCTTTCCACGGCAGTAAGCACCGAGACTCCGTCAGTAAGGTTAGGCTGTATACTGAATTTTGATGCTCACGAACCTGATGAAAAATGCATCGAAGAGACGTTATTGCATTTGGAGTCCCTTACCTTCGCGTCTTCGTTTGATACGGAATGTATCTTTCCGTATTTATAAAATGAGATCCGCATCTACATTCAAGGTATTAACCTTGTTGGCATACATATGTGTGACTATCAAAATGTTAATTTTACAGTGAGATCTCATTTTTTTTCTACTTAATATTATAGCCCCTAAACTGATCTTGTTTATAATTGAATACATTACTGCGAATATATTTTTGTATGTATGTATAAACTTAATCAAAATTGCTTCAAAGTTTAGCTACAGAATGCCCAATTCTCATCATGTCCAGCATTCAAATAGCGTTTCAATTCGCTAAATATTTATTTATTTAATATTTATTTTTAATGACAAATTTGGTTACGTGCGAGTAAAACTAGATGTATAGAATATATAGTATGTGGTGTATAGAATTTATTGGACCAGATTAGCACAGGAACGAGTTACAAAACAAAAATTATTTTCTTTCTTTCTTTTCTTTCTATTTAACAGGAAATAAACAACAACAACGACAGCGTGTTTTAGGAACTATACTAATATTTAACACGGTTGTGAGTATCCCTGTATTTATTTATGTTATTTTATTTTATAAGTGGTTTCTTTTCTTTTTATTTCGAAAAGGCGTCCGAAATACGGAAACCCAACAAAGGAGAACAGTTACGGGAGTCCGAAAACAATGTAATGCGCCTGAAGTGGCGCTGGGCAGGACACACACGTTGCTGGGCGTAGTAACGGCAGATGGAATAGTGCTCTAATTTAGTATAGACGGGAGAGCTGACGACTGAAACGGCCAGGTAATTATAGCTAATGCTCAAATATCAACGTTCCTGAGGGACTTTTTTATGAGAACCGTCGATCTGGCAGGTCGCATCTGGGGGATTCAGGGGGAAGCGGAAAAAAGGTAAAAGTATAATGATTAATTTTTATGCAAACTGCTCCGCTTGTCTACGTCAATCGACAGCCAAACTAAGATGGGCCCATTCAGCATACATTTATTTTTTGTTCTCTATGTGTCTATTTGGGTACATTTAATTTTTGTTTAACTTTATTCGTGTAAACCCAAGTCTGGCAACCATACAGTAAACATGGTAAGAGGCATGTGTCAAATACAGTCTTTTTTAAATGTAAACTATAATTTCCTTTTAAAATTTCCTTCAGTGACCAGAATTAAATGTACCCAAACAGCTATGGAAAGGAGTATGCTGAAGCTCAGGAAAATAGACAAAGTAAAGAATACACATATCAGACAAAAAACAAAAATAACTGACGCTCTCATACATGCACTTAAACTTAAATGGAGATGGGCTGGACACATCGCACGTTACACAGATAATAGATGGACTATAGAAACCACACGATGGAAAGGGCCACAAGGAAGGAGGAATGTTGGCAGACCGGTAAGAAGGTGGGCCGATGATATTATCCAGGTCTCAGGAAACGACTGGATCAACACAGGAAAGGACAGAGATCTGTGGGAAAAACTGGAGGAGGCCTTTACCCAAAAAGGGATCCATATTTTAGGAAAAAATTAAGTAAGATCAAGCAATATCAATTTTAAATGTACTGGAAATATGGAATAAATGGCTTTTTTATTTATTTATTTATGTGTCTATTTATATGGTGTTGATTAAATTACTACTTTTGTTTTATCTTTCTTTAACTCTGCTTCCTAGACTAGAGGGTGTGGATTCAATTCCTACCGGGACAAACATTTAGGATAAACATAGTTTGCTCTGTGTCTGGGTAAATAAATAAATAAATATCGGAGAACATTACACACAGCGTCACCTGTCTGACCCTAATCTAAGCAAAGGTTGTACTTTGGAAGTCAGATAACTGGTAGAATACTCTTTTTTTTTTAACACAGAACAAGCAATTGTTTTACCACAAAATGTTTGTCCTGGGTGGGAAATGAACCTACGACTTAAAGCTCTTAAAACAGATATATGTACTACCAATGAGCCAACAGTATGTATTTACAAAAATGGTAACATGGATTTGCACAAACAAACATCCTCTCACCCCAAACGCATATACCGTCTCCGTTCCGTCGTGGGTAAAAAATAGAAATATTCTATCAGTTGTCTGGTTCTCATAGTATGACTTGGACATGTATATAAGATATATATAGGATAGATAAAATTTCTGATTAACTCTATGAGTAATAGCCATGATTGTATGTTTGTAGGTATGTATGTTTCGCGTTGCGTTATTGTATAAGAACTCGACAAAATCTTTAAGATACTAGAAAGGTTGAAGGCGCATGTATTAGGTTCAATGCACATTAGCCTGACATTAGCCCACAGCCCTGTCAAGAAGAAGCGTGCTTACCGAGCGGGCGTGCCATCCGGGTGACCGGGGCAGCCACTGACCGCGTGACCTGGTCGCAACCTGGCCCACTTTCAACCCGGTGCGGAGTTGCCAGCTTGCTCACCCTTTTAAGATTTTTGAAATTTTCCGTACCTATGTAAGCAATCACCTTTGCTCATAATTATATATTTGCAATAGTTATAATAATTATGATAAGAGACACGCCATTCATATTTTTTTCTTTCACTTAACTCTGGGCTCATAAATCTTTTATTCTCAATGTTCAATGTTTATATTTAGTTTTTTTGTAATTTTAATTTAATTTTTGTCAAATTAAGAATATTTCTAAGTTTATGAGTTCTAGATTTTAAGTAAGATTTGGGGTTTTTAATTAATAAGCAGTGTAAAATTAGTTTAATTTAAGTCTCCTCGTCACTGTTGGAACTGGAACGACTGTTAAGCGGAAATAAACTAAATATAAACATTGAACATTCAAAATGAACTTCCGCAAAGTAACGCCTGAATCAATCAATTATCTTTTATTCTCGTCTTGTATGTTTTGTCATTTTTATGCTATCTAAAATAGTTTTTGATAAACTTTATTTTAATGTCAAAAATATACTAATATTTCAATGTAGAGTATTATTTGTGATATCTGTATACATATACATAATGTATTTTTGTTCACTAAGAAATCAGCTCCAACTGAACAGACTCCAATAAAATTTAGTGAAGTTAGTTATCCTCACAAGTAAGTAAAGTTAAGTACAAATTTATAAGTCATCATCATCATTTCAGCCGTAGGACGTCCACTGCTGGCTGCTGGCACTGCTGCTGCCTTGATTGATTTCCATAAAGACCGGTTGGAAGCGACCCGCATCCAGCGCGTTCTTGCGGTCTTTGTTAGCTCGTCTATCCCCCTTGTAGATGGACGGTGTATTCCGGCAGCCTCACTTGAGAGCCAGTTCCATTCCAGGCTAGATGTGCTTTACCATCTTCGACCACACCTTCACTTAACATCAGGTGAGCTGTGGTCAAACAACTAGCCTGTCAACACTAAAACGTCCGTTCATAAGTACTAACGCTATCGTAACAAAACTTTATAGCCTCACTAAATTTACATTTCTATATACCTATACCGGGTAAAGCCACAAAGCACTGCTAGGGTATTTCTGTCGACTATGAACTTCAATTTCAGTTTACACGCGTTTTTCCTCAAAAATAGGTAACAGTTCCATAATTCTGGCAGCACTGACCCGAAACAGAGCGCCGGCGCCCTCGCTTGCATTCAATTGATTCGATGCAATATCAAACGTTTTGTATGACATGTTGACGGTTGTTGCTTTGGGTATATGGGTCGTTATGCAACCGTTATATAACAATCCATAAATATCACAAATATAATTTATAATGAAATTACATTTCGTGTGCGTCTATATTCGCATAGTTCTTTGTTAATAACGGGGTCAATCATTTAGTGGGTTTCTTCCAAAAGATTTGTATGTCCGTGTTAATCCGGAGCGGCTATTAATAAGTAGTCATTAAATATATATTTCGTTATTTTAATTAAACTAGCTGAGACTGTACGGAGTGTGAGATTGTAGAAGATGCGTATCATCTAATTTTTTAAATTTTCGGGAACAGACCGTTTTTCTGGATGAAAGATACCTTTATAGTACAGGTAATATTAGCTAGGATTTAGAACACAAGTATATCACACGAGAAAACTTTTATTTCTTACGACAATTAAAGAACTTTGAACAGCATTCAAAAAACGCTTATTCTCTTTTTTCAAAACAATTATTATCTTTTAATGAGAAGGTAGTATCAAATGTGTCGGTTTTGTTTGGAGTTTTAGCAGTTTTGTGTGGCAATCGTGGATTGCTCCTCAGTTCACTTTCAAAATCTTCGTAGTCGCTATCAGAACCGGCTTCAAAAACTCCTGGTATTTCGGGAGCATTACAAATACTTTTCACGGTAGATTTTAGAACGCGTTTTAACCCAGAAAGCTCTCTCTTCGATCTAGAAACTAATTTCGTTTTAGACTCGAGCAAAATTCTCAATTTCTCATTCTCAAGCTTCAGAGCCAAGTTTGCGACTTGCGTTTCAGATTCTCTCGTATTGGTAACTTCTATCAGGTTCCTCATTTCCCGTGTAATTGCTTGGAAGCCTTTTCTTGTTTTTGCTAATAACTTTTTTGTGTTACCCAATTCAATGTGCAGTTTGTCCACATCAGCTTGAACTCTATTCAATTTGGAATCATCAAAATCTATAGATTTTTTCTTACCTTTCAACACATCTTTGACTACGACTTCGACAGCCGTTGTGTTGTTTCTAAACACTTCGTAAGATGTTCCTTGGTCAGCAGGCCCGTTTAGTTTTGCGCTTTTTACATCTTTTTCTTTAATAAGTATTGATGACATAGTTTATAGTAAAGGAAAAAATGTACTTAATTCCAATGTACACGTTTTGGACTTGACTATCTGCAGGGGTTTTTAATAGCATGCTATGTGCGTGATCTGCTACGTTTCCCCAGTAGATGCTACGATATGCGCGTTTCTATGGTAAACTATACTCCTTTTAGTATCTGCGCTTTATGTTTGTTCGGTCAGCTACGAAACTTACAGTGATTTGGCAACGCTTTGTTATAATCTGCTAGGCGACCTGCTACAGCTTTGCTACGCTCATAAAAACAGCTACGTATTGCTACAATAAATTTGTTCACTCGTCACTATTAATTGGCAGCAGAGTTCTGGGATCACTTGTATTTCATTTTTTATAAATATACGACTGAAATAACCTCGATTGCGAATTTAAATTTACATTTGTTGGTTTCTGTCAAAAAGACAGTAACAATGATAAATGTAAATGGAAGGAAAAGTCAAAAAGGTAAACGTCAAAATTTCGAGTTAGAGTGAAAGTAGACCAAGTTATAATATAATTCTACAGTTGGCACCTAAAAGTTCTAAAATAACGATTATAATTATTCATTAGCACACTAGGCTACAATTAAAAAAAAATTAATTGCATTATGGTAGTGCACTGAAATCGGCGAAGTACAATTTTTTGGTGTCAATAGTAACTAAGTAGTTCATTTAAGTAGACAGCCGAAGTACCAGATGCTGCCACCAAGTAGTAGTGTGTAAGCATTACTATGTTCTGGTTTAAATGGTATTGCAACTAGCGATAATACAGGGGTTTGAGACTGACCATCGAATGTCTCAAAGTAATGAGCACCAAACCAGAATGCATTTTCAATAATGGATTTTAGTTTTACTACCCAAAATTCTGGATACCGCAGCAATTGTCATGAACGGGCATTTTCTTTGAGCATCTGTGAATGTTTCGCCTGTTATTTTATCATGTAAAAGTAATGAGACGAAGATACGCTCTCCTGATGGTAAGAGATAACGCATGTCCATGACCATTGCACAGAACTTTGAGTTGCAAAACAAAGTCCGGGGCATCGCTGCTTTGGCGCTCATTACTGTGACTCTCAATGGTTAGTCTTAACAGTCCAGTAATTTAAATTTCGGTTCTTTTACGTTAAATAAACACAAAATATATTTTTTATTAATTATTTATATATGTAAATATTTCGTTTTAATTAAATGATTATTTTTTATATACTTACTATATTATGTTTAATTTTTATTTCATTTTTATTTCTTATTAGTGTTACATCTCCCGTCTGTTTCTTAAGCTTTCTATCGTATTTTTCTTTTCTTGGTTGCCTGGAAGAGATCGCTGTTAGCGATAAGGCCGCCACTTGTGGCACTAGTTAATAAGGTTTTTTGTTCTCTGTACTCTCTACTATATATGATGTGCACAATAAAGAGTTATATCTATCTATCTATCTAAAATACCGATATCACAGTTTTCACTTTTCTCTGTGCTGTTTTCGATAGAGTGAATGCTAGTTTCCTAAAAACTCAAGATTACGCGCTCATAATTAAAATCTGGACTAGATTGTGGATATTAATCATCCGGCCGACTTCCTTCACCGAGACTGTTGATTACTTGAGTGACCGAAGGCCAATCTGTACATAATTTAACATTGAAGCTACTAGATTTTAATTAATTAGAAAGATAACTATCTAAACAATTTTTTTACGGTTGTCAGGCTGAGTGTTTGACCACAGCTCACCTGGTGGATACTGACGGCGCGGTCGAAGATGCTAAATACATCGACAGCCCTGTTGGTTTATTGGTAGAATGTCTGTTTCAAGAGCTGAAGGACGTGGGTTCGATTCCCGCACAGGACAAACTTTGTGATATAAACAAATGTTTGTTTTGTGTCACCCAGACACAAAACAAACATTCTGTATTTATCATATGTACCTATGTATTTACAAAAAAAAAGTATTTAAGTATTTCATCAGTTATCTGACTTCCATAATACAAGCTTTGCTTAATAAATATCGTATGACATTACACACAGCGCCATCTGACACCCATATTGTGTTTTTGGCACTTTGTGCATTTGCATGTTCCAGGTTTTTAAGCTTTTTCGATATTTTCAAGTATTTTATAGTAAATCAAGTGTATATACCTAAGTCAAAATCACACTAAGTAGGTCAAGGTAGAGTCCAGTCATACCTTAGGAAAGTAGTAGTAACTTCATTACAAGCTTCGACAGAGCAGCCACAAAAAGTCATTCGTCACAAACTTTTTAGTATTCAATGATAGGTGGTATCGGCGAAAAAGTGCCGGATCGCATTTCGGGGACTGGAAATCTGCTCGGAAATATTGCCGAAGAAATGCGACTTAGGCGTAAGTTTAAGGATCCCTTTACATACGTATTAACGATTACCATCACTACCCATGTTCCCATTGATACCTAACCAAATTTAACACTATTTTTATGACTTCAACATCACGGATGTAATTCGGAACTTTATGAACAAAACAACTCTATCTTTATACATAGAAAACTCTAAGTTCTGCAAAACAATGCAATACAGCAGCATGATTTTACCGTATATGATTATATAAATATAAAATATAATAAACAAATATCGTAGGTATGACATTACACAGCGCCATCTAACCCCAAACTAAGCAAACTTGTATGAAGGAAGTCAGATAACTGATAGAATTCAATAGGTACCTTTTATTTTGTAAATACATACTTATAGCCCGGGTGGCAGCGTTGCAAATACAAAAGTCATAGTAAGCCGGCTGATATTGATACTGATAGTAGATCTCATATGGCTAATGAGTAAACCGAACGTCAGCTGCCCAGGTAGCGGTGGGTTTGGGAGTGGGAGGTCGTGGAAGTTGTAATAAAAAAATTAAAAAAAAAAGTGATAGTACGCCGGCTGAAACCCATTTTCATGAATAGTTGACATCATACTGAGTTGAAAAATAGTCGTCAGCTGCATGGAGGAGGGTGGATTATGCGTCAGCCGATCGCATGAACTTGTAAAAAATCGCGTAAAAAAAAAGTCATAGTACGCCGGATGAAACTTAAACTAGCTGATAGTTTATATAATTTAAAGTACATACTGCCACCCAGAAACAGAACAAAAATTTGTTTTTATATCACAAAATATTTGTATGTACCTATAGATATTATTTATTTGACGACAACTTACAAACCGTTGATCTGATATTTTCAGAGCTTTGTGCTATGTAATTTTACTTCCTTAGCAAACAACAAACCATACTCGATATTTAGGTACACAAAAGACCAAAGCTGACTTACGAGTGGAGAGGGGTCCTGACGGTCTCGTTACGGAACCTTGCGAGCCCAATTGATTGGACACGATGAAAAGGACGTAAAAGGACGTGTAACGAACGATAAGTTTGCTCTCCGCTGAATCCATTGCGCAGGTAAAAGGCTGAAACGTAGTTCATTTAAAACGAGTAGACTGTGTGTTACGCTTTGTTATCTCCATAGTTTATCAGGGTTACGCGCAAAGGAGGTCAATGTGCTCATCAATGTTAATAATTGTTTACTGGATCAACCCTAAAATCGCAAAAACTCAATTGTCCTATTTAAAAAAAGTTGGCCGTCACAGAACACCAGGCAGATGTCAAACGTTTAAACAGTAGGTACGCAGCTTGCACAGAGATGCAACGAAGTATGCACCTTGTGTGTGCGCGCGCGCGAATCTAGAGAAATGGCGTAGAGGTGGCATGACGCTATAAGAGAGCGTCCCGCCATTTATCGTCACGGCATACTTGTCGGTTTTATTTCTAAGGCGCGCCAACAAATGCTGTACATATTTAAAAAAAAATACATTGATAAAATGCTAAGTTTTATCGCAATTAACTTTTTTGTTACTCGTAATCTGTACTATTATAAAGAGGAAAGATTTGATTGTTTGTTTGTATTGGATAAGCTCCGAAACTACTGGACCGAAATCAAAAATTCTTTCACCGTTGGGAAGCTACACTATCCCCGGGTGGCATAGGTTACTTTTTGTCTCTGTATTTCCACGGGAATGGGAACTACGCGGGTGAAACCGCGCGGCGTCCGCTAGTCGTAAATAAAGTGCGACAAATTACAAAATAAAATACTGTGAGGTACTTGTCTTACTGAATAAGTAATGCTACATCTGCATACTAGGCACTACGCTTTGATGTAAGTTTGGGAGATTTAATAACAACGCAATTGCGGTCAAACTTAGTGCAATTCAAATATCAACTGTGATATAGATTTATCCGGTTTCTGCACTCCGAAGTAAGTACATTCGTTGCCCTAGTTCTGCGGCCTTGCGCCACAATACCCAACAACTGGGCTAGGCGCTGTTTACACCGATTCAACCCTATAGATCGGTACAGTTCTTTTGATTTATGTATAAAGTCCGCCAATACAGTGTACACCAATATTACAGGAAATTACCAAGTGTCACAGCAAATTATAAGCTATTTTATTGGTGGTAGATCTCCTAGCAAGAGGTCAAGATAGGTACCACCGCAGTACCAGTTATTCTGCCGCTTAGCAGTAATGTGGAAACATTACTGTGTTCCGCTTCGAAGGGTACTGCAGATAACGAAATTACTGCGCTGTTGAGACTAACCATCGAAAGTCTCAAAGTAATGAGCGTCAAAGCAGTGATGCCCTGGACTTTGTTCTGTTACTCAAAGTTTAGTGTATCGCTGCAACGGTCATGGACAGGCGTTATCTCTTACCATCAAGAAAGCGCGTCACGTTCGTCTCATTACTTTTTACATTAAAAAAAAGCGAAGACGGCATGCATTATAATGAAATATTCAGTTAAAAAAAAAAACATTTTAAGCGTACAAACCCCCATTCGACTGCCTACTCGTCTATTAGTAAAACGACGTGGTCAAAGATGAAACACGCAGATCTTAATTATTTTAAGCATCTTGTAGCGCAGTCCGTAAAACGTCGATAGTGCTCTTAGAGATGTGTTCGGTTCCCACCCAGAATAAATATTATAATCCCATTAATATTACAAATGTGAAAGTTTGTAAATATGGATGTTTGTTACACTTTTACGCAAAAACTACTGAACGAATTTGGATGAAATTTGGTATGTAGGTATGGAGGTACCTGAGACCCTGGATTAACACATAGTCTACTTTTTTATCTCGAAAAGATGTAACAGGTAACATCGCGGGCGAAGCCAGTATAATAATAAAACTAATTTACCTGTCTCTAGGTACTACAGAACAAAGACGCCGTGGAGATCGTTGCCGAGCGGCAAGACTTCCACGAAACTGGCGGCGTTGTCCCGTTGAATCACTACAAATATTATCTTCTATCTATATATACTATTATAAAGAGGAAAGATTTGATTGTTTGTTTGTATTGAATAGGCTCCGGAACTACTGGAACGATTTCAAAAAAAATTCACCGTTGGGAATCTACACTATCTCCGGGTGACATAGGGTACTTATTTGACATATTTTTGTCCCTGTATTCCCACGGGAACGGGATTTACGCGGGTGAAATCTTACTTCATTATGTAGTTATAATCTCAAGGGTATTTGCTATTACAGAAATAAAACATTTATTACTTTTTATCGTAATTTTATTACAAAATTATAAAGGGAATAATAATGAATCTAAAACATTTCGCTTATAATCTATCTAGCCTTTTTCTAAATCATCACATTTATAAGGTAAATCTCATTAAGTAGTTTATCATTGTGTTAATCATTAAAAATATTAGTATATAACAAGGTGATAACAAAATCAATATCATAGATATTAAAAATAGTGGACTTTAGTCTTGTATAAAATTCATAAAGTTTCCCGAGTAAACTGAAACTTATATACCCACAAATAAAAATTCTCGTAATGTCTTTAATAATAATAAAGTATAAATAACTTCTAGTAAATTATGATTGCCAATTTAAATATACCTAATCGCCAAAAATATGTCAAAACTACGTCAGTTTACGGGCATTTTTATTTAATCGCAGATCAGAAATCCACTATATTTTTAATATCTACGACTAAAACAATTAGCATTACTTTTTAGTTAATAAACATTTTTTTTTTGGTTAAAAGGTAAAGCTACAGTTATAAGACACAAGTGAAACAACATAATTATGTACAGGCTTCAATCGTATGTAGAAATTGAAAACAATTATTATGCAATGAATTGAAAACCTACATAACTATTTAAACATATGAATGATTAAATTAGATGAGAGTATTAAATTTAATTAGAAATAATTAAAAACTTAGAAACAGCTAAGTAGGTTGATATTGTTTAAGTATTAAAGTTATTAAATGATGTGTGGCGTTACACCGAATCCAGCATAGTAAGATCTTCGTCAATACACTAGCTTCATCAAGTATTTGTACAGGGTTATAAGCTTGGTGTGTACCAAGCCGAAAGGGTGACCCATTTCGGCACTCGTTATTTATAAATAACTTTTACTATGAATACAACTCTAAAAACGCTTTTTAGTAATAAAATAATAATTATTTATTTATTTATTATTTATTATTCTTTAGTTCTCTGCACTTTTTTTCTTTTTTTCGGTGTGCACAATAAAGAGTTTTTATGTATCTGTTTATCTATAATCCTGAACAAGTACAATAGCCGGATAGAATTTTAAAAATAGGTTGCAGTTTTTTACAAAAATACTACAATGACTATAACTGACTGATGTATTTTGAAAGAAATAAAGAAAGTTTTTTTTTGCAAGAGTTCAGTTGACCGAGTCAAGATTGTTGTTAGAAATTGCTCTAGGTGATAAGACCGCCGTTATACACCATATCTTTATTATTTTGTTTTGTTATATTCATTTTTTTGTTCATGTTTCATATTTGTATGTTGTTGTGTTTAGTGCTTTGTTTTGGTGTGCAATAAAGTTGTATTCTACTCGTATTGTGACTCTTAAACAGATGTTCCATATAGAAACTTTACCGGATATATGGAGCAGCAATTTTTTTTTTTTGTAATTGTTCCCTTGGTCGTTTTACAATGGTGAGTACAATGGCCCATTTTAGATTTAATTCACACTAAGCTAACAACACTGTATATATACATATACGTCCATAACTAACCGAGCATCGGTTATGTAAGCTTGATTTACAGTATAATTAACAAATATTTAAAATCTTATATGGATAAAATTAGAAGAAAAGTAGTTGAACATTTTAATTCATTTTTTTATTTTAAATAACCTATAAATCAATCAGACCTTTTATATCAGATCTTTAATATCAATTATAGTTACAAAAAGTATTATAGTACCGTTACCAAGTAATATTCGAGTATTTTTTTGTATATAATAGTAATGAGACGAACGAGACGCTCTCCTGATATGGTAAGAGATAACGCCTGTCCATGGTCATTGCAGCGATACACAGAACTTTGAGTAACAAGACAAAGTCTAGGGCTTCGCTGCTTTGACGCTCATTATTTTGAGACTTTCTCGTAGGAGATTTTAGTTGTTAAAGGATTATTTATTTTTTTGTTTATAACCATGAGTTTTATTTCAGCAGACTTAAAACGGGACCCTCCAAAACAAGTTTTTTCTTGTTTATTATCTGTATATTTCTGCTGAATAAGCTTGGTAACTTAAATAAAAGCTGCTCTTTCGCTAGCCGGTCTGTGAAGTTAAAACAATGCAAAACAACAGCCTATGTAAAGCAATCGATAAATCTAAATTGCAATAGCAATGGCACGAAGAGAAATAAAAGTAAACAAAATATGAAGAAAAGGACACTTATGGTAGTAAAAACAGGTTGATCTTTCACATTTAAACTATCGAATCAAAAGAGGGCAAATAAACAAAACAATATTTAAAAAAATCAAGTTAAGTAAAAATAGGTGTTTGTTGTCCCTAAGTAAGGCAATCGATAGATCTAAAGATGCGATAGGAATAGAGAGAGATCTCTGCTCGTAGAGAGATAAAAGTTAACATATTACGAAAGTAAAAATAGGGCTGTCTTTCACATATCGATTGCAACAATCGAATCAAAAGTGGTTAAATAAACAAAACACTATTTAAAAAATCAACTTAAGTAAAAATAGGTATTTGTTGTCCCTAAGTAAGGCAATCGATAGATCTAAAGATGCGATAGGAATAGAGAGAGATCTCTGCTCGTAGAGAGATAAAAGTTAACATATTACGAAAGTAAAAATAGGGCTGTCTTTCACATATCCATTGCAACATATCGAATCAAAAGAGGTCAAACAAACAAAACAAATCACTTTAACCGAAAAATCTAGTTAAGTAAAAATAGGACCTGTTTGTAGTCCCTATGTATAGCAATAAAAAAAATCTAAAGGTGCGATAACAATTGCAAGAAGAAAGTTAATAGTTAACATAATACGAAAGAAAAGACACTAAGTAAAAATAGGTTCGTCTTTCACATTGAAACATATCGAATCAAAAGAGGTCGAAAAAACAAAACACTTTAATCGAAAAATCAAGTTAAGTAAAAATAGGTCCTGTTTGTTGTCCCGTGTCCCTGTTGTGTTGCTATACAACAGCACTGCTCGCCATTTGGTTGACACCGCACGTGCCGTCTCCTCGGAATACCCTGTAGTAACCCTGCTCTCCCCAGCTCGGTCCCCACGAGTTCTTGATAATCCAGTAAGGGAGTCGTTTGTGGAATAGAGGGTAGTCTGGAAAATAATTGATTATCTGGATAGTGTCTTGTTTCTATTGTCACGGGCACGATGTATTGCAGTGTTCGGGTCAATTTCAATATTCTGTGAGTATTTTTTTTTCAAATAATACTTACTTATTTTAATATACAATATCTTATTTATAAGAAATACATACCTTTAATACCATATCCGACGATAAGGACGCCATGGTCCAAGTTCTTAGGACTGCAGAGCATCTTCCACGGGTGGGAGACTCCCCCCATGTAGAACTGCATTGCGTTCGCGTTTATACCTGAAAAATCAATCATCTTTATACCCTTTATAGTGAATTATAACTAAATTATTTATTGGAGGTCATTTGTCCTAAGTGACTATCGAATCACACCTTTCAGTTCACGAAGTAGAACTGCTACCACATGAGATAACAGAACCAACTATTCATCTGAGGGTATAACTAAACCAGGAATTTTGTAAAAAATTGTATTGTGTTAAAATACATATAAGTATATAATATGTAAATAGCGTAGATTTATTTTTACACTAGCATTATTAGCAAGCTAAAGTGGCAATGGGCTGGACATATCTGTCGCAGAACCGATAACCGCTGGGGTAGACGTCTTCTAGAGTGGAGACTGCGTATTGGCAAGCGTAGCGTAGGACGCCCTGAGACTCGATGGAGTGACGATATACGTAGGATAGCTGGCGGTGGATGGAAGCGAAAAGCCGAAGATCGGGCTGAGTGGCGTGTCTTGGGAGAGGCCTATGTCCAGCAGTGGACTAATATAGGCTGATGATGATGATGATGATGATTTTTACACTGCATACATTTGATAATTTTTTGCCGACTTGTTTGCAACGAAAATACGTTGCAAAAAAGTGTTTATACTGTTGTAAACTGACGGTGGAGACCGATGTGGAGGAGGGCTTGTTTACAACAGTCTGGCTCACGCTTAAGTTTAAATTCCTCACCTATTGAGATTGGTCCTTTCTCCACCAGCCACTTAGCCATATCTGTCTCGTTGGAAGTGATGTTCACAGCGCTCGTGATCTGGACTCTGGCCAGGGTCTTGTTGAAGGAACATTTATCGTCCTCTCCCTCGTAAGGGTAGTCGCTTTCAAGCTCCAAGCCGCCCAGCTGTTCTATTGCCCTGGGGATTGCGAATTTTGAGTTAGTTAAATATTGCTTAATAGTTTTTTTTGTTAGTTTTGACATCACACTTCGTGCTTTCAGCCAGTATTATATGAGGGAAATAAAACCAAATCAATCTCAAGAAAGAGAATCAGAAGAAATTAGATATTATAATTATTTTGTAGCCATGATAGCACAGTGGTTAGCGCGGTAGGTTCGCATGCCGAAGGGCGTGGGTTCAAACTCCAACAATGAGCTTGAGCTGCCAGTGAGGGGAAACATCGTGAAGAAACCATAGCATGGTGGTAGGGTACTTTCTAGTACTCGGCTGGCTAGCTACCACCCTCAAGTTGAAAATCTGCCGCCAAGCATCTAACGGTGTGTTCCGGCAGCCTCACTTGAGAGCCAGTTCCATTCCGGGCTAGGTGTGCTTTACCATCTTCGACCACACCTTCACTTAACATCAGGTTAGCTGTGGTCAAACACCTAACCTGTCAACCATAAAAAAAATAGTTTTATTACGGCATGAATCTTTTAAAACAGAGCTTCTAGTAGTCGTTATCAACCTGTGTAAACAAACTTCTTCGTGTAGTTAATTGAGTTATATTTATAATAAAACAAAGAAAATCAATTTCAACAATGTAACTACATGTGTTGTAAATCTGGCAAAACATGTTTGCTAAATATAATTTACATATATATATGCTGACGGCCAAATAACTACGTACTTCCTTGAATATGCTACCGAAACTGTATTAAGGCATTTTATACAATGCCTAGTTAATTTACACCAAAATTCGGTATGTAAAATTTTTGTATTTATTTTTTACTGAGAGTAAACTATATTTTATGAAATTAATTTATACATAATGTTTTGGCTTTCTATATTGTAGATGATTTTTAATACGTTTTGAAACTTTTTATAGCGATGAAGTCATGAAGTAGACTAGATATCTATGCCTTTGCCATGTAAAACAAAAAAGTATACATAGCTGAGCAGGCACTGAAAGTAGCCCTATACAACCTACTATTTGACGTCATTCGAGGTCAAATGAAAGTCTCTTTTACGTATTTTATTAAAATAAACGTTTCAAATAAAGTTAAGTTTAAAATAAAGGTTCTTTTACGTATTTTATTAAAATAAACCCCAGAGTTTTAAACGTAAAAATAATGTACAGGAATGTAATATTTCATAATGGTTTTGGAATCAGTATCGTTTTTTTTTCTTTACATATCGAATTCCAGTCTGATTTGGGCGAAGATAAATAAGTACTATTTATTGACTAATTGTGTTGCATTTGATCGCCATCATACCTGATATTAAGCAAAAATGCATTTTATTAATATTATAGCTATTTTTCTAGTGAAAACTTATTTAGCCGTGTTGAGCGATTTTTTGGCAGGGGCAAGACTTACGGTTTCGCGTCGCCGACATGCTAATGTGATGTGTTTAAAGTTTTCACTTCTATCGGCAGTCCCCACGACTGTGTATTTTTTTTAATTAAATATAAATGAAAACATAAATTACATTTAAAAAACTAACTTAACGCCGCCGGCAGCGGGCCCGGGACTGTAGATGGTTAGTTAGAGTGTGAAACTTCCTGATAATGTGCCGTATCTAGAATCTCTACAACCCTTTGAATCAGATTCTAGACTTAACCATATAGTGAGAGCATCTTAAAGTAAGCATTGTTTATAAAACCAAATTTCATACATTATCGGTAACATGGCTATGTTCCTATTCACGTCATCTGAATGTAAATAACAATGGCTAGGATGTCTGCAAATTCCGGTGACTCGTTGGATTGGATGTTTACGCATAGAGAGGATTACGTCAGCATGTCAGCGTACACAAAGTCCCCGGCGAGTCTCAATTATTATCAAACAGCACGTTCCTAAATACTTGACCAAAAGAGCCATTTTATGGACGAATAGCCGTTTTATCGGATGTGTATAAATATCTCGACAATACTACAAAGTTTACACGAAAAATGTCAAAACAATGTCGGAAAGAAGGCATTTTTTGTTTAAAACTGCGCCCGCAAAAAAATATGTCAGCATACGATAATTGCACATCCTGGCAATAAATTAATCCTATTAATAATCGTATTAAGAGTATGAATGTGTGGATGTATATGCAGAAGAAGTGTCAACGATAGGAATTCCAGCACAATCTCTCGGTAAAACTACAAAGATTTCAGCTATTATCAGCTTTTACATTAGCTATTGTCAATCAAAATGTAAAATTGGAAAAACGCACACTGGGCTCTCGTCCTCAGGAGAGTAGAACTGAAATATAAGAGAAGAGTAACGCACGGCGTATCGGAAGGACGGCGCCGTAACCTTGTAGTCTCTTACACCCAGAGTAAGTACTCTGTACTCCGGGCTAACTGCAAGCAGTACTTACCTATAAGCATTGTCTGGTAAGCCGCCATTGCAACCGTCGTCCATCTTGTCACAGTCTACCAGCTCCTGCTCAGAGAGCGAGACCAGTTTGCCAGTCTTCAATTGCCACTGACCCTCGATATTACCTGAAAATAACCAAAAACATTTTTTTTTTTAATGTAAAAAGTAATGAGATGAACGAGACGCTCTCCTGATGGTAAGAGATAACGCCTGTCCATGACCATTGCAGCAATACACAGAACTTTGAGTAACAAAACAAAGTCCAGGGCATTACTGCTTTGACGCTCATTATAATAATAATAATAAAAAATTAAAAAAATAAGATGACAAATAAATAACGATGAATAATAATAATAATAATTTATTTTGAGCAAAATATATACAGTGAAGTTATAACTTAAAACACTATGATAGTAAACTTAATAAAACTTATTTCCTAACTTCTTGCTATGGACCCTGAATCTCACACTAGGGAGTCGTGCCGTGAGATTCAGTGATTCCCACCTATATTAAATAATTAATATTTGAGCAAAACATATATAAACGAACAAGTGATACAAACTGAGTATGTATGTTTGTGTGTGTGTATGTGTGGTGTGTGTGTGTGTGTGTGTGATATGTATGTAAGTAACTGTGAGATGAAAATAATGTTTCCTCGTATCCCCGGAAAAAAATAATAATAATAAAATAAATAAATAAATGATGGTTCTGGTTATATATATCTATTGTAGAATTGTATTAAATTGAATTCAGGGGACTGATTCCTAGTAAGACGGTTGTACTACTGAGATTGGCTGTGCACTTCTTTGGAGACAAACCGTCGGGCTAAGAAGCAGGCCCCTTATATTCATTTAATTATAGATAATACGTTTTCCGTTGCAGCTTGATCTATGGATAATAACCAGGATGTAATTATACGCTTACAAGTAAAACGTGATGATTTTAATATGTCTAAAGAATTATCAATGCGCTGGTATATGAAAGGACCCTTAAAGTAGTAGGAACGTTGAGCAAAAGAGGTCCTGGTTTGGGGAATATTCCAGGCATTGCGTCGAGCTGATCTAGTACTAGGAACAATAGTTTTTAGTGCTATCTTATGAAAACGTAGAGTCGATGCAAGGATGTAAAGCTGCCGAACTGAGAGATAACCAGTTTCCTTATACCATTGGGTTGTGGGATATAAATAAGGCTTCTTATATGCTACTTTCAAAATGAATCTCTGCGCTCGTTCTATTTTCATAAAAAGGGTTTTGTTTGCAGAACCCCAACATACTATGCAGTAGTTAAGTAGGGATTGGCACAGAGCCTGGTACACTATTTTGAGTGTATGCGTGTCAGCCACAGAACCAATCTTTTTGTATATGTGAGCCATTTTGCGAAGTCTTGTACACAGATTGATGATGTGGCGTTCCCAATTAAGCCGGTAATCAATATCAACACCTAGATACTTGATAGAATTAACGCGCTCAAGCTCAGGACAGGAACATAAGTTAGAACCAAGAGCACATGTGTGGATTTTAAGAGATGAGGATTGTGGAAAGGTCTTTTGAGTAATAGAAAAAGTTATGTACTTAGTTTTGGACGCGTTAAGTGTCAATAGATTATTTTCCAACCAAGTGGCAACCTTTGAAAGCCCTTCATGCGCCGTTGCTGTAGTTTCCATCCAGGTTTTTCCACTAAAGATAAGTGCTGTATCATCAGCAAACGTGAACAACTTGGCATTATTGATCTTGAGTTGGCAGAGACCATTAATATACAGTAAAAAAAGGGTTGGCCCAAGGACGCTGCCCTGTGGGACACCGAAGGAGATGGATGTATAGTCACTGAAAATATTTGATACACGAACCCTCTGCTTGCTCGCTCAGATAAGAACGAAACCAATCCAATGTTGTGCCGCGTACTCCATGGAGTTCTAACTTTCGGAGTAATAACGGCCAAGACACCGTATCGAACGCCTTTGCCATATCAAAGCCATATCATTACTTTGAGACTTTAGATGGTTAGTCTCAACAGCCCAGTAATTTCGCTAGCTGCAGTACCCTTCGAATCGGAACACAGTAATGTTTACACACTACTGCTTAGCGGCAGAATATCTGGTACTGCGGTGGTACCTACCTAGACGACCTCCTGCTAAGGAGATCTACCACCAAGTAAAACATAATCAAACTTTAACCCGCCAACAAAACGAGAAGAAGAAACGTCGTCAAAAAAGCTGTCAAATGTTTTGAATACACTCACCAGTAACACTGAACGCCCAACAGCTGCCGCAAGATCCCTGGTCTTTCACCTCAGTGACCGCTCCATGCTCTCGCCAGTCGAAAGTATCCGGTACCTCCACGTTTGGTATCTGTGCTTTGCGCATTGGCACCAAGTTTTCGTTGCGTTGACTCGGTTTCAAACCCATATGCTGTTTAGTAAACTCTTCGTAAGTCAAGTCAGCGAAACGTGTCACGCCGTATGTGGCAGTTCCCCGTTCGTGAGTATTTAACTCGTGGATTCTTTTAATATTAGTCTTGAATATTTCGAATCGTTTTACCAGCTCTTCATGATTGTTGATGTACTCTTGGCTATACGTCGCCAAGAAATCTCGGAATAGATGCTCGGCTTGAAGTTGGTGATACATTTCCGCCATCGCACCTTCTTGGTAGTCGCATGAGACGCGGAAATTGGGAGGGTGGTCGGTCCACGGTCGTAACCACACGTTGACTCGGCAGAATCTTTTCTCGCTGCCAGCTTTGTCGTCTAAGACGCAATATTTGTCGTTACTCAATGCAGAACAATTCGTCATACCGACTTCCATCTTCATCCGGTAATGTACACCGGCAACCACCTGTTTGTCCATGGAGTAAATTCGGATGACTTTCTGTTTGCGTGGATGGGGATACTTCGCCTCGATGTACTTCAACGCTTGATTGGCTAGTGCCAGAGCAGTGGCGGCGCTTTGAAATTCGACATGCGCTTCCAGTGGTACCACCTCGTCCTCGCAAGAAACTTCGATCTTTCTCCCATTGTCGAGCCACAGTCTGTCAAACACCTCAGCGACACAGTGCCTTCTTGGAAGATGTTCGAGTACTCCACATGTGTTAATATCGTCCACCCACTCGTACTTCAAACACGACGTAAAAGCGACGTCGAAATCAATCGTCGTAACTTTCGCGGAAGTTACTTTGCTTTTACAGCTGTTAATTTTTAAAACTTTTTGTTTATATCTTTCAGTTGTCAACATTTCTAGCTTTTCCAAAGATTCTCTAACCATTTTTTGAATTTCTAAATCGTCTGCCGTAGCGTTTGTAGGATCTAAAGTGACCGATCTTCTTGAACGGACTGCAGTTTGACCACAGCCTGCAGTAAGTTTTGAAATGGTTCTGCTGTTAGGAGCCAACCAAATGTAAGATGTACACGCTTTAGATGGTATAGTAGTATCCAAATAGCAATTGTACTTGTTCACGTTATCTACATACTTAGAACAATTTGTGGTGCCCACGATAAAATTTAGTTTCATAGGCGAGTTTGAATCCAGACTAGGAATCAAATGCGGTTCGCCAAGATGTACTAACTTATGCTTTTGTAGTGAAGATTGTTCAATTGATTTGATTGAGGCTCGCATAAACGTGGCCAAGGATAGACCAGTGATTTCTTCGAACTTATCGTCATTCTCGCACACGACAGACACTTGCTGGATTACCATTTCATTATCGAGTGAAGGCCATACGCGAGCAAGGCACAATCTATGGTTATAGGCATCCATTTCTTCGCAATCCGACAGTTTCGTGTCACCATTGCCTCGCAAACAGTAAGTCTCAGCAGCTTCAAAATAGATACGAACCATAGGGGTATTGTCCATGTGCATGCTGCTTTGCATCGTGTGCACTGTTATTAATTTATGTAAGTTGTTAGACCGTAACTGATCGTTTAGTTGTTCTATGGCACGATCAGCGTAGAAAAACGCGGTGTCGTCATCTATATCTTCATCGTCAACCCCTGCTTGTCGTTTCCCTCTTTCATCCAAATCAAATATTTCCAGTTCGGTCAGTTGATTAAATTTACTATTCTTTTCTGCATTTTTCAAGTTTGTCTCACGTCTGTTTCTTTTACGATTGCTCTTACATATGACCTTTATATCATTTTGCAGAAGCCACGGGCGCAGTTTTGTTTCTGATTGGCAATCTAGTATATGGTTTTCATCGCATGTTAATATATCGTGAGCACAGGATTTATGTGCGGCCGTAAAATCTATGTTATAAATAGTGCCTGACACTACTCTTAATTTTACTTGTTTCACTTTTACGAGGATATGATTTTTTGACTTTTTGTGCTTTTTTTGGTATTTTCGCAACGCTTTCCTAGCTAATTCTTTATATTCTTCTTTTGATGGATTTTTTAACTGCGGTCTTCCGCGTGTATTGTTATCTATCATATGTCTTTTGACACGATTTTCATTAAAAGCTTTCGCATTGTGCTGTATTACATCTAGCTCGCAGTTAACAATTAATTTCATAACATTTTCTCGAGCTTTCTGCCATATGTCAGACACACAACCAAGAATATCACCAGAAGACGAATTTGAAGGAGCCATTTTGAAATTTATAAGAGTCCTTAGCCCAGATACATTTTGTGTAAACACTTCTTCTACATCTACAACTTCATGTGGCTCCGAAATGTTCGAGTTTTGTAAGTACTTTTGCAATGAAATTTCAGCAAGCTTTTTGTATTGCGATTTCTTTGAATCTTGTTCATCATATCCACCTGTAATAAAATTTCTTTTGACTCTTCCTTCAGTCAAACTAGCATCGGTTAAATCTCTTTTCGTCTTTACTTTTGCATCAGTTTGACACGATACGGTAATCTCTTTTATATTCAGCCATGGTCTTTCCCATACGTCAGAATAACAGTTAATCACATCATTTGAACTTTGGTTTTCCGGAGAAATTGCGAACTCTATTTTAGTAAGAGTACCAGCTACAACTTGGGTAGTAACTTTGTTTACTGAAACTATTTTGTGTGGTTGAGAGTTGCCGGTATCCTGTAGGTACTTATTGAGTGATTCTTTGGCTAATTGTTTGTATTTTGGATCGCTAGCATCTTGTTCACGCGTACCTCCTGGTGATTGTCTTTTCGTCCTTGTTCTTTTATCATCAGTTTGACACGATACGGTAATCTCTTTTATATTCAACCATGGTCTTTCCCATACGTCAGAATAACAGTTAATTACATCATTTGAATTTTTGTTTTCCGGAGAAATAGCGAATTCTATTTTAGTAAGAGTACCAGCTACAACTTGGGTAGTAACTTTGTTTACTGAAACTATTTTGTGTGGTTGAGAGTTGCCGGTATCCTGTAGGTACTTATTGAGTGATTCTTTGGCTAATTGTTTGTATTTTGGATCGCTAGCATCTTGTTCACGCGTACCTCCTTGTAATTGTCTTTTCGTCCTTGTTCTTTTATCATCCGTTTGACATGATACGGTAATCTCTTTTATATTCAACCATGGTCTTTCCCATACGTCAGAATAACAGTTAATCACATCATTTGAACTTTGGTTTTCCGGAGAAATAGCGAATTCTATTTTAGTAAGAGTACCAGCTACAACTTGGGTAGTAACTTTGTTTACTGAAACTATTTTGTGTGGTTGAGAGTTGCCGGTATCCTGTAGGTACTTATTGAGTGATTCTTTGGCTAATTGTTTGTATTTTGGATCGCTAGCATCTTGTTCACGCGTACCTCCTGGTAATTGTCTTTTCGTCCTTGTTCTTTTATCATCAGTTTGACACGATACGGTAATCTCTTTTATATTCAACCATGGTCTTTCCCATACGTCAGAATAACAGTTAATTACATCATTTGAATTTTTGTTTTCCGGAGAAATAGCGAATTCTATTTTAGTAAGAGTACCAGCTACAACTTGGGTAGTAACTTTGTTTACTGAAACTATTTTGTGTGGTTGAGAGTTGCCGGTATCCTGTAGGTACTTATTGAGTGATTCTTTGGCTAATTGTTTGTATTTTGGATCGCTAGCATCTTGTTCACGCGTACCTCCTTGTAATTGTCTTTTCGTCCTTGTTCTTTTATCATCCGTTTGACATGATACGGTAATCTCTTTTATATTCAACCATGGTCTTTCCCATACGTCAGAATAACAGTTAATCACATCATTTGAACTTTGGTTTTCCGGAGAAATAGCGAATTCTATTTTAGTAAGAGTACCAGCTACAACTTGGGTAGTAACTTTGTTTACTGAAACTATTTTGTGTGGTTGAGAGTTGCCGGTATCCTGTAGGTACTTATTGAGTGATTCTTTGGCTAATTGTTTGTATTTTGGATCGCTAGCATCTTGTTCACGCGTACCTCCTGGTAATTGTCTTTTCGTCCTTGTTCTTTTATCATCAGTTTGACACGATACGGTAATCTCTTTTATATTCAACCATGGTCTTTCCCATACGTCAGAATAACAGTTAATTACATCATTTGAATTTTTGTTTTCCGGAGAAATAGCGAATTCTATTTTAGTAAGAGAACCAGCTACTACTTGGGTAGTAACTTTGTTTACTGAAACTATTTTGTGTGGTTGAGAGTTTCCGGTATCCTGTAAGTATTTTTGCATCGACTCCTTTGCTAACTTTCTGTATTCTAGTTTATTTGGATCTTCTTTTGTTGGAACACCATCCCCTTCTTTTTTTGTTCTTGTATTAACGATATTTTGATTTAAAACTGTGTCAATAGGACTAAGCTTTGATTTCTTCGTAAGTTCATCAATTTTAGTATTTGAATCTTTACAAGATACTTCTACCTGTCTTCCGTTTTCTATCCAGGATCGATCCCAAATTTTAGCCATACACGACTTTAGAGGTTCATTTTTTAACAGCTTACATTCCGCTGATTCATCAATGTTAACGTTCGTCGTACAAGTTGTTAGACCAACAACGAAATCAATATGTGTCAAAAAGCCAGCAACTATTTGTGTTGAAACCGAATTTATTTTAATTAGTATTTGTTTATTATTTCTTTTTGACTGTGTTTCGGAAATGCGTAAAGCTTCTTGTATCATATCGATAACCACAGGATCATTGGGACTCTTTGAAATTACATCTTTATGTTTGATAGAAAATCTTACATCTATTGGTCTCTCGGTACAAGAATAAGTTAGGGATCTTTCCTTTAGCCAATGTCGCTCATGAATAGTGATATCACACATTTGCGATCCATATTCTTCTACAATTGAGCAATTCATTCTCAATTTTGGTGGTACATTTTTGTCGCAATCTGTTTCATCAAGCAACACAGAAATTTTTGTCAAAGTACCCGAAACTTTTTGAGTAGTCGCAACTATTATTTTATTCAATTTTAAGGCTTTATTTATTTTTGATTCTGCCTCAATTTTTTTTATAGATTCTTGGACCAGTTTAATAAGTACTGGGTCGTCACTGGGTACAGTATTCATGTTTCCTAAATTATTTCTTGTGTCTTCGTCATGGCAAAAAACATTTAGAATTTGAGGGGCTTTTTCAGTATTATCGATGACCGTATTACATATTTTTATTACTGTATCCTTTGCTTTACAATTACTTAATTTGCATGGAACTATTGTGTGGAATTGCACATAATAAAAGTTATTGTTTTTTTCGGATTCCATTTCAGCACTAATTACATCTTTTAGAACTCTATGCTTGACTTCCAAGTCCATCTCATTCAAATAATCTACTACAGATTGCGCTAAGGTATATATGAACTTTGCATTCTCAATATTTTTCTTTACTTTTTGAAATTTTTGAGCAATGTTTATAGCCAACAAATCATTTTCAAAACTTCTTTTCGTTCTAGTCCCCGTTTGTTCGATATTTTTGTTCACATCAAAGCCAGCAAAGTTAAAGTAATTTAATAATTCGTCTATGGTTTTTTTCTTATCATCGTCTAAATTTTTCACTTTTTGTATTTTACTTGTTTGTATTGAATCGAGACTATTTTGGTCTTCTGGTTGTATTTTCAATACATGCTCCTTACTCCCTTCTGGAGATAGAGGCGTTGTTGATGTTATGACGAATTCTGAATTATATTGATGAAGTGGTATTATTTGTTCCTCTACGTTTTTGACATCTTGATCTGTCATGATTTTTTTAGTTTTCTGTTGAGAATGGACTTCTACATTATGAACCACTTTAATACTATCAGATCCATCATCAGAATTACTTAGATTAACGTTATTGTTTTCTTTATTATCACTGGGAGGTACTACGCCATCGTCACCAAAGCGCCATTGTTTCGTGCAATTATTCGATAGAATGGCTCTGTATTTAGAACCATCCGGTAATTGCATCCACGGTTTTTCTAAAATGGTAACCTTACAAGCTTTTGAAATTATACACGGATCTGTTTGTTGATTTGAGCAACTGTTGTAGTCTATTAAAAGTGTCAGGATGTAGCGAACACCGTTTACAACCTGCAAGCAAAAATAACTCATGTTTATTGAACTGTGCTAAAGAGACTTTCTTGGCACACAAGAATGTATTCCGCAATTCGGTATGTAAAGCAAAAAAACTTACTGATTCCAAAACCATTTCGAAATAGTACATTTCTGTACATTATTTTTACGTTTAAAACTCTGTCAACTATGTGATGGTTTATTTAATTAAAATACATAAAATAAACTTAACTTTCAATTGATGTCTAATGACGTCACCTAGTAGGGCTACTTTCATAAGACTAAAAAAGCAATGACAAGCCAAAACAAAATTTGTCAATGTCAAGTCAACGACAGTCATAATAAACGTCTTACATACACGTACGTCGAATTGTTTTTTGCTTTATTGATACAAATATTTGAATTATTTTAATTTAAACGTTATTTGGACTCTGATATCGCTTTTATGACATAAGATTTGTTTACATGTCATGAATTGTAAAAACAGAAGACGTGACAGTATGGTTTTACAGCATTAGCCTGCCCGATGTGGCAAATTAAATAAAAAAACTTCATGTCAATTGTCAAAGTTAATCAAATGTGTCAAATGTATTTGTGTACTTTTTTGTTTTACATGGCAAAGGCATATTATATATATACAGCCTACTTCATGACATCATCTCTATAAAAAGATTGAAAACGTATTAAAAATAAACTACAGCATAGTGCAAGCATCATCTAACGGTGTGTTCCGGCAGCCTCACTTGAGAGCCAGTTCCATTCCAGGCTAGGTGTGCTTTACCATCTTCGACCACACCGTCACTTAACATCAGGTGAGCTGTGGTCAAACACCTAGCCTGTCAGCTATAAAAAATAAAAAATAAAATAAAATAGTAGTTTACTATCAATAAAAAAAATACAAAAAAAAATCTTTACATACCGAATTACATTAGGTAATGTATGTTTAGGTGATCAAATAGTTACAATTAGTGTGCATTCATGAACATAAACGCAAGACATAACTAACATAACAACCATTTTGTACCTGCCTGTCTCTGTTTGTTTGTTTTTGTGCTTATTGCAAAATAAAACATTTTTCTCTCTTTCTTTTTACATAGCACTGTACTGTAAAGCGGGTTTTTAATAACATGAAGCTAACCCACGCGACAATAAAGACACGGGTACCTCTTTCTTGGCTTCGCAACAATTACAGCCGAGTGAAAATTAAAAATATGTTTATCCAGCTTACTTATACTGTACTCTTACAGCGCCAAACATTGGTTGGTGTGTCAGAATTATGTGTCCAGTTGGCCCAGCAAACTAACAAAAACATGATTTTAATGTACCTTTTATTGACAACGAAGAGAAATCTTCCAAGCATACCCGGCTGTATTGGAGTAAAGACTGATTATTTAGGATTGTACCTACTAAACCCCCCTTGGTGGTCTGCATCTGTACCTGAGAAATGGTACCGCGATCTCCATAAGAACATGACGGTACCCCACTCCTAGCACTGCATTCGGCAACACTCCAGAAAAAACTCAATGCGTTTCCCTTTCCTCCACGCGGCACCGCTCTTTAGACTCGATGAAATAAATAAATGGGTAGTCAGATCACTAAATCTAACCTGTAAGCCCAAAGTTTATTCGCCTCTTACGATAGGCAGGGATGTGATCTTACCTGAACTTGTCTCTCAACATCCACAACGCTGGTCAGTGTATGTTGTATGTTTGACTCTAGAGAGTTCAGTTGCCTCACGCCTATGTCCGCCAGTTCACGGACTCCCTGAGCTTGAGTGTTCACATGCGAAGAGCACCCTATACAATGGACTTTTGGTTCTTCTCTAGGTATCGCGATGAACTGTTCTCCTGACGTCACCTAAAAACGACTTAACGTAAATTTGTAGCGATGATTAGCGCGGTGGGTTCGCACGTCGAAGGGCGTGACATCAACCCCCACCAAATAGCTTGAGCTGTCGGTGAAGGAAAACATAATGAGGAAACCAAAGCATGGTAGTAGGGTTTCTTTCTACTTTCTAGTACTCGGCTGGCGAGCTACTACCTACCGTCAAATTGATAAATAATAATCTACCGCCAAGCATCTAAAGGTGTGTTCCGGCAGCCTTATTTGAGAGCCAGTTCCATTGCAGGCTAAGTGTGTTTACCGGCATCGACCACACCGTCACTTAACATCAGGTGAGCTGTGGTCAAACACCTAACTTGCCAAACATTAAAAAAATAATTAAAAGTTTATCACGGAGACTTAATTGCGCACAAAATACTATTAAATATTTTTATTTATTTACCTCGACATCATGGCCATCTTTGGCATCATGGCCAAAACGAAGCCATGGTCGCGAGCTGATTAGCTGATAGGGATATATAGGTAGGTATCTGTATTTTTACAAGTATTTTTTATATTTTTTTTCGGTACAATTTTTTTTTTTAAATACATATTTTCAATGTACAGAATTTACCCTCCACCAGTTTTATCATAAGAAATATGTAGAAGATTTATCTATGTGTCACAAAACAGGAGAAAGGCAACTGCTCCCCAAGGTAGGCAAGGTATGTCTGAAGAAAAACAAAAATCGAAGGCCAAAGATACATTACTTATTCTTTGAACAACACTGTTATCACAAAACACAGGCCCCAGCACACAGCCTCATTAAACTCGCAGCATTGACATTGCTGCGATAATGATACAGGTTATCAAACAAGTCGACGCACTTTATTCTGGCGCATTCGAAATTATTTTCATCACTTCGCTGTGAAATTATCATTGGATACACTATAATTTTAAAATAGAACAAATCAATCCAGAAACTTTACTGCTACCATAAGCGAAGCTCTAGGACTGTCATCATTGCCATCATCATTAGCCTTTTGTAGTCCACTGCTAGACATAGACCCTTCATCCACCGCCTGCTGCCTTACGTACGTCTCTACATAAGAGTGTCAGGGAGTCCTACGCCACGTTTTCCAATTCGCGGTCTTCACTCTAGAACACATCTACCCCAGCGGAGTTCTAGGACTGCATGGCTACAACAAAGCTATTGAGGGCGCCAAACTAGAATTAAACCAATAAATAATTCTCGGTTAAAAAAAGTTTACATACCGAATTACAAGAATTATAAATGTAGATTGAGTTTTGTAAATAAATTAAAAATTGGATAGGCGTGCTCTCTAAAAGTAGGTAAAGCTCTGTCCAACACAGGTCATAATAGAGACAGGAAAACGAGTAGGCGAAAGCGACACAGAAATAACTCGTCTGTGATTGGTCAGATAAAATTGATTCTTATTGGCCTAAGTTTTAAGCGATTATAATAATATAATTAGCGATTACATAATATGAGTACTCTCTGATTGGCCGACCAGAGCACGTGTTCAGTTCCCGGGATTTTGTATAACCGTTACATTGATTTTGGTAGTTTAAATGGAAAATCATTTTTTATCTTGGTTGCAGAAAAATACCAAGTTCAAGGAGTAAATCGGGTATACTTCGTTTGCTTTGTTTATTACTTAAAATTCTGGATATTCACCACTGCAATGGTCATGGACATACAGGCGTCGTTTCGCAGGAGAGGATTTTGTTCGTCTCAATACGGCGGGAATTTGTTCCTGGCATTCAGTGAGGACCACTAGGAAGAAATAATTTATCAAGAAGCAATAAAGAACTTGGAAGCAAGAAAAATTCTTTCACATCATAGTCTACAAGGTCCCTAACATGTCATTTTCCATACCTATATAATTTGTCTGAAATGGGAAGAAACCAGTTGTTTAATTTATTAGTGTTAATAATAATAATAGACCAGTGAAATTTAGAATAGTTACATTAAACCTAGAGTCACTAGAGTCAGAAACAATCTCGAACGCGCCAGAATAACCTCTCGTTCCTCACACTCTGCATTAGAGTGGCTTGATGTTGTATGACCTGACCCAATTTTTTTTATCTTTGACTTATTTTGTTAGGTTTACTTTGTACGCCTGTATGAAAGAACAGTCTATTATAGGAGACCGACAATTATTTAAGTACAATGCCTTATTGTAAAGGAAATATTTATAAGATAATCATGAAGCAAAAGACATTAAAAGAATAAAGAGCAAAAGGCTTTTTATTCAGAATTGTGATGATATAGGCTAAAATGATCATTACAAGTTGTTAATTAATGGAACATTGTTCTATTTGGGTGTTCTACGAAAACTTCTTTGCATTGTATGTTTATAGTGCCTATGACTTCCGACCCAGATGTACGGATAAGGGCCCCGTTACATACGTATTAACCCTCATCTTCACTACCCATGCTATGCCTACCCAACCAAATTTGCTATGATCCTATCTTGATTTGGATAGTTTTCTTTCATCTTATTTTTAATCTAGCGCTCTTTGTATGTCTGTTAGCACTGTGTACATTATTTAATGTTACTTACAGCAGTATCCGTCTGTACTTCATTGTCAAGCTGAATTGGTCGTCGAACAAATTCCGCTTCAGTGACCACATTAGCATCTGTTACCACCTCCTCGATATTGGCCGGATTTCCTGCGGGGTTCTGGTCGTCCTGACAGCGATGCTTCATCACCGCCACTCCATCGTTTAAATCTACCACTGTTGCCGTACATTTCAAGTAGTGTACAGAGTCAGGGTTGTGAGTTTCCGATACTTTTAAACTCACTTCAACTTCATATGCGTTAGATATGTCCTGAAACAAAATTAATCATTAAAACCCAGAAAAGGTAATTTTTTTTTTTGTTATTATGTTTGGCAAGCTACGTGTTTAGACTTTTTTTTTTTTTTGCCCAGGTAAAATTCTTGATGGATATCACCGGCTCCGGGGGAAGCACGGTGATTATGTGGGATTCTCCGCCTAAGTGGCGGCCTACCCACTAAAAACCCTGGGGTGTTTCTGCCCGGCGTCTATATGCCGGGGCTACGGGGACGCTTTCGCACTCGTCCGTGGCCCCGACGACGCTGGTCCCCTAGGACTCGTCCCTGTTAGGGATGGAGCTACATAGACTCCATCCCTCTTTCCTTAAGAGGCGCGCGGAAACACCGCGCGCGCCATCTTAGGGGCTAATCTTGTCGGATGACGGACTCCCCCGAGTCCGTCACCCAAGGCCCCTGTTATGGGGGTTGAAGGAGGGCGTGTATCCTCCTCCGACGCCCGGCTCTCCGGCGGCGCATTGGGAGGTCTGTAGTAACCTCACGTATGCGCTCCGCCGTTTCCTTCTGGAACATAACTTGTTCACAGAAGGAAACTGCCGCCTCCCACGATCTCTCGCATCCAAGCATTGAGCGTATAAATGCTGGAAGCGAGAGATCACTCCCTACTATTGTGACGAGGTCTCGGCGCTCACTTGCCCAAGCAGGGCATCCCTCCAACGTGTGTTGCGCCGTGTCCTCGTCGCAGCTACAGTGGTGGCACACGGTCGTCGGTTCTCTTCCGACCACACGACATAAGTACTTTCCAAAGCATCCATGCCCGGAAAGACTTAGCTCAACTGATGTTAAGCGACGGTGCGGTAAATACACCTAGCCTGGAATGGAACTGGCTCTTAAGTGAGGCTGCCCGAACACAACGTCAGGTGTTTGGCGGTAGATTTTCAACTTGAAGATGGAAGCTAACCAGACGAGTACTAGAAAATACCCTACTACAATGCTGTAGTTTCTTTACAATGTTTTCCTTCACCGGCAGCTCAAGCTCATTGTTGGGGTTAGAATGTTTGAGCCCATGAATAACCACTGATCTATCATGATAATGAAATAAGCCTATCATGGTCCAATGTTGGGTACAGGCCTCTATAAATTTACGACGAAACAAAATTAATGAATGTAAAAAAAATATATAGGTGAATAGAACGTATAAGGTGTTTGCATTTTTATACGGAAAACTTTAAACAAAAATATTCACACAAGTCGAACTTTTTCAAAGCGGCCGAATGTTGACAACCGCCGAACTCGGCGAGCGAGCTACCTCGTCATACCGAGTCACCGCACAAATCACGGCAAGACGATGATAACTAATGAAGGAGCACGACTTTTTAACAAGTTACCCTCACACCTAAAAAACATAAGCTCGTTCAACGCATTTAAGAAACATTTGGCTCACCATATTGCCAACGAAAAGTAGTTAATTACCTGCTTTTCGTTGGTAATATGGTGGTGGTAATCTAAGTGCGTGGAATGGGCCTTGTTCATTTTAATCTTTTGCCTCAAATGTTGTAATCAATTTTGTAAAGCCATGATAGTTTATTTATTTATATTGTTGTCATTAAATTCAAAAGGATTGTTTAAGATTGAATTTTGTAAAGCCATGATAGTAAATTTGTTTTATATTGTTTTTCATTAAATTTAAGACTGAATGTAATTATATTTTTTTTAAGTCCAATCATGTTATCACATAAGTGACAGCAATGTCTTACTGATAATAAAGTTTCTTTAAACCTTAAACCTCTATTTATGACACCCCACTCAGGCCGATTTTCAGCTTTAGACTCAGCTGACTTACATATTGTCAGTGCCATTTAAGTCAATATGAGTAATATATGTACCATTAGATTGTTTTTTTATCTGCATCAATCTATGACCTGTGTGAACTTGGCACCGGACTTTGGGAAAACCAAGTTTTTACAGCTGTTCCTTATAGATAAGCAATAATAGTGAATTGTTGTGCAATTAGTAGTACCTAGATTTTTTTTTTTTTTTTTTTTTTTTTTTTTTTTTTTTTTTTTTTTAATATCTGCAATCGGCTATTAGCCATAATCAGATCTTATCTGCGATAATTTAGGGTGGGTGCAGTTCCATTAAACAGCACCGTATATGTTTACAAGAAATTAATTATTTTCTCTGGTCTAAGTTTAAAATTTGCCATCTTTTAAGGCGAGTTATTTCATTTTGTGGGGTTAATAGGTTCTTAGCCAATTCATTGGTGTGTCTCATGAGCCTTCCTTTGTAATTCTTATTTTTTCTGCAGACTTCCTCCTTTACGGTCGGCATCTCAAGGTAATCATGGATTTCTTTGTTCCTCACAAACCAGTGTGCACCTGAGATTGTTCTTAGAGTGGAGTTCTGAAACCTCTGGAGGATTTCCAGGTTTGAGTCACTAGCACTGCCCCAAAGTTCCACTCCATATGTCCATATTGGTTTCAAAATAGCCTTGTAAACAAGCAGTTTGTTACTAAGGGACAGTCTGGATTGTCGCCCCAGCAGCCAAGACCACTCTTTGAATCGTAATGCAGCTTCTGTTTTCTTGGTTTTTATGTGGTCAGCCCAGGTCAATCTCCTATCCAAATGAAGGCCAAGATATTTCACACAGCTCTTGCTTGGCAATGGTTTGTCTTCCATATGCACAGGTGGGCAGTCGCCCTTGCGGAGCGTGAATGTCACCTGTACCGACTTGGTTATGCTAGGTTTTATTCTCCACTTGTGCAGCCATGTGTTTACTTTGTTGATCTGTATCTGAAGCTTTAGTGTTGCTTTTTCTGGGTTTGCATCGCTTGCAAGGCATGCAGTATCGTCTGCATAAGTTGCAGTTACAACATTTTCTGTTTCAGGCAGATCTGCTGTATATATTGAGTAGAGGACTGGGCCAAGCACAGATCCTTGCGGTACTGAAGCTGTGATATAGTATAGTTTCGAGAGTTGTTCTTCGTATTTAACCTGGAATCTTCTTTGATCAAGGTAAGATTTTAAGATCATATAGAATGAGTTAGGCAGGAGGGTTTTCAACTTATACGACAGTCCCCTGTGCCAGACCTTGTCGAATGCCTGCTGGATGTCTAAGAATACTGCAGAGCAGTATTCTTTTTTCTCTAGCGATTGTCTTATTTTGTGGACAACTCTATGAACTTGTTCTACAGTTGAATGTTTTTCCCGAAACCCAAACTGGTGATCAGGTATTACTGTGTTTTCGTTCAGAAAGGGTTTTAGTCTTTGTAGAAAAGTTTTTTCGAACACTTTGGATAAGAGGGGAAGGAGACTTATAGGTCTGTATGAGCTTGGTTCCGTTGGTGGTTTCCCTGGTTTTGCAATCATAATAATTTGTGATATTTTCCACAGCTTTGGGTAGTACTGTACTCTAAAAATAGCATTAAACAGTGTAGTCAAAAACACGATTGCTTTTCTAGGTAGTTGTTTGAGGACCTCGCCAGTTATAAGATCATAACCAGGAGCTTTTTTATTTTCCAAGTGCTTTATTGTTCGTGCTAGTTCTCTTGGGCTAACAGGTTTCAGGGGTGGTGATAATTGCTGGTCACTATTGATTAATTTATCCACCTCCTCTTCAAACTCAGTCATAGACGATGAGTTTGGAGTGAATACTTCACTGAGGTGTTTAGCGAAGAGTTCAGCTTTTTCACTTCCACTTCTAGCCCAAGAGTCATTGGGAGATATTCTTATCGGAGGCACATGACTATGTGGTCTTTTAAAGTTCTTAGTTATTTTCCACAACGAGTAATTGTCCTTCTTATAGGCTGAGAGTGTAGACAGTTTTTCTTGAAAGTCAGTATTCTGGTTATCTTTGATTAACTGTTTTAGTTCTCTAGAGATTTTGTTGTATTCCGCCCTATCCCGATCGGATCTGCTTGTGTGCAATTGTCTTCGCTTCTTGCGTTTTTCTTCCAGCTTGTTACGTATTTCCAGTGGTATGTTATTTTTTTGAGTATTGTGCATCAGTGTCGGTGTAGCACGCCATGCAGCTTCCTGTATAAGATTTGTCACGTAGAAAGTCGCCACGTCTATGTCTTCTTCTGTTTTCAATTTTACTTTTAATTCGATTTTATTGTCCAAGTATTCGGCAAATGCTTCCCAGTCTGTTTTTTGGTTATACAGTGTTAAGTTCTGTGGTTTTTGTATTACGGAGGTGCTAAATGTTGCTATAACAGGGGTGTGGTCAGACACACTATCAAGTGATGATCTTATATCAAAATATAGGTTAGACAACCCCTTAACTATGAGAAAGTCCACTAGATCAGGTGTTCTATTGATGTCAGTCGGCCAATAAGTTGGCTCACCAGTACTTAGTGTTGTAAGTTTATGGTTGTCAACACATTTTTTTAACTCGCGTCCTTTAGTCGTAGTTAGTCTTGAGCCCCAGTGGGTGTGTTTACAGTTCCAGTCACCACCACTAATAAATCTGTTTCCCAAGCTTTGGAAGTAGCGGTCAAACATATGTAGCTTTATGTTGTGCTTTGGTGGGGAATAGATAGCGCTCACATTAATAGGGCCCATTTTTTCATTTATCGTGATGGTTGTAGCCTGCAACCAGTCTTCCTTGAATTCGCTATGGAGGTGATGTTTGATGTTGTTTTTTATTATGACTGCAGAACCCCCATGTGATGTAGTATCAGGGTGATTAGTGCAGTATACACAATAGTTATTCATCTTAAAGTTCTTGCGATCATTAAGATGAGTTTCAGATATCAAAGCAATATCAATTTTGCTATCTTTCAGCAGGACTTCAAGTTCCTGCTTGTTTGGTGTCAGGCCATTGACATTCCAGGTGGCGATACGCAGCGATGTCATTGCGGAGTCCTACTGATGAGTGTCATGATGAGGTTCATCATCGTGCTAAGTTGGGATATGAGTTGGTCTATTCTTTCACTCTGTTTTATTAAAAGTGATTCTAGACTATATATATTTTCTTGTTGGTGATCTATCTTTCTCTGATATGTTCTTTGTGACTCATTATCACTGTGGTTCTTGATATTTTTATTTGGTTTCTGTGACTCTATATGGTCATCATTCTTCCTGTGCATTTTCTTTGTTTTTGTGGAGTCAGAGTGGTCCATTGTGTAGGCGTTTTGGGTCTCTTGAAAGTGCATTGCTGCGTTGGTGGGAGTTTTGAGAGCTTCACTGTACAGTACAGAGGTTTTTGATACACTGGGTTGCCAATATTTTTGTTGGATAGCTTTAGCACTTTTTACAGGTCCAGTTGTTTTTTCTATAGGGTGCTTATTGGTTGCAGTGTCTTCCTTCGGTTCATTGAGGGTGGGCTTTGTTTTAGAGTGTAGTTGGAATTTGCTTCCAGTTTGCTTTCTTGCTAGCACTTCTCTATAAATCTGACAACCTTTGTAGCTTGCTGGGTGACTTCCTGAGCATAGTGCGCATGTTGCTGGGGTGTTTTTGTCTATTGTGCACATAGTGGTTTTGTGAGCCCCAGCACACTTTACACATCTGTGTGGCCTCATGCAGTTATTTTTACTATGGCCATATTGCTGGCACCTTTTGCATTGAACCACTGTCATTTTTCTTATTGGGTCCTCTATAGTGACTTTCTGGTTATAGATGAATTTTATATCTTTAACCAGTCTGTTATTTGCATTTGGGACTACATTAACAAAAAACGTATTTAGGGGATCCTTAGTTCCTTGTTTTCGAGCAGTAACTATTTCTCCCTGTACCTTGTTTCCAGTTTTCTCTATTGCTTCTATGATTGCATCTTTTGGTGTGCTGAAGTGTAGGTGTTTGATTACAATCCTCAAACACTTTTGGTCCTTGCGTGTGAAGGTGTGGCCTATAAGTTCCTTACTTCTTATGTGCTCTATCAGGGTCTTATATTTGTTTACGTTGTTGGAGGAAATAATCAGCTGGTTCTTTGACACTATTTTATAGGTATAATCGTCTTTTTCCACAACTTCTTCGATTAGCTGGGTGAGTTTCGCGAGGTCATCAACACCATAGAGAATGATCGGTGGTGGTTTAGGTATTCTTTTGGCTGGAGTATCTCCTACTTCCAGATCTAACAATTCAAAGCTATTGCTTGTTGCTACTTCTGGGGAGGTGCTATGTTCAGGGTTGTTTATTCCTGTATGTTTATTTGTTACTACCTCTCCTCTCTGTTTTCTTTTGGCTTTGTTATTTCTCGTTTCTTTTTCATCAGGAGATCGAATTCTTTTCTGATTTGGCACTCGTTGCCAAGGTGCAGACGGGTTGTATTGAGTGTGCTGTTCATTTTCTATTAATTGTGGATTCTCATTATGTTTTCTGTTTTGGGTCATGTCGCTTAATGATGCTGACCGTTGGCGATAGAAAAGGCTTGGATGGAATATTTGTTGAGTCAGTATTTTCTTTGGTTGTTCCAGTAATGTTTCATTGGGTAGCAATCCTTTGCCCCCCCCAGAATACGTGGGGCAGCCCGAGCTGTGCTCAGAGGGGGATTCTCCAGCTTCGCTGGTACCCCCCTGGGGTAGTTTCTTTTTAAGTTTTGCTTCTTCCATATTTGGTGCAATTTTAGGGTTGTCTTCCCTTTGCCAGGTGATTCGGTTATGGCGCCGAATACTCGCCTTTGCTTTTCATACTTGGCTACTGCAGTCACGAGGTAGATGGTAAGTGCGGGGCTCGTTATAGACTGCAGCATTGCCCAGAGGGGACGACCCACAGAAGTAAAAATATGTGAGCCCATCTCTAGACTGCGTCGGCAGTCCAGAGATGGCATGGACGTGTATGAAAAAACTTGTTGGTACGCGTCAATAGCCTAGCTCCGCACACCTAGGCGTACGCTACTAGCATGCTTAGCATTTTTTAGGTGCATGTTTCCTGGCATAAAAAAAAAAAAACATGCCCCACTAAGGCTAATACCAACCCCCCCCCCTACCTAGAAAAATAGGGAATTTTTTATAAAATATTTTAGTTTTCAAGTATATTTTTATTTTTAAGAGTAAAACTTAGAGCATGTTAACATACAGACAGTTTCCAATAAATTAGAGTAGAAGGCCAATTAAAAGGTTTCAACGATAGCATAAAAGAAAATGACAAGAAATGGAATGGATATTTTTGAGAAAAAAAAAACTTTAGAAATCAAGTAAGCTCATAAAACTATGCTAAGTTATTATGTTCCCATCAAACAATAATATATAAATGTGCAATATTTAGTATGATAATTATTCTTATTGTAAGTACAGTTTGTGCAAATCTTTATGATGTTTGTGAATGTAGGAACAAGACGAAACAATGTGCGCAGTACCCTCTGCTCTTCCTTTACTTCTGCTAAAATACCTTACTGTGCAGATATCTACGCTAATATCCAAGGTCTCAAAAAGATTTGCGCATGCTATACCTACCTAATTATAAAAATAAAGACATATCAGATTTAAAATAAATGCTAACTATTATGTACTTAGGTTGCTAAGTTTGGGACTAGCTGGCACAGCCCTAGCACACAGCATGTGTGAAATGTCCTCCAATATTTCAATGTAAAGATTTTTTTCTGGCTGTGTCTACTTTCCTGGTTTTACTATTTTATCCTGGAAGCATTTATGAGTAGTAAAAACAGAAAATAATTACAGGTAACTGTTGTCCTACTCAGAAATTAATTAAAAGTTATTGGACATTTTTTTTCTGCTAAATGTTCCTCCCAGTTGGTACAACAACACTTTCTAATTTAAATGTAACAACACACTAATAATGTGTAGGTGATAATTTATTATAATGAGCTTCGTGCAAACAATAAACATACTTGGTCCGCTTACTGATAGGCAGAGAGATAAATTCCAGAGGTCTATATATTTGATAACCTTCGCAAAAATCATATGTAGACACTAAGCTACACAAATACTTATAGTTTATTTGTTACTTGTAGGTACTTACAGTTTGTTGCGCACTTTGCAAGAATCCTTCATCGCATGTATAGATCTCATTAGGCAAATGATTATAAAAATCTACGAAACCATTCACTAGTTTAGCTTTCTTTTTAATGTCTATGTCGCACAAGCAAATGGATAAAACACTTAAAATCACAACACTTAATTTGAATCGAGCCATGGTAAGACTTTATGTTGTCATCTCTGATAGTCTTGCCTCGGATAAATACACAACAGAATGAATATGAAGAATAGAAGACACTAACTTTATATCGTGCCTGGATAGTAGATTATTATTTATTTAATATTTACAAGTCGTAAACAAAATGAACACTTACGACCAACAAACAGTGAATCAGCTCAATCACTCAATCGGTCAGTCTGTCAGACAGCCTTGAGTCTGACTGCGCTGAGCCTGACTGACTTTGATTTTTTTTTTATTTATTGGCAACTGGATACAGATTCTTCACAGAACTAAGTTGAAAATTCAAAGTTGTGCCAAAAATAAAGAAAAAAAAACACTCTTAATGTGCACGTTTTTGGCGGCAACAATTTTTTTTAAAATTGGTGTTTTTTAAAACTTTATTCTAGATTAGATTAGCGGTCTTTTAGATTATCTTATCATTAGAAGTTATTATTTAAATGTTGCTTGTTTTATTAATACCTTGTAATTTATTTTAATTACTAGTATTCTACAATAAATTCAAATAGTATTTTTTGTATTTAATCGTCGTGTGACAGTATTATAACTTATTTAGTACAAGTTAAAATCATTCTAGTATTTATATAGCTACATTATGTTTTATTCAGATCATGTGCTAAATGATCAGTAAAAAGTAAAAAAACAAGATTAAAAATGTTCATGCTTTAAATAATTGTCGAAGCTTTTAAAGTTTCCATTGATTTGCTATAACATGCTTGATTTATGTTATTTTCAATGTTATTTTTAGAGTTATTATCATTATTTGACTTAGTTAATTAAATACTTTTTTTTTTACACACCAAATAGGGTATAATATATTTAATTAAGAACTACTAATAATACAGATTCATTATTAACCAACTAAACAAAATCATAAATAAACTATAAAACTATACTATAACTACTACTATAAAACTATAACTACTACTATAAAAATACTTGAAAACACGATATATTTGAGAGAAGCAAAATGTATATACATAGTAGTACCCTAAAAACAAAGAAAAAAAACAAAGTGTCAAAACAACACGTCATCCAAGTTCCACTTTGAGCAAAATCTTAAATTCAAAATACAGTTATGTGAGATTTCACCATTAGTAGCATTTATTTTATTCTTCATTACATTACCAAATAAATGAGAGAATCTTCTAGCAATGGCTAATATTAAGGAAAAAAGTAATACTTTGAACACCAGCAACAAAATGTAAGGATATGGTTTAAAGAACTTTCTAAAAGTTTACATATTTATTACATTAAACAATTACATTTATTTACTAAAAGTTTATTCTTAGCTTATTAAAATTATACTCAAACTCATACTTTAAAACAAACCTTTTACCGTAAAATTACAGTTATTAATTTTCTTGATCTAGTTAACACCCAACAGCAGCCTAATAGTAAAGAAGATTTTTTCTATTAATTTATCAGAATTAGTTAAAAGCTGGAATAGTTTATAATGGAAATATCACCAATATTTCTGCTATATATAATAATTAATAATCTTTATTTTGAGCATAATAAATAATCCATCCTTTTTTCATACAGGATCCAGCATACATAATAATCTTGGCTTTGCTATCTTTCGAGAAAGCTTGCAAAAGCTAGTGATATGTTATATAGCTGCATTTATAGTTCCACAATGTTTGATTAGCAAGGCTTTATTCAAATGTCTTTATGTGACTGAAGTACTCAAACATAATGGTTTGGTAGCTAAGCGCAAACTACACAGTATGCTACCATTTATAAAGCTTGTTGTGAAAATTCTAATATTATGTTACAGATGGTGGTTAACATTTGGAGTGATATGTGGAGCTACATTTGTCACAAGGTTTTATAAAGTACTTGAACCAGATCATGTTTGGTAAGATTATCTATTTGTTTAATGATCTAACTTCATCATCATCATCCACAGCCTTCTTTGTCCCACTGCTGGGTATAGGCCTCTCTCTTTACATGCCATCTGCCTCGGTCCTGTGCCAATCTGGTCCAGGTTCGACCCGCGACGGTGACGATGATGATGATGATCTAACTTAGTCTATAGCAATTGTGGTAAAGAGTTGCAAAAAAGTGTTAGTAATAATGAATAGAAATATTTTTATGCAATATAATTTTATTGTTAATTTGCTGTTGTAAGCTGTAAGTTATTCCAATGCTCTGAGTACTTGCATCTTTTTATTCATTTGAACAAAATTGCAATCATAACTAACAGAGTATGTAGTACAAGCTGTGCCCCGCGGTGTTACCCGTAACATGTATGGGATAAAAGGTTGCCTGTGTGTTAATCTAGGTTATAAACTATCTGTGTTTCAAATTTCATCCAAATCCGTTCAGTAGTTTTTAGGTGAAAGAGTAACAAACATTCATACTCACAAACTTTCGCATTTTATAATATTACTAGGATTAAGAGTTTGATATGCTCTGACCTGAGTCCCGCGTAAGTAAAACGAAAATGTGTTGATTTCCCGTCTCATAGAAATTATTTTAACTTTTCAGTTGGGATGAAACACATTTTGGCAAAATGGCGAGCTGGTACATAAACAGAACATTTTTCTTTGATGTTCACCCACCACTAGGCAAGGTACCTCTTTTGCTTACATTTTTTTTTTTTTTTTTTTTTTATAGTAGATAGCCTTGCGTTTGACCGCCATCCCGCCTGATGTTAAGCGAAGATGCGGTCTACGGTGGAGCACGCTCGCCTAGAAGAAACCGATTCACTCGCGACTTGAAGGTACCCAGACTATATTCATTGGGGAACACCCACTCGGGCAGCTGATTCCAATGTCTAGCGGTACGCACGAAAAAGTTGGAATCAAACCGCTTCAAACTGTATACTGGGCTACTGCACAAAGAGTGCTCAAATTTTGCATATGTATACATGATTAAAAATAAAATATTGTATGCTGGGGCGTAGCTGCCGCCATTCGGGGGCCCCTAACATTTGTGTAAGCAAAAATTAGTAAAATGTTATCCAGTGTCATGCTTCCCTGAAAAAAAAACTGTTGTATGATCAATATAATCAGTAAATACTTATTTTAATTTAATGCAAGCATTTTTGTTTCTTTTGTGAGATATCTTTACTAAGTACACTGTCTTAATGTCAACCATATAATCATTCTCAACGTATCACAGAATTAGTTGGTGGAGACATAATTTAAAAAAAATTAATAATTAAAATTAAAATAACATTATTTAATTTAAAATTATATATTTTAATAATGACATTTTTAGAGTGTAATAATAATCATATGCTGAGCTGATTACTGGCTAAAAATTATGAGATGAGATATTTACAGTAAAATATTTATTGTGTTGCCATTTCAGATGCTGATTGCACTGTCTGGAAAACTAACAGGATACGACGGGACTTTCCCGTTTGAGAAACCAGGGGACAAGTATGAGGGTGCCAAATATGAGGGCATGAGAATTGTAAGTAAACAATTTTTTTTATTAGAATATGATAAATAAGCCATTGAGTGTTTAACAATTTCGATGTTTGTTTTCGGTTATGGAGTTATGCAATACATTTATAAAATCAACAAGGGATCTCATGACGAAAAGAAAAGATCACTTGAATAGAAGCCCCATCTATAGATTTGACAGCTAAACTATTATGGAATGTCCAACTTAAAGCCAAAATAGCCCGAACCACAAACAAAAAGTGGTGCCATCTAAATCTCTGACATGACACTAAATAATAGATTGTTTTACCATGTTACCGTTATTTGTATATGATATATATGGACTAATATTATTTGTGATACCGGTTAACAAAGAGCTGAACATCCACCAACTCATTGGCTTCATTATATAAATAAAATAAAATTACATTAGTACAGCAGTTACCGATTATTAAAATAAAAAAAAAATTATGATGAATATTCAAGGTATATATTTAGTTTATTTCTGCTTAACAGTCGTTCCAGTTACAACAGTGATGAGGTCTCAAATTTAACTAACTTGACAACAACTTATTAATTAAGAACCTAATCTTACTTATTATCTAGAACTAATTTGACATAAACTTTAAAAATTTAATCAACAAAAATCTAATTAAAATAACCACAAGTCTTAAAATCCTTCTCTCTGTGCAGTAACCACTTGCCAAGTGTTTCACCTCTACACGAGGCACCCTCAGGACTTGTTGACTCTTTGAGCGCTTGGATGTATTTACGAAAGGAAAAAAGTATTTATGTGTCTAAAAGTATTAGTCCTACGATATTTATTTATTTTTACCTAAAAATATTTTCTGTTTCAGGTTTGCACAGCCTTGGGTGCTCTTGTTATCCCACTCACATTTCTGAGTATTTGGGAGATGGCTAAGTCGTTAGAAGCAGCATTTATTGGGACCATGCTCCTATTATGCGGTAAGATGTATTTCTACAACAGACAAGATAACTTATGATGATTTACTATAAGCTTATAACATATAAATAAATAAATAAATAAATATCATAGGACATTACATACAGCGCCATCTGACCCCAAACTAAGCAGAGCTTGTGCTATGGAAGACAGATAACTGATAGAATACTTAAATACTTTTTTTTTTTGTAAATACATACTTATAATACATACAGTACACCCAGACACAGAACAAACATCGATGTTAGTCACACAAATGTTAGTCCTGAGTGGGAATCGAACCCACGCCCTTCAGCTCTCGAAGCAGACACACTACCAATGAACCAACAGGGCTGTCTAAACATAGCTGCCATAGAAGAGATTTTTTTAGTTTAACATATAAATAAATATCGTTGGATATTGCTTGTACTACGGAAGTCAGATAGCTGATAGAATACTTAAATACTTTTTTTGTTTTGTTATTACATACTTATAAAAATTTTTTTTTTTTTTTGGTTGACAGGCTAGTTGTTTGACCACAGCTCACCTGATGTTAAGTGAAGGTGTGGTCGAAGATGGTAAAGCACACCTAGCCTGGAATGGAACTGGCTCTCAAGTGAGGCTGCCGGAACACACCGTTAGATGCTTGGCGGCAGATTTTCAACTTGAGGGTGGTAGCTAGCCAGCCGAGTACTAGAAAGTACCCTACCACCATGCTATGGTTTCCTCACGATGTTTTCCTTCACCGGCAGCTCAAGCTCATTGTTGGGGTTTGAACCCACGCCCTTCGGCATGCGAACCTACCGCGCTAACCACTAAGCTATCATCGTTACAAAATATTTGTGTATCTGTGGCATCATGACTTCCTAATAGGCTAAATTGTTTTTTTTTTGTTTTAAATGTGACTTGATCAAGATTGTTCTTAGCCATGTTTCAAGAAATGTTACTGGTGTTAAAATTTATAATTTTTGCTTTCAGATGTTGGTTTTCTTACTCTAAATCGATATATTTTGCTCGATCCCATTCTGTTGTACTTCATGAGCTGTTCAGTGTATGGAGCGTTTAAGGTAAATTATTAATTTAACATATCAAATCGCTTTTTTGTCACCTATACTTATGATAATATGAATCTTATCAAAATAATGAGCTCCTTGAACTTTGAGCTTGCTAAAAGAGTCCACTATCCTTCTGCTGCATGATCAGATCAGATTAGCTCCCAATTTTTGTATAGTCGTGAGAACTGCAACTGCTTTTAAAATCAATTTTAAAGAGCTTTTTCACTGAGACGAATATATCGCTCTGGTAACGTAGCTTATACAATGTATAATGTATATAGTCTGGGTACCTTCAAGTCGCGAGTGAATCGGTTTCTTCTAGGCGAGCGTGCTCCACCATAGACCGCATCTTCGCTTAACATCAGGCGGGATGGCGGTCAAACGCAAGCCTATCTACTATAAAAAAAAAAAAATAATAATAATTATCATTATAATTAAGTTTATGTGAATTGAACTGCAAGGATCTGCAATCTAAAAAAAATCAAAATGTAATTTGGAAGCAATTGAAAATTGACTTCCAAGAGTTTTATTCATGTTAGGGGCGGATTTTCAACTTGAGGGTAGCTAGTTAATAAATAAATAATAAATAAATAAATAAATAAATATCGTAGGACATTACACACAGCGCCATCTGACTCCAAACTAAGCAGAGCTTGTGTGATGGAAGTCAGATAACTGATAGAATACATAAATACTTTTTTTTTGTAAATGCATACTTATAATACATACAGAACAGCCAGACATAGAACAAACATTTGTTGATACATAAAATGTTTGTCCTGAGCGGGAATCGAACCCACGCCCTTCAGCTCTTAAGGCAGATATACTACCAATGAGCCAACAGGGCTGTCAACAACATTAGCCGAGTACTACAATATTCTCTACCACCATGTTTCCTCACGATGATTGATTATTTTTGTTTTTTGTTTTTATTGACATTTTATTATATTGACATAATTATTTTATACGTGACATAAATTACTTCATTGACATTTTCATTTTCATTGTTTTGACATATGTTATGATTTTGATATTTTTAAATATAAATGGAAAAATGACCTGTAACTATGGTGTTATTAATAAATAATTTGTATTTGATGTTTTACTTCACGGGCAGCTCAAGCTCATTGTTTTTCTTTTTATACTTGACAGGCTAGGTGTTTCACCACAGCTCACCTGATGTTAAGTGACGGTGTGGTCGTAGATGGTAAATACACCTAGCCTGGAATGGAATTGGCTCTCAAGTGAGGCTGCCGGAACACACGGTTAGATGCTTGGCGGCAGATTTTCAACTTGTGGGTGGTAGCTATCCAGCCGAGTACTAGAAAGTACCCTACCGCCATGATATGGTTTCCTCACGATGTTTTCCTTCACCGGCAGCTCAAGCTCATTGTTGGGGTTTGAACCCACGCCCTTCGGCATGCGAACCGACCGCGCTAACCACTGAGCAATCATCGCTACAAAATTCACTCATTGTTGGGATTTGAATACAAATTAGTTATCATCACAACAAAATCGACTATCATGAGTATTTTATTCGTCTCATATACCTACCTTAAAAACCACATTGTCAAAAACCACATCTATCTACAGGTACGAACCCTAACCGACGAAGGTGCTCCGCCATTTTCGTCCAAAATGCTAGCGTGGCAAGTAGCGTTAGGGGCGTCACTAGCTTGCACCATCTCTGTCAAGTTCGTAGGGCTGTTCGTTGTTCTTTTTGTGGGACTTAGGACGATCGCTGATCTCTGGAACGTGCTTGGAGATCTAAGCAAGCCAGTGGTGAGCAAAATATTTTTAAATCTAATTTTCAAACTTAATATTGCAAATGCGAAAAAAACTCTTTTTTTCTTTGATACCTTTTCTTTTTCTTTGATTTTGGCAACGCATTTTGTGCATTTGCCAGTGTCAAGTGTTTTGATATTTACAAGTTTCATAAGTTAAAAAGTAGTCAAAGTCCAGTCCGTGTCAGTCAAATCCAGTCATGTATTAGTAAAGTAGTGGCGACTTTACTATATGCTTTAATTGAGTTTTAGAAGCAGCACTAAAAATCATGTTTCATCACTTTTCCACACTCGTGCTTGTAATTCGGTACTTTATGAATAAAACACCACTATTTCTATGTACATAAACATTCGAAAAAACACTAGTTTTGGAAAAAAATACAATGGGGTGGACACTACACTTTCCGGGTTTTCGCCAAAAGTTCAAGATAACCTTTCACACTTTTACCTTTTACATTTTTACCTACTTTCCACTCGGAAAATACAGAAAAATTAGAAATTCGCAGGCAAAAGCGCGGGAGGCAGTTTTTTTTTTAAATAAATAATAAATAAATAAATATCACAGGACATTACACACAGCGCCATCTGACCCCAAACTAAGCAAAGCTTGTACTATGGAAGACAGATAACTGATAGAATACTTAAATACTTTTTTTTTTGTAAATACATACTTATAATACATACAGTACACCCAGACACAGAACAAACATCGATGTTAGTCACACAAATGTTAGTCCTGAGTGGGAATCGAACCCACGCCCTTCAGCTCTCGAAGCAGACATGCTACCAATGAACCAACAGGGCTGGCTTTATTATTGACAGGCTAGTTGTTTGATCACAGCTCACCTGATGTTAGGGGAAGGTGTGGTCGAAGATGGTAAAGCACACCTAGCCTGGAATGGAACTGGCTCTCAATTGAGGCTGCCGCAGTTAAATAAAAAACAATAAAAAAAATTAAATATCGACATAGGCTACTTTTTATCCCTGTATTCCCACGGGAACGGGAACTACGCGCGGGTGAAACTGCGAAGCGTCCGCAAGTATAGTCTAAGTATTATTTTTTGTTTTCAGAGTTATACAATAAAACATTTAGTTGGAAGAACAATAACGCTGATATTGTGGCCGGCGCTTCTTTATGTTTTTTTCTTTTGGATTCATCTAACAGTATTAAATAAAAGGTAAAAAAAAACCTTGAAATTTTACTCAAAAAATGTTTTGGTTTAGGTATAGCAAAAAATGTTTTTCTTCTAAACAATTTTGAGAACTTTGTAGTAACTTGCTACTGTTATTGTAAAGTAGATTTTGTGTCTCTGACCAATAACATAAGTATGAAAATCTCTTATCTTTTTTTTTATGTAAAAAGTAATGAGACATACGAGACGCTGTCCTGATGGTATGAGATGACGCCTGTCCATGACCATTGCACATAACCTTGAGGAACAAACCAAAGTTCAAGGCATCTATGTTTTGGCGCTCATTACTTTTTGACTTTCTATGGTTTGTCTCAACAGCCCTGTAATTTCGCTAGTTGCAGCGCCCTTCATACCAGAACACACTAATGTTTACACACTACAGCTTGGCGGCAGAATATCTGGTACTGCGGTGGTACCTACTTAGACAACCTTTTGCTTAGGAGATCTACTACCAAATAAATGTCATGTTCGTATCGTTATGACAATTCTAAAGCTAAAATAAATAAATAATATCTATCGTGTTTTCTATTCTTGGTTGCTTGAAAGAGATCGCTTTTAGCAATAAGACCGCCACTTGTGGTACTAGCTCATAGGGTTCTTTTGTTTCCTTTTTTATTACTTTTTTTTTTTGTTTACTTGTTTTCTGTTTTGCAAACAAAATTCCTCAACTTATTTTCTAAATAAATAAATATCGTAGGACATTACACACAGCGCAACCTGACCCCAAACTAAGCCAAGCTTGTGTGATGGAAGTTAGATAACTAATAGAATACCTAAATACTTTTTTTTTGTATATACGTATATACCGAACACCCACACAGAACTAGCATTTCTATTTATAAAAACGGGATTCGAACCCACGCTCTACAGCTCTTAAGTCAGATATACTACCGATGAACCAACAGGCCTGTCAAATCTATATTATGATAAAAAAAAGTATTTAAGTATTCTATCAGTTATCTGACTTCTATAGTACAAGCTTTGCTTAGTTTGGGGTCAGATGGCGCTGTGTGTAAGTCCTACGATATGTATTTATTTATAACCGGTATAATTATTATTTAACTCTCTCTTTGATACTCAATAATGATTTCTGGTTGTCAGCGGTAACGGCGACGGTTTTTACTCATCCGGTTTCCAAGCTCGCTTGATTGGAAACAGTCTCCACAACGCGAGCGCGCCTCGCGTGGTCGCATATGGGGCCGTCATCTCTTTGAAGAACCATCGCACGGGAGGCGGCTATCTGCACTCGCACCACCACTTGTACCCGCAGGGGGTCGGCTCTAGGCAGCAGCAGGTTAGAAAAAGCTGTTACTGTTTGTAGAGTTACCACTTTTTTAAGGTTCCGTACTCAAAAGGTAAAACGGGTCCCTATTACTAAGACTCCGCTGTCAGTCCGTCTGTCTGTCTGACAGTCTGTCACCAAGCTGTATCTCATGATCCGTGATAGTTAAACAATTGAAATTTTTACAGATGATGTATTTCTGTTGCTGCTATAACAACAAATACTAATAAATAAGGGGGCTTCCATACAACAAACGTGATTTTTTGCTGTTTTTATAGGCAATGGTACGGAACCCTTCGTGCGCGAGTCGGGCTCGCACTTGGCCGGACCGACATAGCTCAGCATATTAGCAAATGAAGTGGCAGCGAATTGGCCAGGGGCCATATCTGTCGCAAAACCGATAATCGATAGGGTAGGAGTGTTCTAGAGTGGAGACCACGAATCGGCAAACGTATTGTAGGCGTCCCTGAAACTCTATAGAGTGACGATATACTTTGGACGGCTGGCAGTGGGCTGCAGGGAAAAACCAAAGATCGGGCTGCGTAGCGTGTCTTAGGAGGGGCTGATGATGATGATTAGCAAACAGTGTAATGAAATAAATTTTGAAATCATAGTTCATATTATATGAATGTAATTTATCCTAGACAAAATGTATGGGAGGTCCATAAAGTTGGCCTGCCTTAAATAGATGGTGGTGGCTTGGTGGTAGATCTCCTTAGCAGGAGGTCGTCTAGGTAGGTACCACCGCAGTACCAGATATTCTGCCGCTAAGCAGTAGTGTGTAAACATTACTGTGTTCCGGTTCGAAGGGTACTGCAGCTAGCGAAATTACTGGGCTGTTGAGACTAACCATCGAAAGTTTCAAAGTAATGAGCGCCAAAGCAGTGATGCCCTGGACTTTGTTTTGTTACTCAAAGTTCTGTGTATCGCTGCAATGGGCATGGACAGGCGTTATCTCTTGCCATTAGGAGAGCGTCTCGTTCGTCTCATTACTTTTTACATTAAAAAAAAAACTTATGGTAGTACTAGAAAGTGCCCTACTTCTTATTATTCCACAGATAACAACGTATACCCACAAGGACGAGAACAACCGCTGGATTATCAAACCGTACGACAGAGAGAACGTCGTAGGCACCGTCACAGTGCGTAGCGGTGACTTAGTGCGTTTGACGCACGTCCAGACCTCGAGAAACTTGCACTCACATCGGGAAAAGGCGCCGATGACCACAAAGTATATGCAAGTTACTGGTTACGGAGAGGTAACTTTTTTAATTACTCGAAACATCTATTGGCGCATCTTGTCAGTAAAACCGACTATTATGCCGTGACGGTAAACGGCGTGACGCTCTTATGCCGCCACTTCTCTTGGTTCCCTTGTGTATGCACGCGCGTATTTTGTACACTTAGTTTCATCTCTGTGTTAGCTGTGTACTTTTTTTAGTAACTTGCACGGGCGACCGGAATACAAATTGATAATATGTTTTTTTTTATTCCAGGATGGCATGGGAGATGCGAACGACGTGTGGAAGGTGGCCATTTCTGGCGGGAAGGAGGGCGACGAACTCCAAACTGTCAAGAGCAAGTTGATCTTTGTACATTATTTGCAGGTCATTGGCATGTCTTATTTTTTTTTATTAACCGTTACCGATTTTTTGTTTTCTTTGGTTTTGGCGTCGCGTTTTGAGCATTTGCCAGTGTCAAGTATTTTATATTTTCAATTTTCTAAATGTAAATAAGTGTCTTCGAAGCTATAGTTATAGCCAAAGTCCAGTCTTGGTCAAGTACAGCCCGTGTCAGTCAAGTCTAGTCTTGCTTTAGTAAAGTAGTGGCGACTTTACTATAAAGCTTCAATGGAGTTTTGGAAGCAACACAAAAAGTTTTCCCATACTCGCGCTTGTGATTCGACACTTTATGAATAAAACACCACCATTTTTATGCATAAACACGCGACAAAACACTAGTTTTGGAAAAAATACAACGGGGCGACACGACTCTTTCCGCGTTCCCGCCAATTCCCGTTACCGATTTAAGCTTGCCATACACTGACGCGGGTTACTGTAGCGGTCATGGTGACTGCTGCGAATTTAGCCCGTACTAATATTAATTTGACATTATTGACATAATTATAATATTATTCACTGGATATATTATTATTGTTAGATATTATCAGTATACTTGTTTATTTGTATTTTTCTGTTTTTATTATTGAAATTGTAATTTTGACGTGTCTAGTAAAACATACTAGCTGCGCCCTGCGGTGTTACCCACTACATGTTTTCGAGATAAAAAGTAGCCTGTGTCAATCCCGGGTCTCAGCTACCTCAATACCAAATTACATCCAAATCCGTTCAGTAGTTTTTGCGTGAAAGAGTAACAAACATCCATCCAAACTTTCACATTTATAATATTAGAGGAATGGCTTGGTATTTTGGTATAAAGCGGTAACCAAGGATACATTTTGTGACTTGTTATTTTGATGTAAGTCGGTCTAATTATTTTTTTTATGGCTAGCGTTCGATCTCCGATTGACGTTTATAACTTTGTTGCAGACGTGTGCTTTGACGACGACAGGCAAGCAGTTGCCGAAGTGGGGCTACGAGCAACAAGAAGTGGCGTGCAACCCTAACATTAGAGATAAGAACGCACTCTGGAATGTTGAGGACAACATCTTTGAAGATTGTACGTACTAACGTTTTTTTTTTCACCAGCTGTCCTACGGAAACCATCCGTTGATGGATTACATACATGCAAAACTCTTATCTTTTTTTTTATGTAAAAAGTAATGAGACAAACGAGACGCTCTCCTGATGGTAAGAGATAACGCCTGTCCATGACCATTGCAGCGATAAACGGAACTTTGAGTAACATAACAAAGTCCAGGGCATCGCTGCTTTGGCGCTCATTACTTTGAGACTTTATCTTTTAGTATGTTACAACTTTAATCCTTAGTAATGTCTATTTGATTACTAAAAGAAAATTTCTTGCAAAACTATGATTTCTTAACAAAAAGCTTATAAACCTGTAAAATCTATGTTTCGACATAAAAAAATAACCTGTGCTGAACTAGGATACATAGTTGCGTTCAAAAACTAGCGATTTCAAATTTTCCAGTTATGGATGCCATACGCGGTCACCCATCCAAAACCTCACTAAACATAACCGACTTGACAATTTTGTTTCCAGTACCGAAGATGAGCTTCGAAGCGTATGCGTCAGGGTTTGTGGAACGGTTCCTTGAGTCACACGCGGTGATGTTCCAGGGGAACTCTGGTCTCAAGCCCAAGGAGGGCGAAGTCACTTCTCAGCCCTGGCAGTGGCCGATCAATTACAGGGTGAGCAGTTACATCGTTCTATTTAAATCTTGTAATTTGATAATCCGTGTTTTTTATGGTTGACCAGCTGTGTTTGACCACAGCTCATCTGATGTTAAGTGACTGTGGTCGAAGATAGTAAAGCACACCTAGCCTGGAATAAAACTGTCTCTCAAGTGAGGCTGCTAGAACATACCGTTAGGTGCTTGGCAGCAGACTTTCAAAATGCCTAACCATTTAAATCACTCTAATAAATATTGTAAGACATTACACACAGCGCTATCTGACCCCAAACTAAGCAAAGCTTGTACTATAGAAGTCAGATAACTGATAGAATACTCAAATACTATTTTTTGTAAATATATACTTATAATAAATACAGAACACCCATTTAAATATATACGGGTTGAATTGAAAACTTTTATTTATTTATTTTTTTAAAAGATGCCAATGTTTTACCACTATCTCGCCTGATGTTCCCAAGATGCATCTTGGGAACATCAGGCGAGATAGTGGTCTACAATGAACCACTCAAAATGTAACTCGCTTAAATCATGTATTAATTAATCAAAATAGGACGAATTCAGCATTTCTTACAATGTAAGTGAAATCAAACCGTTTCAATCGAGTTTTCAAATATCAATTACAGAATTCGAAAAAAGTTAATTAAAAAAATTGTTTCCTCTACTCAGGGTCAGTTCTTCTCCGGCAGCACTCACCGTATTTACCTGCTGGGCAACCCCGTGGTGTGGTGGGCGAACCTGGCCTTCCTCGCCGTGTTCGTGCTCGTCTACATGATTAACTCCATAAAGGACAAGCGCGCTGAGGCTTTTGGGACTCCCATACAAGGTTTGAGAACATCGAGAACATAACTTCATAGTACCACAAACCCACTAATATTATAAAGTAGCTGCGCACCGCGGTGTTACCCGTTACATGTCTTCGGAATAAAAAGTAGATTATGTACTAATTCCAGGATCTCAGCTACTTCCATACCAAATTTCATCCAAATCCGTTCAGTAGTTTTTTTTCGCTACAAATAGTTTAAAATTAAAATAAATATCGTAGAAGTATATACACAGCGCCATCTGGCCCCAAACTAAGCAGAACTTGTGTGATGGAAGTCAGATAACTGATACATACTTTTTTTTTGTATATACATACTTATAATACATACAGAACGAACACCCAGACACAGAACAAACATTTGTTTATTCACAAAATATTTGCCCTCAATGGGAATTGAACCCACGCCCAACAGCTCTTAAGGCAGATAATCTACCAATGAGCCAACAGGGCTGTCGAAAATTTTAAGGCTAGATGGCACTGTTTTAGAAACCGTCTGTGTATATGTCAATTTGTACAGATTGTGCGTTTTTGTATCCAATCGTGCAGAGGGGAAACACCGTGAGCTGATGAACGCGGCCGGGTGGGCGTTCCTGGGCTGGGCGCTGCACTACGTGCCGTTCTGGGCGATGGGACGCGTCCTCTATTTCCATCACTACTTCCCGGCGCTCACGCTCAGTTCCATGCTCACTGGTAAATACAACATAAATATTATTATTTAATTATAATTTTTTGGCAATTTAATTATATTATGTTTATATTTCCTATGTTCCAACATAGTGGTATTTTGTACAAGCACGGTAACATTTCTCTTATTTTATCTTTGTTTTCCTTACCTGCATTACTAAATTATCTGCACTCCAAATAAATTTATATACAATTATTATACATATTTATTTCATATGATTATATATTTATTTTGTTTTTTTATGGTCAGTGCTGAAAATCCCCAGCACAATTCGGTATGTAAAGTTTTTTATTTGTATTTATTTTATATTTTTTACTGATAGTAAACTTTATTTTATGAAACTAATTTGAATATTTTGGCTTTCTATGCGGTAGTTTAATTCTAATACATTTTCAAACTTTTTATAGTTATGACGTCATAACATTGGCTGAATATGTAAAATATGTGCACCTTTTTTAGGCACTGAAAGAATCCTTATACAGCCAAGGACATGACGTCATTAGAAGTTAATTGAAAGTCAAATTTATTTTATGTATTTTATTAAAATAAACCCCGTCTCATAGTTTAAAGAGTTTTAAACGGAAAAATCATGTACAGGAATGTAATATTTCGAAATGGTTTTGGAATCAGCAAAGTATTTTTTTTCTTTACATACCGAATTGCTGAGTGCTGACCTTTTTTTTCCTTGTTGATGCACCAGCCACTGCAGCGATAACCCGCTTATTGTCTTGTCAAATTTGTTGTCTTTTTGTTAATATATAATTGTATCTTTTTATTTGTGTGTTTTGTTTATACTTATCTGTTGTTGTGTCTAGTGTATTGTTAGGAAAAAAATAAATGTTTTTCTTTCTTTCTTTTCTTTCTTAAATACCGATATACTTACACAGACATATCTATAATTAGAATTTACAATATACTTGCATAGGGTCCTATAATTATGTATGTGTTATAAATAGTTATGTATGTATTGTTAGTAGTAGTATTATAAGTAGTAGTTCCTAATTTGTATTCTTTAATTTTTTTCTACGTCAGTATGTACCTAACGTTAAATTTTGCATCAGGCAGAATATGGCGCTCTTTAACTTTTTTAAATATCAATTATTCATTTATTTAATAAATAAATAAATATATATCGTGGGACTATACACACAGCGCCATCTGACCCCAAACTAAGCAAAGCTTGTGTGATGGAAGTCAGATAACTGATAGAATACATTTAAATACTTTTTTTTTTGTAAATACTTATAATACATACAGAACACCCAGACACAGAACAAACATGATTGTGTTTATTCGCAAAATGTTTGCCCTGAGTGGGAATCGAACCCACGCCCTACAGCTCTCAAGGCAGATATACTACCAATGAACCAACGGGGCTCACTTTATTGCACACTTTTTGGATTCAGATCTGCCATTAATGTATTATTTTCTTCCACAGGTATCATCACAGAATACCTGCTGTTAAGCATTCGAAGCTACCTCAGCCCGGAATTGGGAAAAACATTCTACCATTGCGTGGTAGGACTTGTTATATCGACCACTGTGTACTCTTTCTATTTATTTTCGCCTCTCGCGTACGGCATGAGCGGGCCGCTTGCGCACGAACCTAATTCTACTATGGCGGGCTTGAAGTGGCTCGATTCTTGGGAGTTTTGACTTTTTTGTATTATGCCATAACAATGAACACTTATTTTTATAATGTAATTTATTTTTGAGTGATTTGATCATATATGTTTATCACAACACAGCCCCGTTGGCTCATTGGTAGTATATCTGCCTTGAGAGCTGCAGGGCGTGGGTTCGATTCCAACTCAGGGCAAACATTTTGTGAATAAACACATGTTTGTTCTGTATGTATTATAAGTATGTATTTACAAAAAAAAAAGTATTTATGTATTCTATAAGTTATCTGACTTCCATCACACAAGCTCTGCTTAGTTTGGGGTCAAATAGCGCTGTGTGTAATGTCATAGGATATTTAAAAAAAATGTCGCCGTACATAATACTTTACATCACATTTACACTATAAATAAATATTTTTTTTAACGTTGACAAGCTAGGTCACATAATAGACGGTAAGGTCGAGGATAGTAAACACAACTAACATGGAATGGGAACTGCATCTCAAATGTGGCTGGCGAAATAAACTGTACTGTACTGTGTGTATAAGTATATAGCGGCAGATTATTTATCAACTTAAGGATGTTAGCAATGCAGCCAAATACTAGAAAGTATCCTACAATCATGCGATGTTTGCTCATTAATGGGATTTGAACTCACACCTTCTGGTGTATGATGCGACTCCACTACGCCTAAGCTATCATTGCTAAAAATAAGTAGGTATGTATGGTGTAACAGCTTATCGAATTTGGAATACAAAAATCTCATACCCTTGATTAACATAGCTACTATTTATATCGAAAAACGTGGCTGGAATCGCAGTCCACGGCTAGTTAATTTTTTATTTATTTACCTCTACGTTTTGGCCATGTTTTAAATGATTATTGTAATTTGGCCATGTTTTAAATGGCTATTATAACATGACCAATACGTATATACCTAAATCATACTAATTATTTATAAACTTAGTAATTAAGTAATAACTTTGCATAATGTAAACAAATATTCATTATTTGTATAAAAAAAGGTAACCCTAAGAATCTCATAAAATAAGACTCGAAAAATACTCTATTCCGTCCAGAATTTATTGCTGTAATAGTTATTATTATGAGTAATGTTTTACATAGTAAATTTTTACAATTTTTAATGGTGTTTTCTTTATCAATTTACCCTTTTCAGTTACTAAAAGATCTTTACACAGTTTTACCGTTTTTAGTTTCACAAAGCGCCTACCAGCCAGCGCACGTTGTTATATCGATTATTTATCGTTTGTAATTTATTTTTGGTGTATAATAAAGTTATATTCTATTCTACACCAGAAATAGAAAGATAATAATAATATAACTCTTTATTGTTCACACCAATGACAAACGATTATAACAATATAAACTTAATGCTAGTGGAACAATTAGCGGCCTTATAGCTAAGAGCGATCTCTTCCAGGCAACCTTAGTATGGAGAGGATTTTACTAAGCTAAGGCACAGAAACAAAATCACCTTATGAGCTAGTGCCACAAGTGGCGGCCTTATAGCTAAAACCGATCTAAAGCAACACGAAAAGTTATATTTTATCGCATTATGAATATCAAATTTCCCACGCACATAGTCCTACAATTTTTGAATATAAACATTTTCACTGCTATTTTTGTACAGAAACATTAAAAAACAAGTGTTGGAAAATAATATAATGCGGCAATACCACATTTCCGTGTGTTAGAATGTGCACTTCATGGACCATGTACCTAGGTTTTTATTTAAAAATAAAATTATGAAAATGTGGTATTTTCTTTGCGACTGGCAATCCATTGCTTTACAATCGATACTTGTGAGAGTTTTGGCGGGAACGCGGGAAGAGTCGTGTGGCTTCGTTGTATTTTTTTCCAAAACTTGTATTTTGTCGAGTGTTTATGCATAAAAATGATGGTGTTTTATTCATAAAGTGCCGAATTACAAGCGCGAGTGTGGGAAAATGATATAATGTGGTGAATCATGAGTTTTCGTGTTGCTTCCAAAACTCCATCGAAGCTTTATAGTAAAGTTGCCTCTACTTTACTAAAGCATGACTGGCACGAACTGACACGAACTGGACTTGACTAAGACGACTTTGACGATAACCATAGTTAAGATACAGCAGAAATATCACTGAAGACGAGGCAGTATAGCTTTATAGCTTTAGCCTGCCCGAAAGGGCAAATTAACGAAAAAAAAAAAAAAAGATCGATACTTGTGAGTTTTGGCGGGAACGCGGAATTTTGTCACGGTTTTGTATTTTTTTGAAAACGTGAATTTTTATATTTAAAACATTGGTATTTCAATAACTGAGTGCTGAATTATACGCAAATGAGAGGCCACAATAGGTAAATAATATCATGTGGTGAAACATGTTTTCTTTCTCTACCTACATAGTATAAAACAAAGTTAAGCATGCGCTTAAATCTTATAAATTACGCAACGGATTTTAATGCGGTTTTCTATTAATAGACAGTGATTCAAGAGGAAGGTTTAGAAGGAAAGAATATTTTATGTATTATACATGCACGACATTTTTTATCTACATGGGACCTATGCGACGCCGGGTCGGGTCGCTCGCTAGGACTAAATAAAAATTATGAATAAACCCAAAATACATGAAAAAAAGCGATCTTGTATGCGCATGTTGAAAAAAGATTGTATTAAAAGTTATAAGACACGCTGATGCTAATAATTTGTTGCATATAACAGCAAAAAGTCTAGGGTTAGGAGATGATGATGATGATCGTGGGTTCTTGGATTTTTTAATTGCAACTCTTACTTTAGTTTAGAATCTATGCCATTTTTCAAACTCAAAAGCTACCTAATCTTGGTTTCGCTTAGCAATGGTTTTATTTCTCTTTGTTATATCAATATGGTTTAAATGTATTTATCTGAAAATAATACCAAAATATATTATATTTAATGTATGATTTAGTTATTTTGCTTTTGAATTTTGAAGTTTTATGACGTTAAAAATTTCAGTCGGTTTAAAGAAAACCATAAACAATATCGATACAATGAATAAACTTTTTATTCTACAATTTTGTTGCTGGCCACTCAGGCTTGAAATATTTTTGACACAAAAAATTACAATTACAAATGGCGTTTACGTAGTGTAGACAGATGTATTCACGGCCACGATGGGCGATGATTCTTTGATATTACGAGAAGATGGCTATATACGCATGAACTTTCCAGTTACTTCTCTAACGTATCATAGTAACTTAAATATAATACTGGTGAAGACAGATGTGGGTGCTGTGCACGTTTTAGATGTGAATTCGGGTGTGATTCTGCAGTCTTCATGCCTGTCAGCGGGTAAGTCCGACGCTATAACTCTTCAAATATTGGATTTGGTAATAAATTACTGTAAGATGGGGATAAATCTACAGGTCGGGTTATCGATTTGTCAGTATTTCGTGTGAGCGGTGATTTTGCGATGGCCTACATTGTCTGTTTGATTGACAGTTCTCGATAAACAATTCCGATGATACCGGATCGGTTTGTGGGTTTTTAGACGAGAAGGGTACGCTGGGAGTGGAGTATGCGGCGGGTGCAGACAGGGTGTTCGTGTGGGACGGCAGTGGCGTGGGCGCGCGCACCGACTACAACGGCGTCCTGCTACTGCACACGGCGCTGCAGCGTCCCCTACCTTCCTCCCAGGTTGACAAAAGCATTAGGGTCGAGCTTGTGCTCTCTGAGGTAAGCCCTACTACCCTATCTGACCTGTACTATTTCTGTACCTTGACTAACTTGATTGTTAAGTGCCAGGCTTTGTTTGGGTTCAAGAAAGCCACATTTAAATGTACAACTTAAAAGACAAAAATTATTAAATTCTCATATAAATTCTTAATTACAATAACATTATCCACTAAAATTGTGTCACTTTAATTTGTTATCTAGAAATGAAAATAAAAAATATCAAAAATCAATAATAGGTATAAAAATAGTTAATAGGCAGATGCATTATTGCACAATCATCATTTTGTATGAGTCATGATCATAACATTCCATATAATCCCAAGAAACCAAACATTTAGCTAAGGTTCATAAAACTGCAGCAATTTCTATGATGATGTAAATATTACCTGTAATCATTACTACCTAAAATAATTAATTAGTCATTACCAATGACATTCGAGATTAATACTAAAACCCTAGTGGAACTGTGGACTAATTTTCTGGCTGAAAAATGATTACTAACAATAAACGACTAAATTCTTATAATGTTATCATTTAATGTACATACTAGTAAAAGTTGGTAGTTGTGTGAAACCTGGCAGATTAGTAAATAATTATATTGAAAATGATATTTTAACAACTTGATATTGTTGTAGGTTACTTTTTTCATTCATTTTTCTATTTCAAAATGTAAAATTAAAGCATAATCCTCGCATAATACACTTTTTATTATATTTTAATCTTATCTCAAATTTGTGGTTCATAATAATTATAATAGGATAAAGAAATTTACATGTGAATCAGGTGAAACATGCTGTACGCTTGTCTATCTGGGTCTCTATATCACCTGTAATAATACATAACTGCTGTCACTGATCATCTAGTATTTAGACACTGGCAACTTAGTCTTAATGAGTCAACTTTTTAACATATGCTTTATATTATGTAGTACTTTTAGAGTTTAACATGTCATTTGAAACAAATATCCTTAAAGACCACTAGAAAAACTAAAATCAGTATGACTTAACAGATGACTTGACAATAAATTATTTTGTAGCTAACTTATGTACAGTAGAAGCCAGAAGAACACAAATTAATAGAAATAGTAAAATCTTTCTATAATTTATTAAATTAGACCAAGAATTGGAACAAGGCTAGACTGTATCAAAAGCAGTGGTGTTAGGGCCATATCACATCTAGTTAGACTTAGATGAGAATAAGGGTAGTGAAGTTGAGTGTTAAAAGCACATATTAAAAGGCCACTTTCAATACTCTTCTTTTGAATCTGAGTGGCAACTTATTGGCGATTAGTGGCAGCATATGGCTGTACCATAGAATACTAAGAAATATTATCATTTTTATTTGCATAACCTAGACTGAAGAAATAAGTGAATTCAACAGCAACTTTGCCAAATGTACATGTTTTTGTGTCTCTCATACAATAAATAATTTATCAGAATTTGATTTGTATATGATTTGTTTTAAACAGGAAGAAAAACAAAACTGAGTAAATCTTTATTATATGTATGTATGTTTAGCCGATCACTGAAGAGTGAGGATTTATGTTTCATTGTAACTTTTTCTTATTACAAATATATAGACAAGATGGTGGTCAAACGCAAGCATTTGACCACCATCTTGTCTTATGCGAAGTGAAGATGTTGTCTACTTGTGGCTTAACTACCAGAACTGAATTTCATAGTATTAGGTGGGATTTGACACAACTTCCATGAATACTACAGTAGCATTGCATAAGTGACCTAACTGTTTTATAATATCTTATGCTAGTACTACAATATGACAATTAAACAACATCACATAGAATAGTTTATCATAGAAGTAGTCTATCCCGCTAGTTATTGATTTTATGAGAAATGTCATTGCCAATTGTCAAGTGTTAGTCCACTGCCGCTGCTTACTAATTATTTATTTGTGCTATGTGGGTGAATGACTTTAGTTCGTATTTTGTCCCATAAAGGAACTCCGAGCATAGCTCTCTCCATAGCTTGCTTGAGTTTGAAGTTGTAGACCAGGTTCAATGTTAGTGTCCAGTTCTTGGCATCATATGTCATGACGGGTAGGACACACACTGATTAGATACTTTCGCCTTGAAGTTTAGACTAAACTTTTAGACTTTGGCTTTGTGTTATTTTGTTCACTTCTGGTCAATATCTCATCGCTTGCATCTGGTTTGCCAATCTTGATTTAAAGTTGACTCATGCAGGTAAGCAGATGCAGACAAAAAATGCAAATAACACTGTAAGTGAGTAATCAATGTGTGATCTTTCATCTTTTACATAAGCACAATAAGTGAATGGTGTCAGTCTCTCAAGCATCCAAATAAAAAAAACACATTCAGGAAGTCCTAATTGATATAAGGAATTTTAGTTGCTGTTGAGTTATTAGTTTATGTTATCTTTAACTGGTAAACTGTTTACATGAGATAACACATAATGGACAATGTAGAGACCTTAATTCTAGCTAGTGCATTTATAGTAAAGTATGCAATAGTAATGTTACTGGAAACCATTCTGAAGCAGGCTTTACATAGAATGCTTTGGCGTATTTTACATATGAATGAATGACATAAGCGATGGGTCACCACATGTCAAAAGGTCACTGACACTTATGAACACCTACAGATATATTTGTTGCCTCTAAGTTTTGAATGTCTCACAGTAAATTACATTTTTACATAAAAAATTGTTTTTAGTACATGTGCTTTAAAAGGGTTAGATAATATAAAAGGGGTGAATTAAGAGGTTGAAAAAAAAATGGCTGAAAGGTTCAAAATATTTATTGCTATAGTTTATATGGGTGGAAGCATAATAGCTATTGTGCATAATATACACAAATGAGATCATATGTCTGTAAGAAATACTTATAAATAAAATACTTTTTTTACACCTTTTTTTCTCCTGTTTTTTGGGTACTGTGTAAAATGTTCACCAATATTATTAATACTAGTAAACTTGCTATAATAAGCCTTGTATTTTTTCTTTATGTATTCTTAAATGTTCTTAACATGTTCTTCTTGTGTTTTTGTTTTATATCTTGTTTTACATTTGAAGATTCTTTTTAATAATAGGCTTGCGTTTGACTCTCATCTCACCTTTACTTCTTGTGTACAGTTAGTGATAGATGCCTTGTTACAGGCGGTGCTGCTCTACCAATGCCTGCAAAGTATGGACGCGACCAACATCAACAAATTACAAGAGTTTGTCAAGGAGCTCAAGAATTCTATCGACACTGAGCCCGCTCGTAAGGGTGTAAAGGCACAAAAAGTAAGCTATTACGACTGAATGGAGTCTACCATAGAAACTGACCGATGGATTAAGTCGCCTACTCAACTAGAGTTCTGGTCACACCCGGTGACTTATTTCAAGGATTCAAAGCAATAACGACGCACTTGCCGGCCTCGTCATGTTTCCTACATACCAAATCAAAAAATCTGATTTAGTCAAACTTTAGTAATCTCATATACCTAAGTAAAACAAAAATGAATGGATTTTTTTTTAAGTGGTAACATATTCCTTCACACATTCCTTCCTTTTCGTTTCACTGGTGTCTAAATATAAGATATCTTATCATATAATTGTTTTCACAGTGGAGCACAGTTACACTATGCATGCCGCAGAGGATGCTCCGCGGAGTATCGAGCAGTGTGGTCCAAGATCTGAAAGCCCAGAACAGGCGGATTCCAACGCTGGCTATAGCGTCGGCGGTCAGTCAGCGAGCCAACGACCTGGTGCCTTGCTCCGGGGAGGAAGAGTCTCGTCCCCTGATGTACGCTGAAGCAGAGCGGAAGGAGACCTTCAAACGCTGGCCCCATATGGACTACAAGTAAGTCCTTTTCACATCATTACTAAAGTAATTAATAGTATACTCGACTGGTGTTTGTAAAAGTCAGAACTCTTGTCTATATTTTTGTGTAACTTATGGTCTAATAAATTTACTGAAAGTAGTACCATAGTAGTGGTATAGTAGTACCATAGATGATATTTATTCTATTTGAAGAAAGATGAAATATTATAATTTCTGCTTATAAATTATTTTAGTTGGAACTAACTTAGAAGGAATTTAAAAGCAAAGATTTATAGCTGTAATACACTAAAAAACATTACTCTAGAATACTATAAGATGTACTTCAAAGTAACACACAAATAATTTGTAATATATTCAGTTCTTGTCTTGTACTTGCTTGTTTTATAACCATCATAATATCACAATGATATTTTCGTGATTACCCAGTTTGGATTTTAAGGTTGGTTTAAATCTCAATAAAGAGCTTGAGTGGCATGAACATTGTTAGGAAACCAATTCTGTTCTTAGTATTTCGACGGTCCCTAAGTAAATAAAGACACAAATTCGTAAAAAAAAAGTATTTATAATTGTACATAGAATAATTTCTAGAGCGGTTTGAACATAAATTACGCTCTACTTACTGTAAACCTCGGTTTTTGACATGTCTTTATGTACGCAGGGACCGTCGACTTGTTGTTAAAGCGGCAACAGAAATACATCGTGTGTGAAAATTTCAACTGTCTAACTATCACGGCCTTATTTAACTATCATGACAGCCCTGTTGGCTTATTGGTAGCATATCTGCCTTAAGAGCTGAAGGGCGTGGGTTCGATTCACGCTCAGGACAAACATTTTATGTACCAACAAATGTTTGTTCTGTGTCTGGGTGTTCTATATGTATTATAAGTATGCATTTACAAAAAAAAAGGATATATGTATTCTATCAGTTATCTGACTTCCATCATACAAGCTCTAGTCAGTTTGGGGTCAGATGGCGCTGTGTGTAATGTCCTACGATATTTATTTACGTTTCATGAGATACAGCCTGGTGACAGACGGACGGACAGCGGAGTTTTAGTAATAGGGTCCCGTTTTACCCTTTGGGTACGGAACCCTAAAAAATAGTAAATAAAGTAGTTTTAAATCGTGTAGATGGGCGCTGCCAGCGCGCATGGCGCAGGCGGGGTTCTACCACCAGCCGACGCCGTCGGGTGACGACCGAGCGATGTGCTTCGCGTGTCTCGTGTGCCTGGTCTGCTGGGAGAAGTCGGACGAGCCCTGGGTGGAGCACGAGCGGCACTCTCCCAACTGCGCTTTCGTGCGCGGCGAGTATACGCACAACGTGCCCATTTCCGTGAGTTAAATCTAGATATGGAATCTTATTGGGTTATTTTTTTTATTTAAAATTATACGCGCTACAGACACCGGGGCCCGTGACCTTTGTCAACTTTAATTACATTTTGTGTTTACAATAATACAATACAAAAATAGAAAAGTTACGTTTTGTAGCGATGATAGCTCAAAGGTTAGCACGGTAGGTTCGCATGCCGAAGGGCGTGGTTTCAAACCTGCAGGTGAAGGAAAACATCGTGAGGAAACCATAGCATGGTGGTAGGGTACTTTATAGTACCTACTCGACTGGCTAGCTACCACCCAAGCATCAAGTTGAAAATCTGCCGCCAAGCATCTTTTCGGTGTGTTCCGGCAGCCTCACTTGAAAGTCAGTTCCATTCCAGGCTAGGTGTGCTTTACCGTCTTCGACCAAACCTTCACACAGCCTGTCAAGCATAAAAAAAAAATGAGCTTGAGTTGCCGGTGAAGTAAAACATCTTGAGGAAACTAGAGCATGGTGGTAGGGTATTTTCTATTACCAAGAGTACTAGAAAATACCTAGTAGCTACCACCCAAGCATCAAGTTGTAAATCTGCCGCCGAGCACCTAACGTGTTACGGCAGCCTCACTTGAGAGTCAATTCAATTCCGGGCAAAGTGTGCTTTACCATCTTCGACTATACCGTCACTTAACATCAGGTGAGCTGTGGTCAGCAGTAATTAAAATAGTAAGTGATACAATGTGGTGTCATATTTCACCACATTATTTTATTTTATTTTATTTTACATGGAAAACAAACAGCTGCTAACTTTATAAATAAATAGAATTAGAATTATATCACTTACTCCCAAAAGAGCGCGTAATTCGGTACTTTGTTAATTTTGTTTTATTTTATCAGTAAAATCAGTAATATTTATTGGCCATAAATAACAATAATGTTAAAGGCAAGTCACATGTACAAAAAAAACCTTACGATTACACTTTAATGAATGAAGCTATACCTATACGAGTAATTAACAAAGAACATACTACAGCGGAGGCTCCGGTTATGTGCTACACATAAATGAGGATTCCGAGAACCTCATTGACATATATTCACTTAATTTGTAAAATGGATTGTTTTCCAAAAAAAATTTAATGGTTTTTTTTTTTTGTTTTTTTTATTGATATTGGTACAGTTACAGACCTTAGGCTACCTTATTTATGTAATGTATTATATAATTAAGATATCATAGTGAGCCTAAGGTCCAATTACAACTATACACAACTTATAGATATGTAAATATAAACCGACTATATGTGTTGTTTAATAAAACACTACAATTTATATAATCATAGAAAATTAATACAATGAGACGATACGATTTTTTTCACGTCCTCGTTAAAACTTCCAATGGGAATTTAGTTAGTCTGTGTATTTCAATATGGAGGTAGGGTTCGAATCATGTTAAAACACCTCTAAAGTATGACCGTATAGTTTTGCCGCTACGATCAGCCTGTAAAAATCAACATCGTGAGGAAATTGCTTGCCTGAAAGTTTTTTTTTAAAATTCAAAATAGGTTTGAGTTTGGCCATACTCTACCTGATATTAAGCAGTTGTGTGGTCTAAGATGAAACACGCTTACCTAGAAGAAACATATTTACTCTAGATTTGAAGACCCCATATTTTATTGGCCGCAAAAATGTGTAGAGTTTTCCAACCCACCCTTTGTCAGCGTGGTAGACTAGTATGGACCCTTGTCGAAACCAGAAAAGGCCCGCGCCTTGTGCGACAATTTACAGCTGATCCAGTAAAGTTATATTCACAACAGTGGATAGTAATCATAATTAAGGTACGAAGGTATGTAGTGTAGGTAGGAAGGTAGTTTGAACTTCCGCAAGGTAACGCCTGAATCGATCAATTATAATGAAGGTAGTTCTAAAACTCCGCGCACACAATCAATATATTTAGATCATCATTTGCATGTAAAAATGCGGTTGGTTCAAATTTATCGGTTAACGATACAGTTGTGTTTTTTGATTGCAACTATTCGTAATGTGTTTTCGAGTGGAAATGCGATAATCGTTAAAAATAGTGATTGGTATGTTTTAACGTAAAAATATATAATAACTTAATTAGTATATATTTTATGTAATAAGCGATATGTGGTACACGCAGTGATTGAAGTTAACGGTTTCTTAGGTTTGCTACACTTGGTAAAACTTGGTGATTTAACTGCAACAAAGAAAAATATGTACTTTGGACTTTTTCGTGATGCATAAATGTATATTTTTAAATTCTTTTATTTTTTTGTGTAGATTGTGAGGTTAGGTTTGATATTTTAAATAATTAATATGTAAATCTTAACAGCACTGTAATGAACATGCGTTTATTCAGGTCACAAACGCGACTGCGTGCGCGGTCCCGAGCCTCAACGTCACTGTGGTGTCTAAAGGCAACACAGGCGACCTCATTGCTTCGGGCACGGCTGAAGGCAAGGTGAACGTGTGGAGGTTCGACTGCGGCCTTAAACTCGCCAAGTTTATTCATCTCTCGCCATACGACTCCATCTTTAGCGGGATACTGGCCACAGACACTATTAAAGTCTGGTCGGCCAGCTTGGAGAAGGACAGTTGTAAGTATTATTTATTCCTACTTCCTACAATATTATAAACGGGACAAGTTTGCAAGATTGTATGGATGTATGTTTGTTACTCCTTCATGCAAAAACAACTGAACGAATTCAGATGAAATTTGGTATGGTAATTTGGTAATGGTATCTACTGTTTTAATCAAGCAATTGTGATTTATCGCAAATAAAGACCAACACAAAATGCCAGTAGCTGTGATTTCACTGTAAAATTATGCTCCATTTGTCCATAAATGGCAAAAAATTATTTGTATGGAAATCGAACCACCTTAAATGTTGATCCGGGATAAATATACTTGCCATATACAATATTTTTTTTTTATGGTTATGAATCTACTGACTATACATTTTCTTGTCCACATTAGCAACTTACGGCATCGAGCTCACGGCAATGTCCTTTGTCGGCATGACGTCACAACAGGACCCTTACGCCCAAACACAAAACGCCGAGAACACAGAAAAGGACAACAATACGGCTAAAGCGAAACCTGCTCTTATATGCGCCGTGATCGTCACGCGAACCAATGAAGTGCAATCCAACCAACCAATTAAAGAAGACTCCAGCAAAGCGCTGTTCGACTCTGGAGGGTCCAATAAGGCTATAGAAAACATCCAAGAAATGAACGACCAAAACGAAGCTAAAAGCAACAAATCGAATAAAATGTTATTCTTACTGACATACGATATACTTAGCTCCCAAGCGGGGTCTATAACAACTGTCGTTCATACGTCCAACAGCAGTGGAAACTCCAAACCTGGCGGCAGTAAGAAAGTTTGCACGGTCGCACGTACAGATGACGCTAATATATATGACGATATTTATTTCCAATATTCCGATGAAGACACGGAACTTCCACCATGCTCGAATGTTCTCTTAGACGAACAAATTAGCAATGTCATCAATTTGAACGCTTCGTCCAGCAAAGAGGATAGCAAGATCTGGGAGCCGGCTAAGAAAATCATTCTAACGAAGCATTTCAAGATGGTTCCCCCGCCTGGAGGGCAGACGCTTTTGCCGTCGGACTTTCAAGAACAAGCAGCCACCGCTCAAGCGAGTGTGCTCGACTTCGTGGGAAAGATCTCGCAGTTAAAGAGCTGGAAGAGTGGCAATCTAGATTCTGTTGGGACGAAACTTGTTGATCAAACTGATGCGGCGGTGTTGCACTCGGATACACATTTACATCATTATCTTAATATGAGTGGTCCATTGGAAATATCAGACTTGAAGTGGTATGAAGGCGGTGAAGGTACGGAGAAGGTTAAAGTGACAACGTTCAGCGGCAGTAAACTAGGCACACAGACAGCTGTCTCTAACAGCAACAATGATGGATTTGATAGTGACCCTCCACAGGAAGAAGTGGTATCTCAAGGAGTCGCAGTGCAGTGCCTCAGTCTTCCAACCAAGTTGAACATTCGCGACGATGCGAAAGTGACTCACATGATGCCTACAGAAGATAAAGAACACCTACTCGTCGTCATATCCAGTGTTGATCCTGCGAAAATAAAAGCTGAGGAGAAAACTGACGACGATGGGGACACCAAAATGGAACTAGAAGATGTCGAACATGTAGAGAAACACACATCTGACGCTAAAGCATATTTCATACTGTATGAGATTTATAGCAAGACTTCAATATACACTTTAGAAGACAATCCCGTTTCGATCAAGGAACTACCATTTGATGAAAGTCCAGTCGATTTATGTCTATTACCATGCGAAAATGATCAATATTCTTTCGCTTCTGTTGGAGTCGATGGCTGCTTGAGATTATACTCGCTACCAGACTTTAAAATCTTATCTGAGCAGCGTGTCCCTAAAGGACAGTTTACGTCGGTCACTTACTGTGCATCGGTAGACCGACTCAGCGTATCAACGAAACATGGAATGATCTATTTCTATGCTTTGAACAATGGAGAGAAAGATTCTACCGGCGATATGGACGAGGACGAGTTCGCGAACCTCGATTTTGACATGCTGCAGCGAGCGACGCGCGAGGAAACCGGTGCACCGGTCATCATAGCTAACAAGCCTGAACTCGATACCGCTGACTTGGAGACTTTAATCAGTATGACCGGATCGTACGGCACGAATACTCCAATACCATACAGCGCGGTTGTCCCCGGGTTTTGGTGCGAGCTATCACCTGCTCAGCGGCCGCGCTCCGATCACCAGAATAACAGGACATGGCGGTTACAAAACACGTCTTCTACTTGGGATGAACACGTCCTCGAACTGACTCTGCCGTATAGCGTATCACTAGCTCACATAGAGTTTTCATTCACGCTGCATTCGGTATGCACGGCCAACTTGCCTGTAATAATGGTGACGCTATTGAAGCAAAATCTACATGGAATCGGGTACAAGAAAGATGCGTCCTTCAACCACAGATCCGAGTCCCCGATAACGTTTCCAGTGATAGACGCTGACATGACGAATTTGGAAAATCCCATATACAGTGAAGAGTATCTCCAAGCTCATAACGCGGAAATCCTCGCCGGACCTCTGTTACTTTCTTCCGGACTAGACGCGACTCAACAGGCGGGTGCTTTGACATTGACAAGCCCTCGCTTATACCGAGCTAGAGGGCGAACCTTCCTGATTCACATAAAGACGTTGTTCGATCCGGCCAAAGACATGAATAAAGGACAGAGCAAATCGGAGGATAGTAAAAATGCTTCGAAGAAGTTTATCGGGTGTGATTGGCTGCATCAAATTTCGTTGACAGTTCGGTCGAGTCCTCACACTGAAATACCTATGGAGAGGCAACAGAGGATTGCTATGCTCGAATCTAACGGATTTTTGAACTCCCTGTGTGAGATCGCCATCAGCAAAGATGACGTGAGGAAACGGATGCTAGCTTTAGATATCATCATTTGGGTAGTTTCCATACGTTTGCAAAGAATGCGACTGGCAAAGTCTGAGAAGGGCAAAGTGGAAAACAAGAGTGTCGAGACGCAACAGTTGGAGTGCATCAATATTATAGACAAACACATAGAAGCTCTCATCAGGACCTGCATTCTGTGCGCTGATAGAAGCGTCGCCAAGAAATGCGTTAGAATCATTTTGATTACGATCGAGTGAGTATTTTTATTTTGTTTGGCACACTACTTTTCAGCCGAACTTTCTGTGTGTTTTAATGATAAATACAAATAAATCTCGTAGAACATTTCATACATCGCCATTAATCCCCAAACTAAGCTAAGCTTGTACTATGGGAAACAGATAGCTGATAGAATACTTAAATACTTTTTTTTTGCAAGTAAAATAAACAGAGTTATAATACATACAAAATATCCAGACATAGAACAAACATTTATCGTCACATAAATATTTGTCCTGGTGAGAATTGAACCCATGCCCTACAGTTTTTGAAGGAGATATTCTACCAAATGAGCTAACAGGGCAGTGAAATAAATATCCATAGACATTTCAGACGGCCCCAAACTAAGCAAAGCTTTTACTACGGGAACTAGAATAATCATAGACAATTCAAGGTATATATTAAGTTTATTTATTTATCACTGTTGTAACTAAAACGACTGTTAAGAAGAAATAAACTAAATATGTACTTTGAACACTCACAATGAACTTCCGCAAAGTAACGCCAGAATCAATAAAATGATAGAATACTTATATATACACATTTATTTGTAAATATGTGTTTAGTACATACAGCCAAACGGAAAAAACACATCTTGAAATATCTGTTCCAGCTAGTGCAACAAGAATGTGTTGGTTGCTTTTAAGACCACTCATCTGCAACGGTGTAACAATGCGCATATTTCAGAGGCGAGAAGCAACTGCCGAAGCCGTGGAAGTCATCATTCGAGGCGTCTGTATGCGCTCACGTGGCGGACTGCGTGCCGTACATCGGTGGAGTGCAGTCGGCGGGGGCGCTCCGCTGGCTGGCGGCCCTGGTGCAGCAGACTGCGCCGGCCTCCGTGCCCGAAGTTGCGGCGCGCCTGCTCGCTCTGCTACGTCACGCCGCCGCGCCCCACGCTGCAAGACAGAACCCGTACCACCATCTACTGCGCTCCAGGTAAACAGATATCTTGTGACTCGCACACTAAACCATCAAAATTTTCGTAAGCTGCTTGTCTGTCCGTTTTCTACCGGTTATACTTTGGTCACAGAACAGATAATAATACTACATATAGAACGGACACTTTCCTTCCACCTAATTGGGGCTTCCTCACCCAATTGCAATGCAATTTTGAGCTGTCGAGGAGCTGATTAGTAGACCGGTCAAATTAGACCAAAAATAGGAGTGAAGGTACAAAAATTCGAACCCAGCTCAAAGTTGGTAGGATTGTTCAAAACACCATCATAAATGGAATCTAAAAGTCCTCATGGATCTGATACCTGGAAAAAAATATTACTCGGGGTCAAAGGTCACAAAAACGGGGCTTTTGCGACTTTCAGCAAAACTGTAAGTTTTATCATAAAATTAGTTCAGGCAAAAATTGTAGATCAGATAATTATCTATAAAAAAATGTGTCAATACTTTTTTAAAAAGAGTCGCCGTTTTTGAAATAATAATATGTTTATTCAAAAAGTTGTAAAAGTTGTAATCGTCATGTATAAAAACTACGAAACATAATTTTTTGCAACTGTAAAAAGGGGTATTTGCAATTGCTAAATGTGGTTGCAAAAAAGTTGGGACTGTTTTGTTCTTTAGCATGTAAAAATTGACTAGGCCAGTCGTGCTCCAATGTTGAATCACCAACAGTTGAGGATTCGTTTGATACCAACGAGGAGATATGCGGAAGTGGGTGAGGGACGAGGGTGTGGATCCTCCTCCGATGCCCGGCTCTCTGGTGGACCATCGGAAGGTCTGTTGTGACTTCTCGTTGGTTCCGCCGTTTACTTAAGAACATAAGCTGTTCACATAAATAAAATAGCCCCCTCACACGATCTCTTGCTTCCAAGCTTTGAGGTAATATGATCACTGTAATATTTGCTTTTATCTCCAGATTTGGGTTATACGGGCTTCCGTTCGAGCGCTCGATCTTTGCGCCGGAAACACCTGAATTGGGGCGAAACGGCGCTCCAGTTACTTACGCTAGCATGTTGGCAGCAGACAGTAACTCGCCGCCGCCTCCGCGACACGATCAACAACTAAGAGAACTGCTCAACTGGCCTAAAGAAACACCGGGTATGTAACCAATGCACGTTAGTTAACTGGGACCTGGTTAAAGGCACATTGCGCACTTAAATATCGGATTTATTAATTCTTAATCAATATAATCTAGATGTTTTAAGGTAGTTTGTACTTAGGCGTGCTTCATCTACGTATCAACGCTTAAAACACGCGGGTTTGTGGTCAAATGCCGAGTTATTTTACGATAAAAATAAAGATTTTGATAGCAATTACATATAGCAGTACCTTGGATGTGTACAACGTGACAGTCCGAAAATATATGGATGTAACAGCGCAAGTAAGGATGGTTTCAAGAAGATTTCGTGTAACTTTGTGTTTTCGGAAATTGCGTGTATTTTTACAGTCATAGATTACTCTGGTACAGTTTCGTGACGCATTATTTTGTTACCAGTGTCGTCTGATCCGAAGACGCCAGCGCCTTGGTGGGCGCAAACTACTGGCGCGGGCGTGTTCGGTCTTGGCCTGAGCGAAGCCACGCCTCTCCACGTGAGCTGTCACGTGGCCTCGGATGGAACCAAGCTCGAGTCCTCAGGACAGAGGCACCATGCGGCCGTTGTCAGCTCGTTACCGACCGCTGCCGTTGCTGAACCGCACCAGGTAACATATTCCCAGCATCATTGTAGGACAAGCATTGGTGGACGTAACTTACGGGCGCAGGCCATGCGATCGCATCTACGTGGTCTCGGACGTGACCTCGTTGAGTCACCTCAGGTAACAAGTCTTCAGTAGCGTGATCGTCGTGGGTCGAACGATAGGAGCGGGCATTTTCGACTTCAACGAGGCAACGCCTCTAACGTGGACCCTGAACACATCCCTAGGTATATTTCAAGCAAATATGTTTGACCTCTCTGTTTATACACGTGTGGTGAGTGCGAAAACACATTTTTACCTTTGGCCTACATTCACAAATCTCGAAAAGATTGACTTTAAGTACAATCCCCAGTATTAAGAACCCTTACAGTACTAAACGTGTAGTAGCTAGTAGAGAAAAATAAATTTGTCATTGTTTTTCTAACGTTACCGTTTATTTGAAAGGTTTTATTACAAAGAGCTTTGCTTTTATTAATACATAATAGTGATAACGTATCAATCAATACCAGTGTTCTCCGTCTCGGTGAGTGATATGCTTGAAGCTCGCTTTTTTGGTTTATATTTGACTGATTGTGTGAAGTCCGCTAAAAATGACTAATCTTTGTAAAACTATAAAAGTGGCATATTTCATCAAAAATTATATAAAAGAAGAAAAACTATTGTTCACTAACAACATGAGACGGTATTTTACGGTACCTATACGTATATAAAAGCAGCATAAAATAAGAAATATTTGTCAAATAGGGGAAAAATCATTTTTATTTGCCTGAAAATAGGTAGGTAGTTCAGTACAGGCCTGGGATGTGAATATATTTTTTTAGTTAGGTATTAGAATTGTCGAACAACATATGTGAAAATCATCCCTTCGTTTAGTCACAGCGTAGAATAATACGACAAAATGATGAAAGTTAAAGTTTGTTATAACCTTAGCTTGCAAACCTAGATATTAATATTGGTAAATGCCATAATGGTATTATAAAATTTTATCTGAAACCGGCACACGTTGTGTAGAAACTGATACTCGATGAAGTGACAATATACACGCGTAAAAGTGGTCATTGATTGGAAGCGAAAAGACAAAATATGTAAAGGAAATTGGAAGAGACCCGATATAGGAGTAAGATAGACTGATGATCAATAATGATTGTAAAGCATGGCGGTATGTTCCAGCTGTGGTCGGCAGTTAAAGAGGGCCAAGCGAAGCAAACCTCTCAGGATCCAGACTCCTTGGAGGACGTCGAGAGCTCGATGATGGATTGCGAAACTCAGGAGAGACTGGACTTCTCTGAGGATAAGCTTTTCAAGGTCTCTCCTCCATTACTCACATATCGCTTACCACCTTCCACTTTATTCCAACTCAGTAAAGTTCAAATCAAAGTAAAGCACGTTAGTTGTTTCAGTAATGCATTTTATGGTACTTTTTTTATTTGCGATTACGTAGCTAAAATATTATAGTTATCGATGTATTGTGGAATGTACTTGTATCGAGATACGTTCAAAATCGTTTCAATATAAACAAGATGTTGTTACGTAGAGATATTATTCAGTAAAAATGCTTTAGTTAGTATTGTATATTGATCTTGATGGATTTATTTATTTTAGCTGAATGTGTTCGTTTATTTACGTGCATGTATCTTTTATTAGGGCGCTTTTGTTCGCGTATTTAATGTAGGTTGAGCGTAAAAAATAAATTAATAAATCACGGTAAATTCTGGCATGATTGTAAAACTGCATGGTTGTATAGATGTAATTATTTTAGTTTGTAGCGATGATAGCTAGTGGTTAGCGCGGTAGGTTCACATGCCGAAGGGCGTGGGTTCAAACCCCAACATTGAGCTTGAGCTGCCGGTGAAGGAAAACATCGTGAGGAAACCAAAGCATGGTGGTAGGGTACTTTAGTACTCGGCTGGCTAGCTACCACCCTCAAGTTGAAAATCTGCCGCCAAGCATCTAACGGTGTGTTCCGGCAGCCTCACTTGAGAGCCAGTTGCATTCCAGGCTAGGTGTGCTTTACCATCTTCGGCCACACCTTCACTTGACATCAGGTGAGCTGTGGTCAAACACTTAGCCTGTCAACCATTAAAAAAAAAAAAGTCGCTGGGATAAGTATTTTAGAGACTTGTACTTTATACTGTACTCCTAACACGTAGACAAAAATTGCTTGTCCCTCGCGGAAAAGTGATAAAGCTATAATATCATATTTTCGTATGTATTTGTCTCGTTTTCGTGAGTGGAAAGAATTTTATGGTATGTTGGCATCGTTGTCTTTGGCTGTGACGTTGGCATCTGCAATATATAAATAAATAATATGCCTGTATATAAAATTGCATTGTTTATATCGGCGGTTCTCAAACAATTTTGGCGACGGAGCCTTTTCTGATAGCGAAATATTTGACGGAGCCCTAAAGTAATCGAAACTGTTTTATGTGTATTTTTTATTGTCAGTTGAGTCTGTGTTCAAATGTTGGCTCTGCTCCTGGCTGAAATGTCCCGCTCTCATATTACGCATTCCACTACTACTCTTTTACAATTTTATTTTAATTATTTTTTTATTCTCTATGTTGATGTATTTCTCTCTCTCTCTTTGTTTTTCTTTTCATAACGACCAGTATTTTCGCGGGGCTCGCACAGAGACTTTGCGGACTTGTAGGGTTCCGCGGAGCACACTTTGATTATGGCGGGGTTATATTAATTTTATATATGTGTGTATATATAGCATTTCGAACTAAACTAAAAGAATATAAAGTATCTCCCTGTTAAATTATAGTAAGATCAGATCAGCTGTTTAGGCGTGAAACGATAACAGAGTTACAGAGTTACAATCGTTTATAATATTATTGTCTGGACAGGTTTGAATGTTTCAAATACAAATACTTTATTGATAACACCAATGTTACAAGTCACTTCAAAATTTTAAAGATGTAATTAAATGGGTTTTAAAACACTGATTACATGTCAAAATAAGGTATGTCAATATCCAAACATGTCAATATAAAAAATATTGTCAATATATTAAAATGACATGACAAAAAAATCATAATTACTTACTAGTAATTCAATAATCTTTAAGTTTGAAATACTCGTCAATGTCATAAAACAAGGTTTCTAGCAGCCAAGATCTTAACTTGGTTCTGAAACACGCGGTGGAAGCTGCATCCCGTATTTTGCATTGCATTTCTATTTGTTTGGTAATGATATAAAAAAAAAACTCAATTATGGCATCCATTCTGTTCAAATTTGTAGGTGTAAGAGAGTTACAACTGTGACATTGACATAACAAGACACTGACATTACTTACGAATATGACGTAAGCCATTATAAATAGCTTATAAAGATAAAAAAAGTATTTTGATTCTAATGTTTGTACTAAACACTATAGTTATATAATCTGTGCATATATAAAATAGTAAACAAATTTCCTGTGAAATTAGCCTGTATTGTTGTAGTTTTAAACAGTCAAAACCGAGGTATATTATAAGCTTTGTTAGAGCTGGCTGTCCTCTAAAAGCTAGTCTTTTTTTACACACTAATTTAGAAAGCTTTTACGTTTTGACTTGTAAAACTATTACACGATTCAAGCGAATTGATTCTATTAAATATTGCACTTATATATTTTTTATGGTTGACAGACAAGGTTTTTGAGCACATCTCACCTAATTTTTTGTGATGATGTGGTCTAAGACGGTACACACCTAGCCAGGAATGGCACTGAATATGTGAACTGATATTGATTTATTCATTTACTTTTGTATTTACATAGAGCTTTGACAAATGATTTGAACGAAGAAGACGATTTTTTAAATGTCCAAACACCTGTTCATGGCCATTGCAACAGTTTCCTAAGAATGACGAACAAAAACATTTTTTTTTAATGGTTGATAGGCTAGGTGTTTGACAACAGCTCACCTGATGTTGAATGAAGGTGTGGTCAATGAAGTTATAAAGTTATTTTCCGGGTATTACAGCATTGGCGCTCTAAATATTCGCAGATATTTCACACTGCACCATCTGTCCCCAAACTAAGCAAAGCTTGTACTATGGGAACCATATAACTGATAGAATACTTAGATATATTTTGTAAATACACACGGTGCACCCAGCCATATAGAATTCGTGGAATCTGTAAGTTCGTCATATAAAAAAACAAAGCTTGTACTATGGAAACCAGATATGTAACTGATACAACAGATACATCCTTTTTCTTTATAAATACATACTTGTAATAATCGTATTGATTGATAATGAGATGTTAAGGTCAAGAATTTTCAATAATTTTTGTTATTATTTTAGCCCACTTTGTCCCACTGCTGGCCAAAGGCCTCTCTCCCTCCCTTCCACGCCTCTCTGTTTGGTGCTATTAAGGTCCACTCCTTGTCGTGAGCATCGAGCTCATCTTTTCAATAATAATCATAATAAAATAATAAAAAATGCCAGAAAAAATATTAAAATTTTTAAAAAAAGTGTGCAAAATTGTCAAACCAATTATAATACATATACACAATACCCAGAAACCGAAGAAACATTAATTTTGTGCTCACAAATGTTTGCCCTGGGTGAAAATTGAACACACACCCCACAAATCGATCAAATCAAAATCAAAATCAGTTTATTTGTCAGAATATTGTCTTACATTGTAGGTGTTATTATTAGAATTGGAGGTATCAAATATTCTACCTTCGTGGGTGTACAAATATTATTAGTTGCATTAGATTATATAAACAATTATTTAAGCGTGTCATTTAAAAAGTCATTAATGTCATAGTAACACTTGTCCATAAGAAATTTAAATAGATTACATTGAAAGCTCCTAGTATTTAAATCTTTAAAATAATTTGGCAATTTGTTAAATATAGTAATAGCCATACAGTATACATTATCACTATACACATTTATTGTCCGTCCTGGGACAAGCAACTTATGTATATGTCGTTTCTGTCGATCCCTTCCAGGAACGTCGCAATTCAGTGGGAATAGAGAGCAATGTCGTCGGACAAACAGACAAACCTCATATATGTAAAGGGAAGGCAAGGGCAAAATGTTACATTTTTTAAATAAAGGTTTACATGGCGCAAGGAATGTTGCACCACATAATCACAGGTCAGGAAGTCGGAAGAAGAAAATAAATGAGGTTACAGGTAATAACAATTGGTGTTTTGTCGACAGGAGGCAGAACAGTGTGGCATTCCTTGGGCAGCACTTGTAACGCGACCGCCGCAATATACGTTGCTGGTGGAACGCATGCATTCTGGAGCTAGACGGTACATCGTGCTGGACTTCGGACATTTAGTACGCCTCACTGATGTTGTAAGTGTCTACAAAAATAGTATATAAATTATGAGCATGTTCATAGTTGTGTTTGTGTATAGTAAAGTTGTCCATAATGATGAGTACTATGTGCCTTTCGGCTATTTATGTCCCAAGCTTATCTACGCAAAGTCTATATTATTAGAAAGCGGAAGGATTTGATTGTTTTGAATAGGCTCCGAAACTACTGGACCAATTTCCAAATTCATCGTTGGGAAGCTACACTATCTCCGGGTGACATAGGCTACTTTTTATCCCTGTATTCCCACGAGAACAGGAACTGCGCTGGTGAAACTGCGAGGCGTCCGCTAGTCTACGCTAGTTATAAAGAGGAAAGATTTGATTTATTGTTTGTTTGTTTGTATTGTATAGGCTCCGGAACTACTGGGCCGATCCGAATAATTAATTCATCATTAGAATGCGACATTATCACTGCGTAACATAGGGCCGCCTTACACGTTCAATCATGATCACGATCCGCGATCCGCGATCATGATTTCAAAATTTCTAGATATTATGCGATCCGGAGCATCAGTCCGTCAATCCGCTTCGTACACGATCAGTCTGGATCGCGATCATTGATCGCGGATCGCGCGCTACGTGTCGCTGCCATTGGCTATATTATTAATTGTGTTTTGTTTACCCGTGGACTGGCCCGCTAGTAACCCGATAAAGATATCTTCTCGTCATCCAATGCCTTTAAGTAATCTCACTGGAGGTACTATGCTAGCGGCCCAGAGCCTCGCTCCGGTACTTCAAGGAGCTGGGTTGGCGTGTAGAAACAGAACACCCCAAGCGGGACATCAGTGCAGGACTTATCGGCCCCACTTTGAATAAGAATAAGAACCTGATAAAAACAGATATTTATTATAACAAATCTCCATCAGATAATTCCATCATGTTCGGATCTGGTGACGCTCTGCATCGACATTTGGGTGACGAGCGAGGAGACCGACTGCGCGAAACTAGCGTTCGCAACAGACATCTCTACCAGAAACCTCGTGCTCACTGATCTGCAGCCGCCGCCGCTGTGCCGGTACATGAAGGTGAGTTTCTGACAGGCATCTCTACATTACCTACCATAAAGTCCTAAAATTTGACATGTAACGTATTGTGAGGTAATTGTAATTGTGTGTGTCCGTTTTTTCCTCGATAGCAAATAAATAAATAAAAAATGAATACACCTATACACATTATTCATCTTATGCGCCACCTTATAGTTTAATCCTTTACCATAATTAAGATCTGACGATCTAAGAATTGGTGAAGGAAAACAAAGTGTGGAAACCATAGTATAGCGGTAGGGTATTTTTTATATAGTACTCGGCTAGCTAGCTATCATCCTTAAGTTCCCTGATGTGTTCCGGCTGTCTCACTTGAGAGCCCACCGTCACTTAACATCAGGTGAGCTGTGGTCAAACACCTAGCCTGTCAACCATAAAAAAAGGCCAGTTCCATTCCAGACTAAGTGTGCTTTACCATCTTCGGTCACAACGTCACATCAAGTATTACTGTGTTCCAGTTTGAAAGGTAATACAGCTAGCTAGCGTACTAGGATTTTGAATCTGATCTTCCAATATCTTTAAGTACGCCAAAACAGCGATGTCTTTTTGTTTTGTTATTTAAACTTTGATTACACCTGGTGTAGTTATTGACAGGCGTTATCTCTTACAATCAGTAGCTAACCATCTTACAACTGTCCAGTAGGATTCATTATTTTTGTATTAAAAAAAAAAACAATGAGAATGTAATAAATCCTGTGGTTGGCCCATTCAAAGTTTTAATTTTGAATATATTCGTCGGTTGATTGATGGTATAATTATGTGGAAATGGTACAAAAATTACTGCTATTTAGTAAATTACTTCAGTAAAATGTTAATATAATATTGGCTGGTAATATTTTTTGTTTCATTATAAAGATATGTATATTCGTAGATAACAACGATCGGCCGCTATGGAATGTCTGCAATGAAATGCAAGATCCCACTAGGCTGGTTCTACGGCGAAATAGCAGAGATAACCAACTTACAGGCCTCCGTCAACGCACTCAATGCGCTGCACCAGGATCTCTCGTGCCGATTTAGGTTTGCAAACCGAACTATAATAATATAATCCTTAATGTGTTTGAGATTTTAAAACTATTAAATGATTGTGCTATTTCATTGATGATTAACTGCAGTAACAGATGTGCTCTAAACATTGCAATGTAGTGCCTTAATATATTTTAAATGTTAACTTTTCTTCAATAAATGTGTAGCAAAATCCCTTAAAATATTGTGTCTTAATATATTTTAAATACTAGCTGCGCCCCACGGTGTTACCCGCTACATGTTTTGGGGATAAAAAGTAGCTTATGTGTTAATCCAGGGTCTCTGCTACCTCTGTTCAAAATTTAGACAACACTTTATTTGGGGCATAAAACACATTTCAACATAATTAACAATACATACATACATAAAAATAAACAATAAACATGAAACAAAGAAAAAAACAATAATCAATTATTTCATCCCAATCCGTTTGGTATTTTCAAGTAACAAACATCCATCCATCTAAACTTTCACATTTATAGTATTAGTGAGATTAACATTTTTGTTAATAAATGTGAAACAAAATCCCTTAAAAAATATATCCCTTCGACTCCTATCTCAAAACTGTTTTTGGATATCACTTACAAATCCTTTCCATCCGCAGGCTGGCTACCGGCAAGCTGACCGATCTAGTCAACCCATACATAGGGCTTTACAATGGCAACGCTTGCCACATGATGGCATATCTAAACAACGCCACAGAAGGCGACGCGCGCGTCACCACTGCATATAACGAGTGCATAGAAATCCAACAGCAGCTACACACCTGCACTAACATACTGAAGAAACTTCAAAACCTGCCCGATGAAGGCAGGATCGTGGCAGAACAGATCGCCAAGAAAGAAATATTACCAGAGACGCTGTTACAGATAGCTTCAACAGATAAACTGAGAGTGATTATTGAAAATGTGGTCGATATGCTGCTGTATTTCTACTTCCAAGTGCCTGAAGAGGTGAGTTTTATTGTATATACTCACACCATGATCACTCACTTTACTTGGTGGTAGATTTCCTTAGCAGGAAGTCGTCTAGGTAGGTACCACCGCAGTACCAGATGTTCTACCGCCAAGCAGTAGTGTGTATACATTACTGTGTTCCGGTTTGAAGGTGACTGTAGCTAGTGAAATTACTGGGCTGTTGAGACTAACCATCGAAAGTCTCAAAGTAGTGAGTGCCAAAGCAGCGATGCCCCAGACTTTGTTTGCTACTCAAAGTTCTGTGTATCGCTGCAATGGTCATGGACATGCGTTATCTCTTACTATCAGGAGACCACATCGTTCGTCTCATTACTTTTACATAAAAAATAATAAAAAAGAGACATATTTCCATGTTCTGTTATGGGGTTACCTAAAGCTATTTTACCTACTGCAATTATTTTTTTAGTTTTGTTAATTTTACAGATCTGTATTATTTTCTATCTTTACTTGCTTCAGAGCAAATAATTACATATTATTATATCTGTATTATCTACGCAAATACGAACCTCACGTCTTTTTTTAAATGTAAAAGTAAAAATTTTTCATTTTATTTTGTGACACAAAACCAAACAAACAGAGACAGACTGATAGACAGACAGACAGACAGTTACAAAATAGGGGCAGATACAAGTAACGAGACGAACAGGCAACTCTGCTGATGGGAAGAGATAACGCATGCTCATAACGAAAGTTTTACACAAAGTTTTGAGTAGCAAAACAAAATTCAGGGAATCACTGCTTTGACGTTTGTAATGTAATAAGCATTTGTTAGAACACAGTAATGTTTACACACTACTGCTTGGCGACAGTATACTGCGGTGGTACTTAGACAACCTTCTGCTAAAGGAGATCTATCACCAAATGAGGAATCTGTTGGAACGATGCATTACAAAAGTGTCTATGTAAACATACTCGTATTTCAAACAGTAGATTTTGGAGAGCTTTGGTTTTGTGAAACTGATGTTATCTTTTACTTATATGCCGGGGCACCATGTTATTTTTGATTATTCACAATTCAAGGAACGCTGTACTGTTGTGTCGATGATACTAGTCCTCTATTCCTCCAAAAAGCGTTGAGTCTATTGTTTCATTTTTAATTCTTAATACAGTACCCAGAAGTGTCACGGGACTGGTGCACGGCAGTGCTTCCGCTGGTGTGGGAGTGCGGTGGGCTGACGGCCGGCGCCCTGGCCACGCTGATGGCGCGCGTGTGCGGCGCTGCGCCCTGGTGGGGCGAGGCCCTTGCCGGCTCGCTAACTGATGCCTTTGCGGCTTCGCTCGCTCCGCCTACCCCGTTAGACAGGTAATATCGAATATTTTCGTCTATTTAAATAAATAATTCTATGTTTCACTTTCATATCTCCTACTTCTCCTTAGGGTATTGTCAATGTCTTGGAATGGAACACACACATACATATAGATCGTTTCACGAAAGAGTTCCCTTCGTCGTCATGTTGGTAGTTACGAAACCAGTGTTGCTACTTTTTCAGAAAGATGTTTACTCGAAATTAAGGAAATTTTAATGTCACTAACGTAGATACTATTTTTTAACATCTGGTCCGAAGTATCGGCGGGAATCCAGCCGGATTGAAAATGACACCAGACCAGATTGCGGTCCCTAGTCCTATAGTTTTAATACAACTATGTATTTTACCTATATTGATATAATTGACAAGGTTGAAAAATAAAACAAATGTTTATGGTTATTTTTTATAATAATTGTGTTCAACTAATGGGCCAACACCCGAGATGTCGCTACCACCTGTATCATCATCAGAAGAAGTAACGTCACTATCGTTTCCTACTTCAATTATGAATCGGTCAATTTCTGCGTCTGCACGTACTCCATCATTGTAGTATTTGTCTTCAATATTCTTGACATGATCACATTATTTTTTCCAATCTTCTGCAGATATGCTTAAAAATGCTTCTTCTGTTATTTTAACAATTTGACTTGCTTCCTGTCCAACATTTTTTTCTGCAATTCTTCTTTTCAAAAGACTCCATATGAGCTCAATTGGGTTTAAATCACAGTGATAAGGCGGGAGCCTTACCACTTTATGACCATGTTTCTCCAGTAACGTGTCTGCTTCGTAAACAGGCGGTTCTTTATGGTCTTTAATTATTTCATAAAGCTCAGCTTTTACCATCGTTGGTAAATAAGCGAGACCTTTACTAACAATCCAGTTTTGCATCTGAGACTTCGTACTGTTCATTGTTGGTGCTTTGTTGAGTGCCACTGTATGGTAGGGAGCATTATCCATAATCACAAGCGACTGAGGAGGTAGATTCGGTAAAAGCTTTTCTTGAATCCATTTCATAAAATTTTCTCGATTCATATCATCGTGATAGTCTCCGGATTTAGACTGTGATTTAAAAATCAGCTGAGCGTTGGGTACAAAACCGGTTTCACTCCCTGCATGGACTATAATCCATCGTGGTCCTTTTGAGTCCGAAGATAAAACGCCTGCTTCTGTGTCACTCTGCCAACATTTACCTGCACAGTAAGTTGAATGAACGTAAGTTTCATCTAAATAAATGACTGGACGCTGGTCTCCTTCACGATTTTCTCGTAACTGCTTCAAATATCGACTACGCCAAGCCACAATATCGTACCTTTCCATCATAACTTTTCTTTTTGATTTACATTTTTGGAAATAAAATCCTATCTTCTTCATTATTCGCCATAAAGTAGTGCGACTTCCCTTGAAATCGATATCATTTCGCATTTCATGCAGTAATTTGGTCAGCGTAGGTAATTCTTTTCTCACAGCATAGAATTCATGTATTTTATGTCGTAATGCACACATTTCAAAATCATCCAGCTTAATTTGTTTATCGCGCGGCCGACTCTTACCAGGCGTCGAAATTCTTGTTGAAGTACTAGCAGCTGCTTCACCTTCTTTATAAATTTGTGTGACTGTTTTTCCTGATATACCTGAAAAAATAGTTTTTATAAAAAAACTCCATAAATGTTAAAATTAACTTAATAACAAATCCACATTGTTTTATTTATTTTGTAACACAATTGTTGGAGACACATTTTAAATTCAAAAACAATATAAATAAATAAGTACAATTGCTAGTTTTATATTTGAATTCTTTCTACATATCTAAAAGTTTATGTAGTTACTATATAAAATTATAATTATTATATACATTAAGAAAAACGAGGAATAGTGATTTGACCTGCCTGGTATCCCTATTTTACTAACCTGTCATGGCGGCGACACGGCTACGAACACATTCCAAAGGGATTATTGGCGCTTTGTTCCGTTTTTCACGTTCACAAAAACATTTGACTTTTAACACCATCTGTCTTTCACCACTTTTTAGTGTTTTGGGCATGTTTAGAAATTTTTTACTAATTAAAAACTTGAAAACAATTAGAGCAATGAACAATGAAACTATCTGTTTGACGTTTCGACGAACAGGGCTGCCAACATGACGACGAAGGGAACTCTTTAGTGAAACGCACTATAGGCGGATATTTTTTTTTTAAAAATTTGACTTACGAAATTTGACATTCGTATAAATTTATCATTCAAAACATTTCTGCTGGGAATCGAACTTTGTGTTTCAGCTGCCGACAGAGCTCAGTAATATAAGCCTTCATCCAATAATAGACAGGTTGATAATGATTTCAGGCTACTAAGGCAAACGCCGAGTCAGACAGAAAATGATCTTTAAACTACTTCAATTTTCCGATCTTTATAGTTATGTTATGACAAAAAATACAGGGCCATTAAACGGAAAAGTGTTGACCCGAGATGTCTACTGGAAGTAGGGATATGTCTTGGCTTCCATTCTACCAGTACTATTTCAATTTTCCTCTTCCATTCTGAGCCTCGATCCCGAACGACTTGCGAAAAAGTATTCGTATCGACATCGACACAAATTAGTATGAGATTTGTACAGCTTTGTATGCTATCGAGGGCTCGATACCTTTATGATACGAATTCCATAAATTTTCGTGATCGAGGCTCTGATCGATGTTTGTTGTTGTCGTCAGAATAGCGTAGTTTTTTGACTGTTCCTCATTCGTGTTTTGTTACGTCTAATAAAAGTGTTTGTTGTGCGTGGTAGATGCCTGGTGCTCGTGATCTACATGTGCCGCAAGAGCATGTTCTCCCACACGGAGGCGGAGGGCGGCGTGGCGCAGGCTTTGTGCGCGCGCGCGCTGGAGCTGGTGCGCACGCCGCGGCCGCAGCCCGCGCTCACGGCCGCCGTGCTCACCGCGCTCGCGGCTGTGCTCGACGCCGTCCAAGCCTCCTCCAGCGCCAACAGGCATGCCAGGTATTACATGCAAATTAGTTCAAAAGATTTTTTTTTTAAAAACAGTTCCTTGAGTCCAACCGAGTATGAATAAACAATAAGCAACCAGCAAGCAAAGTAATAAAGTATAAGTATAGGTAGTAGTATAAGTAATTAGCATAATCTACTGTTTTATAAAAAAATCGTAAATTCATAAATTTTATGCTAATAATAATCTACTGTTTTATTCAAGCAATTGTGATTTATCGCAAATAAAGACCAAAATAAATGCCAGTAGCTGTGATTTCACTGTAAAATTATGCTCCATTTGTCCGTAAATGGCAAAAATTTATTTGTATGGAAATCGAATTACCTTAACAAACTTATATTCTAATTATATTCTCTTCTCGCTGCAGTAAGCAGTTGCCGACACGTTTTTTTTTTTTTTTTTTTGTGGAAAATTATGAGACGAACGAGACGCTCTCCTGATGGTAAGAGGTAACGCTTGTCCATGACCATTGACAGAACTCTGAGTAACAAAACAAAGTCCAGGGCATCACTGCTTTGGTGCTCATTACTTTGAGACTTTAGATGGTTAGTCTCAACAGCCCAGTAATTTCGCTAGCTGCAGTACCCTTCAAACCGGAACACAGTAATGTTTACACACTACTGCTTGGCGGCAGAATATCTGGTACTGCGGTGGTACCTACCTAGATGACCTCCTGCTAAGTAGATCTACCACCAAGTAAGACCGAGTGCCGACACGTGTTTCGCCTCTACACGAGGCATCCTCAAGACGTGTTGACTCTTCGAGCGCTTGGACGAGATAGTCTCGACCAAGTTTATATCTTTGATGATTGCGACTATGTGTGTTAACTATATATTTCCGTGTTCAGATGGGACTGGGTGTCGGGCGGAGCCGTGGGGTCGGCGTCGTCCGGCAGCTCGACCGCGTCCCCGCGCGGCGGCGACTGCAAGCTGCACCGCCGCAAGCTGCACAAGAAACTCCTCACGCAGATGCAGGAGCTCGAGGCGGCCAGGAGAGGGATCCACGAGCAGCTCGAAGACCAGCAGGTAATTATACTAGAATTTTGAAGCGATGATAGCTCAGTGGTTAGCGCGGCAGGTTCACATGCCGAAGGGCGTGGGTTCAAACCCCAACAATGAGCTTGAGCTGCCAGTGAAGGAAAACATCGTGAGGAAACCATAGCATGGCGATAGGGTACTTTCTAGTACTCGGCTGGCTAGCTACCACCCTCAAGTTGAAAATCTGCCGCGTGTTCCGCCAGCCTCACTTGAGAGCCAGTTCCATTCCAGGCAAGGTGTGCTTTACCATCTTCGACCACACCTTCACTTAACATCAGACCTAGTCTGTCAACCATAAAAAAAAAGCTTCTCTTGTTGATGACAATTATATAACTGGCAATTATATTATATAACTGGCTGGATAAAGTTAAAGGGAATATTGTTTGTTTGGCAGCGGGCGCGCGTGAACCTGAAAGCTCGCATGGCGATGCTGGGCAAGCGCAGCGGCAAGTGCGAGGGCGGCAGCGCCGAGGGAGCCGTGCGGCCCGTGAGCCCCGCGCTGGCGGCCGCGCTCGCCTCCGCGCTCGTGCAGAGCATGCTAGCCGCCGACAGCGCCTCCGACGCGGACGCCATGATGCTCAGCGCCAAGGTACGTCTGCGCACGTGTTAAACACCAAAACGCACGTACGTAAGGTAAAAGTAATTTTAACAATAGCCAGCAGAACATTTGACAGCCCTGTTGATTCATTGGTAGTATGTCTGCTCCAAGAGCTGAAGGGTGTGGGTTCGATTCCCACCCAGGACAAGCATTTTGTGATATTACCCATTTTTTGTTCTGTGTCTGGGTGTACTATATGAATTTAAAAAAAAAATTTATTAGTATCAGTTATGTCTTTCATAGTACAAGCTTTGCCTTTGGTCTACTCATTACAATTACATTAAAAAATAACATCCATCCATCCAAACTTTTACATATTTATTTTTCAATGTATAAAAGAATGTGACGAACAAGACGCTCTCCTGATGGTAAAAGATAACGCCTGTCCATGACCATTGCAGCAATACACAGAACTTTGAGTAGCAAAACAAAGTCCAAGGCGTCACTGCTTTGGCGCTCATTACTTTGAGACTTTATATTTATAATATTAGTGGGATTAGGAAAAGCCTATGTCCAGCTGTCGACTAAAGTAATCTGTGTTGTATTGCAGGTGGTAGGCCGGCTGTGCGCGTCCTCAGGAGGCGCGCATCTGCTGGATCCGACCTGTATTCTGGGGCTCGCCAAGCTCGCCGTCACGCTGCCATCCTGGCCGCGGCACGCTCTCACCACCCTGCTGCAAGTGAGTTACGTTAACAAAACACAACACAAAGAGATACAAACTGCAAGAGAGTGTAAAGTGTGTATCCCTCCCTTGTTGGGGGGACGGCTGTCTATACTGTTTATATTGATTGATTGAATATTCATGGTATATATTTAGTTTATTTCCGCTTAATATAATCATAATCATATTTATTGATAACTAAGTGTTACAGGTCAATTTTCAATAATAATCATAAACAAAAACAGGAAATGTCAGTATTAAAAATTATAAACATATATGCAAAAATGTCAAATCAATAATAAATAATTATAATAAATGTCAAAACTCACAAAATTCTTTGCAGCTGTAGAACGTGTGCTCGATAAGCCAGCGTTTGAGTCGTGACTTAATTTATTTTTTTTATGAAAAAAGTAATAAGGCGAACGGGACGCTCTCCTGATGGTAAGAGATAACGCCTGTCCATGACCATCGCAGCGATACACAGAACTTTAAGTAACAAAACAAAGTCCAGGGTATCACTGCTTTGGCGCTCATTACTTTGAGACTTTTGATAGAGTTAGTCTCAACAGCCCAGTAATTTCGCTAGCTGCCCTTCAAACCCTTCAAACCGTAACACAGTAATGCTTACACACTACTGCTTAGCGGCAGAATATCTGGTACTGCGGTGGTACCTACCTAGACGACCTCCTGCTAAGGAGATCTACCACCAAGTAAAAGCTAGTGGGCGCTAAAATTATATGCTCTGTCATTCCAGTTGCAACAGTGATGAAGACTTTTTAACTCATTTGACAACAATGATTACTTGCTTAAAATCCTCCTCCTTTGCTTTGCTTAGTTTGGGGCTAGAGGGCGCTGTGTTAAATGTCCGCCCAATATTTATTTATTTATTTATAACTTCAGTTTTATATAACAACTACATCCGTCTTTGTGTGTAGCCCACATTTTTTCACAGGCTGGTGTTATTTATAAATTTATTAAACTCTAAATCCTTTCTGTTTCTTCTACATTTCTATTCTGTCTGTCTGTTCTAAACTTATATCTAAAAAAATACAATCGAAATTTTTGTTTAATAATATCCCATATACTATAGCAGAATGTATCTCAACCAGGATCTTGTCGAGTTCGAGAGCACTGAGTCATCAAGCAGCCCTAGCAGTGAAGAGTCGTGGGGCGCGGGTGCTTCCCGCGTTATTCGCGTGACGCCGGAACGCGCCGCCCGTCCATTCCAACCCAAACCGCCGCGGAAGCACAAGGGACCAACTGTTGCAGGTACGGACTGTACAGGTTGAATAGGTTGCTAGGGGATTGCAAACTCTGTCCAGTTTTGATACGAGTTGTATTGATGAAAGACGTCTACACTTGAATACTATCTTATATATTACGTTTCTGCCATCAATAATTCCGTGTCGTAAAAGCTTACACGACTGTGAACCGAAATTACTGGACTGTTGAGACTAACCATCAAAAGTCTCCAAAGTAATAAGCGCCAAAGCAGCGATGCCCTGGACTTTGTTTTGTTACTCAGAGTTCTGTGTATCGCTGCAATGGTCATGGACAGGCGTTATCTCTCACCATCAAGAGAGCGTCTCGTTCGTCTCAATACTTTTAACATTAAAAAAAAAACATCTTTATTTGTGCCTTGTGTAAACTATTCGTATAACCATGTTATTGGTAAAGCGATAGTCAAGTATATAGTGTACTTCTATCTCGTTAACTTCTCATCATCCGATGGTATCGCCGTGCGGATGCCGGGTACATCGCGTTGCAAGAACAAATCCGTACAATGACTAAGACTTGCGACTCAGGTTTAGGGGTGTCTCAAAGAGGGTTGCATCTTTTGTTGTCTCTTATTTTAAGCGAAATAAGTACCAATATTGAAGCAAAGGCAAATTGTCAACGGGATTGACCTGCAGTGTTGTTGTCATTGCAGATTTGTTAGCGGATAGTTTTGGTCTGCCGAAGACTACCAACGCGAACGGTAGCAAGCCAAAATTAAACACACCGGCAGGTCCCATGTCGCCAAGTAAGGATAACGGGATACACTAGGGGACAAAATGTTTATCAACGTAACGCGAGACGCTACGCCCTTCTGGCTAGACGCGTTTATAACTGGTTTAAGACTGCCTAAAACGTGCATTAACGAGTAGCAACGTGCCATGACGGGTGGCGCGGCGGACGTGAAAATCATTCCGGCTCACAAAATCCTATCGTGCTGAAACTTTAAGCGTCGCTTAACTTTATCTGACGCTTCGATCACGACTCTTCAAGTTTCGTTAAAGTATGCATTTTGTATAAGTTTTGACAAAATAAAACTAAATCATGATGGGTCGGAAACCAGTTTCAAACGCGTCGCTATTCATATGAAGACCTTCGGTACGTGACGCTTTGCTTGCCTCGTTGTTGTACTTAGCATAACGTAAAATGCATTACGTTGTCAGTTTGTAAACGAACGCTTGTACGGCGCGACAAGAATGTAAAACGCTCCACACTTGAGCGACATGTTCCGCGATATGTCGCTCAGTTTGCCCCCAAGTGTATCCCCGGCTTTAGAAAGCAGTCTCTCGCTCGCCCGGGCCAAGCTTCTCATAGTTAATTTGCACTAATTTTGTTAGTCGTGTGATTGTGAATTGGTTGTAGTGTCCAGACCACACTAGCCGCAACAATTTTGCAAAGCACCACCGTTTCTATCAATACCGTGATTATGTGCTTACGCTTTAGTTTTTAACTAATGTATGTCAGAGTCTCACAGAAACAATATAAGTTTGTACCTTGATGTCTGCCATTCAAAAGTGAAATTTCATCAGAGAAAATAATGTTTTTTTCTTCTTCATGAAACTCTACCTCAATCAGAGGCATTCAAAGTGTTACGTAAGCATAATTTTAATTTTAAGGCATTGGTATAAAAATAAGAAAAAATCGAAACATATTGTTGACATAATTACAATACTGAACCCGTTCACATGTCATTAAAAAAAGTAAAGCAAAGCGATCCTATGGTACTTACGTAATACTTGAACTCTCCTCTTTATGAAACAGATTTTTTGCTTCAAGTCTTTTTCATGACATCTATGTAAAACTGTTTCTGATGCGTTACTGACATATTACTCTTCGTGCGTTATTTTTTAATGACAGACAATTTATGAAAGTTTAAAAAATGTCATATTTTTATAATATTGTGTTAGATATTTTTTTGTTAAGAGATAGTTAGAATTATGAAAAATGCGAGTTGACAATTTATACATATTAGAAATAAAAATATACGAAGTATATTTTTTGTCGTTTACCCCCAGCTTGTTATACGAAGTATATATTTTTTCATAGCTTTGCGTGTACGCTAATAGTTTATCTAGTCAATTAGTTATCGTTTCCTCGATTAAACGTCTTTAATACCTTAGAACGGATGCCCATACTTGATTCGAAACTTTTATTTCGGCAGGCTAAACATGCGTTCGACAACGATCTCACCTGATGGAAAGTGACGATGTGACTTAAGATTGAACACGATTGCCTAGCAAGTAACTATTCACGTTTTTCTTGAATTACCCCAGCTTGTTATGACTATGATAGTATCCGTGTATATCCCGCTCGTGCGCATGGGGCCATTCAAATATTGTACGAGGGAAACTAGTAATTCCTAGCCTAAACCTTTCCGACCTTCGACTGCCCCGTCAGCGAAAGTAAGAAAACCATTGACTTGTGCTTACGTAAGGGGTCATCCGTTGATCACGAGATATTTTTTAGCAATTTTTAAACCCCCTCGGCCCTAGTAATATATGTTAAGGTTTTACTAATATAAAATCACGTATTTTTTTGCTAAAAATTGTATTGAAATTGTCAGAATATTGTCTTTAAATACAGGTATAATCTGGTTAATTTTTTGAAAATTAAGCATCGTGATATGAATATCTAGACATTAAGGTTGCAGGTTGCGCTCAACGTTTAAAAACCTTTTAGCGAACTCGTGCGTTCAACAAAAAAAAAATACACGTGATATCTCATTATATCCCTCCTTGCGAGATTTCGGAAAAACAAGAAATGTAATAAATATTGCTAACGTAATCTAGATATAGGCCCTGATCCGCCTTTTGCATAAAAATACCGAAGCGAAGCAAACCAAACCCCCACTTGGTGCTTGTGTAATATTTGACCGGCCCCTATGTTGCGGATAACTTGTTGCGTCCATCTTTTGTAATACCAAAAAAATAAGACATTTAATAATTTTGTAACGATCATTCATCACAAAAACATTTGAGAAAATCTAACGTCATAGTTTGCACTTTCACAGAGCATACTTCGTTTTTTATAAAGCCATTTTTATCAAATATATCAAACCTAACCTTCATGAATGTGTACATTTAACTACATCTGTTTGTTTTATAACGGCAACGGTCAAGCCATGTCAGAGGGCAGCACATTAACTTTGACAGTACTAAACTACTAAACGTATACTAACTTTATTATTACCACTCATACCGTTTGCAGACTCGCTGAAAGACATGGATGCCGAGGAGCAACTTACCCAAGTGGCCGAGTCCGATGACTCAGAATCCTCAGAGGAAAAACTAGAGCAGTGCTTCATGGAGTCACTCAAGAAGGAAACTAAGAAAGTCGCCGCAGAAAGCAATAACAAGTGCGTGATGTTTACTTCTTTTTTTTTTAAATTGCCGCGATATCCGACATATAAGTAGCCTAGGTACAAGCTATCTGCATTTTAGATTTAATTTTAATCCACTCAGCCGTTTCAAGATGAAGAATTAGCAAACGTTAAGTATGTTTGCTAATTTCAAATATAAATAGAAATAAGAATTGCGTGTATGTCTCGAGCATTCATGGTTACCATCGAAGGCTCTTTGCGGCGGCATCGTGTGTCGGGTCGCTCTCTTCCCTCAGATATGGTTGAGGAGGGCGATGGCGGCACATGCGTCATACTCGTGATGGGGTGCTGCTTGCGGGTCGCTGGTCTGCTCGCAACAAACACGCAAATTTGTACTTTAACATTAGATTAAGGTTAATTAAACAAACTTCCCTCTCACTGTGTGTAATTTTTTTAATTAAAGTTAACAAAGGTCACGTACTCCAGTGTCTAAGCGTATATTTTAAATAATAATTTAAAAAAAATATACAAACTATCACATTTATAATGTGATTTGTAGATTCTCTGGAAAGATTTTTCTATTCAGAAAAAAAGGATGTCTGTCGAAGGAACCAATAGTGAGTTGCTAAAGCAATGTTTAAATGTCAGGGAGCGAAATTTGTCACAGTTTATTCCTAGTTCGACGGCAACTCTTGACTGAATGCCGTCTTAGTTGCAAAGTTACTAATACTTAATTTAGTAATTACTTATGATTTTTTTAAGTCCCTGACATAATGTTATTTGTTCAGTTGCAATTTTTTTTTCATAACATTTCATTTAAAACTAAAACGATCACAGCATTTTTTATTTGCACTTTTAATTTTAATACACATATTAGTTGGCTTGGTTTTTACTTATGATTTCATTTTCGGTTTTGTGTACACCATACAGTGTGGACAGGAGCAAGTTTCTGTACAGTGTGATGTCCCGATGCGCGGATGCACGCCTGGAAGGGGCAGGCGGAGGCGCAGGGGGAGCCGGCGAGGCTGCGGCAAGGCGAGTTCTGTTGGCCACGGGGGCAGCCCTAGCGGCGGCGGTACGCGCACCGCCTCCCACCCCGCCCGCACCGTCGCGGGCCTCACCTGCCTCACCTCGGCATCACCCGCCGCTGACGCATACCCTATATGACGTCTTCAGGCATCTCGCACTTGAGTTCCACAAACAGGTGAGTTTGGTACACATTGCTGAGTTGGTTACTTGATTAAGTGTCTACATTTTTTAGGTTTTTATTAAAAGAAAGAAAGAAAGAAAGAAAGACAATTATTTATTTTTCTCTACAAAACACTAGACACAACAACAGATAAGTACAGACAACACACACAAAAAAAAAAGATGTAGATTAACATAAAGACAAAAAAAAATTAAATGACAGTAAGCGGGTTATCGCTGCAGTGACTAGTGCATTACCAAGAAAAATAAGGTCAGTGCTCAGTAATTGTGCTGGGGATTACCCCACAGCGCTGATTTTCAGCACTGATCAATTAATAAAACAAAATAAATATATAATAAGATAAAATAGATATGTTATTGTGTTTTGCACGCTAGACGGCAATGGCTTAGTACCAGAAACTAGCTAAAGTGGGCGTCATTTAGACATCTATGTTATGATAAACCATAATCGCGTGTTTTTTTGTCAGATGGAGTGTACATTCATGGAAAATGTTGTTGCGCTGTGGCTGACCCTGAATGGGTCCGCATGGGGCACCGCGGGCCCCTGGGCTCTGGCGACGTCTCTGGCCACGCTGACCGTGCCCGCGGACACGCCCCGCATCCGCCTCGCATCCGACACTGTAACTACGCTGCTACAAGCTCTATGCTCGTGAGTATCGCATACTAGTATAATCTAACACACACATACACAATCCCCTATGAAGAAACCTGCAGAAATGTGATTTTCGATTAAAAAGGAAACTCTTTACTTATTAATTGTTACGCGTTTAAAATGGTATGGTTTCCTCACGACGTTTTTCGTCACCGGCAACTCAAGCTCAAGTTGGTTTGCGGCTTTTTATACTCCTTTTTTCTCTTGTCATCAGTCTACTCTACTGCCAGTGGTGGTGAAGACATATATTGCGTTTTAGGGTCTAAAAATAATGTAACTTTTCTATTACAGATATGAAAGTGTCTCTCTAAGATGCTGGGTGCTGTCACTGCAAGCTCTTGCATGGATCGCCAGCTTACCCTTGCAGGTAAGAATATACTAATTAAATTTAATCCACTCTATTTACTAAAAAGGTCAATTCGATTATAGTATTAAAATGTACTTTTACTTGGTTTTATTTGGTAGTAGATCTCCTTAGAAGGAGGTCGTCCAGGTACCAGCTATTCTGTTGCCAAGCAGTGATATGTAAATGTTACTGTGTTCCAGTTTGAAGACTAGCAAAATACTGCAGCTAGTAAAATTACAGGGCTGTTGAGAATAACCATCAAAAGCAAAGTAATGGACGTCAAAATAGCGAAGCGCTGGGCTTTGTTTTTTACCTAAAGTTCTGTATATCGCTTCAATGGTTGTGGACATGTGATATCTCTTACCATCGGGAAAGCGCTTAGCTCGTATTTTATAACTGTCTCATATTTGTCAGTTTGTTTTGTGTTACAAAATAAAACTTAATCTCTTTATTCCTTTCGTCTTATTACGTTTACATGAATAAAAATTATTGATTGAAGAAATTTGTAACCGTTAATATCGTTTTGATGAGTTGGTTTTTTTTTTCAGACTGAAGGAAGTACACAAACTATGGGTCGAGTGATATTAGAGTGCGAGCACTTTGTCCCGGCCCTGGTGAAATTTATCAACATGGACGTCAGTACGGAAGGGATGGTCGTCGCTTGCGAACCTTACCTTGTAAGTGTGTTAATGATATGTCAAATGTGGATGAATTTTCAACTATTTTTCTTTATAGCATTACACTTTGAGCATTCTGCTTATTTGCAGTAATTCATATTTTCAAGTGACTCAAGATATAATATCCAGCAAAATAAGAGATTTACAGTCTGTCACATAATAGATAGATAGATAGATAGATAGATATAACTCTTTATTGTGCACACCATAAATAGAAAAGAGTACAGAGAACAAAGAACCTTATGAACTTATGCCACAAGTGCCATAATGTAGGTAAGACAATGTTAATTCCAGTTTACTTGTTGGTAGATTTCCTTAGCAGGAGGTCGTCTAGGTTGGTACCACCGCAGTACCAGATATTCTGCCGCCAAGCAGTAGTGTGCAAACATTACTGTGTTCCGATTTGAAGGGTACTGCAGCTAGCGAAATTACTGGGCGGTTGAGACTAACCATCTAGTCTCAAAGTAATGAGCGCCAAAGCAGCGATGCCCTGGACGTTGTTTTGTTACTCAAAGTTCTGTGTATCGCTGCAATGGTCATAGACAGGCGTTATCTCTTAACATCAGGAGAGCGCCTCGATCGTCTCATTACTCTTACATAAAAAAAAAAATAATGGAAATATAGAAATAACACGGAAGAGAGTTTTGGCGGGAACGCGGGAAGAGTCGTGTCGCTCCGTTGTATTTTTTTCCAAAACTTGTGTTTTGTCGAGTGTTTATGCATAAAAATGGTGGTTTGTTATTCATAAAGTGCCGAATTACATGCGTGAGTGTGGGAAAATGATATAATGTGGTGAAACATGAGTTTTCGTGGTGCTTCCAAAACTCCATCGAAGCTTTATAGTAAAGTCGCCACTACTTTACTGAAGCATGACTGGACTTGACTAAGACTGGACTTTGACTATAACTAGCTACGAGGACACTTATTTAACTTTTGTAACTTGAAAATATATAAATACTTGACACTGGCAAATGCTAAAACGCGACGCCAAAACCAAAGAAAAAAAAAATAACACGGAAAAATATCCAACTCCGCATCAGTGAGCGCGTCGTTGATGGTGTTGTCGTATGTTGTCAGTGTGGGAGTTGCGTGGGAGCGGGCGCGGGCGCGTGCGCAGCGCTGCAGTCGGTGGTGTCGCGCGTGGCGTGCGCGCGCGGCGCGGCGGGCGCGCTGGCGGCGTTGCGCATCGTGTGCGGCGCGTGGCGACGCGACGGCGCGCGCGCGCACGACCTGCACGCCGCGCTGCTGCGCCTCGCGCACCCCATGCTGCAAGTTCTGCAGCCCAAGCATGTGCACCACGCGCTGCCGCTCATCCAATACATCGGTATGTTCATCACATACTAACTAACTTACTACATTTTTTTTACACTAGTAGGACAATCAAGGCGATAGACGCCGATAAATACATAAATATTTCACATACTTACTAATATTTATATAAACTATTTTTATTGGTTCACATTTTTAGAACCTAATAAGTGTTGTAACATCTCCCGTCTGGTCTTAATCAGTATCGTGTTTTCTTTTCATGGTTGCCTATCTTGTGAAAATTATCAAAAAATAATTATTATCAAAGCTTTTTCGGTATGATCAAAGTTACACTTTGTAAATATGTAGTATCTTTTTTTTTTTAATTCTGTGTGTGGCAGAATAACACCATATTCCTACTTACGTACCTCAGCGCGGTTACAATCCAAATCTATCATACATTATAATGACTACTGTATATAAAAATTTGATGATGCGTTGCGATTCGACATTGGATATGTATTCAGTAAATCAGTAATATTTATTGGCCATAAATAACAATAATGTTAAAGGCAAGTCACATGTACAAAAAAAAACCTTACGATTACACTTTAATGAATGAAGCTATACCTATACGAGTAATTAACAACGAACATACTACAGCGGAGGCTCCGTTTATGTGCTACACATAAATGAGGATTCTGAGAACCTCATTGACATATATTCACCTAATTTGTAAAATGGATTGTTTTCCAAAAAACATTTAATGGTTTTTTTAAATTCGGTATGATTTAATTCTGTAATATATTTTGGCAATTTATTATACATTAATATTTTGGCGTGACGGCCCTGCTTTTCAACTTTACCTAACCTAGTCCATGGCACGACCAGCTTTTGTTTGTTTCGCAAGTTATATTGATGCCTGTCTTTGTTCTTTGGCAAATTAGCTCCGTGTATTTCTAATAAGCTATTGTATATGTATAGTGATATCACTGTCATAATTTTGTTAGTTTTGAAGTATTTTTTTGCAGAACTACGTTTTTTTAAACCATTTATTATTCTAATCGCTCTCTTCTGACATCTTAACACTTTTGTAATACTAGCTGCGTTACCCCATATCGTAACTGCGTATCTTATAACAGAATGTATGTATGCATAATACACGGATATAAGAGTATTTTTATCTATTAACGGCTTAAGTTTAAATAACGCATAATTTCCGCTGGCAATTTTCTTACATATTTTATCGATTTTTTTATTTATAAGTCTGTTTATATTGCAGCGGAGCACTCGTGCGTTTGGGTGCGCGAAGTGGGGTGCACGGGTGCGGAGGCGCCGGAGTCGCGCACGGGCGGCATGCTGGTAGAGATGGTGGTGGGCAGCGGCGGGCGGCGCGCGCCTTCGCGCCGCACGGTGCTGACGCAGCTACTCGCGTACGCGCGCCGCCTACTGCAAGCGCCGCTGCCGCCCGCAGCGCAACAACACAGCACTGTTAGTACATCCTACTAATATAAATGTAAAATTTTGTATGGATGTTTGTTACTCTTTCACGCAAAAACTATTGAACGGACTTGGATGAAATTTGGTCCCGAATCCCGAAATCATGTAGCGGGTAACACCGCGGGGCGCAGCTAGTAGTGTATGTTACACGTAAGAGAAACTACTTGAAACCCAGTCGTACTATAAAGAGTATCTATCATACTAGCTAGGTATGATGAGCCCAGGCGGTGTCCACTAATCTTCATATGAGAAGATAATAGTTTCGTGGAAAACGTGATCAATTAATTTCAAGTGAAGTTAGTTTGTAGCGATGATAGCTCAGTGGTTAGCGCGGTAGGTTCGCATGTCGAAGGGCGTGGGTTCAAACCCCAACAATGAGCTTGAGCTGCCGGTGAAGGAAAACATCGTGAGGAAACCATAGCATGGTGGTAGGGTTCTTTAGTACTCGGCTGGCTAGCTACCACCCTCGAGATGAAAATCTGCCGCCAAGCATCTAACGGTGTGTTCTGGCAGCCTCACTTGAGAGCCAGTTCCATTCCAGGCTAGGTGTGCTTTACCATCTTCGACCACACCTTCACTTAACATCAGGTGAGCTGTGGTCAAACAACTGTGTATGTAATTTTAACGTAACGCCTGACCGGGAACAAAACTAACAATCGATCATTCATGAACCGACCTTCATAGTGAAAACATATATAATCTACTATTTTGAAATATACACATGTACCTAAATTAGAAACTGGTTTTCATCAAACTTCGCCTCCATCATCACGAACTCTAAAGACGTGACAAGAGGTAGTTTCACGAGTCTCGTAATGAGCGAAGTTTTACATTTACTAGATGTGATGGCGGTGTTTTCAAGTATTTTTTTGGTCCTTCGAGCCGAGAGAAATTCTTCCTATCGAACTTTACGAAAGAGATAGCAAAGTTTAGCGTAACTTTTCCTAAAATGATTAAATCTTTACGTTCTACAAACATTGCAGGCAGATTTATTTTGGCAAAAATACTAATTACAACAGAAATTTTTAAAATATTCTGGATTTTCTGTACAAATAGTTATTTTCTGTACTTACTCGTGTGTGATGTTTTTTAGGCGGGGACAAGCAGCAGCTCATCCGGCGCCGAGCAGTCTCAAACGGACGAGAGTAAGGCTCAGCACAGCACCACAGACTCCACTAACATGGAAGATGAGAAAAAGCAACAAGCTGCGCGCACTCCGTGCTTAGCTGACACTGGTAATTACAATAACATTATATTACTTTATGGTACGGCCATAATCCACGGCACGTTGAATCCACAGGTTGGCAGTCTTCACGTATCTCCGAGAACTTCTGTAGCGATGTTAGCTCAGCGGTTAGCGCGGTCGGTTCGCATGCCGAAGGGCGTGGGTTCAAACCCCAACAATGAGCTTGAGCTGCAGGTGAAGGAAAACATCGTGAGGAAACCATAGCATGGTGGTAGGGTACTTTAGTACTCGGCTGGCTAGCTACCACCCTCAAGTTGAAAATCTGCCGCCAAGCATCTAACGGTGTGTTCCGGCAGCCTCACTTGAGAGCCAGTTCCATTCCAGGCTAGGTGTGCTTTACCATTTTCGACCACTCCTTCACTTAACATCAGGTGAGCTGTGGTCAAAGATCTAGCCTGTCAGCTATAAAAAAGAGGAAAAAAAATAACTTTTAATAACAAAAATAAAACTTTATTTATTTGCATTTAATTAATACATTTGTATTAAAAATGCGACGCCAAAATGAAAGAACAAGAACGTGAAGCAATTTACGCGTACGCCATCGTAATACCAAACTTTTGTCCACAGTTATACAACATCCAGAGATCATGCAACAGTTCTACAAGACATTGACGCTTTGCGACGGCCTCAATATGCTCATACTAAACACAGGTAAAAGTCATAGACGTCAATTTTTTTTTAATGTAAAAGTAGTCTGTCGAAAGAGACGCCCTTGTGATGGTAAGAGATACGCCTGTCCATGACCATTGCAGCGATACACAGAACTTTGAGCAGTCAAAAAAAAGTCCAGGGCATCGCTGCGTTGGCGCTCATCATTTATTTCAGTACGAGTACAGTTTTTCCATAGTTTCTTTTATATTTTAGCACCACCATCCCGTGCTTACGTAAGGCATTACAATGCGCAGAATTCGAGTCCTTGTCACGGTAAATACACTATTTATATCATAAATTGTAACACAATTCGGTATGTAAAGAAAAAAAATACTTTGCTGATTCCAAAACCATTTCGAAATATTACATTCCTGTACATGATTTTTCCGTTTAAAACTCTTTAAACTATGAGACGGGGTTTATTTTAATAAAATACATAAAATAAATTTGACTTTCAATTAACCTCTAATGACGTCATGTCCTTGGCTGTATAAGGATTCTTCCAGTGCCTAAAAAAGTACATATTTTACATATTCAGCCAATGTTATGACGTCATAACTATAAAAAGTTTGAAAATGTATTAGAATTAAACTACCGCATAGAAAGCCAAAATATTCAAATTAGTTTCATAAAATAAAGTTTACTATCAGTAAAAAATATAAAATAAATACAAAAAAAAAACTTTAACATACCGAATTGTGTAAAAAGTTAGTGAATTGCATTGTCTTTAAACAATTCGAACAAAAAAAAACTGTAACTTGTGATTATCTGTAACTTTTGACATATTTGCTTGACATTTTGACATTTGTTTATTATTATTATTTTTTGTCATTATTTTGATTGACTTGTACATTTTTTTTATCTAATTTGAATTTATTATTATATGCCGTCGCTCATATTTGTACGCCTAAAGGGCAAAACACGATCACAGGACATAATTAAATCTATCCATGTGTATCAATTTATATTACTCGTGTTTTATCAAATAAATAATTCTTATCTTTGGTAAACAACAGCTGAGCTTTCAATAGCTGAGCTGACATTTACAATATTAATGTAATTCTTATTTACAGGAGGCGTCGGTACGGAAATTAGCTCATCGATAAAGGAAGAAGTGTTTTGGCTGGTCGCGCAAATAGCTACTGTTTCCGCCAATCCGGCTAATATGGTGCCTAGTATCATGGATTTCCTCAGTAAGTTAAAAATTTATGCTGTCCTGAGTTATTATTAGTAACCTTTCCAACCTAGTGCAAGGCAAGGCAAGCATGTTCCATCTTCGGCCACATCGTCACTTTATATTATTTGATGAAATGAATACTGTATTAGTAAATAAATTAATACTATTTACAAAATTTATACAAAAATTTAATCTAAAAGTCCGTCAGAGGAGGGATATGTGGCCAGAATGCTGGCAGCATTGCCACGCTGGATGGCAATGCTTAGCTTTTGACCAAAGTAGATACCAGCATTCTGGTCACCTGAAGCCTCCTCTAAACGTTTTAAATGAATACTTAGTTGTAAAATAAAGTTAGGTAATTACAATATCTGTAAGGCATTTGGCAGTAGCTGGGAACGGGAGAAGTTCGGGGTGTGATGTGACCTAGGAGGTTTGCTTTCGAAGAAACTGCTAGGAGAACGCGCACATCTTGAAAAGCATATATATGATTGAAATATTCATATAAGCTTAATTTATCAAAGTATTTTTTTATTAGAGTTGTCGTGGTTTTATTACTAATCAAAATTTTAACTTTTTGGTTTTAAATTTCAATTTTAACTAGGTCCTATATATACTGCTGAGAGAACAAGACAAAATTAGAAGTAATGTCATATTACAATTGTTTTTGAAATTATTGTACACCCATACTATAATTTAATGTAAATATCATCATCATCATCATCATCATCATCATCATCATCATCATCATCATCATCATCATTTCAGCCGTAGGACGTCCATTGCTGGACATAGGCCTCCCCCGTTGACTACCACCGGTCTTGTCCGGTCCGGTTTACCACTGGTGTTGTCTAACCGGTTACATGTTAATATTCTAGGACGTACGGACATTGTGCATTTGTCACAAGCGATGCAGCAACTCATCATCAGACTGCTCGAGAACCCTGAAGCTTTGGCTGCCTTCATCGAACAGAACGGCCTGGAGTTGGCCGTAGAGAAACTGGCATCCAAGCATCAGGTCAGTTTAATACCTATTCAGGCCTAGATATTGAAATTTATGCCATAACTTGAACTGTACAGTTTTCCTACCAGGAGAGGAATTTGATGAAATAAATTATAAGTGTAGTTTTTATATATAATGCTTAAATATTAATAATAGCATAATCTAGCACAGCCTTAGTTTTACCCGAAACATGTATAGTGTGGAGCTATCTGACAGTCCTGTTAGTTCATTGGAAGTATGTCTGGGCGTGGGTTCGATTCACACCCAGGACAAACAGGATTTTGTGGTAGGAATAAACAAATGTTTGTTCTGTGTCTGGGTGTTCGGTATTTAATATAACCGGAACTGGTAGGTATATTTTACAACAATAGGTATCTTATCCAATCGACAGACACTAACCAACCAGTCTGTCTTAGAACGCTTCAGGTGACTGAATCCAACTGCCCTGTGCTCCAAGTGCCCGGAGCGCGGGTAAAAAAGGCTTGTGGGTGCCTTTTTTACCCGCGCTCCGCCAAGTACCCATAGTATTGCCAGTTAGAGGTAAAAATGAATGCCACTATGAGAAATAAATTAAAACCTTACACGTATATTATCTGTATTCTGGCCCACAGTCCGGTCCGAGCCACAAGCAAGGGCTAGTCTCATCCTTGATGAACTACCTGAAACTACCGCCGCAGCTGATCAATATGTCCACGCCGGCCAACAAGAAGGCGCAGCCGCTAGTCGCCGAGACTTCCTCCGGACTCATCAACATCGCTCCGCTGTGTAAGTTTTATTCGACAGCCCTGCTGGTGCAAGAGCTGAAGGCCGTGGGTTCGATTCCCATCCAGGACAAACTTTGTGGTATAAACAAATGTTTGTTCTGCGCCTGGATGTTCTGTATTTTTTTTTTTTTTTTGAATAGTTTTTTTTTTAGTTTGGGGCCAAATGGCGCTGTGTGTAATGTCCGACGATATTTATTTATTTATAGATTCATGAAGCTAATTATTTTATAGATTTCATGTCATATATGACGTTAATGCGTCAAATAGTCTGACATTTATTTTTTGTCATCTTTTTATTAGAAAAGAAATACAATTTCCATGAGAACGGCGCAATATACTTTTTAACGCGTATAAGACTGCAATAAGACCGTATAAGACCAACCCACTTGATGGTCAGCAGCGTTGTAGTCAACGATGAAGCACTTGATCTTAACCTATTCTATTATTTATATATTTATTTTATTCTTTATAACATTGAAAAGGTCCAGCTTCTATTTCTCAGGAAATATGAAAACCACTATTTATACGTGGTAGTAGGCGTTTCTACTAGATCTGTAGAAAAAAGAAAATGGGAGTAAAATAATGATCAGGGGACGATATAAGTGCTTCCGAATTTGAAGCTAAATGACTTTTATTGTTTAGGTACAATATCGTGCGGCAACCCCACGGCGCAGGCAGCGGACGTGCTACTGGAAGGGGGCGGGGGGTCGGGCGGCGCGCGGGGCGCGTGCGCCGCGAGGCGAGTGCGCGCCGCCGCCTGGTCGTACCACTTCTTCAGCGCTGACGACGCGTCACTGGCGCTCACACTCACTCTGCCCTACGCGGTCAGATTACACGAGGTAAGTCTCGTGAGCTGATGACGTATGAGTATTCTGACGAAGGATGTATTGCTTTTTTTGTCACATCAAAAAAGTGTAATTTTTTTTTTTTACTTTTTTTTTTAATGTAAAAAAGTAATGAGACGAATGAGACGGTCTCCTGATGGTAAGAGATAACGCCTGTCCATGACCATTGCAGCGATACACAGAACTTTGAGTAACAAAACAAAGTCCAGGGCATCACTGCTTTGGCGCTCATTACTTTGAGACTTTCGATGGTTAGTCTCAACAGCCCAGTAATTTCACTAGCTGCAGTACCCTTCGAATCGGAACACAGTAATGTTTACCTACCTAGACAACCTCCTGCTAAGGAGATCTACCACCAAGAAACTTTACTTAGTAATAGATTAACAGAGTTTAATGAAATTTGGGATGCAAATAGCTTATACATGGAATTTTTTCCCGGTAAACACAGTGTAAACTAGATTCGTAAGTAATAATGAAAATCTTGACTTGATTGCCACTCGCCTAATATATTAAAAGAAGATGCGGTCTATGGTAGATAATGGAATAATGCTTGCTATGATTATGGATATATTAAGTACACTGTAGGTAATTAATCTGATTCAAATGTAATTTAAAAAAAAACCACCATTAAATATATATATATTTTTTTATGCCACAGGTGGCAATCAAGCTGACGGGTTGCCTGATGTTAAGCAATCACCGTCGCCTATAGATATCTACAATACCAGGGGTACTACAAATACGTTGCAGACCTTTTAAGATTGACTTTTGAGATTTAGGCTAAGGGACCGCATGTGAAAATGTTGGCAAAAGAAGTCTGCAGTCGCAGTCTGCAGAATTATTATTACAGCTCATGATGCCTTCATTTTCGATAAACATAAACAAACTGATTACATACAAAGCGATATTGAGTGTTGAAATATTTGTTACATGTATTAGGTTCAGCTGCAGCCGCATCTGACATCCCTAGCCACGTGCCCGGGCGCGGTGGGCGTGGAGGCGGGGTGCGGGGGGACCGTGGCGCCGCTGGGGCCGCCGCAGCCGACCGCCGGCATGACCTTCATCCGGCTGGTGGTGGCGCGGCCCGTCGTCTGCACCACCGTGCAGTTGCGCCTGTACAAACCTCGCGACTCCTCCAACATGGGCCTGCTGCAGCTGCGGCTGCTCGTCGCGCCCGCGTTCAGCATCAATCATATGGAATCGCAACATAACACGTTAGTGCACTGTCTTCATAGACATTTTATACTATGACGGTCTTTTGCTTTTTTTAATTCTTTGCCATCCCGGTTACACACGAAACTACACGACGTATTTGAAAGAAAGAAAGAAAGAAAAAAAAGATTTTATTCTGTAACATAAATACACAAAAAGCAAAAACGAACACAGAGAGACAAACAGTTACAAAATAAGGGCTCACCTCAGCATAATACTCATGTGAGTGAGTATTAGTATGACCAGCGTTGGTGAGCCCCTGTAGTTGAAAACCAAAGTGTGTGTGTGTTAAAAAAACTCTTATTTCTAACGTTATTTTTCATTACAGCAACAACTGGGCAAGCGTGATAGCTTGCTGCACGCGCGCGGGAGCTCGGCTCTCCACGGCCCGGTGGGGTGCACTTAGCTCGCCCAGCGCTGTCAGCGCTTTGTGCGCATGCGTCGCTGTAGGCGGCAGCACGGCTCTCGCGGCGCAACGCGCGCTGTTAGCCGCCGCGCGAGCGCTGCCGTCGCTGAGGGCGCCGCTGCTCCACGCGCTGTTAGATATGGACAAGCATGCCTATGCTCACGGTAAGTAACACCTCTTGATGGTTGTTGAACTAAGTGTTTTGTGACCCTAAAAGATTTGGTAAATAAATAAATATCGTTACGTTACGTTACGTAACCCCCTAAGGCCGCCACTGCAGGCGAGTGACGTGTCGTGTCGTTTGCAGCGTTCCAGACGAACGCGGGGCGCGCGCACAGCGGCGTGGGAATGGTATGCGCGTTGGTGCGCGCGCTTTGCCGCACGTGCCCGCAGCTGACGGTACGCGCGTACGTAACTTGGCTGCGCGCTGGGGCGCCGCCTGCGTCCGAAGCGCCCGCACCGCCCACCGTGCACACGCTCGCATCGGTCAGTACAACCACGGAATAAGATAAATACACAGACATAGAATAAAATGTATACGTACATAGTACACAGAAAGTTCGATACACAGACATTTAATAAGATAGACACATAGACACGGAAATAGACAGATACATAGACACGGAATATGATGTATACATAGACACGGAATGAGTTACATTCAAATACACGGAACAAGTTAGATAAATAGACACGAAATGTGATCGATACATATAATATTATAACACATATAACTTATAAGTTTGGCATATGTAGAGAAATTCAATGTTTTATTATTAAGTCAAAAAACCCGTGCGAAGCAGGGGCGGGGGTCGCTAGTGATATAAAATAGAAAATGCACCGTAGATCTTTCAATTTCAATTCATTTATATTTGAAAATAATGAAATTATATTAATTATAAATGCGTTATATCTTACCACCAGAAGAGCGCATCGTTCATCTCATTACATTAAAAAATGTCTGTCGTCAATCTGTCGGACTACGTTCAAAGAATTCTGTTTCCCGAAACGGACTTCGTCGACCTTGCACGACCCGTCTTTATAAAAAGTCTAGCAATACATCTAACGGAAACGCTTTCAAGTTTTCGGTACCAAGGTATATGAAGAATGTTTCAGGCAGACTTAAACTGAAACTAACACGAAGTTGTACCTTGTTTTCATACATTTCGGTTGAGAATTCTCAAACTGTCATGCAAATATCAAAATCAAAATGTGTTTATTTGCTGAGTACAGGGAAAATGTTGGTACGTAATAAAACGTCGCTTAAACCATACTCAACCCAGTATTGGGTGTGCAAAAGTTGAATAAAATTGTTATTATTAGAATGTCAAATGGTATAAAATAATAATGTCAAGTTTATATAATTAAAAATATGTCATGAGGTATGAGGCATCATATCGTCAAACAATGCAAGCTAAGGACAAGTCAAAGTCTTGCATATCTCAGATCACATGGAGTTGATGAATCTTCGGCACACTCAAACTGTGAACAAAACTTAATCCTATTGAAGTGGTTGTTATTAACATTTTGCCAGCCCCGTTGGCTCATTGGTAGTATATCTGCCTTAAGAGCTGTAGGGCGTGGGTTCGATTCCCTCTCAGGGCAAACATTTTGAGAATAAAGAAATGTTTGTTCTGTGTCTGGGTGTTCCGTATGTATTATAAGTATGTATTTACAAAAAAAAAAGTATTTATGTATTCTATCAGTTATCTGACTTCCATCACACAAGCTCTGCTTAGTTTGGGGCCGGATGGCGCTGTGTGTAATGCCCAACGATATATAAAAAAATATTATTATTTCAGGTGTTGTGGACGCTAAAAGAACAACAGCTGATCGAAAATCTAGAAGAACTAATTACGGATGATTTCTTTGATGCTATTTTCAACTGGGTGCAGGGAGTCCCCGACACAAGCTTGCTGAAAAAAGCCCTAGACAGCGGTAAAATACCATTTTATTATAAAATTAATTGAGGGAGAAAACCATTTATCTATATTGTGTATAATTATCTCGTGTCACAGTGTTTGTGGTCGCATTCCTCCGAATCTCGTTGCCAGCGTCTGTGTTTGGAAACACAATTGTTGTTGTTCAAGAAGAACGTGAATAGGCATTTTCTAGGCAAGCGTGCTCCATCTTTGGCCACATCGTCACTTTCCACCAGGTGAGATCGTGGCCAAACGCATGCCTAGTATCAAAAAAAAAAAAAACGTGTGAAAATAACCTAACACTCCCCACTCCCACCGGCACAGCGGTGATACTTTTTAGTTTTGCCATCTATCGATGAATAGCATAACTTTTAATGCAATAACTTTACCGCGGCAGTCCCCGAGTGCCACACGTCTTTTTTTTTATATAATGAGACGAACGAGATGCTCTCCTGATGGTAAGAGATAACGCCTGTCCATGACCATTGCAGCGATACACAGAACTTTGAGTAACGAAACAAGGTCCAGGGCATCGCTGCTTCGGCGCTCATTACTTTGGAGACTTTCGATGGTTAGTCTCAACAGCCCAGTAATTTCGCTAGCTGCAGTACCCTTCGAACCGGAACACAGTAATGTTTACACACTACTGCTTAGGTGCAGAATAACTGGTACTGCGGTGGTACCAACCTAGACGACCTCGACGAACAAATGTAGCCTGGCGCACTTAGTTACAATGTAATATTTAATAATGTATTTTGTTTCAGTTCTATGCTCAATGTGTTACATTCGACCCGAGTTGTTCAAAATTCTATTGGAAAGGCTGAAGATACCAGTGGATATAGATGAAAAGTAAGATATATTTTCACTAGATTGATAATTTTTCTCCCACCCAATCGGGGCTTCCTTTAACCCCCCCACCATCATCATCATCATCATCAGCCTTTTGTAGTCCACTGCTGGACATAGGCGTCTCCCAAGACACGCCACTCAGCCCGATCTTCGGCTTTTCGCTTCCATCCACCGCCAGCTGTCCTATGTATTTCGTCACTCCATCGAGTTTCAGGGCGTCCTGCGGCATGCGCCAAACGCACCAAGCGACCTCGACAATTTTTCCTTTCAAAGTAATACCCCATATTACTGTTCTGTTTATGGCTGTTTGTCAAGTAAACATGGTAAAGACAGGAGTATAAGTGTACAATATGGAACACAATATGTACATTAATGTTATTGATAAAGTGACAACCTTTGACAACTCCACGCACACATGCACTCCACGCACACTTGACTTGTTGGTTCATTGGTAGCATGTCTGCTCCAAGGGCGTGGGTTCGATTCACACCCAGGATAAACATTTTGTAGTATAAAAATGTTTGTTCTGTGTCTGGGTGTTCTGTTTTTATTATAAGTATTTACAAAAAAAAAAGTATTTAAGTATTCTATCAATTATCTGACCCCAATCTGAGCAAAGCTTGTACTATGGAGTACAAGCTTTGCTCAGATTGGGGTCTGATGGCGCTGTATGTAATGTCCTGCGATATTTATTAAGATAGGAGTATTAGGTGTACAATATGGTATACAATGTAAAGTTAGTGTACAATAATGTTATTGATACAGTGGCAACCTTGGACTCCACGCACACATTCGCGCGTGTACAAAAACTACAAGTGTGTAGTGTCTGTGTAATAGGTAGTTGTAACGAGGCGTTTGTTTGGATATCTGATCGGGTGTCCGGGGTGTGATAACATGTTGTAGGGTGTGTTTTTTCCGTAGCATGGAAGGTCTAACGGATGACACCAAGGTTCACGGGTCGCCTCTGCGCGGCTGCGGCGGCGCGGCGAGCGGCGGCGACATAGCGCGCCGGCTGACCGCCAGCGAGGTGCGCACCGTGGCCGCGGCCGCCATGTCGCCCGCCGCTGCGCTCATAATGCTCAACTCGCGTCTGCCCGCAGCCGTCGTGCTCGCGCTCACTGGTAACTTCAACTTTTTTTTTTTTCCTTCTAATGATGTACCTGTTTGTTGTTAGATACCTCATTGTTATTACAATCTAGCCTAGTTGAGACTAATAAGTAATTTTAATATAACTTAAATTGCTAAGTAGAGTCTAATCGAAGAATGCGTCCATCGACACTTTTCTTACTGTCTCTATTAAGGGGAAGACACTTTGTTCATGTGTTCTGTAATATGTAGTACTCACTGCACTGACATTACTAACTTAATACACTAACTCAAAAGGTTTTGTCCTCTTTAGTCTTCTTACTATATCCGTGTTGTCGAGGAGCTGGATAGCCTCGACATTCACATGTTGATGAAGTCTATTTTCTTGAGCTTCAGCGTATTTTTTAATGATGGTTGCGACCATGTCCACTTTGAGGTCCCGATGGAGGTCGACGTTTCTTATGTACCAAGGTGCGTTCAATATCCCTCTGAGTACTTTGTTCTGAAATCTTTGTATCATCTGTGTGTTGCTTTGTTTGGTACAGCCCCATAGCTGAATACCATAAGTCCATATTGGCATGAGGACTTGTTTATACAAGAGTAGTTTGTTGTGCACTGATAACGAAGAATGTTTTCCAAGTAACCAGTACATCTTCTTGTAGCGAAGCCCTAACTCTTCGCGTTTCTTTTTGACATGAGACTTCCAGCGAAGCTTTGGGTCTAGTGTCATACCTAAATATTTGGCTGTATTTTCGTATGGTATTAGATTGGTTTATTATTGTCAGTTGGTAACTTCAACTGACAATAATAAACATATTTACTATTAAAAAAAACCTTGACCCTAAGGCCAACTAAACGTAAAGCTCCAATGAAACAGCGAGGTTTCGGAGTATACAAAAATATCATCGATGTATTTTAAGGTCTTTGTTGATTTTTAGGGATCCGTTCCCAAAGGGTAAAAACGGGGCCCTAATACTGAGACTTCGCTGTCCGTCCGTCTACTTTTTCATTAAAAAAAATTGTAGTTACATCAACCCATAAAATGAAACGGTATTTCAGCAAATCGGGTTATTTTCTAGTATCAAACGGGGAATCTAGATGGCACCACTCTTAGCGTGACTATTTCGTTTTAATTTTTTTTGCCTTTATTTATTATCTATCTATTTGTCTTATGTTTTAGAATTCGCTGAAGAACGATTTGCCATTCTCAAGGAGCAAGTGGAGGGTATTCCAGATTGCGCCCAAAGTAGTGACGAATCCACAGATAAGAGCCCCAGCGAAAGAAATGGTGAGTACAATCTGATTTAAAAAATTTGAACTATATGTCATACCTACCACACCACCACCTACTATGTTATAGCTACCACCCTCAAGTTGGAAATCTGCTACTGTACATTACATTAACAGCCCTGTTGGTTCATTGGTAGAACGTCTGCTTCAAGAGCTGAAAGCCGTGGGTTCAATTCCCACCAAGGACAAACTTTGTGGTACAACCAAATGTTTGTTCTGTGTCTGGATGTATTGTATGTATTTACAAAGAAAAGTATTTAAGTATTCTATCAGTTATCCGACTTCCATAGTGCAAACTTTGCTTAGTCTTATCGCTTTTTTTTCCTTTTATATACATACACAATAGAAATAAAGTAAATAATTGTTTCACACGACGTCCTTGCCTTACGAAGCTTTTGTTTGGTAAACATGCTGTCTGCCGTAATACAGGAGTTAATCCTAGCTCGGCAGCAGCCATTCACTTAATTCTAAACTACCTCCAGTTGCAGATTTATTAGATTTATTACTTAGTCAATTTAAATGTTTTTTATGTTCTCTGTGTTATGTTTAGATGTGATAAATGTGTGTAATAAATAAATAAATAAATACTCTCTAGTTGGAGGTCAGATGGCGCTGTGTGTAATGTCCTGCGATATTATTTATTTATTAACGGTGTATTTCGACAGCCTCACTTGAGAGCTAGTTCCTTTCCAGACTAGGTGAATTTACTATCTTCCCCATCCCCCCCACCCCCCTTACTTCAGATCTCATGTAATATGTGTTTTATAGTTTTAGGTCTACCACTACCAATCTAGTTTCATTTGTTGATGTTGTCACTACTGGCATGGAGGGTGGGGGGCAGGTGGATGCGGTCTACACTGATTACCGCAAAGCCTTCGATCGCTTGGATCACAGTATCCTCATCGCCAAGCTGTGTGCCGCTGGTATAAGAGGTGATCTACTTAGGTGGTTCATCTCTTATGTCAGCGGTCGCACACAAACTGTGGCTCTCAACGGCTTCATCTCAGCTCCGTCATTCATTCCATCTGGTGTCCCCCAAGGATCTATTCTTGGGCCTCTCCTGTTTATTATATTTGTGAATGATATTCACCAGTGTTTCAAGAACTCTGATTTCTTACTTTTCGCCGACGACATGAAAATTTACAAAGTCATTAAGAACACTCGCGATTTTGATCTATTGCAGGCAGATCTAGTTAATCTCCACCACTATTGTGCTTCAAATAAGCTCGACCTGAACATATTTAAATGTTGCTGCATCACGTTTAGCAGATCCGCTCGCACCTTCACTTATAGTTACGAAATTAATGGTCAACCTCTGACAAGAGCGGACTCAGTGCTCGATCTAGGAGTGACATTAGACACGAAACTACTCTTCGATAAACATATTGAATTTATCTCTAACAAAGCCATGAAAACCCTCGGCTTTATTCTCCGAATAACTAGAGACTTCAAAATGATTAAGACATTAAAGATACTCTATTGCTCATTAGTTCGAAGTCAACTCGAGTATGCCTCTCAAGTCTGGAACCCATGTTATGAAAAATACAGTAACATTCTTGAAAGGCCCCAAAGAAAGTTCCTACGATTTATTAACTTTAAAGCCAAAATAATGAGCTCTGACTTCGACTACGATGAGGCCTGCTACCACCATCACCTGCTGCCTGTCCGGGCCAGGAGAGAGGCGGCCGACCTGACGTTCATGCACAATATACTATCCGATAGGATTGACTGCCCTTCGCTGCTGTCTCGAGTGAGTCTCGTGACTCCCACGAGCGCAGCTCCACGTCGACCCAACCTCCAGCTGTATATTCCGCGCTACGAAACTAACTATCGTAAAAACTCATTTTTTATACGTACATTGCTTAATTTTAATTATAACTACTCAAGGGACGTCGATTTGTTTGTGATGAGGCAAAACACTTTTAAGAATGCTATTTCAAGGCAATTTTTTGAACATACTAAAGTTAAATACGACAATACAAAAAATTTGATCGCAAAAAAAACCAAGAACAAAAAGTTGTGTAAGAAAACTTTGTAAAACATTTATGAGGCTCGCACGTACCTAGTGTGAATCTATTTATTTATTTATTTGTTTTTAGTTTATTATTATTTTGTCAATATTTTGAAATTGTATTTATTGTAGGTATATATTATAATTCTTGCATCAGTCCCCGGCCGGTGTGGGCTCGGGGCACTTTAACTTAGATTATTTAACATAAGTGAAAACTTTTTAGGCTTTTGATTGTTCATTTATCTTCTATTTATTTATAAAGTTAGCAGCTGTTTGTTTTCCATGTAAAATAAAATAAAATAAAATAAATCTGTGATCAATTTGTGCTATACAGATATAGCATCCATGGTTCGCGCCAACTACCTAGTGGAGTGGGTGCGACTAATGAGCGTGGAGCGGCGCTTCAAGGAGTGGGCGGGCGGCCCCGGCTCGGCCTTCTGGCGGCCGCTGCTGCAGCTGCTCTGCTACCCGCACAGGAACGATACGTGAGTATACACTACTTTTATTTTAGCAGTTGTTGCTGAAACACTAAACAAGTATTATTTAATAGTATTAAGAACTTAAATCTAACACGTCGGGTTTCTCGGAATATCCAGCTGTTTTCACTCATTTCCGTCTAGCTTTTCTAGACCAGATAACACCTCCAATATTTACAAAAAAAAAAAGTATTTAAGTATTCTATTAGTTATCTGACTTCCATATTACTATTTGCTTAGTTTGGGGTCAGATGGCGCTGTGTGTAATGCCCTACGATATTTATTTATTTAGATTCGCTCATTATAGCATAAAAAGACTAAATAAAAAAATAAATAATATCGTAGGACAATACACACAGCGCCATCTGGCCCCAAACTGCAGAGCTTGTGCTATGGAAGTCAGATAACTGATAAAATACATAAATACTTTTTTTTTTGTAAATAGATACTTATAATACATACAGAATACCCAGACACAGAACAAACATTTGTTTATTCATAAAATGTTTGCCCTGAGTGGGAATCGAACCCACGCCCTACAGCTCTTAAGGCAGATATTTTTTTTTTTATGGTTGTCAGGCTAGTTGTTTGACCACAGCTCACCTGATGTTAAGTGAAGGTGTGGTCGAAGATGGTAAAGCACACCTAGCCTGGAATAGAACTGGCTCTCAAGTGAGGCTGCCGGAACACACCGTTAGATGCTTGGCGGCAGATTTTCAACTTGAGGGTGGTAGCTAGCCAGCCGAGTACTAAAGTACCCTACCACCATGCTATGGTTTCCTCACGATGTTTTCCTTCACCGGCAGCTTAAGCTCATTGTTGGGGTTTGAACCCACGCCCCTCGGCATGCGAACCTACCGCGCTAACCACTGAGCTATCATCGCTACAAAAATATACTACCAATGAGCCAACGGGGCTGTCAAACACTAATTAATGTCTTAATAACATACAAATTAACTCTCTAGCGACTCTTTAAAATGTAATTATAATACACTTAGACACATATAGTTTTGAAATGTGATTGATGCTTACCGAAAGACTTCTTTAATATTTACATTCTGAGGCTCTAGCATATCATGTATTTTAGATTTACATACGTAAACGATATAATAAAAAAAAATAGGAACTAGGATAGCACCATAGATAGGAGAAAATGGAGACTGCATATTTCTTAAATTTAGTTAAATTTAGTTTCTGCACCAGAAACATCACTCACATTTTATTTACTGAAATTTACTCGGAGTGATCCTTCTCTTGACTTGAGTGACTTCTTTGATTTTTGAGGACTATATCTATCTTCCAGATCAAAAAGCAGGAACTCGCGCCTTTGACAAGCCTGATGACAGGCTAACAAATTTTTATTTTATTTTTTTATTTATTTATTTTATTGGATCAATTTACAAAAATCACGAATAGTTGTACAATACAATACATACACTGACGTACAAGATACATAGAAAGCATTCCGGCAAGACGTGCACAATTTTATGTATAAGTTCATATTGCATCGAAAACAGTACAAAATTTATAAATAACTATCTAATTAAACATAATGCCTTCAACCTACCATCTTTGGATTAATCTCAGACTTCAATAAATCACAAATGCATTGTGAGATAGCAAAATTAGTGAACAGTTTCAGTTTTATAATTAATTCCTTCCAGAACATGGCAGTCGAATTCCCAGTTCGCGGAGCTGGAAGAGAGCAGCATCAAGCTGTTCTCAGAGCTGACGGCGTGTCATCCGCATAACCAGAAACTATTTGCCCTCACACTGCACAGCATCCTGGAGTCACTACCGGCTCAAGGTGACTCATCTAACTTCTCACATATTTTCAGGGTTCCGTACCCAAAGGGTAAAAACGGGACACTATTACTGAGACTTCGCTGTCCGTCCGTCCGTCCGTCTGTCACCAGGCTGTATCTCAAGAACGGTGATAGCTAGACAGTTGAAATTTTCACAGATGATGTATTTCTATTGCCGCTATAACATGGGTGTAATCATGGGGTCGAAGCTAGCGTGACTAATAAATTAGACTTAGTAGTGATTTATAGGTATTTGTTTGGAGTTTGGTAAAGGAAAATGTGTCGTGTGTGTGCAGATTCGGACGGTATAAGCGGATTTACGCGCGCGCTTATTCTGCGACTTGTGCTGTCGTCGGAGCGCGTGTGGGTGGCGCTGCGGTGGGCCGGCGCGGGGGTAGAGGCGGACGCGGGAGGCGGAGCGGCGGCGCCCGAGCACCCCGCGCTGGCCGGCTTCGCGCTGCGCCCGCTGCCCGCGCCCACAACCGTGCGCGATCTACTCACAGAACACCGACCGCCGCGTAAGTATCCACAGCAAAACAACAAATATACAACAAACAGCTCGAAAAGTCGAGCCGTTTTGTCATGCGAGGTCTCTAGTCTCTGTCTGCCTTTTGTAGCGATGATAGCTCAGTGGTTAGCGCGGTACGTTCGCATGTTTCAAGTTCAAACCCCAACAATGAGCTTGAGCTGCCGGTGAAGGAAAACATCGTGAGGATACCATAGCATACTGGTAGGGTACTTTCTAGTACTCGGCTGGCTAGCTACCACCCTCAAGTTGAAAATCTGCCGCCAAGCATCTGACGATGTGTTCCGGCAGCTTCACATGAGAGCCAGTTCCATTCCAGGCTAGGTGTGCTTCACCATCTTCGACCACACCTTCACGTAACATCAGGTTAGCTGTGCTCAAACACCTAACTTGTCAACCATTAAAAAAAACATACTAATTTAAACACTGATTTTAAGACTGAACTTCCTAACTACCCTAGGCGCACAATAAATTGCACGTTTATATTATTTTCGTGAACATAAAACTCTTTTACACCAGCTTTATATTTTAGCCGAAGCTGCACAAAAGATGATAAGATATCTGATAGAGGTTTTATTCACTTATTTTCCGTGTTCCTATAACATTTTTATTGTTTTTGTAGTGAGTCTTGATGAAATTTTTAATTGACTCGCAGTGCCCGTAATGGACGAGACATCGAAGCTCGCAATAAACAACCCTTCATCATCTGGCACCGCATCAGTACTACGGAGCGCATCTGACACTGCAATCACAACTGTTGCGGAGGCTTGGGAGCTCAGCTTGGCAGCCGCGAGCGCTTCGAAGGACAAACGAGTTAAGGACGTCAAGAACTCTTCTCTCAAGAATCAGAATAACAAAAAACGACAGACCAAGAACGACATTTCGGTCGTGTCGGTCACTGACGGTGAGTTTATATATCGATGCAGTTCCAGATAATATATTAAAAAAAAAAAATAGGTTTGCCAATTAAGATAGATGCGATGCGGACAACAAGTTTGTATTATTTAGAGAAGATCATCACAGAAGTCACAGAAAAAATTGCTTATTTGTCTAAAATGACCCCTTTTAAATAAATAAATAATAAATAAATAAATATCATAGGACATTACACACAGCGCCATCTGACCCCAAACTAAGCAGAGCTTGTGCTATGGAAGACAGATAACTGATAGAATACTTAAATACTTTTTTTTTTTTTGTAAATACATACTTATAATACATACAGTACACCCAGACACAGAACAAACATCGATGTTAGTCACACAAATGTTAGTCCTGAGTGGGAATCGAACCCACGCCCTTCAGCTCTCGAAGCAGACACACTACCAATGAACCAACAGGTTTTGAATTGGCGACGCGATTTAATCGGAGGGTAAAAGCCAGTGTAATAATTTACAATAGTAATAAATGGTTTGTTAATGCTTTTATTTTCTTTCTTAGCGTTAATTTGATATTACTTGTAACAATCCATTATGAATATGTCATTTAAGAAAAAAAAAAGTCATTAATAAGGAACAGAAATCTGAATGTTTAAGGCAGAACCATAATGCACCATGCCATGTGGCAAACATAAGTGGACTGGTTTTTAATTTTCCAACATACATAATAAATAAATATTTTAGCACATTTTTTACACAGCGTCATCTATCCCTAAACTTAACTAATCTTATAATATGGAAACGAGTTAACTGATGGAATATTTATGTATATCCTGTTCTATGATTTGAGTAACATAGCAATACATAAAACAAATTAAACAACTATTAACAACAATGAGCTTGAGCTGCCGGTGAAGGAAAACATCGTGAGGAAACCATAGCATGGTGGTAGGGTACTTTCTAGTACTCGGCTGGCTAGCTACCACCCTCAAGTTGAAAATCTGCCGCCAAGCATCTAACGGTGTGTTCCGGCAGCCTCACTTGAGAGCCAGTTCCATTCCAGGCTAGGTGTGCTTTACCATCTTCGACGACGCCTTCACTTAACATCAGGTGAGCTGTGGTCAAACACATAGACTGTCAACATTAAAAAAAAAAAAAACTAAAATAAATTTTACATATAATATCACAAAATGTAACAATACAAAATAATTAAATAGTAACATCACAATAAAAATTAACTAACATTATTTACAAAGTTGACAACAAGTACGATAAAAATGTACATCTTACGAAGCTCATTGGCTGATATTTGACAAAAATTTAACATAAATTTACAACTAAATAAATCAATAAAGATATTAATAACTTCATTACACAACTTAAACATGGTCCCTGATACTATCCGGGGGGATTACAAGAGGAAGGAGGACGGATAAATAAAAAACATTGCAATACAATTGAATTGTAAAGTTATTGCAGATGTAATAGAGACGACAATCCGAGTACAAGCTGCAGGGTTGGAAGGGTTCGTGTCCGGTTCGACGACGCTGGGCCAGCTGTGCGCGTGCGTGCCGCACATGTTCGGACCGCACCTCACGCTCACGCTGCATCTCAACACTAGCGGCGGTACGTTTCACTTAGTTATTTATAAAAGTTGTTGGTTCAGTTTTTTGTTTTCACTTGCCTATGACCGGATTCGATGACTCCGACCTAAATACATCTTCACAGTTTTGTACGCGATTAAGAACCGGTGATAAACATAGTTATAAGTAAATCTGGTGATTTTTTTTTGTGCTTTATAATTGCGTCAGGAGATTAATTGGCAACAACACTACTGGAGTATCGGCTTCAGTCTTGTCATAGAGTCATAGAGTTGCTAGCTTGTCAGTTTTCTACAGGATACATTTCCGAGAGTGTGCACTTGAACTGCACAATTTGGTTCCCCCTGCACATTTTTTTTTTTCTTTGGTTTTGGCGTCGCGTTTTAGCATTTGCCAGTGTCAAGTATTTATAAATTTTCAAGTTTCAAAAGTAAAATAAGTGTCCTCGTAGCTAAAGTTATAGTCAAAGTCCAGTCTTGGTCAAGTACAGTCCGTGTCAGTCAAGTCCAGTCATGCTTTAGTAAAGTAGTGGTGACTTTACTATAAAGCTTCGATGGAGTTTTGGAAGCAACACGAAAAGTCATTTTTCACCACATTATATCATTTTCCCACACTCACGCTTGTAATTCGGCACTTTATGAATAAAACACCACCATTTTTACGCATAAACACTCGACAAAACACTAGTTTTGGAAAAAAATACAACGGAGCGACACGACTCTTCCCGCGTTCCCGCCAAAACTCCCCCCTGCACATTTCTTCTTCCGGACGGCCAGACAAACGCGACCAAAACGTCATCCTTACACGGTGGATGTTCGCCATGTACACACAAAGCGTTTTGATTCCACATTTTACTATCTGTGGAGCTCTCGGCCGCATTCTGTGTTCCCTGTTAGGTACAATATGGGTGTCTTCAAATCTAGAGCAAATAGGTTTCTTCTAGGTAAGCGTGCTCTATCTTAAACAACACTACTGCTTAACATCAGGCAATGTATGGTAAATAAAAATATAAATCCGGCAACGTAATGTCTAAAAATGTGTTTTCGCGTAGGACATGCTTTAATTGATCGTGTACTTTTAGCAGAGTGGTCCGGGGCGGCGCGCGGTGCGGTCGCGACTACGAGTGCAGGCACGTGCTCTGCCAACTGCCCGGCAGGTGGCGCCGTGCTGCGCGAGTTCGGCGCGTGCGGCGGGCTGGCGCTGGTGGCGGCGCGGCTCCCGCGCCCGCATGCACCGCCTCCTGATCCGCCTGCCAAGACCCACGCACACCACGATCTCGACTGGGTCAAGCTCGACGACCCCTACGAGGTGAGAACACGTCTCCCAATTACTTCTGTACGTAACTATAATAAACATGCATGCACGGCAGTTCGCAGTGGCTATGCTCCGGGCGGAAAAGTTAAAACGACCGTTGTTGGGCAGTTAAGTTGAAATGTAATGGTGCATGGTGGTAGGGTACTCTCTAGTACTCGACAAGTCAAAGTCAAAGGTGTTATTTACATGACAACAGTGTAAAAAGGTCTTAAATATATGACTGGCTAGCTAGCACCCTCAAAGAGAATATCTGCTGCCAAGCACCTAACGGTGTGTTCCGGCTGTCATATTTGGGAACCAGTTTTATTCCGGACAAAGTGTGCTTTACCATCTTCGACCACACCACCGCTTAACATCAGGTGAGCTGTGGTCAAACACATACTTGTCAACCATTAAAAATATATATACGAGCAAATCACGAGCGAGAAACACATTCGAGTTCGAGGATTGAGGCACAAATAACAAATTTATAGCGATTGCACGAAATGCTTTGAATCCCTGCTGTGTTCCCAGTCTAAGAAAAATAATTGCACGAAAAATACTTCGGTAAACCAAAGGTCTAAATTTGTTTAGAATGACTATCATGCAAAAGTAAAATCTAAAAAACAATTCAATAGATATTCTTTAAGAATAAGTAAAATAAGTTTTCTTGTTAAAACAACCCCTTTGTTCACTTTTTTAATCTCGAATTCTGAACTCTGGTACGGTAATGTTGAATTAATTGTGTTATGTATTAATATTAGCCTGCGCGGAACTGTCTTATATTGTAACTGTAGCTGGTGTTGCAGGAAGTAGTAGAGCTCGGCGGCGGGGGCGGCAGTGGTGCCGTGGTGGGGGCTGAGGAGGCGGCGTGCGGCATCCCCGCGCACGCGCTCGCTGCGCTCGGCCTGTTGTTAAAGCTGCCCGGATATGCAGCTGCGCTGCTTGACGAGGGTCCCAAGGCTGTGCATCTGCTGCGCCTGCTGATGGGAGTCGCGCACACTGAAGACGGACGTACGTACATATTATTACTGATACTGTTTGTTGTGGAATTGTTAGTGGAAATTTTTAATAGGCCTTATACATTTATATAGGTAACTAAACGTATGTAATTTGTTAATTTCCCTAATATTAATAAAAATAAAATAGATAAGATAGTGATGATAGCTTAGTGGTTACCGCGGTAGGTTTACACGCCGAAGGTCGAAGGATCAAACGCCAACAATGAGTTTGAGCTATCGGTGAAAGAAAACATCGTGAGGATAACATAGCATGGTGGTAGGGTACTTTCTATTACTCGGCTGACAATCTACCACACTCAAGTTACATTTCTTTCGCCAAGCACCTAACTCACTCACTTGAGAGCCAGTTCCATTCCAGGCTAGATGTGTTTACCGTCCGTGTTCACACCGTCACTCATCAGGTGAGCTGTGGTCAATTGCGTGGTGTGCAAGGATCCTTGCACAAATCTCATGCTGCTAAACTGACATTTTAACAGTCACATTATTTATTGGTTGTAACATAAATGAAATGAAATAAAAAAACCGATTCCATGGCCCTTAGGTCAACTAAACGCTCTGCTCCAATGAAACGGCGAGGTTTTGGAGTAAACGTAAATAGCATCGATTAATACAATTTTTAGATTTTTTTAAAACCACTCGATCGATTTCTATAAAATTTATGGGACCACCTCTGAAGAATGATCTATCAAGCAAAAAATTAGTCGAATTGAGAACCACCTCCTTTTTTTGGGTCTTAAAAATTACTTTAAACGCTGTTTAAAATTGTCTATTTGTCGTACAGGTAGCATCGTTGTGGGTGGCGGTAGTAGCGGATTCTCCCTTGGAACTTTACCATTCCGCGTGGTGACGAGGCTCCTGGAACAGGCGCCGAGGCAGACGGAGACAGGCGTCGCTCTGCGGCGGATGCTCTTCAACTGTGGTGCCTCACGGATGGTGCTCACTTGCCTCTCGGTCTTCACTCACCACCGACCCAACTCCAGCGACGTTAGTGTTTACAGCCTTTTGCTTTTTGAACAATCTCCTTTACGAACCAAATACAGTGTAACTGTACTCAAGTATGGTATCACTGCTCAACACCAGAATTTATAGATAAAATTAGGTCACTATCATAGACAATTTTTGGTTTTGAAAGTTAAAAAATGGGAAGTAATCTTTGTTACAAACTACCACCCTGAACTTGAAAATCTGCCGCCAAACACCTGTGCTTTCCGATAGCCTCACTTGAGAGTTTAATACCTGGCCTGGTGTATTTATCATCTTCGACCACACCGTCACTAAACATCAGGTGAGCTGTGGTCAAACACCTCGTCTGCGGAAAATTCGTCGGAAAAAAATTCGTCGTGGACACAATTCCTCGGTTGGTCGGGTCATGTTAGTACAGAGACCACATGACATCATTTGGCCCTGTGTGTAATGTTTTACGATATTTATATTTTACTAGCTGCGGTGTCACCCGCTACATGTTTTCGGGATAAAAAGTTGCCTATGTGTTAATCCAGGATGTCAGCTACCTCCATACCAAATTTCATCCAAATCCGTTCAGTAGTTTTTTCGTGAAAGAGTAACAAACACCCATCCATCCAAACTTTCACATTTGTAATATTAGTGGGATTTATTAATACTTATTTATTATGAAGACCATTATTTATTGTTTTTTCATTCACTCAAAAGATTTAATTCGTACCCTGCAGAACAGCCAAGCGTCCAACGGTTCGATGGTGCGAGCGGAAGATAAAGGCACACTTTACTGGGCGAAGGGGACAGGCTTCGGCACCGGCTCCACGCAGCAGTCGTGGAACGTGGAACAGGCGCTGGTGAGGCAGCGCACCGAGGAGGAGCACGTTACCGTGTTGCTGCAGGTGCGTCACCGGAACTGTACATACTAGATGATAAGATGATAGCTCCGTGGTTAGCGCAGTCAGTTCGCATGCCGAAGGGCGTGGGTTCAACTCCTTCTTATTCTTATTCAAAGTGGGGGCGATAGGTTCTGCACTGACGTCCCGCTTGGGATGTATTGTGCATTTCCCCCTGCCAGCGTCTACCCAAGCCGACCCAGCTCCTTGAAGTATTTTTTTTATTTTTTATTTTATTTATTTATTGAGGAAAAAACGGGTACAGCCAATAACAATTACCTCACAATTACAAAAACTAACAATGTCAAAATGGATGTCATAAAAAGGAAATACAAAATGTCAAAAATAATAATTAAAAAGATGTCAAAAAATTTAAAAGTAAACATAATAATAAAAATGATAATAATAATAAATGAAATAACAATGCAGATATAAACAATAACCAACAGTCAATATTACATACATACTTAATTAAAATAAAAATCCACTAAACTCAATAGTCGTCAAGAGTCATCGAAGCTGAGCGAGGCTCTGGGCCGCTGGCATAGTAGCTCCAGTGAGTTGTGTGGAATGTTCAATGACGATGACATGAATGATGGCAAAGCAGCTTCATGCAGTTTATTAGCAATTCTAGTACCTTCTGTGGCTTGTTCAAACCCTTTTTGATACTATTTGTATATACAAAATTTGTTAAGTGCGGAATTTGCGGGTAGAATAAGAATAATTAACTAAACAAACAAAACGACAGTTATAGAGGTAACTATGAAGATAAAATCGAAAGAACTAATCCCAGATATAGAGGTTTGCTTCGTCCTACTAACAGAGGCAATTCAGTGCCAAAGTGATGGGACCTCAGCATCAGTTCCAGTTATGGAGGTTTCTCACTTATCCGGGTCCCACTTAACCAAGTTTCACTGTATTTAGTATTAGTTTTTCTGTGATTAAAATAAATTATTAATTAATTTGGTAAAAAAGAACCCCCGGCAATGAGCTTGAGCTGCCCGGTGAAGGAATACATCGTGAGGAAACCATAGCATGGTGGTAGGGTACTTTCTAGTAGTCGGCTGGCTAGCTACCACCCTCAAGTTGAAAATCTGCCGCCAAGCATCTAACGGTGTGTTCCGGCAGCCTCACTTGAGAGCCAGTTCCATTCCAGGCTAGGTATGATTTACCATCTTAGACAAAACCGTCACTTAACATCAGGTGAGCTGTGGTCAAACACCTAGCTTGTCAACAATAAAAAAAATGCCTTCCTTGAAAACCCCTGTTGGCTCACAGAGATACTTGGTAGCATTGGAGATTCAAGAGCTGTAGGGCGTGAGTTCCAGGTCTCCGGGTGATATATTATGCTATGTTCCTGTAGTTATTTTGTTTGTTATTTAATTTTAACATTTTAGCTTGTTAAATTTTAAATATGATTATTTTGTGACCCTTCGAATTAAAACCAGATGTGATTCCAGCAATGCATGTATTTGCTACTGTTGTCCAGGTATTAGCGTCGTACATGAATCCCGGCGAGCAGTGGCCGCCCGAGGAGTCCACTGTTGAGGAGGGCGCGGTGGAAGAGAGCGATGACAGTGATCTAAGCATGGACCTGCCCGCGGAGTTCGTCGACCTCCTCGCCTCCAGCTCGCTGGTGCCCGCCCTATGCTCATACCTCCGAAACGATTCTGGTTAGTCGAAACCTGCACAAAGATTTTTTTTCTTTCAATTTTTGGCATAGCTTTTTATGCTTTCCGACACTACAGTATTTAAATATTTTCAAATGTTTTTATAAGTAAATCAAATAACTCTTTACATCGTTGCGTATAACATCAGGCAGAATGAGGTAAAAAGCGACCCATTCCATTGAAAAAAAAAACTAGTTACACAAAAGAAAGTTACACTCAAATCTAATACATGCCAGTAATTTGCTATATTATTATTCGTGTACTTAACACATTATATATTTGAACGTTTTTAAGGCTAGAGTGAACAGATTTCTTTTAGATCGGCGTGCTCTATTCTCGGCCGTACCGTCGCTTTACATCGGGCGAGTTGGTGACCAAACGTAAATCTATTTAATATTTAATAAAAAGCAAAATTAAGAATTTTGAAAAAAACCCACAACGGTTAAAATGTAATTGTCACCTATCTAAGACAATGCACCAATCAAACCCGACCACCTATATCTTAAAATTGCATCAAAATCAGACTAGTAGTTTTGAAGAAAAATGGCACCATGGATTTGCACAAACAATGTTTGCTGCAGCGCCTCCTGCTGAGTTGTCACCGTAACATCTATATAAGAACATGCACCAATCAAACCCGAACCCATAACTGAAAACTGTACCAAAATCGGACAAGTAGTTTTGGAGAAAAATGGCAACATGGATTTGGACAAACAAACATCCTCTCATCCCAATCCGTTCCGTCGTGGGTAAAAAAGAAACCCAAGATGATCTTCTGTTAGGTTCTCTAATCTCACGTGTATTGCATGGTAAATGTTGACGTGATTTTGTATCTCAACAGTGCTGGACATGTCGCGCCACATCCCGTTGTATGTGTGCGTGCTGCGTTGCGCGCGCGCGCTGCACGCGCTGCGGTCGGCGCGGCTCGCGACCGCGATGCGGCCCGTGCCGCGTCTACTCCACCAGATGTCGCGCACTACAAACTCTTACGCAACTAAACTCAAGTAAGTATCCCTAAATGTGTTTTAATAATAATATAATAATAAATAAATAAAGAGAAACATCTTAAGAGACTCTCACTAGACGGTTGGGTCAAGGGTCAGCTTCAAAAGGCAGTGATCCTTGACACGGCGCGCATTGTGAGGAGGTTCCTCACTCTGCAGCCCTAACCACCGGCAGCTTGAGCCCTGCCCCGCTGCCGGCGGCACCCTAGTTTTTAAGTTTTTTTATATTATTTTCTTTTTTTGTATGTTTAATGTAAAAAAAATTAAAACCTAAGAAAGGAAATAAATAACTGGAATAATAAATAAATATTATAGGGCACACAGCGCCATCTGACCCCAAACTAAGCAAAGCTTGTGCTATGGAAGTCAGATAACTGATAGAATACTTTTTTTTGTAAATACATATAGTAGGTACACCCAGACACAGAACAAACATTTGTTTATATCACAAAATTTGGTCCTGGGTGGGAATTAAACCCACGCTCTTGGAGCAGATATACTAGCAATAAACCAACAGGGCTGTCAATAATGTAATAATAAGAATGTTTTTTTTCTTTTCTCTTTTTTTTAATTCTCTTTTTCTTTCTAATGAGCTTGAGCTGCCGGTGAAGGAAAACATCGTGAGGAAGTCAAAGCATGGTAGTAGGGAAGTTTATAATACACGAGAGGCTAGCTACCACCATCAAGTTGAAAATATGACGCCAAGCACCTAAAGGTGTGACCTCACTCTAAAAAACCTAGGCTGCTATGTATGAAAACGTTACGTTGTACATACAAACTACCTAATCCAACTAATCTACTGAATAAATAGATCCTACTAATATTATACACGCGAAAGTTTGTATGTATGGATGTTTGCTACACTTTCATGTAAAAACTGCTGAATAGATTTAAAAAAAATTGGTATGGAGGTTGCTGACACCCTGGATTAGCACATTACTACTTTTTATCCCGAAAACGTGTAGCGGGTAACACCGCGGTACGCAGCTAGTAACTAATAAAAGAACATTTTAAATACATTTATAGAAAATTCATTTTTTAAATCGCATAGCAATTCCCAGTACTGTTGTCGTCTTATCATCAATTATAGGTCTATTAATTATTGATTGGTATTATTATCTATTGATTATTAAGTTTGTTTTGTATTTATTTTTTTCAGAATGAGCAAAAAGAATATATTCGGAAAGATGACATATAGCCAAAGATTTAGTACGTCTAGTAGTTCAGAATTATCGGAGGAAGATGAGGGGCTCGCGGCGCTCATAGCCGATATACAAGTAAGTCGCTTTTATATAGATTTAACAATATAATTATTTAATGCTTTATAGGTCTGCGTTTTACCACATCCTGCACGATGTGGCTTAGGATGGAACCCACTTACCTATGCGGAACTTTTTTAATCTTGATTTAAAGATACCCATATTGTACTTTTAGGGAAACAGAGCCCACATTCTCGCGGTGCGAATAAATAATGTGGATTCGAAGCGCTTAGTGTGTACACAGGGAACGTTAACCATGTTTGGGTGACGCATTGGTCCGGTTATAAAAATGTTCAGGAGTTACCAAATCGTACAATTCCAAGGCACAATCCCCGAAATGTATCCAATTTCATAGTTGGTCCTGTAATAAAAGTTGTTCAGAATGATGAGTACAACTGGCAATAAAAAAAATGTGGTGTTTTTTTTACAGGCGACGTCAGCACTTATGTGCCGTGCAGAGACTGAACTCGAGAGCAGCGCGCCCAGCTCGCTCTGCGTCGCCACGCGCGAGCAGCGCTACATAGAGCTCATGCGTACGCTGCAGTTCGGTACGTACTACTCTCGATAATGTGATGGGGGGTGATTATTGACCCAAACTTGTTGATCAGCTTTCGTCTCAATACAACCGGAGTTGGGTAATATTTGCGTTGTCTTGCAAATGTCTTCAATGGTCATGCCATTGGACCCAGAAATATGAACAAGAAAATTAAAGTCGGATGCGTCTCTTTATCCTTCCTCTAAGCTAGCTGCATTTCAAGCTGAATTTCATTTCTCACAGGCTAGATGTGTTTATCATTTACGACCATAGGTACTGTTATATAATATCAAGTGAGATGTCGTTAAAAACCGACACCAGTTATTAGTAAAACAAATTGCCAATTTTAGCGTCAAGCAGTAACAATGCAAACTTGAAGTTATAATATTAGTTTGCTTTATTTTGTTAACTGTTTGTTCGTATTTAATGCGGCTCCGTTCCATTCGTCCGCTTGCTATGAAACTTGGTCAACTTATTGCTTGCCCTTGCGCGAAAGCTGTATGAATAGTACAATTGTTTTTTTACGACAAGTTGCCGTATATTAGTGTAAAATAAAAACAATAATTTAATTGCAATGGTAGTTGATGAGTACGTTCGTACTGTAACTACACGGAAACACCTTCTCGGGATAGATGCTCCACAATTTGTAAGTGGCGCAAGAAATGAGCGCCAAAATCGAAAATACGGTACACGGTTTCCAGATGTGTTAGCCCCTCTACATGATTAAAAGTTCCTCCCAGTTATTTGTTCTACTCACCTTATCAATCAAAAACTCACACTCATTTTGGCTGTGATTAAGGCCAGTAATAAAATCTACAACACCTCTTTTAGAAGGTGAATGAAATCTTGACAAAAAAAAGGACAAATCCTTCCAAAAAACACAACAAACATGAAGAAAATATATTGCAGAAACATTCGAGATGATATCGGAGTGCGCGGAGAACGGGTTCCGGTTCACGGTGCCGTACCACTTCGAGGGTACGGTGCGCGCGGCGGGCGAGCGCTCGGCGCCGGCGCGCATGAAGCGGCTCGCGCAGGAGGCCGCCACGCTCGCCACCTCGCTGCCGCTCTCCTACTCCTCCTCCGTGTTCGTCCGCACCGACACTGACAGGCTCGACGTCATGAAGGTATGACATTGACATTTTCATTATATTGACATATGTTATGAATTTGATATTTGATTTTTATGTTATGTTTTTGATGGAAAAAATGACCTGTGACTTTGGTGTTATCAATAAAATATATTTGTATTTGCATGCACACCTCTGCGCTTCTGGTTATTACATATGCCAACGTATAGGGCGTGGGTTCAACAACAATGAGCTTGAGCTGTCGGTGAAGGAAAACATCTTGCGAAAACCATAGCGTGGATGTAGGGTACTTGGTAATGCTCGACAGAATAGCTACCACACTCAAGTCGAATATCTGTCTGAAGTGGTGTTTTCTGGCAGCCTCAGCTCAAGTTTGTTCCTCAGCTTTTTTCGCTAGCTACAGTCGCCTTAAAACCAGAACACGATAATATTAAATACTACTAGACGGCAGAATATCTTGTACTGCGGTGGTGCCTACCTAGACGATCTCTTTATTGTTCACACTAAGATTGCAAAACAGAAATAATAAACACTTAACATTCAAATGACATTGACAGCCTTAGAGCAATTTCTTCCAGGCGACCTAGGTATATATAGGACTCTGTAAAACGATGGGGGTGTGCTAACTAGAACAGCACATAATATTTACATAAATATCTACATGTATCACATATATACTTAAAAATGCATAAATATTTAAGTATATATGTGAATAAAACCAATATACCTATAAATAATAATAATACACTTCTAAATATGGTTAGTGTCAATAGCTTTATAATTTCACTGGAGGCCTTAACAGTAATAGTAATGTTTTCACACTACTGCTTGGTAGCAGACGATCTCCTGCTAGATATGTACCACATAGTATTGTATTGAATAAACAAATGTCTGTTCTGTGTCTGGGTGTTCTGTATGTATTATAAGTATGTATTTACAAAAAAAAGTATTTATGTATTCTATCAGTTATCTGAATTCCATCACACAAGCTCTGCTTAGTTTGGGGCCAGATGGCGCTGTGTATAGTCCTACGATAAAAAAAAAAAAAAAAAAAAAATTGTATTCGACTGGTGTTGGTAATTTGTTATGACGTGGTATAGGTGTTGATTACGGGTCCATCGGACACGCCGTACGCCAACGGTTGCTTCATCCTGGACGTGTACTTCCCGCCGGAGTACCCGGCCGTGCCGATGATGATCAACCTGGAGACAACGGGCCGTCACTCGGTGCGGTTCAACCCCAACCTGTACAACGACGGCAAGGTCTGCCTCTCCGTGCTCAACACCTGGCACGGCCGCCCCGAGGAGAAGTGGAACGCGCACACCTCCAGCTTCCTACAGGTTAGTAGTTCTACTTCGAGAGCTGAAGGGGTTAACATTTGTTTGACGAACATAGATGTATGATCGTTGTCTGGGTGTTCCATTATCACCAAGTGCTATCTTCATACTGAAGTTTGGAGGTCAGTAGGCAAATTTTTGCGGTCCCATGCTGCGAATTTTACATACTGTTAGCTCAGTCCAGTGCACTCTTTCATGTCGTCTAGCCACTTCCGTCTGGGACGTCCTGGGCTTCGCTTCCCCGGGAATTTACCTTTGAGGATGAACCTGGATGTTTGTATCCCACTAGTATTATAAACGTGAAAGTGTGTGTGTTTGTCAATTACACAAAAACGGCTAAACGGATTTGATTATAAGGATTAAATAACAGTATTCATTATTTATTATTATAATACACCTATTACAAGTATGTATTATCAAGAAACTTTGTCCCGCGTCGATTTAAGAATTGGGTCCAGAAAGAAATGAATCCTGTGAGTAACAAATAAAGAAATGGTATCATCCATCATTAAACTTGTGCAATATTTTTATTTAGTTAAAGGATCCTTTTATTTCGGAATAATGTTTTATAAGACACATTTATACCAAATTTCAAACGGGTATGCCCTGTAGTTCTTTTTTTATTTTCTACATACATTAAAAAAGATAAAAAGAAACTGGTATAAAAAGTATCCTATACGTTTATCCAGGTAATAAGCTACCACCCAATTCACTGGAGCTACTCTATGCCAACGGCCTAGAGGGTTGGCTTGGGTAGATGCTGGCAGGGGGAAATGTACAAAACACCCCAAGCGGGACGTCGGTGCAGGACTTATCGCCCCCATTTTGAATAAGAAGCTATCTGTGCGTCAAACACCAAGCCTGTCCATAAAAAAAAACAATAATAAGACGTGGCGTGACGATTTCTTATCCATTTTTAATATTGTGCAGGTGCTAGTCAGTATTCAGTCGCTGATCCTGGTGCCGGAGCCCTACTTCAACGAGCCGGGGTACGAGCGGTCGCGCGGTACGCGGGTCGGCGCCGCCGCCTCCACCGAGTACAACTCCAACATCTACCAGGCGTGCGTGCGCTGGGCCATGCTCGACCAGCTCAGGAACCCGGAGCCCTGCTTCAAGGAGGTAACGCAATCACATATGCCTTCAATCACCTAACGGTTTTACGGTAGCCTCCTGCAAAGCTTTGAAATGCCTTAAAAATCTCATACTTGAACAACTAACCACTTCCATTAATAATTGTCTTAAACAAGGTTACTTTCCTGATTCATTGAAAATAGCTAAGGTTACACCTATATTTAAGTCAGGCAAGAAAACTGATCCAGGAAATTATCGCCCCATTTCGGTACTCCCAATAATTTCAAAAATCTTTGAGAAAATTATTTACAATCGATTAGACAAATACCTAAAATCACTTAACTTTTTGTATAAGAAACAATATGGATTTAGATCCCAATCAAACACGCTTTCTGCTTGCATAGACTTAATAACTACTTTAAAAACTAAACTTGACAAAAAACAAGTAGGGCTTGGTATATTTATAGATTTAAAAAAAGCCTTTGATACAATTAGTCACAAATTACTTATTCACAAGCTACATGCTATTGGTATTAAAGAAAAGGCCTTAAAAATGATGCAATCTTATCTATCTAATAGATATCAAATAGTTAAAATTGGTGACACGACCAGTAATCAAGAACTCATAACGTATGGAGTCCCACAGGGTTCCATCATGGGCCCCTTGCTTTTCTTGATTTATATAAACAATATTAACGAACTCAACTTGGCAGGAGATACTACGTTGTATGCTGATGACACTTGCTTATTTTATTTTGGAAAAGACATAGTAACAGTATTTGAACAGGCACAATCAGATCTTGACATTTTAAACAATTGGTTTCAACATAATTTATTAACTATTAATATATCTAAAACTAATTACATGGTTTTTATGGCCAAAAATAAAAATAAAAATATACAAAACTCGACACCACTATACATAAATAATGAACAGTTAAATAAAGTAGAATCTGAAAAATACCTAGGCCTCATTCTGGATAACAGACTCACTTGGAAACCACACATAAACCGAGTACGATCGAAGTTATCAGCCTTACTTGGCATTCTCCGGAATAATGTTCGTTGCTACCCTAAATCAATCCGATACCTCATATACAACTCGTTCGTTAAATCCCATCTGACTTACCTAATAGAAGTATGGGGGTCGGCATCCAAGACTAATCTTAAAAAATTGCAGAGAACTCAAAATAAAATAATAAAATTACTTTTCCACTTTAACTACCTAACTTCAACAAAAACAGTATATAGTAAAACAAAACTAATGACGATAAATCAACTATACCGCTATAACACTTGTATACTCGTTAGAAAAATATTAAAAAAAGACATACATACATCTATAACTTTTGCCACAAAATCACAAGTTCAAACAAGACCTTCTAGATACCGCAACAATATTTGCTTACCATACATCCCAAGAACAAAAAGCTATGGTCTAAAAAATTTTACTTTTGAAGGCACTCAAATATATAATAAACTACCTGCTGATATAAAAGACATTCAATCACTTGAATTATTCAAAAAAAATACTAAACACTTCATACTTAAGAAATTCACGGCTTAGTATAAATAATACAAAAATATATATGTATATTGTATACATAATAATATGTTTATTTTGAACTATATATATGTACTTATAAAAAAAAAAAAAAAAAAAATTTAAACAATACTAAAACTTACTTATTTTAGGTATTAAAACAAGTTATTAAAACAAAAACAATAAATACAATATAAAAATACACAAACTAATACTTAAAAATACATCGGGAATATATAAGGAGATAGTTATAACAACATTGCCATCACCCACTAAGCCAACGCGATACGTAATAGAATCTCCTGTTTTGTTATTATTGCTAACAGCCTGACTCACTAGTTCACTACGGTATCAACAAATGTTCTGCCTACCCGCCACTGTTTGTTTCGTCTCGCTTGTATGTTTGCAATTCGTAAGAACCTACCCTAATTAAGGAAAAACATGTATTTTTCTCATATTTAAGTGAATATTATATTCTTTTTGAGAAAATAAATATCTTAAACCATATAAGAGCCAGTGCCCATTTCAGATTAAGTGTGTTTACCATCTTTGATCATATTATCTCTAAACAAGAAGTATGCTTTGCAACAGCATGTAGAAATAGTTGTTTGCAATGTAACAAGTTGAGAATGTGTGGTGTTCGTGTCGCAGGTGATCCAGACCCACTTCTGGATGAAGAGGAACGAGATAATGAAGACGGTGGCGAACTGGATCACGGAGCTGGAGAGCCACCAGGGCGACGAGCGCACACAGCGAAGCGTCCACCACAATGCTATGGCGCTCAAGGTACGTACTAACACATGTAGGACCTTGCTCATAAATAGAAAAGCCTTGCCTTCAATATTCAGTATTGTATATATATTTTTTATAGAGGGTTTAGTATGTCACCCTCATTGGTCTTACAGAAATACAAAATCTTTCTTATATGCTACGCTTATTGTAAATACTGATGACGCGTTTACATGGGGTTTCGCTAATTTGATGTTTTAAGTCTTTTTTTTTGTAAAATGCTGAAAAATATTAACTTACAATTAAGGGATCGCTTTATTGTAATAACGGTATGAGAAAGCGCAAAATTTTAAAATTGGTAATGAGGAACGAACGGCACTGGTTTTGTCTATTGCGAAATCCAGTGTCCTTGTTAACTTTTTTCTGTATTTGTGTACTTACACTACTTATAAAAGTTTGGAAATGTAAATTTTCTAATTATTAAATCGATTCAATATAATCTTAACTAACTTACTTGGTGGTAGACATCCTTAGCAGGAGGTCGTTTAGGTGGATACCACCGCAGTACCAGATATTCAGCTGCTAAGCAGTAGTGTGTAAACATTACTGTGTTCCGGTTTAAAGGGTACTGCATCTAGCGAAATTACATGGCTGTTGAGACTAACCATCGAAAGTCTCAAAGTAATGAGCGCCAAAGCAGCGATACTTTAAATGTTTTGTTGTATAGCTGCAATGGTCATGGATACGCATTATCTCTTACCATCAGGAGAGCATATCGATCATCTCGTTTCTTTTACATAAAAAATAATAATTATGTATTTATGAAAAGCTGCATTTAATATAAGTATATCGTTTGTGTTGTGCAGCGGCACTACGTGAAGCTGCAGGAGGAGCTGGGCAAGCTGGAGTGCCCGCCCGGGCTGGAGGATCTGGACGAGCCGTTCCAGCTGCCCGCGCCGCCCGCGCCCGCCTCCCCGCCCGCGCCGCGGCTCGCCCTCACTAACGACGATATCGACCACGACATGGAGAAGATCGTCTCGCAAGTCCTCGACTGAGCATTTACACACGACACTAGACTAGACTAGCCTAGATATACTATTATGTCATATACGTATTCGATGTCTGTATAGTCTGACGCGCGTCACCGGCGCGCGACCGACCCCCCCGCTCCCGCCCCTCGCCCCCGTCTCTTCGTAAACGTATTTAATTTTGTAGCGAACGATTTCTGTTTTTTTTATAGTTTATTTTATTTTTGTTTATTAGGCGTTTAGGAGGTTTTAGTTTAACACGTATTGTGATAATAAAATGGGCCCGCGCGGCGCCCGGTAAGCTAGGTATTGCGTGCGGTACGCTCGGTGTGCTCGGATAAGCACTGATCGTTCGAATTTGAATCTTATCGCTCATGTGTTATGTCTTCGAGTAGCACGGCGAGCGCACTCGCGTTGTTGCGTTGTCACTACGACCCGTGGCGTAATGTACATGCAACGGGGAAACTGCAGATACACCATGTTACTAATTTACGATTGATTCTAGTATTAACTTAGTGGCGCTTATTGAGTCCGAGCTTTCTTTACAGCTAGCTGGACGTTTCAATATCAAATCGCAAAGTGCGTTAATTCACTCTTACACGTATATAATGTTTGAAGCTAATCTTGCCACTACTTAGAATTTTGCACAAAAAGTGGTACAGTGGTACAGTCGACTCTCGTTAATTCGAAACTCGAGGGACTCTTAAAATATAACGAATTATCAGTGTTTGAAATATCGAATGGCTTGAAATTTTTTAGAGAAAATAAATAAAACCTCGAATTATTGAGTGTTGATCAATTATTATTTATTAACTGCTATGACAACCAACGAAAGAGTAACAGTAACTTAACTAAACAAACCAATTCGTGCGGAAGTGTGTGTCAAACTTATCCTAACAAAAACAAACAAGTGTGAATGTCTTTACCTCTGCAAGTTCTGCAATCTTTCTGTCTCTTTCTCTCTGCAACTTTGAACTGTCAAGTGTTTGACGCAGATGAGTTCGAATTGACGATCATTTTGTTACGTAGTAATGATTTTTTTCGTTCGAATTACCGAGTGCATATAAATGTATTGATTTGGTTCCAAATATAAATATATTTTCTAGGCAACTCGTGTTTCGAATTATCGCAGGTTTGAATTAACTAGGGTCGACTGTATAATGATTTTGCAGTTTCATAATTGTTGTTTGTTTTTAACGTGAGCGCGGATTTTTTCGGTGCGTCTTACAATAAATGTATTCAGATTAAAAAGAACACATCCAATTTTGCGTCATATAAAAACGGTTGTATTTCTGTGAACGATATTAAAAATTTGACAGATTCCAATTAAACATGTATACATGCATGTATGTAAACTCGGCGGAATTAAAATTGTGATTGGCAACACTGATTCGGTTCGGAAAAGCGTCACCGCCATGTGATGACAGTGGGTAGCAGTTGCAGCCGCGTCGGCGTCCGGCGCCCGCGTTGCTCCACATTACGCGTGGGTAGGTCGTAGGCCCGACACGGGGCCGTCACGTGGAAACGTCCCTGTATGTATGTTAAATTATTATTTCATGTATATAAAAACTTACGATTTAACATTTTGTATTTAAGAATATTATGACGCTCTCAAAGAGAGACAAGGATACGATAGCCGGTTAAATTTATCACTATACCGAACGCAAAATGTAAAGGCCTAGCCGTTTTCAGTTGTTCTTTTGGTGACAATAAAGTTGTTTTCGTTTCGGTGCCGAGACACTTTGTAACACTCGGCTGACGATCTGTAGTTTTGTCCAAATTACGACTACATTATAGTGAATGTATATAAAAAATCATCTGTAGGTAGGTCGGTGTATATTCACTGTATCCTCATTGCCCGGTGACGACGGTTCTTGTTATATTTCACTGAATTTCGGAATGTAAATAAAAATTTATGTTATCGCCAACTGTTAAGTTTTTTTTTTCACCCAATATTTTCCTTTTTATTTGATAAGTAATAAATATCGTAGGACATTACACACAACGCCATCTGACCCCAAACTAAGTAAAGCTTGTACTATGGAAGTCAGATAACTGATAGAATACTTAAATACTTTTTTTTTTGTAAATACATATTTATAATAAATACAGAACACCCAAACACAGAACAAACATTTTGTTTATACCACAAAATGTTTATCCTGGGTTGGAATCGAACCCACGCCCTTGAGCTCTTGGAGCAGACATACTACCAATGAACCAACAGGGCTGTAGTAGTAGGTAGTGATAACAGTGATTCTGGATACTATTTTGATGCATTCAACTGACTTCTCTTACCTTAAACGTGTTATCTGCCTTCCTGTTGGAATTGATATCCCACTAATATTATAAATGTGAAAGTTTTAATGGATGGATTACTCTTTCACGCAAAAACTACTGAACGGATTTGGATGAAATTTGGTATGGAGATAGCTGGGACCCTAGATTAACATACGGGCTACTTTTTATCCCGAAAACATGTAGCGGGTAACACCGCGGGGCGCAGCTAGTTATAAATAAAAATAATGGTAAGTAATGTAGCTAGCTACTCATGAGTCTACATTTGTTCGTACGCTACATTGAGGATAACCGTCTTGAAAAAGGGCGGTTGGGTCGTTCAGAGAAGAACTTTCTTTCTAAGACCATGATGATAGACATTCGGCATACAGTCTGCCCACACGTGGGAACATCGCTACACTGCGATGCGACATGCAGAACGACACGTACCTAAGTACTCACAGCACAGCGACCGCTGTCGAAATGCCACTCTTTTTTTTATAAATGACCATTGCAGTTGGCCTTTGACGGTATCTACAGCGCAAGGCTATGCTTTGTAAAGTGCGAGCAGGACCGACTGAGGGAGCGATACAGGTACTTCCTAATTTTTGGTATAAATGTAGCTTATTTTTAACTCTATAATATAAATAAATATAGCTTCCCTTTAACTGACTCAAAAAAGAAAGAGGTTCTCAATTCGACTGTATGTTTTTGTATGTGTGTTACGCGATCATTACGCCAGTTAATTATGAATCGATTTAGATGTTTTTTTTTGCTTGGTAGATAATACTTCAGAGATGGTCCGATATAAATTTTACAGAAATTGATTGAGCTGTTTTTAAAAAAATCTAACAATTGTATACATCGATAATAAGATTTTCGTTTACTCTGAAAGCTCGCTGTTTCGTAGGAGCATTGCGTTAATAAATACGAAAGACATCAGCAGTGAAGTAGGTGCAAACAATATCTGATCCGAATCCTATATACTGGGGTGTACTGTATGTATTATAAGTATGTATTTACAAAAAAAAAAGTATTTAAGTATTTTATCAGTTATCTGATTCCCATAGTACAAGCTTTGCTTAGTTTGGGGTCAGATGGCGCTGTGTGTAATGTCCTACGATATTTATTATTTATTTATTTATATAATAGTATCTATCTAATAGTAAAAATAACAACATTGCACTTCTTTTTATCTTCTTTGTTTTTGGCATCGCAATTTGTGCATTTGCCAGTGTTTATGACAAAACTAGTAAAATAAGTCGAGATCGTGTCTGCTTATGCCCTAGTAAAGTAGTGGCGACTTTACTACAAACTTAAAGAGTTTTGCACTTGATATTGAACACTTGACACTGGCAAATGCACGAAGTGCGGCGCCAAAACAAAGAACATAATTATGGTTTTCAAATTTTTCGATTATGGTTAATTCCTCTTGATAGTTTTGGCGGGAACGCGGGAAGAGTCGTGTCGCTCCGTTGTATTTTTTACAAAACTAGTGTTTAGTCGAGTGTTTATGCATAAAAATGGTGGTGTTTTATTCATAAAGTGCCGAATTACAAGCGTTAGTGTGGGAAAATGATACAATGTGGTGAAACATGACTTTTCGTGTTGCTTCCAAAACTCCATCGAAGCTTTAGAGTAAAGTCGCCACTACTTTACTAAAGCATGGCTGGATTTGACTGACGCGGACTGGACTTGACTAGGACTGGACTTTGACTATAATGACTTTTGAAACTTGAAAAATATATATACTTGACACTGGCAAATGCTAAAACGCGACGCCAAAACCAAAGAAAAAAAAAATTGTTCCTCCCGCGGTGTTGCAGTGGGCCAGTGACTAAATACTGAGAGAAAACTATCTAATAATTTACAAAAAAATTAAACATCGACTCGGTCGATGAAGAAAGTTCTTTGAAGTTCTAGGTCCCTATATGTTGCAGAACAACAATAAAACAGTATTTTTCACATCACTTTTATTTTCATATCTATCTATTTACACTGTCACAATATAAAAAGTTATCTTAAACATTTATTATTATGTGTTCACTTTTAGCCTTCTAGCTTACATTTAACTACATTGATACTACACAATTACCTTTTTTAGACACTTAACAAATACAATATTATTATAAATAATTTATTGCTCGAAGTATTCGAATCCGTTCACATATACTATCTACAAAAAGTCAGCTGCAGCTAGTTGATTCAGTTAAAATAATATTTATGTGAACGAATTCTAGTAAAACTTATAAGTTATCCATCATAGATAGATTTGTGACATTTTGACTGTCATAATTATTTACATATAAAATATTTTCTTTTCTATCTATGCTAACTTCTATTGGTACGATTGTCTGTTTGACGCGGGATGTGCATCATGGTGTTTATTTTTGATTTTTTAAAGTGATGAAGGTTAATCTAACCCTTCATAAATTTATGGCACATTATTCTAACTCTGCCGAATTGCGACCGATAAATTTAGTATTAATGCAATTTATAAATGTTTCTAGCAGAATACGGGCCCTACATAAAAATGTAGTTGCTAAAATAAAGTAAAGCTTATTTCCATGTGTGATTGACGTTAGCGAGAAGTTGATAGAGAATGTTAACGTTGCCTTCAAGTGTTGCCATTTATGTATGTGTAACACAATATTTTAATTTAGCTGCTATAATAATAATAGCAGCAGTTAAGGTTTAATAAAGGTCGAAAGAACAGACTTAGGACAATAACAAATTAAAATTTATTTAGTATCTTTGTGATTATTATGATCGAGTTAAGGTAAACACTGGGGTTCCATGTAAAACAAAAATGATCTATACATTGATTTCTCCAGCAAAAAAGTAAATTTTTACAATACAATTCTCATTAAAATTAACAGGAATAACGTTAGTAGGCAACCGTGCTTCATCAACCTAATATTCCTATTATAACTAATCCTATCCATCCCAAGGTTGCCTGGAAGAGATCGCTTTTAGCGATAAAGTCGCCAGTTGTTAAATCTGCTAATTAAGTTTATTTCTTCTGTATTGTATTTTGGTGTTTACAATAAATAAAATCAATCAATATATAATAAAAAAAATGAAAGTGTATTTTTCTTCTCATTATTTTGTTCTGCTTTCACACTAATGGATACGGATCGGGCAAATTATTATTGTTATGATATAAATGGGTAACTTTTATTTTATAAAACAAGTGGGTTTTGTGGGATTGACGCTGCTGGTAAAACCGCAGGACTCAGCTATACCTACGTGTATTAAAAAAAACTACCTATACATGGTTTATTTATTCTCAAGGCTCTCGGGTCAAGAACTGTGACAGACATCAATGAAGCCAACACCATGTTAAAAAAATAAAAATAAATAAAAGAACATACAACATTTTAACTTTATAAAATTTTAAGTTTTGATGTATACGAAAAATGAGAAAACGAAAATCTCGAGGGAGACGCCATCCACTAAATGGGCTCCCATTAAGGCTGCTATATTTTGGTGCCTGAGCACCATTTGGGGCATGGGTGGCTTAGGATGACGAGAGCTGTGATGTGTAATGCAATATTAGATATTATTTTATAGCTTGACTTGTGTATTATAATTAAATAAGACGTGTGTCGGGTCGTGTCGTTATGTCGCGTGGTAGCGTCGCGTCGGCAGAGCGTCAGTAGCGAGATTACTTCCTGAAGGACTGGTCAGCCTGCATGAGAACGTCTCGTGGGTTCAGCTGCCCAGCCTCCACACACGACTTGCAGCAGAACCTGCAAAAAAATTATAACATTATAATTTTTAATATAACATAAAAATTTTTGTACGCAATATACAAAACTGCTGCTTTAAATTTTGATTTGATCGCATTGAGTAAATCAAGCTGGTGTGGATTGGAAAAGAAAAGTACCACACAAGCTCTTTATTCGCGGGGTATACCTACTTTCCATAAATGTGCCGCGAATACAGAAACCGTGGATACGGATTGGTAATTAGTATGGAATCATTGCGGATACGTTTTAAGGTTCCAAAATAAAAGCCAATACATATCAAAATAAAAATAAAATCATTGAGAAATTCGCAATTAAAATTAAGCGTTATTATCAGTTTTAGTTAGGCAAGGGTTTAAAAAATTTAGTAAGAATTTGACACTGGTAAATGCGCAAAGTGAGTTGCCAAATAAACAAAGAAAACACCATACTAACTTCGAATAATACTTGTGGACGCAGAATCTGCTTTGTACAATGAGCGCGCAGTTGGCGAAAGTTGGGTTGTCCACACAGGATTCAGGGATTGACACTTCTGTAAAAACAAATAAATAAAGAATACTTCTGTAAGAATTTAGTTTTGACTTGTTTACACGAAAAACGAAAACAAACTTACAAAATTGCAAGTATCACGTACCAAATAATAAAACAAACTTTTGTTAGTAGTTTCGGAGATCCGATAAATAAAATGTATAAAAGTGTATCATAGCCTACCTACTCTTTTTCCATTCGCTATGCCACCTCGACCTTAGGATAAAAGATTTATGAGATGTTGGAAAGAAACTAGCTTTCAAGTGAGGCTGCCGGAACACACCATTAAGTGCTTGGCGACAGACTTTGAACTTGGCAGCTGGTTCACTACCAGGTAGTAGCGAGCCGAGTGCTAAAAGTACCCTGCTATAATTATGTTATCGTTTCTTCACGATGTTTTCCATCACCAGTAGCTCAAGCTTATTGTTAGGGGTTTAACGTCCTTCGGTGTATGAAACAACCACGTTAACCACTGAGACAGACTGATCCAGACAGAACATACATTTATGACCATTTTTCTACATATCGCTCAAAAAGCAAAGCTACTTTCAAATGAGCTAACACAAGCTTTAGAAAGAAACAGCTGCCTGGTTGATACACTAAATGGAACAAAACCTTTTGAATCCAATTTCAGCGTACAAACTGCTAAACCAACGTTTGTATAACATATTGTAATAGGTACATGACGCTGCCCCAGTATCCCCCTATTTACATTCTGTGTTTGTTTAAATCGCGAGTGAACCGGTGTCTTCTAGGTAAGCGTACTCGATTGCACTTTTGCTTAATATCAGGCGAGGTGGCAGATAAACTTTATTCTATAAAACAAAACATTCTATTTACAAAAACAGGACATTGCTTGGTTCAAAATTCTTGCACAATCTTACTCCGCCTGTCAATACTGCGGCGCTGACGTTTTAAACTGTCGTTCTGCGTTGGGTTTCGGTTTTACTCGGTCTTGGAATTTGTGTTCTTCTGATAAGTGTTTATTACCCTTGTGGAAATGTTTCAATGAGTATTGTCAGTGGTGGGATGAGGGAGTTACCTTGCACGGAGACGCGTACTGCTGATGAGTGCGAGCTGTACGCGTTGGTAGCGTGGCAGGAGTACACACCGCTGTCGCTCAACTCGGCGTGCTCGATCGTCAGCCGTGCCCCTGCCGGACATGACAGCATTGTATAGGAAGGTATTATATACAGCACCTAACAACTACATAGAATTTTGTCCAGATACTCTATTTCAAAGTGGTCCAATACATTTTTAAATATTTCATTCTGAACGAAGAAGCCAAATTAGCTAATTTACTCTAGGGAATCTAATGTTAGAAATTGCTGAACTACTTCGAAAAATATATTTTCTAATTATTAACTTGGTGAATTTCGAATTATTATTATTGACAACAAACTTGAATTACAACAATACCCTATTATATTTAATTTTATTACTAACTTGCTGCGTCACAAAGTTTTACCGTTGTTTTGCGAGCTCAAAAACAGCCTATGTGTTAATCCAGGATATAAGCTATCTGATTCCAAATTTAATCAAAATCTGTTGAGCCATTATTACGTGAAGAAGTACCTAATAAATAATCATAAGACAGCCCTACTTTAGGTAGGTACCTCCCATTAGCTGGTTTGTCTCAAAAGTGGATTACGATGTGTCTGGTGTTCCGTCACATCGTCATTGTTGCGGGGAGAGGTAGGGCTCCCCGAGGCGGTTCTGTCGAAGCCGCAGTAGAGAGCAATATCCTGCTCGCAGCATCGATACAAAGCGTCAAGTTGCAACAGTCCAAGGCTTTTAGTGGGACTAGGACGGTGGGCCCCCCATCAACCACCCTGGGTCGGTCGCAGGGTCGGTGGTATACATCAAGGATTTTCCCTGGAGAAAAAAGGCAGTGCATACCTGCTATCCATATCCTATCTGCCGAGACTAGTGGGGTGTCGTCCTTGGTCCAGCGCACCGTCGGCTCGGGGTAGCCATCCACCTCACACGGCAGACTGAGCTGGGCGCCCGCGGTCACTACGTTGGTAGCTGGCAAGCTCGTATGCACCGGCACTACACACATATACATTAGGTTACTAGCTCGCCTACGGCATCTCAGTCTAATATACACTAACGCACTCCCACGCCTTATCTCATAGTTAGCCACGAAAAAGACACGGTATCATCTGAAAGATATTGTGAGACCAAGTAGCTTGGTAACTGATATGATTGCGTAGTATTACTATGTTCCAGCTAAAAAAGTAGATAGAAAAATAATATTGTACTAATGAGACTCACCATCGATTGTCTCCAAGCAGTTATGGAACACATATAAAACAAAACATATTTATAGTGTGCGCTTGACTTTGTTTTGTTAATCAAATTCTGCGTATTGCTTAAAATATCATGAGAATGCGTTATGTCTTTCCCTATATACATTATTACATTGCTATAAAAGTGATAGAGTTTATCTAGGTATTAATATCGCATAATAAATCTAAAACGCCTGTGATCAGACTCTTTTTGTGACCTGTTCATCAAAATTCAATAACGAGTAAACGTGTAACGTGTAATTACTTACACAAGTTTAAAAAGTACCGAAATACTCAGGATAGAAGTTTTTTATTTCAGGCTTTACAGATCACCCGTGCAAAACTATTTGTTTCCACGTTCCTTGTTCAAACGGGTAAAGCGTGGGTGTTTCTAGATACATTCTATGTCTTCAAGTCGAGAGTGAATCGGTATCTTCTAGGCAAGCGTGCTCCATCGTAGACCGCATCTTCACTTAACATCAGGTGAGATGGCGATCAAATGCATGCCTATTCATCTTAAATGAAACATATGTGAGACGACTGAGATAAAATAACATGTTTTCATACTTACTTGGATACATTTTTACATGCGTTTGTACAGCTAAGAATTTAATATCGGGATCTGTCCGATATTATAACATTCAGATAACAGTGGTGTACATAAACAAAGGAGCATGACAACAAAAAGAACATTCTTTCTTTGGTTTTGACGTCGCGTTTTAGCATTGGCCAGTGTCAAGTATTTATATATTTTCAAGTTTCATAAGTTAAATAAGTGTCCTCTTAGCTAAAGTTATAGTCAAAGTCCAGTATTGGTCAAGTACAGCCATGCTTTAGTAAGGTAGTGGTGACTTTACTATTACACTTCGATGGAGTTTGGGAAGCAACACGAAAAGTCATGTTTCCCCACATTATATCATTTTCCCACACTCACGCTTGTAATTCGGCACTTTAAGAATAAAACACCACCATTTTTATGCATAAACACTCGACAAAACACTAGTTTAGGAAAAAAGTACAAGGGGCCGATACGACTCTTTCCGCGTTCCCGCTAAAACTCCAAAAAGGAACATTACAGACACCGAATATTCTTCATTGAAACTGTGATCAATTAAGTACATACTTTCCAAATAAAGAATAAAAGATCATGGATGATCACGTCGTTTTTTTTTGTTTAAGGGCACTTTCGATAATAAATAGACGATTCCTATAACAAAGTAATTCATAATTTATTTATTACATAAAGTGCATTTGTCATCATAGGTACCCATTATATAAGATATCTAAAGATAACTGCGTGTTGTTCGTTTATAAGTGCGAATCCAGCGCAATTACTACTAATTAGGTACAGCGTTATCGATGGCGTTATCATGCAAGCGCTAACACGGGTCACATGCAGCATGCGGCCGGACCGAGCAAAGCCGCTCAGGGTCCGTCTTACCGGTGTAGGGCGGGACCACGAAGTATGGCTTCTCTGTGGTGGTGGGCGGTGCAGTAAGCGCCGAGAAAGGCGCGCGTGGCGTTACTACCACCTCGCGCTCCACCAGATACGGGCTCCGGCGGAAGTCCCCAGGCGGGCGGTATGCCTGCACCGTCACGCGCCACGTAGCCGCACTGCCTTGCCCGTTGTACGCCTGGCACTCGTACTCTCCGAGCGTCTCCATGGAGAGTTCCCAGATCTGCAGCTCCTGGCCGCGCGCCTCGTACAGCGCGTTACTGTAGGGCACCATGGCTCCGCCGTGTCCGCGGTACCAGTAGATCGTAGGCGTCGGGTAGCCGTACGCCTGGCAGCGCACTACCAACGGTTGGCCCAGCTCGCCCGTCATGGGCCCCTCCGGGCCCGCGATGGCCGCCGGCGTGGACACCGGATCTGACCACCCCCCATGTTAGTGACGTTGCCTACCCGAGCTTGTGAATGTCCCTCGCATGTTATGGTGTTATCGTACATTCACAACCTCGTTGTTAATCTACTAAGCGCGAGAATGAAAGGACGAAACAAATGGCTCGATTGTTCTGTCTTGGACGTTACTGGGATGTTCTGGGTACGTTATCACTTATTATGAATGGCATTTTTTAAATACAAGCGGTCTAAGAGTAAATTGGATAAGGGGTCACGAATGAGTTACAATGAACAGCGAACTGTTTGCAAGATAATAAAATTTAGGAGATTTCCAGGAACGTCCAAACGTATGAGATAACGGCGTTTATGAGTTAACAACCTTTGTATGCGCGTGCGGAGATCAGCAGCGCCGTCAACACTACACAGACACGAGCGCGACTCATGGCTGATGTTTCTCGACTGAATAATCTCTATTGCACAAACTCTTATCAATCTAATTAACGCGTTGCGTCTTGCGTCAAAACAAAAACTGACCAATCCATTTGATACTCTGTAGAATTTGTGTAGGTACGATAGGCTTAGTTTTTTTTTTATATATTTGATAAGGAAGTTTATAATACATTCTTTCAGAGTTATGAAAAGTCAAAACATTATACTATCACATTGCAAACTTTTTTCAGTTTACTCTCGTACTTGCTGATATTTTTACTCCTATTGATTTGTGTACAATTTAAAATCACAATAATTGAACTTATTTTTTGTTTGATGCAAGTTGGCTTATATATAAATATTATTATGTATAACCATATAAATATTATTCACATAATATCACATGATTCACATGATATCAATTCCTAAACTTTTCCGGACCTCGTTTTTTATAGTTAGTATATTTATGCTAGGTACTTGACCACAATTCACCTGATGTTAAGTGACTGTGTAGTTGAAGATGGGAAACTCATTAAGCTTAGAATTTATATTAATAGGCTACCGGAAAACGCAGTTAGGTGCTTGGCGGTAGATTTTCAATTTGAAGGTGGTATATAACCTGCCGAGTGCTAGTGCCTACCACCACGCTATGGTTCACGAGCTCATTGTTAGAATTTGAATCCACGCCTGCCGGCTACCCGAGCTGACCATGTTAACCACTGAGATATCATTGCTACATCATTATGTATGAGAAGTTGTTACTATTTTGTATTTTTACCTACCAGTCTTAATAAACAAACGACCCTCAGCCGCGAGGTCTATTCAGTTTGTTTTGTTTACTTATTAGAATAGAACAACATTAGATACGACAGCTTCTTGGGTCAAGAGAGATAAGATTATGCCAATTAGGTATATAGTCTACTGCCAGTAGGATTTCTCTGAGACAATCTCTGTAATTAATGTATTCTATGTAAAGTTCCGCTCTTAATGTAAATCATATTTGCATCATTTTTTATTATTGTATGCAGCTTTATCTATGTATGTTTGCGACAGATGAAACTATTAAAAGTTGAACACCAACTGTGACTACTGAATATTATGGATTACTTAATTGCACGGCGTGGTGTTGTTAAGGGCCAAGTCCTCGACCGTGGGAACTTCTGCTTGAACACCTACATTGATATTTTCCACTCACACAGCCGTACATACCTCTGACGTTAGATTTGAATACATTGACGTCACGCTAAAATAGATAAGGAGAGTTAAATTACTATAGCCACGAGCAAGAAGGAGACAGAATGTTTATTCCTATTGCCGGAAGCGGATTTTACATTGATTATCTGTTACATTATGACAGAAGTTTTTTTTTTGTTTTGGCATCGCGTTTTGAATATTTGCCAGTGTCAAGTGTCAAATACAAAACGGGCGGGAAGCATGCGCGCGGTGCTCGGTACCGCCGCCACCGCGCGTCCACCTCTTTCGGCCTCTCGTGACGTGCTATACACGACCACGAGACTCGTGACGTTAGATTGTCAGATTCAGAGATTCTCGATGGTTTGTAGCGCCTACCAAAATAAAACAGCAACAGACGTAACGCAGAAAAGAGATTTTCAGCAGGCACTATCAGAAATTTTCATCAAACTATCCGTACTTATCTGCTAATAGAATAAACAAAACGTACAATAAAAGGTCTAAGCCTTAAATGTATCTGCATCAAAGTTAACATCTATAAAATTGCGCCTTTCCTATAATTATTTTGATGTCAAGATTACGGATTAAAAATAATTTGGCCATATTCTATTTCATAAGTTCAAGAAACGAAAAGCGTTTGAAACTATTTTTTCTCCAAGCATAATAATTCAGGATATGTACTATAGTATTCATTAATTTCAAACTTCCACATGATGTATAACGGCACAAAAATGTTGACAAAAACACATCGATTGCCTTATTTCACAAGACTTGCCCGTTAATAGAGTAAAACGATAGTCGGAAGGAATAATTTAATTCTGAGGAATGTGAAGCTAAATTCTATATAGGTACTAATTTTTTTTGTGATGATAGCTCAGTGATTAGCGCATGTGGACCGTACGCCAAGTGGCGTGATTTCAAAACCCAACATGGAGATTGAGGTGTACGAAAACATCGTTAGAAAAACATAGCATGGCGGTACTTTGTAGTATTCAGCTAGCTAGCTAGCACAAGTTGAAAATCCGTCGCCAAGCACCTAACGGCGTGTTTTCGCAGCCATACTTGAGAACCATTCCAGGCTAAGTGTGTTTACCGTCTTCGGCCACACCGTTACTCTACATCAGGTTAACTGTAGCAAGACCCCCTAGCCTGTTTGTATTCAATGTCGTTCTTGCCTACATACACATTTCACAATATGCAGAACAAGGTTAATGTGTTCCTTGTTTCGTCCTTTCATCTCAAACTTATATGATTTATGCTATACCGTGCCATGCCAAAACTGATGTGTGGCATAAATCACCCAAAGTAATATTGAAAAGTAGAAAAAAGCTATAGCGATTTTATTGCATTGAATAGTACTCAAGTAGATATTAATTTCTAATGATACGATTGTAACATCTATTCGTAGATGTAGTCACAATTTACTTTATTTTTATTTTAATTCAAAAAGCTTTCTTCTACTTTTTTTTTAATGTTTGTAAAAAAAGAAAAATATGCAAGAAAATTTACAGCTAGAAGATATGAAATGTTAAGACCAGAAGATATAGGAAATCAAAGATAGAGCCAAGCAATCAATCAATTCTCAAGTATTGAAAATCAGCTGACGTAAGTTACTAGTAGTTCTAACTACTTCATCAATCAAAAGGAAGCATCCCAAAACCATGATTAGCAAACTGCTACACTACCTTAAAAGAAGCGAACCACAAGCATTTTGTGTGCCTAAATAATATAACCTTCTTTCTTAATATTATAGGCACGTGACCCAAATTCCCAGAACACAATGCATTACCCAAAATATGCAAAGCTGTTTTAGCCATAATTTCTGCTAATTATAAAGGCCCATAACAAGGACTTTCAAGGTCCCACCGTGAAAAGTCACGTGCGCTACATATCTCCCAAAATCCTTTAACCAAGTAATATCTTAGACAAGGACTATCAGACCCGACAGAGAGAGAGAGAGAGATCACTCACCGGCGACGGTAAGCGAGACCTGTTGTTGTGCTGAACCAAGCTCATTCTGCGCCACGCAGATGTACACTCCAGAATCGTTGCGGAAAAGAGATATGATCTCCAGAGCACCATCTGATAATAATCGGTAGCGACCAGCGTCACCGTCGATCTGTCAGAAACAAAGATAGTATTAAATGTGGAGTTTTCATCATACTTTGCAGTTGCAATTGACCCTTCCACACCGTTATAAGTAAGAAGGAATGAATATCCAGTTAGTTAGTATATATGAAGTTTATGAAAATCAACACGTAGATACAAAATCCCATACTAGGAATAAGTCCAAAATATTAACATCTCCGCGTAGCCAGCCTGATAAAGAAGGTCTGATGATTATTTTCCGGAAAAGTATTTTTTTTATCTATAGGTACCTACTAATATTATAACGAGGAATGATTTGTATTTTTGTATGAAACGAATAAATTAAAAAACTACTCCGATTTCAAAAAATCATTCATCGTTGTGAAGTAAACTTATCCTGGGTCACATAGACTATTTTTTATCTCTGTATTCCCACTGGAACAGGAACTACGCGGGTGAAACAGCGAGGCGTCCGCTAGTGATAAATAAGGTAGGTAAATCACATGATTTGAAAATCTCTTGTGGTAAATTTGAAGTAGCAAAAATAGATACGTACAGTGAGCTCGCCGAAGCGCCAGGTGATCTTTGGCGGTGGGTTGCCGTGGAAGTAGCACCGCAGAGTTGCTTTGCCGCCCTCCGCCGCGTCTACTTGAGGTCTACTAAGGCTCGTATCGGTGTTGGCTTCCGGAGCTCGTGGCACATCTGAAACCACGCAAACAATAAGCGACCTTCATGTTTATCCGTTTATCAAGTAACACTGTCCTATCATTAGAACAATAAACAATTAGAAATTCCACTCAACACAATCAATAACTTCAAATGAATTTATATCTACGGCTACTCAAGTTTCCCGTTGACAAAAACAAAATCTTCTAAATCTGGAATATCGCAAAACAGTTGCTGTCCAAAAAATGTTGTGAATGCAAATTAGGTAAATGTTTATGTAGAACAGTTGATTTTTTTTCGAGGCTTCGGTGTTAAGTGTTAAAATGTAGTTTACAGTTAGTACTAAGTAACCACATAGTTACCACATGGTCTCATTATGTTCTATTCCAGGCTAGGTATGCTTTACCATCTTCGACCACACCGTCACTTAGCATCCAGGTGAGCTGTGGTCAAACACATAGCTTGTCAACCATACAAAAAAAAAGAGAAACAAAAATTCTCCCAAAGAAAGTGCCATTGACTTGAAGCTTCACAACTATGAAGTGGCTAAAGCCAAGCTATTATCTGTGACTAGTGACCGGGTGTGTGCGTGGTGGAAGGCAGCGGCGTGGTGGGCGGCGCGGGCGGCAGGCAGAGCTGCAAGCAGCCGCGTGCGCAGCACTTGAGGACGCCGCGGCATTCTGCGTCGTCGCGGCACTCAGAACGGCACGCGCTCTCGGTGGAGAGCCCCGCCGGCTCGCTGGCTGCGGGGCACTCGCCAGGCTTGTTTACTGTACACATAGGTACACCACATGATAAATATATAAGGATCTTCAACCAAAAATAAAATGAATTCGATTCGGTAAAAAAAATGTAACCCACTATTTTGTTGGTAACCATAATGGATTTGCATTTTTTTAAAGTGTACTTTGTTCTACTAGTCAAGCCCTTTCATTTGATACCCATATTGAGAGAGTTGTGAAATAATATGTTATGCGCCATTTTGTGGCGGCGGCCATCTTGGATTTACAATGGTACTGAATGTACCTATTTGAATTGTATTATCATCAGAACTAAAGGTGTGTAGTAAATATCAGATCAATCTGTCAACAGGAAGGGGGTAAAGTTTTAATTATACTAAATTTGACCCAAAAAAACAACAACAAACAGGGCAAGCTAAAGAAAACTGTTTAATTAATAAAAATTATTTAAAAGCATCAAAAGACTTACGACTTCGACATTAAGAACGCAATCATGCACTCATAAGAAATTAATATTTTTTATAATGTACATTACCTACTAGTAATAATAAACACGTGTCACGCTTACTGCGGCATAGAACTACTAAAACGTATCATTGAACGCCCACGGTTTGAAATATTTTTAGGAACATACTATCTATCAATCATCAGTAGTCGCCATTGTCTCGTGAGATCTAGACCGTGCTATGAAGATGCACGGCATGGATTCCGATCATCTAAGGCCCAGAATATCTTTTTCCTCTTGTTGTTAAGTTGTAGAGCTACAAATGTCGTTTAAGAAATGAAACCTTACTGGTCATGCAGTTGGCAACGAAGCGCGTCTCTTGGTTGATCGCGTCCCGTATAGGCATTGAAATGCAGCGCTCGCCCTCTCGGCAACGTTTAGTTTGACACGGCGGTTGTAGGCACATGCATCTGTAACAACACCGGATAGAGTAAATTTATAATTATGTCAACTAAAAAACACACGGTTTGTCAATGGAGCTCCAGCTTTTGCCTGAAAATCAAAACATGTAACGTTATGTTAAAATATTTTTATAAGAATTAACTCAAGTTTGATGCTAAGTTTTGTTCTTTATCAATCAGTGAATTTTTTTCATAAATTCTCATTTGAAAGATTCCTTTCGCCGCGTCTCAAGTTGTAAACTTTTTCAAAGAGACTCAAAAGCAACTATGTTTAGCGTATTTTTATTTTTCTTACAATTAAGCGGCAGAATTTTAACAACAAGCGTAAAGCAACAGAGGACGTTGTCATTTGTCGAGTATTTATAGCTTAATGTGGTGTATGTATGAAAATTGCGAAGTTTCATTCATAAAATACCGAATTACGTGCACGTGAAAACCCTTATCCAAAACTCCAAACTCCTTCCAAACTTTCAAACTCCGTTGAAAATTTTAGTAAAATTTCCGCCACTATACCAATTCATACTAATTAGCATTAAACCTGAATTACTTTGTGCACACTAGCTAAATACACAAATTGTGGTGCTTAAATCAAGGAAAAAAGTTTTTTGGTTCGTTTTTTATGTAGTGACCTCTCGCATCCGTCATCGCCCATAGTCCGGTTGACTCCGTGGAGGCACTCGAGCTGATTGCATTCTTGGTGCAGCAGCGTACAGTTGATCTCCTCGCGCACGCACGAGCAGCGATTACAGCGGCCCACGCGCATGTGCTGCACGCCGTACGGACACTGCAGCCGCGCGCATTCTGACACGAACACTTCGCAGTCCACTATTTCGTTTGATTCTGAAAATTCACATGTTTTTAGGAGGATGTATGATAAGATGTAGAGTAAGGAGTATATACGCAGCAGCCTCGAATTGTCCTTTGCTGGGCGCGGGCCTCTTTTCATTGTGACAAAAGTAAGGCTATATACACCACGCTGATCAAGTGCGCGTAGACGAGTAGTAAGTGTGGGCACTGGACTTCACACGTCTTTGAGATTTTTTATGAACTCTCAGACGGAGAGGTTTCATCACGATGTTTTAATAAATAACTTAAAAAAAAATACGATTAATTTAATAGGTACTACTAACGTCACCTGTTAGCGGTTAGCGTATTTAAATAAAAAAGCTTTAGCTTAAGCTTTTTTTTTAAGCTTTTTTTTTTGTTGGTAAATATTATACCAAAACTATAGTTATGATGATTGGTTTAGAAAACTATTTTTGTAAATAGAAAGATAGAGATACATATTGAAAACCTATTAAGTAGCATTAAGAGAAGCTTTAATATTTTTACGTTCTAAGCCACGAAAAAATGTATTTAGAATGATCTAGATTACTAACCACAATGTGCCGAGTACAACACTTCCATTGTGGCTGGGTTTTGTGACGAAGTCACCACGCATCTTTCGGTAGCAGCGCAGTTGCTCCTGGAGCACGGGTCGTCTAAGCATTGGCAGCTGTTGAGAAAGCAAGATAGATTTATAAACTTCTAAAAGCTTCAGTAGATCAAATAGTGACAGTGGTGGCTGACAAATTCAATGGTTAGGTAATCATAGTGACGAACCTTTCCATGTTACACTAGAATTCCCTTACGTTGTGGAATCCTATGGAATACATACTAAGATACAGACCGTTGTTAGCACAATTTCTTGTGTTACAATCTAGCGTTTTTTATACATCGTAAGACATTACACTCAGCGCCATCTGACCCCAAACTAAGCAAAGCTTGTACTATGGAAGTCAGATAACAGATAGAATACTTCAATACTTTTCTTCTTTTAATAAATACAGAACACCCAGACACAGAAAAAACATTTGTTTATACCACGAAAAATGTTTGTCCTGGAAATTTAACCCACGCCCTTCAGCTCTTGAAGCAGACATACTACCAATGATATCTATCAAGAAATGATCATCTGCTGTGCGTAAGGCGTTCAAAGAATAAGTTGTAGGGTGCAGTGGGACTCACGTTTCACAACCATCAGATGAGGCGATCCGGGCGATACCGTAGTGGCACTGCAGCTCGACACACGCGCGTCGCTGCGCGTCGCAGTTGACTTCCTGCGGCGGTTCTTCGCACTCGCAGCGACTACAACCTTCCGCAGTCAAGGCGATCTTTATTCCGTACTGGCACGTCCCATCCAGTACAGCACACTCCTCTGAGTACGGAGTGCAAGCATTGGGCGATTCTGGAAATAAGGGGAAACATGTACGTACTAAACTTACAACAGAACTTTAAATGTACATATAATATGTACTACGTGTGGTTCGAAGTACCATGTGCGAATAGCCGATTTATTTAATTCTCATTGTCAAGTCTGTTTATGTCATCTAACGTATTATTTACAATATTTTATCGTGGAACATATCGTAAGTACCTATAAAAATAACAACTAAAGCTGAATTTTTTAACAGATTCAAACAGGCCACAGCCACAGGCCAGGCTTCGTCATCCCAATATACATACATATATCGACTAGATACGAACATATGGTTAAAAAAGTGTATCAGTGCCAGAAAGAGAGCATACAAGCGTGTGCAAGCAGTGCATGTGTTAAGCAGATAAAGCAAGAAGAAGAATGATACGGATTTTTTGACAATATCACGCACACAAAAAGCTTTAACATAAAGAATTCATACAAGAACAAAACATCGATTCGAGCAGGAGTCGATACTAACGCTACGAGCAACAGCAGCCAACGACATCCGACATGACAATAATGACGCCTGCAGGTCTACGAAACCCTGAACTACAGTTTCAAATGACACACCGTTTTAGTAGTTTCCCGCAAAAATCTAGCAAAAATGATAGCGGTACATTGATACTGATAAACCGCTTCCACCGAAGCCGAGTGATTGGATTAACAAAAAAGTTTTCATTAGAATTGAGTGCAAACTTCTCCCTGTTTTCTCAGCTGCGGTGGAGGGGCAGCTTAGTTCGGGTTCGAGTAGACCTCTTTATGATGAAGCTTCTCTGAAGACACCCAGTACCGAGTATGGCGACTCTGCAGTGGTAGGCGCACTCCTGGTAAGAGCGGAAGTTGTTGACATTCCCGCCGCAGCCCTGGTAGGAGAAGACAAGGCAGTCGGCGCGCGTGACGTCATAGTGCCAGCGGCGCTCCGGCACCTCGTTGCACCGATCTCCCGTCACCACCGGCAGGAGACAAACAGGAGCTGCCCCACACCCACACCAGTTAGTAGGGAGCCAAAAAATGTTATTGTACTGCATGCCATTGAAGTTAGAAACAGCTGCGCACAGCCGAACGGATCTTAATGTTTTAAAGTTAGTTTTCGTTATATAAACAGTTTTAAAATCATTCAAATTTATCTTCGGTGTTACACTTATTAGTGATATTGATGAGGCTATGGAGCTCAGCCAAGTCTTTCTGGCGTTAGCAAATTGCTGTGTACTATGAATATGAAAGAAAAAAAATGTATGAAATATCATCAATCGAAATGACTAATACGAGAAGCTGGATAAAGTGTTAATTGTTAATGTAAGATCAGTATACTATATTACCTAGTAAAAAGATCTGTTAATTTTAATTGATTAATTAAAAAACCAGGCTCTCTCAATCAGCTTAGATTCATCGCCGATGAATGTTTATCATATTATATTCGAGATCTCCAATAAAGTCATATGTTATAGTACCTGGACCGGCGTTCGCGCACACTTCCTCGCACTCTTCTATTGTAGAGAACCGGTTAGCTCCTCCCTGGCAGCCTCCGTAGGTGAACTCTCGGCAGCCTCCAGACGCCGCCTCGAAGTAGAACTTGGGAATGGCCATGCGACACGGACCCGGGTCCAATCCGGCTCGGCATACATCTTTACAATAACAATTGCTTACCATTGTAGATTTGTGTCAATCAATAATGATTACTATTATAAAATGTCATGTCCAAGTACTAAATAATTCTAATAGGAACTTGCAAAACATTGCCGGAATCGTGGTTGTCATAGAATGAGCTCTCTGATAGTAGAGTAATTTGTGCCAGGTACAGATATTATTATAGAATCTCTCTCTTTGTGAGCTAATGATGAGATCATTTTACAGTTGTTATTGCGCCATCTTGCAGGAACCGTTTAATTTTTTGGGGGTTTTAAATCGTATTGCTGTTAGATTTTTGAAACTAACCGTCAGATGTCTCAAAGTAATGAGCGCCAAATCAGCTTTGCCCTAGATTTTGTTATGTCACCCAAGGTTCTAAGCACCATTGTAATGGTCATGGACAGACATATATCTTACCACCAGAAGATATTTTCGTTCATCCCATTATTTTCACATAAAAAAACTTAATCAGTATTTCTGATATGCATAATAATGTGTGTATTTCTATCGTTCTATCTACATGTGTGTAATTTGGAAACGACCTTTTGTTTATTTACATAAAGTGATGAGGCACATACCGATTCCTCTGAAGGCACCGCAGCGTCTCTCGCACTCCTCTTCGGTCCTGTAGTGATTGATGGAGGAGCCGCAGCCGCCGATGTCGGCAGCCTCACACCTCCTCGAGGCCTCGTCGTAGTAGAACACGGTATAGTTGGAACCACACGGTGCGAGAGAAGTAGGTGTACGACACTCCTCAGCTGGCTCCGGCTGTTAGAAAGCGAAGAGATATATATCATCATCATCAGCCTATACTAGTCCACTGCTGGACATAGGCCTCTCCCAAGACACGCCACTCAGCCCGATCTTCGGCTTTTCGCTTCCATCCACCGCCAGCTGTCCTACGTATATCGTCACTCCATCGAGTCTCAGGGCGTCCTACGCTACGCTTGCCAATACGCGGTCTCCACTCTAGAACACGTCTACCCCAGCGGTTATCGGTTCTGCGACAGATATGTCCAGCCCATTGCCACTTCAGCTTGCTAATACGCTGAGCTATGTCAATGACTTTAGTTCTCTGGCGAATTACTTCGTTTCGGATCCGATCCCTGAGAGAAATGCCAAGCATAGCTCTTTCCATAGCTCGCTGAGCGACTTTGAACTTACGGACCATTCCCGCTGTGAGTGTCCACGTTTCGGCTCCGTAGGTCATGACAGGTAGGACGCACTGATTGAAGACTTTTGTCTTCAGACTTTGTGGGATGGATGACGAGAAGACTCGACGTAGTTTTCCGAATGCTGCCCAGCCCAACTGTATTCTTCTATTGGCTTCACTTTCGAAGTTGTTTTTACCTAGTTCGAGCGTCTGCCCTAGGTAAATGTATTTATGAACAATGTCTAAAGTGAAACCATTTATGGCAACCGGTCCCGGAACAACGTACTCGTTGAACATGACCTTGGTTTTATCCAAGTTCATCCGGAGACCGATGCGTTGAGAAGAATCAGTAAGGCTGGTCAGCATCCATTTTAAGTCCTCCAGCGATTCAGCCATTATGACGATGTCGTCCGCAAAACGAAGGTGTGAGATGTACTCGCCATTAATGTCGATGCCTCGCCTTGCCCAGTCCAGCGTATTGAACATATCCTCCAGTACGTTTGAGAACAGTTTCGGGGAGATAACGTCCCCTTGTCTCACGCCTCGTCGAAGGTGGATATGTTTTGTTTGCTGGTTCTGAACTTGAACGGTCATCGTTGCGGCGTCATACAGACAGAAGATATATATATGAAGAGCAGAAATTCCCCAGAAGACAGGAACCCATATCTAACAAGGAAATGAAAATGAGAAGGAGGAAGTAAAGGATAAATTATTGGTTTGATGGAACATGAATACATCTAATGTTTTAGCGTGATCGGTTCTTCGACCGCAACGTCAATTAACTTCAAGCGAGCTGAGGTCAAACAGCTAGCTTGTTAACCATTGAAAAAATCTACACGTCATGTGTTACATGACTGATACATTTTTGTTCTATTTTTTTAAATAATTGCTAGGCTAAGTGTGATACTACGGCTCACATTGGAATGGAACTGGCTGCCATGTGAGGTAACCTGAGCACACCGTTAGCTGCTGATTTTGGTGTCAGATGTTTATAGTGATGGTAATAGTTAGCCAGCGGAGTACTAGGAAGTACTCTACCACCACGCAAGGCAAAAATGTATCAAAACCATGCCTATAACTTACTATATTAAAAAATGTTAGAGTTTAACGTAAAGGTATCATTGAATTTTTATCCCCATAAACTTATTAGATTTAGAGACTAAATTACGTAACTATTTTAGTAAATCAAAAAGCGGATTTACTGAAAGAAAAACAAAAATGTTGCCTAAAATAATAACTTGGATACTCGTAAACATTAAAACACCTCGTACTCCAAAATTTGTTACTTAAAGTAATGTTATTTTAGAAAAACTTTTCAAAATATCAGTAATTGACTGCTTGCTTTGCAAACGAGCAGACGTAGTTTATAGTCAAGCTACATTTACAAAAGCAATAATGTATATTCCTATATATAAATACATAGGCAGTGTAGTTGTCAAACTGTTTGTAATTTAGGAGAAATATTGACAAATGTTGTTTTAAAAAGGCCTTTTATAAATCATTGTAAACTGGTAGACGTACCTGTCTGGTGGTTTGAACGGGAGTCGGTATGGTAGTAGAGATTGTGACTGGAGGCTGTTTTCTACACTGACCCTCACATGCCTCACGAGAATCAAACCTGAGGATTAACACAATAATATCAGTACTAGCTATACTAAAAAGATCTCTAATCATTTACGAGAAATTAGCTTTAACTATTTTCAAAGTCCTAAAACAATTTTGTTGAGTGCACAAAAGTCGAATCTTTTTATCGCGAATTCATTTTAATTTAGAGTGAAAAAACTTGAATCAGCAGCAAATTGTCCAAACGTTTATATAAATATCGTAGGACATTACACACAGCGCCATCTGACACCAAACTAAACAAAGCTTGTACTATGGAAGTCAGATAACTGATATAATACTTAAATACTTTCTTTTTAATATTTTTTTTTCATACTTATATTTATAATAAATTCAGAACACTAAGACATAGAACAAACATTTGTTTATAACACAAAATGTTTGTCCTGGGTTGGAATCGAAGTCACGCCCTTCAGCTCTTGAAGCAGACATACTACCAATGAACCAACAGGGCTGTCAAATATTGATATAACTAAGACGCATTGTTTTAGTGTAAGAAAACAATTTTTGTGAAAGAGTTATGGTGTATTTACCAAAGTAGCTTTAAAAAAACAGATTCATTTTATCACAGAGCAAAAGTTATTATATAAGAGAGCCTTAAAATAATCGAATCAGTAACATGACATAAAACATTTTTTAAATACAGACGTCTCTATTAATATAATAGAGACGAATTACACAACTGCGCAGCGAAATGACGAGAATGCTGATTAGCCTCAATTATCATAACCATATTATAAAGGACACGACTAGTCATTTCCAAGAGCGCTTTAGTGAAAAGGATTAAGATATGTTCTTCTCTTACTTGTTGTCGTTGCCTCCGCAACCTCCGAACACGAACTGATGACATTGGTCGGTCTCCGGGTGGAAGTACCACATCACCATGTGGCCGACGCAGTTCCCAGGCTCGGCAGGTAGCATACATGGGTCTGATTGATTAAGAAAAGGAGCTGAGTACTTCTTAATAGATTTATTTTTATATGAAATAAGACAAACGAAATCTACTGACAGTAAGATATGATACCCGTCTAAAAACCTAGAAATTTGAATGACAAAACAATGTCTGGAGACGCGTTGCTTTCGTGCATTACTTAAGAGAGACATTCAATTATTTGTGTTTTTTTACACACTACTGTCTAGTTGCATATCATTTTATACTGCGGAGATACCTACTACCTAGACAACTTTCTACTAAGATGAAGATCCTAATCCATATCTATCTGACCATCATTACTAAAGTGTTTGTTTTTTTTATTTTTTTACTACTTTTTTCATGTTGTTTGTAAAAATTTCAAGACTATCCTTTTTGTAGATTTTTAATCAGTTTTCAGAATATTTTTGAACACGATCCATTATTTTGATATACGAATAATACCAAGACATTTTAAACCCATAAACAGTGTTCTATTATTGAATAATAGGTAACAATTTGAGTAACTAGTACCACTTTCATTAAATCGGTAGGTAGGGATTATCTACTTGTTTTCCTTGACTAAACAATAGACGAAGCTATTAACTTTGTTATCCCTCTCGTTTAAAATTCATATTTAAATTGATATCACATAATTCGCTATAAGTGGACAAACATTACATTAACGTATTATTACGTTTATGTTATTTCCATTACCTACTACTTTCAAGACAATTGTCACAACCCCCAGTTCAAAACTTTTCAGGCACTTCCTTCGAAATAATGATTCTGAATTCTGAAAACCTCTACTTGAACAGAGCTAAATTAGTCATGAAGTTTTTAGGTGTTTGGGTACCACCTGATTACGAAAATTTACCGCGAAAACTGTACAGATGGTTCATGTTATCTTTGCAGTATCTCTTTCTCTTATTTCAAATCGTTTACATATTTCAAGTTTGGGGAGATTTGGAGGCTGTTTCTCAAGCATCCTACCTGCTTTTCACTCAAGTATCCCTCTGTTTCAAAGTTACAGTGTTTTTGGTAAACAAAAATTTGCAAAAGGAACTGCTGAAGCAAATGAAATCTCACGTATTCAGAGCACAATCTGTCATTCAAGAGAAGTATATTTGATTATTATTGGTTCATTAAAACTGTGTAAATATACACCAGATAATAATTTACCTGCATGTATCGTTCCAAGTTTTTAGACTATGTGTGTCCAATTTTTAATCCATAATGTGATATAAATAATTGCTGGGCCGACTGACCAACTAGAACACTCTTTATAGTTGAGAAAGATAGAGAAAGAAAGATAGAGCTGCCATCCATTTCAGTAAAATGCATTGCAAAACTGAATAGAAGATAAATAAGTAATTAATTTTCCAGAATCCTCAAAGTTCAAGCAGCACGTATCAAGAAGTTCCTATTGGCGTTTATGATAAGCTCTCAGTTGACTTGTGGCATGTGGGCGTTAAAACCATTGTTTGATGATGCAGGCAGCAGGAAGTTCCCTTTTGATATGTGGTGAGGGATGAAAGCATATGACAGTTGAATTGACTTAAAGAAAGCCTAATTTTAGTTGAGATACTTCGAATGAAATACTTGTCAGTCCTAATTTTTTTTATCTGAAAAAGTATCATTTATTTCGGAGATTTATTTTAAGAATAAGTGTGCACAGGTATATATTGTAACAACAAAGGAATACTAAGCACTCAAGAAACTTTCTTGCAGGATGCCCGTTAGCCCTGAGCATTCGCCCCAATACCACATCGGATATGCATTCCAGCTGCTTACCATCTGCATGAGCGCCTACATGTATTTCGGTGTCGACAGTGTCGCTCTCTCTTCCGTTATCTTCTGCTGTGCTCAGATTGATATCATCAAGACCAAGATTCTTAGCGTCAGTTCTTTGATATTTTTAATAGCAAAAGTTTCTGTATCCGTATTTAATTTATTTAGCACAATAATTCTGTCTGTTATTATATTTTATTTAAAAAACAAAACAAATTAGCGAGCACATAAATCTATAAGTCACATAAATTTGTTTTTTGTTTCGTTTATTTGTTTTATCATTTTTCTTTTAATGGGCAGTTTCATAGGTCTTCTTTTTAAAATTATTTTCTCATTCTCTACATGTTAAGCTATAATCCATGATTCTAACGATTTTAGGTAGAAACTGTGTGGAATAAAAGTCGACAGGAAATAACAAAAACTCGTTTAAACAATTACAAGAAACTTGTTGAATGCATAAAACACCACCAGAAAGTTGTAATGTAAGTTCTTTCTAATGAAGTTACTACTGATTACCTCGGGAAACTTTATGAGTAATATAAAAGCTGTTTAACGTTAAGTCGCTATTTAGGTACACCTACTTGTTGTAGGGTTTCTTTAGATTTCGTGCTCATTGATTTATAGATTCTTGAACCTCAGCTGCCATGTGAAGCTTAAGTTAATCTTCAGCAGATGATCTGATTTGTTTTAGGTTCATGAAGCTGGTAGAAGACGCTAACCACACTTATCTCTTATTTCAACTGACTGGTAGCGTCGGGCTCATTTGTATGTCTGCTCTCAGGATCTTGGTTGTAAGTACTTTAATTACTTATCGTATTCCTCAGCTGTATCTTGCTATCACCCTGAAGTTCAAAATCTGTCGCCAAGAGCCTAACTGTGTGTTCCGACAACATCGTTTGAGAGTCAGTACCCATTCTAGGCTAAGTTTGTTCATTATCTTTAAGCACAGCGTCACCGAACGTCATGTTAGCTGTGGTTTGAACATCTATTCTGTCATCCATAAAAAAAACAGTTCTTACAGTTTACTAATTTACATTATTTGACTTGTAGGTGGAACGGAAAAGCGTACAATTTGTCTCGGTATTGACTTATGTATCTGTGATGATCTGCCAATTATTTGTGTGCTGTTGGTGTGGAAATGAACTGACCGTTACTGTATGTAAACACAAATCTTTATACTTTTATCTGGTTATATGAAACTATTTAATAAAACAAACTTTTAAGACTATTAATTAATCGAATGTCACAAAGTGACATTACTTTAACATAAAATAGGCAGTCATGAGGAATACCGACAGAGGTGAAAACTTAAAACTCGTTACATAAGCATATTGTTGACACGAACTCATAAGTTTTGCCCCTATCAAAAAACAAAACATTCAAAATGGATTTGACATATCACCATGCCCCGAACAATGATTCCAGAGTGAAGATCTCCTGACAGTACTCTACGAGTGTGCCTGGTATGAGCAGAGCGTGCGCTTCCAGAAAACACTGCTGTTCGCGATGATGCGCGTGCGACTCCCACTTATATTGAAGGCAGGCCACTATATACCTCTACTTCGACATACTTTTGTAACCGTTAGTATCCAGACATTTAATTTACGAACTCAAAGGTAGCTTGTTTCTTACGATGGAAGAGTACCGAGGGTTTCAATATACAAATGTATATATATATATTTTTAAATGTTGTTCAAATTGTTTATCTTTAATTTGCTTGACATCTTGTGATTATAAATAAATACTTAATCATAATAATTTATCACAATTTAAAGATCATAGTTTCACATGTAAGATATTTTATTTTTTCAGATCCTGCGCATGTCGTACTCCTACTTTGCAGTACTGAATCAAGCCCAAACGAAATAACTGCACAAATTAAAAGTTTGAATGGAATTGTTGATGGAATCATGAATTGTACCTTAAAGAGTTTCTCCTCAACAACTATCTCATCATTGATAAAAATTAAACTTGATATAACTATAACAAGATACACTCTAAGTTCGCATGTTTATAACCTTGTGTAGGTAAGTTTTCGCTATTTATTTAAGTTCATAATAACAGACAAATAACTGCCAGATATTGTTGGATAAAGGCATTCGCTTAAAAAATTATAAATCTATATTTTATCACGTCATTCCCGTGCGGGGTTTCACATATGCTATTGAATATATTCTCTGGACAAATAAAATGTATGTGTTGCATTATTTGTTCTGGTGACAGAGGGCTTAGTAATTTATCCCGGACTTTTAACTTGTCACTGCTCCGTGTGCTAGGCAAATGACTTACCGACAGTAGTCATGCAGACTTGCTCGCACTCCTGTTCTGTCGAGAACCGATTGGCTCCACCGAAGCAGCCTCCGTATGCAAACTCTTCGCAGCGGCTCGTGTTTTTGTTGTAGTAGTACTTTGGACGGAAGTCGCGACATGGCCCGGGCTCCATCGAGTACTGGCATACGTCTAAGGGGTTTTATGCGATTTATTTATAGAGTTCTAGATACACAATATACATCACTAGTTTTAAATTACTAGAATTTTTTTAATGGACACGTATTAGTAGGTACAGACCAAGTAAGACATCGTAAATGTGCAATCAAAATTTTTGTTTACTTCATAATGTCAAAGTTATGACTAGTCAAAATTTTAGGAAATCCTGCCTAAAATATTATGGACATAGCACCATTTACTATAAAATATTATAATTCTATCACTGGACCAGCTGGCGGTAACCAATGGCAGCTTTCATTAAAATATTGCAATTTTATTACTCTGTCACACTATCGCGACCGAGGCCTCCCGATCCAGTTGCGCGAGCTTGCCATGTGATTGACAGTAAAATTGCGACGGACAAGGTTTAGGTAAATGCCTTTTGGATCGCCTTTTCTGTGGATAATTTTTCGATATCGATTTTACAAGTTTTTTTTTCATAGATGGGTTCAGTTATAAAAATAGATAACGCCATTTTTTTGCTAGTACTTAATTGAAAAATAGGAGCGTATGTATGATTAACACAAAATGATTAGTGTTAATGTTAATTAGACAAAGAATAATGTTCTCACCAATATTCCTGAAGACTCCACAAGACCGTTCGCAGGCTTCTTGTGAGTAGAACACGCCAGTGATCCTGCACTCCATTCCTGAGTCTAAGTTTTCATGCGCCTTGCACGAGCTGGATTCTCGATCGTAGTACCACACTTCTCCTGAAGTATCACGGCTACATTTCTCCAAATCAGATGAAACAGCGCACCCTGCTGGTAGATTCTCTTCAACCTGAAATTACAAATCTTGTAGGTGCCAACATCGCAAAATATTTACTACCAGATTTTTTTCTTATTTATTATACTAGCGGTACCCGCTACATGTTTTCGAGATAAAAAGTAGCCTATGTATTATTCCAGAGTCTCAGTTACCTCTATACCAAATTTCATCCAAATCCGTTCAGTAGTTTTTGCGTGAAAGAGTAACAAACATCCATTTATCCATCCAAACATTCACATTTATAATATTAGTGGGATTACAAATTGCTATCCGAAACCCCTAATAAATACCTTGGGAGTTGTAGTTGTTGTCGCAACAGATGGGGCTGGGCCAGATTTGCATCTGTTTTCACATTCCTCACGAGTTTCGAAACTGAAAGAAAATCATACAATATAATTAACTAAGTCAATAGAAAACATTTCAAAGGAATTCAGAGAAATTTCGATGATGACGCACCGGTTATCGTTGCCCTCACATCCTCCGTAAGTAAACTGGCTGCAAGAATCGGAAGCAGCATCGTAGAACCAGCGCATCACTGACTCGTCGCACGGGCCTGAGAGCATTGGCAGTTGGCAGATGTCTGCAAAGAGAGAGGCAATGTCTTTTCACATTTGTTTACACGTGATTATAAACTTCTAGCGAACGCCCCACGGTTTCACCCGCGTAGTTCCCGTTCCCTTGGGAACACAGGAATAAAAAGTAGCCTATGTCACCCAGGCAAAGTGTGGCTTCCCAACGGTGAAAGAATTTTTGAAATCGGTCTAGTAGTTTCCGATCCTATTCAATACAAACAAACAATCAAATTTTTCCTCTTCATAATAGCAAGTAAGATAATTAAGAGTGATAATAAGACAATCTGTATAATTATGTAGATGGATAGATATCTAATCTACCTTTTAAAAAGATAAACAATATACTTAAAAGACTGTGTAATACTACCATACTAGCTGCGCCCCGCGGTGTTAACCGCTACATGTTTTCGGGATAAAAAGTAGCCTAGAACATAGGCTACTTTTTATCCAGGGCGTCCGCTACCTCCACACCAAATTTCATCCAAATCCGTTCGGTAGTTTTTGCGTGAAAGAGTGACAAACATCCATCCATTCAAACTTTCATATTTATAATATAAGTGGGATAACTAAGTCAAATATCTTGAGACTGGCTTACTTTTATCTCAATGGTGTGTGATGAAACCAAACCAATTTATATTATAGCCTGTCACAGAATCCCAAAAAATCCATATGAATAACTGTGAAAAAATGGTGATAAGGTTTATTTATCTTGCTGGATTTGTTAAAAGTACTAGTAAGTTAAGGAACTTTCACATTAGCTAAGACCTGAAGTTCACCTTGAGTTGGTTTGCAGTAGTACGCGCAGTGTTCCTCTGTGGGGAAGTTATTCTGGTTCCCTCCGCAGCCTCCGTACTGGAATGACACACATTTGCCCCGCGTGTAGTCGTAGCCCCACTTCGGCTCCATTTGGTTGCATGGCCCGGCGTCGATCTCCATAAAGCAGAACTCTGAATAAAATATTGAGTTATCAGCACAGCAATTAGAATCAGGACCAAAATTATTATAATACGACAAAGTGAGATGTCACCTTCTTTTACTTTGTCACGTTGTACTAAAGAAAAGTTCCATTCCGGACTAGGCATGCTTACCATTTTCGACCATATCGTCATTAAACATCAAGTGAGCTGCGGTCACACACCTAGACTGTCAACCTTGAAAAAGAATATATTTTAGCCATAGCAAAGCAACTCTTATTTATAAGAAACTAGCTGCGCCCCGCGGTGTTACCCGCTACATGGTTTCGGGATAGTAAGTAGCCTATGTGCTAATCCAGGGTCTCAGTTAATAACAAATTTCATCTAAATCCGTTCAGTAGTTTTTGCGTGAAAGAGTGAAAGAGTAACTAACATCCATCCATCCAAAATTGCGAAACTTTACAAAGTTTTAAAAAAAAAAAATATTCCGTACTGGTTTTTAAGTCTCATAATTATTATTTTAGATGGAAAGAAAGTTAACGCCACGTAAATTAATGTTACGATAGTTATTTGTAAGTTTCCAGTTACCTGATCCTGGGGCTGGCTGCGTGGCAGTGGTGGGGACACTTGGCGCAAGCGTTGTTGTAGGTGGACTGCAGCGATTGACACACTCTGGCTCAGAATCGAATCGGTTCTCGTTACCACCGCATCCGCCGTAGTAGAACAGTCCACACCTGAAGTTGGCAATGGCTTTTTCAACCAGGGTGATAAGTCTCCAGCATATAACCTTCCTATGTTAGCAGACCCTTGTTCCAAACGAAACTTTGAGGAAAGCGCAAGTTGCGGAGGCTTACATAAAGTGTTCTCATTGGCAACGAAAGGTTACCGACTAGATAAACTTATAGACAAACATAAAAGTAGATTTTATCGTATAAGTTATTTATATGCATGGTGGTAGGGTACTTTCTAGTACTCGGCTGGCTAGCTAGCACCCTCAAGTTGAAAATCTGCCGCCAAGCATAATAACGGTGTGTTCCGGCAGCCTCACTTGAGAGCCAGTTCCATTCCAGGCTAGGTGTGCTTTACCACCTTTGATCACACCTTCACTTAACATCAGGTGAGCTGTGGTCAAACAACTAGCCTGTCAAACATAAAAAAAAAATATATATACAAAAGTCATTTTAGTAAAAAAGTATAGTAATTCTTAAATCACTATCGTTTGAGAGTTCTTTTAGCAACTAACTGTACTACGTGTATTTGTTTTGGTTTACTTGTATTAGATATTCGGCTATCTGGTTCAAGAAACTAACAGTAGGTTACTTGACGTACCTTTGATTTTTGGTGTCGAAGTACCATTTTTCTCTATAGTCGTAACAGTCACCGGTTGATGCTGGCAGTGTGCAGAGCTCCGGTACTAAAACATGAATATAATAACTTGAATTATTTGTAGGAACATTATGTAATCTCTCAGGGAACAGAAAGGTGAAAGGTTTAGCTAAGAAGGCGAAAAGAAGAACCCATCACCATGCAGGAAGACCACAAAAGTAAGTTAGAGCGTCATGCACCACATCAGTTTTAATTCAACATAAGACCCGACCCCAAACAATAGTACTCACGTAGACAATCTTACCTTACTTCCCTGCATCACAACTCGTTAAGTTATCACCGGTGGCAGCGTTCCCCAAAAATTTAATATTAAAATTTGATTCTTAATTTTTTTAAACTATATTCAACATAATAACTTCTAAGGAAGCTTATCATAATTTGAGTCACCGTGGTCATCATATCAAATCCTTTAGGTATGTAATGGAGTTTTAAATCACGCTGTCTGAAAAAGATGGGGGAAAGTACTTACCAAAAGTACTAGGACAGGCTTCTTGGCATTCCTCTTGGGTTGTGTATTTGTTCCCATTACCTCCACACCCCGTGTAGTAGAAAGGTACGCATCGGTTTTCGGTCGCACTAAAGGACCAACGTGCTTCGGTATCATTACAACTGCCCACGTCTTGCGCCTCCGAGCATTCGGCTGTGCGTGCAACCAGGGTTAGTGACAGGGTTTTCTTTCATCATTGACCTCAATCTATTATTGTGGTTAATGAGTGGTGGCATTATATTAACACCAACATATTTAAGTCAATGAAGAAAGAGTGAAAACATAAAGTTAGATCTAACTACACAATTAGCTAAGTAAACACCATGCTAGGTTAAACAAGAATCACCATCAATGGAAAAGTTTAGTGCTGCGTGAAACATGAAGTAGTGTTTAATAATAAATATAGAGAAGGTAGCCCAAAACACAAAAGCATATTATTATTATAAAACTGACCAGTTTTCTTTCCTCTTAGCATCTCGTTGGCAATCATTTGTTCTATTCTTTTGACAATTATAGAAGTCCCACCTCGCATAATGAATGAAGTTGTACTTCTACGTTACGACCTCTTTACGCCAAGTGTTTTATTGCGGTGATAGTAATCTTTATGATTTTAAAATGCTTCAAATAGTTCGCATTCCAGAAAACTCCTTCATAGCTTACAATACAGCTTCCACCATCCAATTTCAGCTGTACAAATGTACACTGCAGCTACTTTATGATGTTCTCCAGTTAGCTTCTATATATTACGAATTTTCTCAGCTGAGCTGTGACTCTTTTTTTTTTTTTTTTGGAGGTAGGCTTGCGTTTGTCCGCCATCCCGCCTGATGTTAAGCGAAGATGCGGTCTACGGTGGAACACGCTCGCCTAGAAGAAACCGATTCACTCGCGACTTGAAGGTACCCAGACTATATTCATTGGGGAACACCCACTCGGGCAGCTGATTCCAATGTCTAGCGGTACGCATGAAAAAGGTGGAATCAAACCGCTTAGTTCGAGCTTTTGGAACATCAACCATGAAGCGGTGACGCTTTTTTTTTTGACTCAATACTTATACGTCTTTACTCACGTTGCGGCTCCCCGGGCGGGTTGCAGCGTAGCATGCAAGCAGCCTCAGTACTGAACCGGTTGGAGTTGCCTTCACAGCCTCCCCATACGAACTGCTCACAGTGCCGAGTTTCCTTGCTGTAGCCCCACCGCAAGTAGTTACCAGCACAGCTGCCGCGTTCGATCGCAAGACTGCATTGGTCTAGAAACAAAAATCATTGTAAATTAGTCAGGTGAAACGACAGTCAAAAGACAGACAAAAAAAAGATACTTTGAACAATACTAAAACTTACTTACTTTAGGTATTAAAACAAAAACAATAATATACAATATAAAAATACACAAACCAAAACTTAAAAATACATCGGGAATATATAAGGAGATAGTTATAACAACATTGCCATCACCCACTAAGCCAACGCAATACGTAATAGAATTTCCTGTTTTGTTATTATTGCTAATAGTCTAACTCATTAGTCCACTACGGTGTCAACAAATTTTCTGCCTACCCGCCACTGTTTGTTACATCTCGCTTGTATGTTTGCAATTCGTAAGTACCTACCATAATTAAGAAAAATATGTATTTTTCTCATGTAACTGAATATTATATTCTTTATGAGAAAATAAATATCTTACACCATACAGTTGGCACTGCACTCTAAGATGAGGCTACAAACAAAGAGCGATTACAAGTCTACCGTATCCGATGATCTTGTATCGAAATTGTATACGTTTGTTTGCGAAATTCTGTATCTGGGGAATTAAAAAATTACTAACCAATAGTCCTTTCTGGCTCGCACTGTGCCTGGCAGAGTTCTCGGCTCTCGAAATTGTTGGCGTTGCCGAGGCAGCCACCGTATATGAAGTTGGAGCACATTTCGCGCGTCGTGTCGAAGTACCAGCGTTCGTTGTAACCGAGACATGCGCCCTTGATCTGTGGCAGCCGGCAGGACTCTGAAATGTATAGAGTGAAACGTTTATTAGTATAGACGAAATCGAAGGAGCTTACAAGAGCTTAGCTTGGTTCTGAAGGACGCGATGGAAGGTGCATTCCGAATGGAAGCAGATACGCAGTTGTAGACCGCGGGTCCTAGAATGTACACCGAGCTCTGCGATTTAACGACCTGAGGCGACGGCGTACTAGTTGGTCTTTTTTTTATTACTGTAAAGATTTAACGTGCTGTAGTGTAGACGTCCCTGCGTTGAAATTTATCTATATTTGAATGGGCCACATCACACCACAAATGGCTGTTTTCTGCATAACTTATATGTCTATATTGTCGCTAGCATATATTATCATGAGCTCTTTAATGATTTAAATGATGTGTAAAGTCTGCTAGCCCGTAGGTATTTGGTCAGGGTAAACCCGCCAATGTCAACAAGCTATGTTCTTACCCTTAGGTGGTGGAGAGACGCAAGTGTCTTCGCACTCTTCTTTGCTGCTGAATCGGTTTCCATTGCCTTCACAGCCTCCATACCAGAACCGTGAGCAGCCGCCATATTCCGTGTCGTAGAACCAACCAACGGAATAGTTACGGCACGGACCACGCTCAAACTTGAGGCTGCATGCCGCTACACATAAAAAGTATCCAATAAGGAATACAAATAAAAAATCAGAAATTAGTTAGCTTACAGTACAAAAAGAAAAAAAACGGAAATTTTTGACGGAGTTATAATTTTTCTGATATCAGTTTGATAAGCGGAAATACATATTAGGATATATTTATAAAACTAAAAACCAAAACCACAAAATGAAGCATGTCGTAGCAAGCAGAAGCAGTTGGTTTTCGTATGTGCTGAACGAATTTGCGCACATCGCAATCGCGTGGCACAAACTTGCTGCGTATAATATAGTTATTTGAGATTTTAAATGGTTGACAGCTCATGATATTAAATGGTCTAGCCTAGAATGGAAATGACTATCAAGTCAGGTTGCCGAAATACATCGAGAAGTGCTAATCACAGATTTATAATTTGAGTGTTGTAGCTAGCTAGTCGAGTACTAGAAAGTATCTTCACAGAAGACATAAACCAAGTAGAAAGTTCATGCTGTGAATACACAGATGTCGCAGGTCTTCAGACCGTTGCGAACGCCAAGATTTCATGCAATTATTTCTGGTGGCTCAGTACATTATTCGCTTGTATTTATATTTATATTTACTTATACTTTACAAACTGATCATGAAGCTTATGTCTGGGATGTCATTAATAAAGGAAATATTCTGATGGCAGTGCTGAAAATATGTTTTTAAAAACATGCAAGTTTATGCAAGCAAGGATACGTCTTTCAGTCTTTTATCGGTTCTGGTTAAATAAAACAACAATAATATAATTAGATATATGAATTATATTTATTTGCAGTCTTGTTAGGATTTAAACAGCGCATGCAGGTCAAATTAATATATTTTGTCATGAGTAAAATTAAATTTTCGTTGTAATTATGCGGGATTATTTACGGAACCACGTCAGTTGCCATTGTAAAGTCAAATTACCTTGCCTATCCAATGGTTTGTCGGTGCATCCTTCGAACTTGGGTCCAGTGGCCTCTGTGACACCATCGAGGCAGCAACCGTGCTTGCTAGTAGCGCAGTCGCAACCTTGGCGGTTAGGCCCCTTGGCGTGGGTTTGGTCGTCTCCGCAGCAGCCGAACTGAGACTGTTGGCAGTAACATCCCTGGCCGTTGGGACCTCTGGCGATGGTAACACCGTCAGGGCAGCAGCCGAACTGGTACGTGTGGCACATGCAGCCTTCGAATTCAGGTCCGGTCGCCTCCGTGTGCCTAAAATAGTAACAGTTTTAATACCAACAACTACGTTCAGGGAAGTAGGGCTTGAATACATTTGTTGAGCATGTCTCAAACAAAAACAAACCGAAACATTTGTAAAACTACTCGGTATAAACGGTTTAACATAATATCGGACGAAGGGATATCGACTTTGATTATGACGTAGGCCAACTCTATTGCCAAAGAAAGCAGATTAGCGACGTCGTGGTGGCTCTATGTAAACCTTCAGCGATAAAAGGGCGAGAGCTACCGCGCCGTCACACTGAGAAAGAGTAACAAGACCTGTGGGATAAGAAAGACAACTCTGAACATGGTAAGACCGCCTTTCCAATTCTTAACAGGAAGATTACTAACAATCTATTAAAGTTGCAACGTCACGACCTTCGTCTCTTAGTAGGTAGTCGCTCCGATACTTCAAGGAGCTGGATTCGCTCGGGTAGATGCTGGTACGCGGAAATGCACAAAGTATACCAAGCAGGCGTTGGTGCAGGGCTTATCGCCCCCACCTTGAATAAGAATAAATAATTTGCAATCATGTACCTATCTGGACAGCATCCATGCTCAGCGTACTGGCAACCGCAACCCTTATTATTAGCGCCAGTGGCAATGGTGACGTTGTCGGGGCAGCAGCCATAGCGCGAGTACTGACACCCACAACCTGATTTACACAAGAGTAAACATTATAAAATACTTATAAGCCTGTGAAAATACCCAAAGCTGATTCGAGGATATTAGTCTGACTGGTTAGCCCTAGTTTCTGACATCTGATGGCCTTTCTTCTCTCTACTTTGGTGTTCTACTGGGCAAAGACTTGACTTGACTCTTCCCGTTTTGGCAGCCTTGAGATAACATTTTTCTGACTGCCAAACTAGAAATTTAGCCACAGATCAAATGATGTTAAGTCATGGTATGGTCGAAGATGGTAAACAAAGATGATAACAATGGTAAACATGAGATCTGTTCTTCATATGTGGCTGCCGACATGTGACCGTAAGGTGTTTGACGCCAGATTTTCAAGATGAGGTTAGCAACTAACCAGCCGATGCTTTTTAGCACAAGGGGTTTCTTCACCAATAGTTTATGTGAGTTCATTGTTGAAATTTCAGCGTGTGATCAGACTGCGCAATCATCACTACAAGTTTGTTTCCAGTTAGTCTTTCTCAAAAGCATTCAGCTCGTTGCTTTATGCTGACCTTTGCAAAGTAAAAACGGTTGACGGTTACCTTCGAGGTGCGGTCCGTCCGCTGGTTTGTAGTTATCGGGGCAGCAGCCGTACGGGTAGAGCAGGCAGCAGCCTTCGTAGTCGGGCCCGTGTGCGGGACTCTTGCCGTCCGGACAGCAGCCAAAGGCAGACGTGTTGCATGACTTCACGCAGCCTTCCAGGTTGGGACCTTGGGCTGTAAGAAAATTACAGTTGATTATCTTTTCAAAGGTTACTTTATACATATCTGTGTCTTTTGTAGGAAATTAATAACTTTATACCTATATTTTACTAGCAGTCCGTTGGATAGCGAGTTTGTTGTATACTTTATACAAATAGTGATATATTAATAGTAACTTTTTTTTGTGGTTTACAAGCTAGATGTTTAACTACAGTTCACTTGATGTTCAGTGACGGTGTGGTAAAATATGGTAAAGCACACCTAGCCTGGAATGGAACTGGCTCGTACATCGATGATATTTTCGTTTACTCCGAAATCTCGCTGTTTCATTGGAGCAGTGTGTTTAGTTAAGGTAGCTAAGGGTCATGGAGTCGGTTTTTTTAAATCGTAAATTTATATATTATTTACTTTTACGTTAATCGTCTTTGATTAGTTAGGCATCAAGATGAGAAACACGGTCACTTGCCTGAAGCAACACCATCAAGGCAGCAGCCGAACTGAGAAATATTGCAAGGACATCCCTGCAGGGCGGGCCCGGCGGCCGCGGTCTCGTTGTCGAAGCAGCATCCGAACTCCGACTCAACGCAACTCTCTCCGGCTTCCGTCGTTTTGCTTGTAATGGTGCTTCCTTCAATAGTCTCTGTAGTTTCTTCGGAGATTGTGGAAGACGTAACCGTTGCTGTTCATAAAATTATTGTGCAATTACTTATTTATTTTTCAAAGTACCAACACTGTAAAAGTTTTGCTAAGACATCGTCAAATTTAATTTTAAAGCCTTAGATTTTAGCCTTTTTTTAAATTTTTACCTAAGTCTCCATATATTATAATCTTAGTGGATCTGGTATAGCATTTGAGAAAAAAACCTTTCCGTTTCGATACAAATCGGTAGGCGCCCATGGCGGTCGTTTTAATTTTAAACTCGCGTAAATGTGTAAAAATGACTGTATCTGGGCGTAGTAGTGGGAGCACTACTGCGCCATCCCCAGATGCAGTCAAGACCATCATTTTTCTTACATTTTGTTTGCAAAAAGTTGACAAAAGATTTTTGCAAATTTGCTGTAACAGATCCTCAGTTTATGTTTGGTAACTGTCCCAAATTAACACGCATTTTACTGTGCAAATAAAAATTATTATTACATGGGTTTTGTTGTAGATATTTATTGTTTCTTTTGTAAATAAAACAGGACTCACTAGATGTTTCAGGGCATCCTTCTTTTCCAGGACCCTTGGCTTCAGTTTCATCTTTGCAGCATCCGTACCTGAGTAAAGGGATTTGGTGAGACATCAAGTAAGCTAAAAAATCCATGGAACACTTCTACGTCTACTCGACATTTACAGTATTTATTTGTCATTGAAAAAGTTATAATGTTATCTGTTAAACTGTACTGACGGTATAGCAGTTTAAGCATTAAATTGCAATGTCTTGTTATTATGCATTACTTGATTTTCATAAGTTTTATTATCAAATGATTTTTGTTGCCACAAAAAATACTTATCAATAAGGAGTCAAAGAGACGCCTATGACATTTCAAATTAATTTAAAATTGAAAAGAGATGTTACTTGGACGCGAGACAGGCGGGCGGCGGAGGCGGACACCCATCCTGGTCGTTTCCTTCTGCCGCCGTCTTGTTGTCCGATTCGCAGCATCCGAACAATGTCTCCGCACAGGGCTCCACGGGGCAGCCCTTGTGCATAGGGCCCATGGCTGGTGACACGCCGTCTGGACAGCACCCGTGGAGGGACTCCCCGCAAGTTTGCGGCTTTGGACAACCTGCACCGTGTTTAAACATAAACAATTAGATTGACAGTAAAAATAAATAATCTCGTATTCAGCATTGAAGGGGCTCGAGCGGCAACAGGAATTGTAAAAATTCCAGAGATTGGTTTAGAGGTGAGGAGTCTGCTTAATTTTTAATTTCATATGAGTAGGTAACTCCATGAGTATGAGTACTTTTATGCAACATGCAACAATAAAAGTTTAGTTTTAAAATATAATACACAGGATTTACAGGATACAGTTGGTTAAGTGCCGGTCGTCGCTTAAAAGTAAATTTGTTAACATCTATTGAGGTTTGTCGTCATGAGATAGAGAACCAGATCAATAAATTTAACATCTTATCTGTCCTTGGTATATAATACTCAAAGGTAACAATAAACAAAATAGCCAAGTACTTTAAATTTTCTTTCTGCTAATAACATTAGTATACATTTGGGCTGTCCAATTAATTCGATATCTCATAAATGAGGAATAATTTTAACTGTGAGCTATAAACATTACTTTTTAAACAATTTGTAAAGAACTAAACCAGCAAATGGGGGGTATGTTACTATAAATATATTAGACCATGTTTCTACCAGTAATAATACTAGTTCAGATAAATGTTTAAATATCGCGAGAATTAGTATTAAAAAATAAATTTTGTATTCATACAGTAAGCCAAAAGACATACCGTCATCAAATGGACCGAGAGCTGGAGTCTTCTTATCAGGACAGCATCCAAAGTCAGAGAGAGCACACGTTCTGGGTTTGCAAACACGTGCTTTCTTCGTAGTGTACACTTCCACGGTCGACGATAAGTCCCATCGAGCTGATACATAAAGTATTAATTAGCACAAATCTTACAAATCATACAAAAGACAAGACATACTATTTTTTACTCACTAACGCCAGATGACGCTTCAGTAGTTGAAGATTCGGCTGAGGTTTCCAATCCTGTAACAACTTTACTTATTAATAAAACGTATAATAAATACTAGCAAAACTTTAATAAATGCAATTACAAGACGATTATATGTAATTAGAAGTCTCAATACTCATTTGAACTGATGTAAAAAAGGTATATTACCTTCTGAAGTCGAGCCTTCTTCTGTAGTGGAGCCAGTTTCTTCTGCCAGTGTAGACTCTGTACTGCCAGTATATAATTCTGTCGTTTCAGTTTTTTCAGTAGATTCGGTGCTCCCAGTCTCTGTAGTTTCAGTAGCTTCGGTGCTTCCAGTCTCTGTTGTTTCAGTAGCCTCTGTGCTTCCAGTCTCTGTTGTTTCAGTAGCCTCTGTGCTTCCAGTTCCTGTTGTTTCAGTAGCCTCGGTGCTTCCAGTCTCAGTCGTTTGAGTAGCCTCGGTGCTTCCAGTCTCAGCAGTTTCAGTAGTCTCAGTGCTCCCAGTCTCAGTAGTTTCAGTAACCTCTGTACTCCCAATCTCAGTCGTTTCTGTTGCCTCAGTGCTCCCAGTCTCGGTAGTTTCAGTAATCCTTGTACTCCCAATCTCAGTCGTTTCAGTAGCTTCTGTTGTTCCAATCTCAGTTGTCTCTGTCAATTCCGTGCTGCCTGACACGGTTGCTTCTGTAACAATGTCGATTTCAGTTGTTTCTGAACTACCACTAGCTTCAGTGGTTTCTGAGCTGCCAGCTTCCGTAGAGCTTATTTCAGTAGTGTCTGATGCAATTGTACTACTAATCTCAGTAGTTTCGGTTATATCACTTTCAGTAGTTATCGTTGATTCTGTGCTTCCCGTTTCTGCTGTTTCGGAAGTTTCTATGGTATCAGTGGTGATACTACTAGATTCAGATGTTTCTGTGATATCGGTGCTCTCAGTAGCAGCACTTTCATTGTTTTCGGTTTCAGTTATCAAACTTTCTGAGGTATCTGTAATGATATAAAAATTGCATTCATAATTGTATATTCTAAGTATTTGTTATTTCTGTTAATACGTTATAGACATATTAAATTATTAATAACCATATATAGATACTCAAGATTAAATTATTACTACTTGATTAAAATTATTCCGGAGTTTATGTTTTTGTACAACATTTCAGGTCGACTTTTCTAGTTGTTAATTATGTGGTTTAAGATATTTATTTTTCTCAAAAAGAATATAATATTCACTTAAATATGAGAAAAATACATGTTTTTCCTTAATTAGGGTAGGTTCTTACGAATTGCAAACATACAAGCGAGACGAAACAAACAGTGGCGGGTAGGCAGAAAATTTGTTGTCACCGTAGTGACCTAGTGAGTTAGGCTATTAGCAATAATAACAAAACAGGAGATTCTATTACGTATCGCGTTGGCTTAGTGAGTGATGGCAATGTTGTTATAACTATCTCCTTATATATTCCCGATGTATTTTTAAGTATTAGTTTGTGTATTTTTATATTGTATTTATTATTTTTGTTTCAATAAATTGTTTTAATACCTAAAATAAGTAAGTTTTACTATTGTTTAAAGTTTTTTTTTTTTTTTTTTTTTTGTTATAAGTACATATATATAGTTCAAAATAAACATATTATTATGTATACATATATATTTTTGTATTATTTATACTAAGCCTTGAATTTCTTAAGTATGAAGTGTTTAGTATTTTTTTTGAATAATGCAAGTGATTGAATGTCTTTTATATCAGCAGGTAGTTTATTATATATTTGAGTGCCTTCAAAAGTAAAATTTTTTAGACCATAGCTTTTTGTTCTTGGGATGTATGGTAAGCAAATATTGTTGCGGTATCTAGAAGGTCTTGTTTGAACTTGTGATTTTGTGGCAAAAGTTATAGATGTATGAATGTCTTTTTTTAATATTTTTCTAACGAGTATACAAGTGTTATAGCGGTATAGTTGATTTATCGTCATTAGTTTTGTTTTACTATATACTGTTTTTGTTGAAGTTAGGTAGTTAAAGTGGAAAAGTAATTTTATTATTTTATTTTGAGTTCTCTGCAATTTTTTAAGATTAGTTTTGGATGCTGACCCCCATACTTCTATAAGGTAAGTCAGATGGGATTTAACGAAAGAGTTGTATATGAGGTATCGGATTGATTTAGGGTAGCAACGAACATTATTCCGGAGAATGCCAAGTAAGGCTGATAACTTCGATCGTACTCGGTTTATGTGTGGTTTCCAAGTGAGTCTGTTATCCAGAATGAGGCCTAGGTATTTTTCAGATTCTACTTTATTTAACTGTTTATTATTTATGTATAGTGGTGTCGAGTTTTGTATATTTTTATTTTTGGCCATAAAAACCATGTAATTAGTTTTCGATATATTAATAGTTAATAAATTATGTTGAAACCAATTGTTTAAAATGTCAAGATCTGATTGTGCCTGTTTAAATACTGTTACTATGTCTTTTCCAAAATAAAATAAGCAAGTGTCATCAGCATACAACGTAGTATCTGCTGCCAAGTTGAGTTCGTTAATATTGTTTATATAAATCAAGAAAAGCAAGGGGCCCATGATGGAACCCTGTGGGACTCCATACGTTATGAGTTCTTGATTACTGGTCGTGTTACCAATTTTAACTATTTGATATCTGTTAGATAGATAAGATTGCATCATTTTTAAGGTCTTTTCTTTAATACCAATGGCATGTAGCTTGTGGATAAGTAATTTGTGACTAATTGTATCAAAGGCTTTTTTTAAATCTATAAATATACCAAGCCCTACTTGTTTTTTGTCAAGTTTAATTTTTAAAGTAGTTATTAAGTCTATGCAAGCAGAAAGCGTATTTGATTGGGTTCTAAATCCATATTGTTTCTTATACAAAAAGTTAAGTGATTTTAGGTATTTGTCTAATCGATTGTAAATAATTTTCTCAAAGATTTTCGAAATTATTGGGAGTACCGAAATGGGGCGATAATTTCCTGGATCAGTTTTCTTGCCTGACTTAAATATGGGTGTAACCTTAGCTATTTTCAATGAATCAGGAAAGTAACCTTGTTTAAGACAATTATTAATGGAAGTGGTTAGTTTTTCAAGTATGAGATTTTTAAGGCATTTCAAAGCTTTGCAGGAGATACCGTCGTAACCCGTGCTGGTGTTCGAGTTAAGGTTGTCAATTATTTTGCCTACTTCATCTAACGACGCCGGTTCGAAATCGAGCAGTTCCGCGACCTCTGTTTGTTTCGTATACAGATCATCATAACTTTGTATGTCATGGAATGGTTCAGGTATATAACTGGCTAGCTTAGAGCCCACTGTAGAAAAAAACTTATTAAAACAATTACAAATATCTGAGATTTCAGTAAAGTTGCCCATTTGAGTATCTAGTTTTAAGGGCGCACAACTGGTTTTAGTTTTGTTCATACTTAATGAATTGATTAATTGCCACATTTTAAATGGCTTTTTCTGGCAATTTTTAAAGGCTTTGTAATAGTATGTCTTTTTCGCTTCACTTATTTTTTTCCTTACATTTCTGCGTGCTAGTAATAATTTCTTCTTTTCTTCTTCTTCGTCACTACATATTATTCCAGTTTTTTTCGTATTAATATTCCATATTTGATTTCTATATTCTATAGCATCTAAAATATCTTTATTTATCCAATCAGATCTTGGCGGGTTCTGTATTTTAATTTTGGTTTTCTTGCTATTCATTACAGCGATTATAAGTTTAGTCTCCAGTTTTTCATATACTTCGTCTGAGTCTAGGAACATTTCGTCCACGGTTTTATACAACTTCTCATAGTCTAGAGCTGTGTATCTTATCTTTTTGTTTTTATTTGGTTTGTATTTATGGATTTCCAAGTATAAATGTTTATGATCCGACATTGCTGAATTAATAATAGCCATGTGAAATTTGTCATTAGTGAGATTTGAGCATATATGATCTAGGGTGGTTTGAGTACTGGATGTTTTTCGAGTGCAATACAAAGGGTCAATTTTGTTTAGTATTATATATCCACTTTCTTGCAATGTCCCTTTGTAATCTCTAGACGTTTTGCTATTCTTCAGTAAATCGTAGTTGAGGTCTCAAATATTATAGCTCTTTTTCTTTTTTCTATTTGTGTTGTGAAGGTTTCGAGAAAATCGTTATTGTCAGTCCTGTCAGGTTTATAGATTCCACCAATATCTAAGCAGAATTTATTAAGATGTACCCATAGATAGTGATTATCATTTTCGACTAAACTGTCTATGAGGACATGTTTGACACTATTATGAGCGTAGATTGATACTCCACCCCCTCTAGAGTGGGATCTATGATTTTGATAGTGAGTATAGTTAGAAAGTGCTAGGCTTTGAGCTTCTAGGTCTGATTTTATCCATGTTTCTGATATTATAATCGCATGTATAATGTTAGGTATAGATTGGAGAATACATTTCAGTTCATCTAGTTTACCAGGTTTTACCATGCTGCGTGCATTCATATACAAAAATTTCATTGATTTTGAATTGTGAACGACGTTTGTATGGGTATTCGTAAGTAGATATGTTATGTTATTGGTGCAACTCATTTCATTATTGAAGATTCTTGTGCTAACAGGCATGTGATTTTGGTTACTGGACGTGTCTGGCTTGTTATTTGTTTGTAATGTTATTAGTTTTTTGATATTTGGACAATTTTCGGAGTGCCTTTTATATATTTTATTGTTAAATTACGTTCCCCCTTTTCAGTCCTGTATTTTAACTCATCACGCAGGTAAAGTATAAGCTTTTTTTGAAGTGGCGTCTGATCTGAGAAGCATTTCACGTCAGGGAACTGATTAGCTATGCTATTGCTGTTGCGTAAGACTGATTTGGCAATGTCCACCGAAGAAAAGCATACTTTAACAGGTCGTGTTTTGTCCTTATCAAATTTTCCTACACGAAAGCATTTGATAGGATCCAAAAAAGATGGATTTATTAGTTTCAGAATTCTGCCAATATTTTCTGCGTCATGCTTCAGTCTCTCAGCACTGTCTTTAGAAAAGATTTCTTTCACCCCGCATACCACTACATTCTTTTCCCTAACTGAGCGCTCTTGTAATTCAGCTATCATGTTTTCACATGTTATGCTTAATGTTGGTGAAGCTGATACAGATGAGGAAGCTTTTATTTGAACAATATCATGTTTGATTGTTTCTAATTCAGATTTGCATGTCTTTAACTCATTCCTCACCATAGTTTGTTCCTTAGCAAGTTGGTCCGTAATCGTTCTTATTTGAGAAAATTGTTCTGTTATGGCCGACACATCGTGAGATATTTTATCTAGCTTGTCGTTTTGATTTTTTGCCATACCTGAGAGTAAAAGCATCATCTTGTTCTCAAATTTTTCAAATTTGGCTGAGAAGTCATCTTCAGGCACTTTCCTCTTCCGGGTAATAGTGTTTTCCAAATATTCTGAGAGTACCGCTTGTCTTAGTTCAGGTTGCGATCCGCTACGAGTCGCTATCGGTTCATTGCTATCTAGATACGTAATAGATGAGCGGGTTGGCGAGCGTATTGTGGACATCGTTATCTATCCGAGCGGGCGATTTATGGCAGGTAATAATTGCGTTAAGGTGAGACAGAATACCGTGACAATGCGTTGTTTCACTTACGCGGAGGTGCAGGCGGAGGTGAGACGCACTGGTGCACGCTTAGCTTCGGAAGAACAGTGCCGTAAGAAGCGTTCAACTAGAAACTCAAATTCGTTATTTCTGCTGTTGACATTAAAGTTCACTTCACTTTGATTGAGAGCGAATATTTTTCTACAGTAATAATTAAACAACACGTCCGCTTTGTATGCTAGCCGAGAGTCGAGTCCGAGAGAATTATTTCATTGACATTGTAAAAACAACAGCTGAGATAAAAGGCTGCATGCTGTGAAAAAGGACCTAAAATAAATTATAAGTCGTAATCCCTACTTTCCTATGGGTTGTGAATTATTGCTACTAATATCATAAAATGTATAGCTTACTATCTGTTTGCGTAGATTCTTCTGTAGCACCAGATTCAGTAGTCACCGTGAACTCGGATTCGCTTGTTTCACCTGCCTCGCTTGTAGTATCTGATTTCGTAGCATCTAGAAATCAATTATAATTTAATAGTACACATTGCTATCAGTTCGTACATAAATAATGATTATTATACAAAATCGACAATATTTTATAAAAATAATAATGATCACGTTTTTTCTTTTTAGACTTACTACAGGATACGATTAAAAATTTTATATTGTACAACATAATGCTACCAATAAAAAGGAAAGACTGAAAATCAAACCAGTAATGTGGAAGAAATTGTTAAAAAAAAATTTGAATGAAGTTATGGTTTGTACCTTCTGTCATCGAACTTGAACTTAAATTAGTTGGCTCTGATCCAGATACAGTAGATGACTCGCTGGTGTCACTTTCACTAGATAGAGTGCTGCCTTCAGATTCCGTGATTTCCGTTTCTTTAGTTTCTCCAGACACCGTGGTTGGAGCCGATCCGAGTTCAGTAGGTTCAGACTTGTTAGTTTCTGATATTTCTTCATAGTCTGTTATTGTATAATATAAAAAATTATCAGAAAAATATTCCCATTGATAGCGGGCCTTTTAGTTATTATTAGTTATTATTTTAAATATTGCTTGTTTTATTTACTTTGATTATGTATTGTAAACCTTGAAATTCAATAAATAAATAATATTTTTGAGGTGTATTAAAGTAAGTAAATATCATGGTATATTGGCCTAATATATCTTCGCCTATAGGATTTAAATAATTTTGAATTTCCTTTTTTCAAAATACCTAATAGGCTTGCGTATGACCTCATTATGCCTGATGTTAAGCAACGATGTGGTCGAGGATGGAACACGCTTACCTAGAAGGAACCTGTTTACACTTGATTTGAAGAAACTTGTACTTAAGTGTTATAAATAACAAAATAAATATATTGCGCTATATACAGTGCATGACAATCATAACCACGGACACAAATGCATTACAGTACATGTATAAATACTTCACCAGGATATAAATTATAATCATCATCATCATCATCACCATCATCCCCATCATCATCACTATCATCATTATCCTCATTATCATCCCCATCACCATCTTCTGAAGAGTCAAAGTATGATTCTTCTGAATTAATTTTTTCTTCTTTCATGATTCGTTGAAGTTTCTTTAGATTGGCTGAAATTCCATTGTCGTAAACTAAATAATATAAGTGAGCAATGTAAAACTATAATGTTTGTTAGTGTTTTCCCTGTCATCACAAAAGATTAGCGCTAAACAAACTATAGTTCAGTGATTATTCAGCTTTTTCATTCATGATATCACATCTCACTCTCAATTCCTCTAAGGATTTAAAGAAAGATCATATCAGAGCTATTGTTTGTTTTTGCATCCTATAATTGCGTGTTGCCCCTATAATTCTCCCAATTAATATTTATTTATTTCCTTAATTTCATACCAACACCAATTTCAAAATATAATGTTGACGTATAGTAACATTATGTAAATGTATATCTATAGGTATATAATTATATGTGTCATTAATAGTCCGGATGGCAGCGTTGCAAATACAAAAGTCAATGTAAGCCGGCTGATATTAATACTGATAGTAGATCTTATATGGCTAATAAGTAAACCGAACGTCAGCTGCCCAGGTAGCGGTGGGTTTGGGAGTGGGAGGTCGTGGAAATTGTAAAAAAAAATTAAAAAAAAAGTAATAGTACGCCGGCTGAAACCTATTTTCATGAATAGTTGACATCATACTGAGTTGAAAAATAGTCGTCAGCTGCATGGAGGAGGGTGGATTATGCGTCAGCCGATCGCATGAACTTGTAAAAAAACGCGTAAAAAAAAAGTCAAGTCTATACTTAATACGTACATAATATGTGTATTCTGTAAGGTATATTTAAGTATTGATATTTTATAATATATATAGATAAGTATGTATTTTATATGTTATGTTTTAAATGGATTTTTTAATTCTCAAGTCGACACACCACGTCCTTAACTTAGTAGAACCCTCTCCAATTCTCCATAGTAAAAAAGTCTGGAAGAGCGATAAGGCCGCCAATTGTAACACTAGTGTTAAGTTTATATTGTTACATTTCATTTAAATGGTAAAACTAATCGTGTCTCTTACAAAACTTTGTCGCAGCTTCTAAAAATAGAAAATTTAAACTTACCACAACTTTATTAGAAATAACTAGGCTTAAACTTGATTTACTTTGTGTAACTTAGATTGTGATTGGATTAATTTTACTTGATTGTTTATTATATTTTTAGGGCATCTACATGATTTGTGTCGTTGTCATTCATAAGTATTAGTTTGCATATATATGTAGTAATATTAAAATAATTATTTGTGTTTTGTATCTGTGTATTATTTATCTAATTCAAAAATATTTTGGTGTAAAAAACTGTACATTTTTTAATTTCTACAGAAAAATAAATAAAATAATAAAGGAAGGAGAAGAAGTAAGTAACACTTACCTGAAGCCACAGTTTCTCCAGAGACAGTAGACACTGTCCCGTCCAAAGTACTATCTTCACCGTCGGATGTATCTGTTGTTTCTGGAATATGAAAGTTTTAGTAAAACAAAGTGACCAGGGCATCGCTGCTTTAGCCCTCATTACTTAGAGACTTTTTAGCCTCTAAAGTTGACGTCTAGAGTTAGATGTTGGCGTGAACAATAAACAGCTATAAGTATTACTATTACAAACACAGTAATGCTTACAAACTACTGCTTGGCGGCAGAATATCTAGTGCTGCGGTGGTATCGGTCAAACGCAAGCCTATCTAATATAAAAAAAAAAAAAAAATCTAGACAATATTGTGCTGAGGAAATCTACTACCAAGTATTTTATGTATTTTCTGACTCTTTTTTTATTAGCAATCACCTTTCTTATTTGTATTGACTCATATTACAAAATACGTTTAAGTTTTTTTTATTGTTGACAGGTTAGGTACTTGTTTGACCACAGCTCACCTGATGTTACCACCTGGTTTTTGTTTATTGTGTTTGTTACGTAATCGACGAATCTGAGACTGTATCTAGTTTGTATGTTCGTATATTTATTTCTGACTAGTTCATTTAACGACAGCCCATGGCGGGTATTCTTGGGGTTTTTTTAGTAAGTTTATAGGTAGTTTTAAGTCGGGGGTTTTCATTTTTCAATTACTTTTTAACCGTCGGCGTCGTGGGTTTTTTCAAAATTTTTTATTTTGCTTTTCATTTTAAACTAGCGGACGCCTCGCGGTTTCACCCGCGCAGGCGTCCGTTCCCGTTCCTGGGGGAATCCAGGGATAAGAAAGTAGCCTATATTACCTAGAGATAGTGTAGTTCCCAACGGAGAAAGAATTTTTGAAATCGGTCCAGTAGCTTCGGAGCCTATTTAATACAAACAAACACACAAACAATCAAATCTTTCCTTTTTATAATGGTATAGATAGATAGATAAAGAACTTTGAAAAACAAAAACAAAAACCTGTGTTTGGAGTCTTTTCAAGTTCGGTGATTCCAGTCGCTACAGGAGAGGTTTCAGTGGATCCAGTCAGATCGGTTGTTGTTTCGTTGTTTGTTGAATCTGAGCATATTATAAATAATACTGTTAACGCGAAAATTAAACAGGTCAGTAGGTTGTCAGGCGTGAGCATGCAACACTTCGGTGTGAAATAAATATCGTAGAACATTACACACAGCGCCATCTGTTAACTATTAACTGTTAACTATTTTTTCTATCCTCTAGTGTCTCACTGCCGGGTAAAGGCCTTCCTTTCCTGGCTCTTCGGCTTTGGTGGTCCAGTGACTGTCGCGATCATTTAGTTTGTCACGCCACCATAGTCTGGGTCGCTTAAATTTTGGTGTCCAAACTGTGATGATCTTTGTCGTATGTCATGTCGTATATCACAAACGTGGCCCGCCCAGTCCCACTTCAGTGGTCGAGCTTTGTGGCTGACATGAGTGATTTTAGTTTTGGAGCGTAGTATCGTGTTCCTTATACGGTCTGTTCATTTGACTCCCAAGATACTAAGCTCCATTGCTCGCTGGTAAACCCCGAGAGCAACCTCCTGGTCTTTCAACAAAGGCCAAGTTTGACAACTGATAGAATACTTAAATACTATTTTTTTGTAAATTTGTACACACTTATAATACTAAAATTTATATTTATAATTTACCTAGGGACCATCGATTTATATATATGATCCTACCAGATTCAATGTCAGTGGTGAAGCTATCCTCAGTGGTTGAGCCCTCCCCACTGCCGGAGCCAGAGTCGGTAAAATCAGTGAGACTCGTTAACAGCGTGTCTCTCCACATCTCTTCCGACGACAATGAGGAGTCTGAAAAAAAAGTTACGTTATGACAGTCAATAATCATGAAATATGATGAGAATCTGCAAAAGAAAGAAAGAAAGAAAATGATTTTATTTTGTAACAAATACAAACAAACAGTTACAAAATAGGGGCTCACCTCAGCATAATACTAAACGGTATGACCAGCGCTGGTCTTCCGGTGAGCCCTTGTAGATTAAAACCAAAAATATTTGTGTTTTTTTTTTAATGTATAAAGTAATGAGACGAACGAGACGCTCTCCTGATGGTAAGAGATAACGCCTGTCCATGACCATTGCAGCGATACACATCACTTTGAGTAACAAAACAAAGTCCAGGGCATCACTGCTTTGACGCTCATTACTTTGAGACTTTAGATGGTCAGTCTTAACAGCCCAGTAATTTCGCTAGCTGCAGTACCCTTCGAACCACAAATAACCACAAACACAATTCATGTCGTTCACAATTTGTGTTTATGTAAACAATTCAAAATCGTATACGCGTCTGAAGTTATTATTACTTAATTTATAAAGTAATGTGTTTTCTATTTTTGTTTGCCTGGAGTTTGCCTCTTTTAGCGATAAGGCCGCGACTGTGTGGCACTAGCTCATAATATTGTTGTGGTTTCTGTAAAAAAAATCTGTTTCTGATGTGGACTATAAACAGCACATATTATTACAGTTCTTGAAAAATATAGCAAACAATACCTGCGTCTGTGAAAGTTGACTCGTGTTCGGCCGAAAACGTTATTCCTGATCCTTCTGCAATAATAATATTAATGTCAATATAGTTAGTTTCGAATTTAATTATCTAGCTCAACCTTCGATCGATAATAAAACCCTAGATTCCTAAACGGCCCGAAAAATAAGAGCACAACTACCTTTGTGGTCTTATTTCATTAGTATGCTCCAATCATAGCCATCTAGTTCCAAAATAGAGTTAGCACGAAAATGTCAGCAAAATGTTTTTAACTTTATTGCTTAGATTTTAAGTTTCATCTTAGAATAAATATTTTTGTACTTATTGACTTTCTATTTTTAAACGACATTTAAAATATATTGCATACCCTTATCCGATGATAGAAGGACTAAAACAAAAACATTTTGCAATCGTAATTAAACTTTATGTTTGAGTGTTAAGGTTAATAATAAAGTGATGTTTTTAATATTATTAAACTTTTAATTAAGAAATGTAAAACGTGACCACTACAGCGACTTTTTTTTGTTCCTGATCCTTAATCTGGTGCTATTATTGATCGAAGAGCTTCTATATTTTTCATTTCTAAAAATCATTGTTTTAACATCATATATCTTTATCTCTTTATTTGTGCTAATGTGTTACGGTACGGTAACTCTATTCAGAGATTATAACACTCACATTTGTTCCACGAGTAGAGAACAGATCTTACAAAACAATCAGTAGTGTTGTAGAACACGTAAGTATATATCTACTAGTACCTAATTGTGCATACCTGATGGACTATCGCTAAACATCTTAAAGCCATCCACCTGAAAAAAACAATATTCATTGTAAGGATATGCTACTTACATACACGTTTAGGGTTTTACGTTAATTTATCTATATAGAAACGCAAGTTGAGACTTAAACACGTGAATGTGTGTTTACTAACATAACCATGTGCTAAACGAGTCTTTAGGTCGTCAACGATGTATAATTCCATAAATACGATAAATTACATAACGCGTCGGAATTAGAGTAAAATTTGCGTAGAATGGTACTGTCTATGCCATTGTTACATTAAATTGTCATTGGTCACCGCCAGCTGGTCCGGTTATAGTATTCTTTTGTAATAAATGATTGCTATGCCCATAATTTTAGGCAGGATTTCCCAAAATCTTAACTAATATTATGAACAAAAATTTAGATTCCACATTTACTCGGTCTATATTACCCATTAAATGTTTTCTAGTAATTAATAATTAGTGGTGTATATGCTGTGCAGACCAAGGTAACAACTCTCTAAACGTTTTGGGACTTAGAAAATTAAGTTGGTTTAATGCTTACCGAAGATTTTCCGTCACTTTCCAAACCAACTTCTTGGTACTCAGGTTCTTCTTCTACACAGTCGTCGTATTCGTCGTCCAGTGGAGGCGATGTTTTGTCTGACAGCAATTCGTCTGGTGGAACAAACAAGAGTGCGTTTTAGCGTGTCACGTTTATGTTTTATTATAGTTCAAAGGCTAGGTTTTGACCACAACTCATCTGAGTTTAAGTGACGGTATAGTCAAAGATGGATAACATACCTAGCCTAGAATGGAACACGCTCTCAAGTGAGACTGCTGGAAAACACAGTTAGGTGCTTGACAGCAGATTATTAGCCAGCCGAGTAGTATGAAGTACGTCCTCATATTCCTCATATTTTCCTTCACCGGCAGCTCATGGTCATTATTGGGATTTAAACACACACCCTTCGCCCTTCGGCGTATGAACCGACCGCGCTAACCACGAAGCTATTAACGCTACGAAATAATCATCATTATCAACATTTTGAGCTAGTAGTCACAGTCACACGAGAATATAACTGTGATTATGTGATATAACCGATTAGGATTTGGGTTAAAAAATAATATAAAATCTCGTAGACCTAACGAGCAGGTGGGTGACAAAATAGTAACATCCTGTTACAATATTTCATATTAAGATTGAGATTCCTGAAAAATTAAAAGTGTTCTTCACACAATATAACATCAATTGCCACATGCACAACGAAGCATCACGTGACGCTCAACCGATTTGGCTGATATTGTTTTTGTGTTTGGAATTGTTAAGACTTTTTATGAAAGTCCTAACGATATTTATATTTGGAAATTTGAATAGTATTTTTTTTTTTATGTGACAAATAATGAGACGAACGAGACGCTCTCCTGATGTTAAGATGACCATTTATGACCATTGCAGCGATACACAGAACTTTGAGTAACAAAGTCTCAAGTAATTTCGCTAGCTGCAGTACCCTGCAAACCGGAACACAGTAATGTTTGTACACTACTGCTTGGCGGCAGAATATCTGGTACTGCGGTGGTACCTACTTAGACGACCTCCTGCTAAGGAAATCTACCACCAAGTAACTTCGAAAATTTCTGTAAAATTTACCTTCGTCACAAGGTTGAGTATTGCACGACTGCTCCGAATATATCACCACGTCCTCATCGCAGTCAACTGCTGGCTTGTCTCCGCGCAAACAAAACACGCGACGGTACTGGTCACCACCACCACATTTCTTAGAGCACTAATGAACAAAAAGATAATAGAAGACCATTTTTAGTCAAAAACTTATGAAAGGCATATTTTACAAATCAATCGTCTGTCTCAAAGAATCTATCAACATTATTTACATACCTTTTTAGTACATGGAAAGCAATGAAAGATAAATATTTTTAAATGATATTAAATGCAGACAAGATGGGCACTCCAAATAAACCGATAATTTTCACAGAAATACAGGCGCAAAGACAAATTATTTTTTAATGTAATCAGCAATTAGACGAACGAGACGCTCTCCTGATGGTAAGAGATAACGCCTGTCTTTGACCATTGCAACGATACACATAACTTTGGGTAGCAAAACAAAGTTCAGGGTATCGCTGTTATGGCGCTCATTACTTTGAGTCTCAACAGTTACATCCCAGTAATTTCGCTAGCTGCAGTACCCTTCACATCGGAACACAGTAATGTTTACACACTACTACTTGGCGGCAGAATATCTGGTACTGCGGTGGTACCTACCTAGACGACCTCCTGCTAAGGAGATCCACCACCTAGTCTGACTTTAGTGAATTTGTTGTAAAGTTGTAAGAAAAAGCTCTGACAATCAATAGTCGACTTTCATAAGGCTTTCATCATCAGAAGTTACAATACAAGGGGATGATAAAAATACTTACCGCAGTCCAAGGTCCAGCAAACCATTTAGACGGGCACTTGTCCTGAGGCACCTCACAGTCTTTGCTTTCATTGTATTTTGGTTGTCCAGCGCACCGAGAGTCATCGACCTTCATCACGGAGGCGCCGTCAAATAGACCGCAGAACACCTTACGAGTCTGGATGCCCTTACCGCAGTCTACTGAGCACTGAGGATCAAAATAATGTTTATATGCAAAAGTAATTGGAACAAAATAAAATGTTCTTGTGATGGAAAGGGACAATGTCTGTCCATGTCCATGACCATTACATCTATACTCAAAATGTTAAGTAACAAAACAAAGTCCACCTGCTTTAACACTCATTACTTTGAGACATTCGATGGTTAGTCACAATAGTCCGGAACACACCAACGTTTATAAATTAGTGATTAGTGGCAGAAAATCGTACCTACCCAGAGGACTTCTACTACTACTCTACTACTACTAGAGGAGGTCTACCACCAAATAAAATTGAGGTTGTACAAGTTTATTATGTGACCGCCAAAAATCAGAGGGGCTTGAAAGTGTAAGGTTTAGTATGGACGGAGTGCTTTAATCTACATTTTACAGTTAGATATTTTGTTTTACTTCAAGATCAATTAGCCAGTTCAACTAGCAATAAATTGTATTTATCAAACAGTATCTATGTGTTACGAGTATTTAAGAGTAATAAGGAATCGAGAAGGAACCGATTCCTTTCTATCTCACCTTGCTCCATTGTGTAGCGTACCACTGCACATCACAAGGTGGCAGTTTCGTTTTGTCGCAGGGCTCTTGTGTCACAGGCGTCGTGTGGTAGGAACAAAAACTGTCATCCACCACCTTGTGGGCTTTAGTAGAGCAGAGAGCGGTACGCGTTCGCACGGTCGATAGGCACGAGTCGCACTGAAATTACAGGAAGATTTTTAAATTAAATCTACTTATCACAAACGATCCTTTTAAATATGTCTATACACACACTATATGGCATGTTCTGAAACAATATATAAAACAACATTCATAGTAATACTTGTTAGGAATATTGTTTTGTTTGTCATATCAAGTGAAAATATTTGGTTTATCACCGAAAATATCAAAGCTTTAGCGTGGTAAATTTTAACGCGTATAAGTACACTGTTTGATGGTAAACGACGGTATAGCCGAAGATAAAAACACGCAGACGTAGAAAGTATATGTTTGCTTTGACCTTGAAAAGATCTAGATTATTTTCTTCAAGGAACAAGGAAGGACACACATTATTCTTTTCAGATTCTTTACAGATCTCAATAAATTTTGCGTATAAAACTTACCCCAGACCATTCAGTGAGCACCCAGTCGACTCCGTCACAAGGCTGCAGCGTGCAGCTCTGTTCCGTTGGAGGTTTATCATCTTCACACTCTTTGTCACTGAGAATTTCTTTACGGGACCCGTTCTTCTGGTAGCAGACGACTTGACGTTTTTGTTTCCCTTCATCGCATAATTTGTCGCACTAAAAGAGAAATCTGAGATTAAAGAATATCCGGCCACACATTTGGATCTCCATTAGATACAAAAATTATAATTTTAAATAGGTTTTAGAAATGTATTGTTGCAAAAAGAATTTCTTTTATCACACATCTTGATAATATTGGTCTTGGGTACAACAGCAAAAAGACGGAGGAAAAACGAAAGATTAATATATACATGTACATATTATACTTTTAGTTATTTTCTTAATATACTCATGTTTTGATATTTCCTCTGGAATAGAAGACTTTTTTATGTGTACTCCTAAGAACTCACCGGTTTCCAAGGTCCAGTGAACCATATTGGACACGTAGCGTTTTCGTTGCATGTTTGGTGTAATTCTGGTTTGGGACCGAGAATATCGAAGCAGCTTTTATCGCCCACTATTGATGGATATCTAGAAGTAAGAATATAGAAGATATAATGATATCAAAACTAACATAACGTTATTTTTATAGTAATGGCGATTGATAGAAATTTGGTTAAAGATAACTCAAAGCATCTTATCATGCGAATTTCCGAATCAGCCCTGTTTCTATAAACTGTCCCACTGTTGGGCGCGGGCTTCTTCTCATTGTGTGAAGCTAAGACCATATCCCGCCACGTTGGCTCCAAATGCGAGTAGGTAGGACTTTACACATCTTCGAACTTTTTTTATGAACTCTCGGTTTTTTCCCAAAGTTTCCCTTCACTATTTGAAGTCAGCGTCATTACACACATAACTTAGAAAAGACGAAGGTGTGTGTCACACCCAGGGATTCAAACCCAGAATCTCTAGATTAGAAGCCAGACGGTTTCCCAACAAAGCTGCCGAAATATCTCATGAAATTTATATAAGGGGCACCTTTAATTTAATGTAATTAACTCACCCATTGCTAATTATCTGTGTGCAGTGCACGACTCGAGACCTGGTGCCTCCTTTGCCACACCTCTTGGAGCAATCTCCCCAGGGTCCCGGGGTCCACTGCGCAGCGCACGGGTCTGTGTTGCAACTCTGGTTGGTGGGTGGCTTCAAATCCTTATCGCATAGAGCCTCGTCTACCAGCTCGAGCTCTTCTCGTGATCGACAGGACACGTTGCGTGTTTGGTAACCTGAAATGAAGCGATTCCTTGGTAAATTGCGAATCCTATGGATCCAATTTAAGCTCTGAGTTGAATAGTGTGGTGAGGGGATTTTAAAATAATTTTCAACCACACGATTGAGCTGGTCGTGCCTATTTTGACTGCCCTGTCATTCGTTTCTGGTCATTCAATGTTTTATTTTTTACAACGCTATGATTATGAGGTTCAATTCTGATTTTTTTATTTTGTTTCTGATGTGTGCTTAGTACAGTTTTATCTACCTACCAAGTAGTAACTCACTTTGATACACCGATTATAAAGTCACATCCTGCGACTTTTTCAAGGAGTCAACCCAAACTACGCTGCGTGTGCGGTCTCATCATGCTTAGTACTAAGGTTAGGAGTGTTATTTAGAGTGAAGTACAGACCTCCTCCACAAGGGGCGCTGCAGTTTGTAAATTCTTCATGTGCCCAGATGTACTGCTTGTTCTTGGGTGGCGCGCGCTCGTTTGGCACACTGTACTCATACTCGATCCCCACGTTGTCGTCTTGGAGGAGCAGCTGAGGTACATAAATCAGGTTATTACCTGCTACAATAGGCTAGTGGACTAAATTTGAAAAATGACTCGTTATTAAAGTATAAGTAGTAACGCAAACTTTACTAGGCAAATCAAAACTTTATTTTTATTTTTCACACCTGACAGAGAATATAGACAGATACATACATAAATAGAAGAAATAAACTTAAAAACAATTATGTAACAACTGGTAGTCTGTAACTATAACACAATCGTCAATAGCGAAGAGATCCAGGCAACCATAGGATGGAGAGGATTCAAGAACAAATAAAATGTGTTCATAGCAAAGAAAAAGAAAACATGATTAGGCTCACATAAATATGACATAGACATACATATCCGATAGCGAAATGTTAAAGTAGATGCAGCATTTGTTGTATCTGTGACAATTTAGTTTACTTGATTTTGAGCTTAAATCGCATTTTTATTTCAATTTTTAAAACTAATTGGTATACATAATTATCTAAAAAGATATACTTACAGCAAGAATAAGCGGTTCATTGGTAGGTCCAAGACACCGCAGCTTGTCAGGAGCGGCAAACCCTTGCTGACTTCGCTCATAGTACCACAAGGCTCCAGCGATCACCAGGCTTCGGGGGAAGTCGATCTGGTACTCCCCGTTTAGGTAGTAGGTGCCATTTCTTGCTCGGAGAGCTAGAACATCAATTCGTTTGAAAGATTGTAAGGAACTGATTTGAACAATGATAAAAAAAAATTATAGAAGGTAAACAAATCGATCCATCTAGTCTATCCAAGGCATAATTATGAAATTGTTTCTAACCTTTATTTGGAATGGAAAAAACTTACCCAAATAGTTTCTAGACGGAGCTCTTTCTGCTATAACGATATTCGTTGCGCCATCCGGAATAAGAAGTATATCGTTGTACCCTGAAAACAAAATGATATATAACAAATACCAGTAACATAGTGAATACCATAGAAGCGTTCTAATCATCTCTATATCTTATAGTTTTCAATTGTCTTGTTGATGACAAATGTGAGATCTTGAACGTATGAATGCCTACTTTTTGAAATATTCCGCAAAATCTCCATAACTGTAGGATAGTTTTCAAAAATTTGTCTATTCGATTGGGTTAGGATTTTGTTTAGAGATCTGTGTTGTTAAACCATGTTAGCCAACCTTTTCTGAGATCATCCGAATCAATGACTCCAGTAGTTGTCTGGCAGTTGGCGCCGCTCCCCCGACATTCACGGCACTTATCTTCACGAGCGCTCGACCCCAGCATCATGTCACAACCAACAGGCTGGAAAGGTACACATAAGTTTTACATTCAGATGCAACAGATGAAACACGCGATGTTTAAGTACCTTCAACTCAAAATGTACCGCAAATATATTAATTATTTATATATACTAACCTCAAAAACGGAATGAAGGTACCTACTATTTATATCAGCCATGTTTATCTACATAGGTACTCCTAAAGCCTATTGACCTGCGGTCTTTATTGTTTATTAGCCGTGAGCAATCGCTCCAAAAGCGACTGTCAAAGCTGATTCCACCATTTAAGACCAGATTAAATGTAGCAATGACCCTAGCAGCCCAGCGGCTCAATGCTCCATAACATAACAATAAAATAGCCAACTATTTTGTGCGTATCCCTGGTCTCTAGTGTCGAAATACGCGTGTTGAAATTGCATTACGCAAAACTAACTCTGTCTAAAAACAAAAATGTCTGAACGTGACGGCTTATGATGACGAAAACCGCCACTAATGCTATCTTAGCTGTTCCTGTGGCACAAAGCCTCGTTTACCTGGCAGATGCCGTTGACACAGACGTCGAATGACTCGTCGTTACAGCGCGTGCCGTCCACTACCTTCGTGCGATGCCGGTAGTAGAACCGCTCGCCGCGAGGCATACAGTTCAGCTCGCAAGGGTTTGGCGCTTGCGTGTAAGGGACCCATCTGTGACATAATATAGATGAAACATACATAGATAATATTAACAGTCCTGCTGGCTCAATCATCAATGGTAGTAGGTGCATATATTTCAAGAACTATAGGATGTGGATTCGATTAGATTGGTATAAATAAATGTTTGTTCTGTGTCTAGGTGTTCAGTATGTTTTATGAGTTTGTATTTATAAAAATTTTAAGTTTTCAAGTATTCTATCAGTTATCTGTCTTCCATTGTATAAGCTTTGTTTATTTTGGAGTCAGATGACACTGTGTGTAATGTCCTACGATATTTATCTATTTCGTTTTTTTCAATAAATTCTTCATAAACTAAAGAAAAAATAATCCATTTTAAAAATGTAAAATGTAAATGTAAGTATTATCGCTCATGGTCGCTTAAAGCATTTTTGAACGCTGGTACATCTGTATTATGCTACTCTGTAACTGCTATAGGCGAATCAGTAAGCTACAGCGTTGCGTCATTTTCTAGTTCTATTAATCTCTTACTACTGACCTGTACTTGACATCTCTGAAGACTTCATTGTCGAATTTGGAGCACTGCTGCTCGCGGAAGTCACGTGTCCCCGCTGGGCAGTCCTGTGTCTCACAAGAGAAGTACTGCGTGTCTCCTCCCGTACACTGCGGCACGCCGTCAGATCTAAAATCGAAAACACATGTTATCAAACGGGAGAAGTCGTGTATCTAAACGGTGAGGTTATGGGCCCAGATAATGACATAGAGTTCTAAGGAATAGAATGGTAAATACGTTTTTGGTCATTTGACTGGAGATAATTGGCAGGAAACCTAATACATGTATGTAGAGAAGAAACTGACTTACTTGCACGGAGGATGTAGGCATAGTACAATTGTTTTTGCAGCACCAACGCACCAGGTACCATCTAGTAAATAATAAATGAATCCTATGTTGTTGTCATTGTTTGCTATCTATTTCTTGTAATTTTTCTGCTAATTAAAAAAAATTAGCACAAGACAGTTACCCTATTTGTAAACATATCCTCTTCCGACTAGCGACGCCACCACCGCAGGTCCGCGAGCAGGGAGATATTTCACCCCACTCGCCCCAGCCGGCGCCTTCGCCCCCAGGGAGCACGTAAGACGCAGACAGGAATAGCCCCGCACCCTGCCGCCTGTGTCTACTTCTGTGACCATTTACCTGTTGACAAGACACATCTTATTTTACAATTGTTAAGAGTAGATTTTAGATGCCCTTTGAGTATTGTTTCAGAACTTGTTTGCATTTTCGTTAAATTAAATTAAAGAAAGAGAGAGGTCCATAGCAATAAAATGTAATTAAAGTTGACAAAGGTCACGGTGTCTGTGGAGCGTATAATTATAAATAATAAAAAAATACTCTTGTAGATTTTCTTACTAACGAACTCATTATAGAAGACCTAACAAATATTCTAGAAAAAAAAACAAAACTTTCATTTCGATGTTTGCTTTTTATTTTTTGCTATTAGTTTTTCCTTAGCGTGAGGTCATCTAAGTAGGTACCACTGCAGTACCAGTTATTCTGCCGCTAAGTATGAATAAAATAAAGGAAATCAGAAATTACATGTTTATCTATACAAGGTTGGTACAAGCACTGTTAGTATGAAAGGTAATAAATATAATAAGAATTTATCTTTCTTGCCTCTCGCAGCGTGAACGAACACTTGCACTCCGATCAAAATATTATGACGATAAACATGAATGCACATTAACTTCCCTGTGTCGCAATAGAATACACTTGAAACGTCGAAACTCTCACGGCCTTGAGTCAACTTAAGCTGAGAACAGACTCGGATTTTAAATTTTAAGATTTATGACGTTTTAAAATAACTTTATCATCTCGAACTTGGTACGGGGAGGGATCTTATACTAAACTTACTGCGTGAATTAAAATACGTTGAATTGCATTTCGTTCCTTCTTTTCAAAGAGACTATGGTACACCATAAAGTATTTTTGTTGTCTGTACTTTTTAATTTATGATTACAACATGAATTACGTAAACAGATAATTTTTATGTTAGATACTTTTTTGTCTATTCTTTTGTTTTCTTTTTTATCATCTTTTCTTTTGTTATTTTTTTGGATATTTTTTGCCCATGACCTCTTTCTTTTTCTTTCATTCGATTGTGAATCTTACAGTCATGTAATATCGCTATAATTATAGCTACAGAATCCTCCAAACCGAAACACAGTACTTGCCTACATTGAATATTGGATGACATTTCGCTACCCATGTAAACAACCTAAAACTAAGCAAACGTTGTACTATGAGAACCAGATAACCGATAAAATACTTTTTAGTCTTTTTAAAATATACTTATACCTATATACATAAAAATGCCCGTTTTCGGTGGGAATCGAATCCATGCCATTAAGCTCAAGAATTAGATCTACTACCACGTGAGGTAACAAGGTATTCATGTGATCCTTAAAAATATCGTCATTCCATCGAGTCATACAATACAATATAATAAGTATGTACCGTAGAACACTCATAAATAAATTATTAATTTACTGTAGAAACTGACGTGGTTTTGGCACACGTTTGTTTTACTTATTGTGATTTTTATCACGTTTAATTTAATTAGAAACTCCGACTATAGCTTCAGCCACATCCGGTGGCCTTCATCATGGAGATACAGCTGAGTACAACGCGCGCGCAGCCTCGTCTTGCGTCGCACTGCGGGCCACTATAGCCGGAGCTTCCAATATGATGAAACATCAGTAATCCCGCATAAGTAAATTATTATGATACAACACGTGTTATATATATTATTAGCTATCACTTTCGTTCAATTTCCAACACAACAGTATTTTCCTGCTCTTCTTCTCACGGCCTTAGTACACGAAATGCGGCTCTGCGTTCAAAAAGATTTTATCAGAAGGCACAAGTAAGTTTTGATTAGTAAAAGTTGGAGGTGACAAGCGGTTTTATATTCAAAGTGCCTACTTAGGTCCGCACCTGTCGCAGATATAAGGAAATTATTTTTCAATAGATAACTTTGAAACTACTTTGAATTGAAATGGAATTCGAAAGAGCGTATATTTTTTTAATAAATATGCTTGTGGTTGGCAACCATTTCATCTGATGCGGTCTAGGAGCACGCTTGTCTAGAAGATTTAGATTTACTCTCGACTGAAGACACCCAGAGTTTATCCAAGAACACCCCACTCAGGCAGTGCATTCCAGTGCATCTATTGTTTAGTGGTCAGCACGATGAAAGTGAAATCAAAACGTTTCGTTCAAGTTGACAAAAAATGACTTTTCATGAAATTGATAATCATTTGCATAGGGTTACGGGTACGTTTTCTATCTAAAATTGAGGGTCGGCACCGCAATCGTAAAAAAACGTTTTATTGAGCCCTTTTGTCAATAGAATACAAAGTTCAAAGTACCATAATATTAAAAATGTCTCAGTTTTTTATCACGAAAATCGATCAATCTTTAATTCGGTTGATAAGATTTTGCTAGATCGGTTGAGGTTAACAAGAACTAGGTAAAATTAAAAAAATAGTAAATATAGATTTTTTAAATAAATAAACTAAACGTTTCGATTCCATCATCATTGTGCGAACTGCTAAACAATGGAATTTGCTACCCAAATGGGTGTTCCGCGTGCGAGCGTACTCCACCGTAGACCGGATCCAGGCGAGTAGGTAGTCAAACACATTTGTAATTAAAAAAACCGGCCAAGTGCGAGTCGGACTCGCACACGAAGGGTTCTGTACCATTATCTATTAAAAAAAAAGCACAAAAATCACGTTTGTTGTATGGGGGCTCCCTGCCCTTAAATATTTATTTTGTTCGGGTTTATATTTGTATTTGTTGTTATAGCGGCAACAGAAATATATCATCTGTGAAAATTTCAACTGTCTAACTATCACGGTTCATGAGATACAGCCTGGCGACAGACGGACGGACAGCGGAGTCTTAGTAATAGGGTCCCGTTTCACCATTTGGGTACGGAACCCTAAAAAGAATATCGTAGGACATTTCACACAACGCCATCTCGCTCAAACTAAGTGAAGCTTCTACTAATAGAAACCAGACTACATTATTCGTTGTAAACTGCAGCGTGGTCTTCTGGCTATGAAGACGAATTTAAAGACACTGATGTAAAACATTGTAATGTATTCGATAACGTTACCTTTCTTCTTGGACAGTCGGGTAGAACGTGATGTTCATTGCGTAGCGTGCTACGACTGCTACGACATTATATGTATTTCTTACAAATAAGATCAAGGATTGTAGCTCCCAAACGGCTGAACTGATTTTGGTTTAGTTTTTTTGTTTGATAGGTGGGTTGATTAGACATGTTCTTACTAGTTCTGAACATTAAAAAAACTTGTGCAGCTGTTTAAATGTTATCCGCTCTTTTCTTGTAGATAAATTAATATGGGCATCTTCAACAGGTCTGAAATTTTGAATTATTTTACTGGTGTTGCGGGTTTTAAAAAAATATTGATACTTCAACACGCACATAATACATACCACAACACCACTTTCCACTTATTTCGTAATCGTGGGTAAATCTAGGAAGCGTAGCAAGTTTAGAAATAAAAAAATATCGTGATATAAATTACCAAACATAATTTTACGTCATGAGGCATCGTCCCAAACTCTGGCGCCAGCCCTGATTAGAGTTATGACCGGTCACAACGGTCTATTAGTTTTTACTAGGGCCGTCCGAATTGATTTATGAGAGCAGAATCTTTATGCGCGTTTCATTCAGCGAAACATAAACGAGACAGTGAACTTGGATTTTTTTAACGGTGAACAGGATTGATTGAATGATTTGGGATAGGGGTTTTACTAATGTGTGACGTAATATATACGTATATATGACTATATGTGTATTATAAATATCTTCTTCTTAATCGGACACTCTTGGCAGAGTGGTCTTGGCTGTAGATTCTGACTGTAGACTGTAGACGGTTCTGTCCCGTCGTCACCGCTGGTTCCTAGGGCTGCTGCACGTCTTTTTTATATTTATTGTAATCGATTGTAATCGAAATCTATCATTTACTTTAAATTTCGAATGCCTATAAGTACTTAATATATAATCGATATAATATTTTATTCCTCCGCTAGGACATCAGCAATAAAGAAAATTAAGTATTTGTAAGTCATAAATTAAGCATTAAAAATAATGGGAGTAAAAAAATCGCTTGAACGTCTCTTAAATTAAAATACCTCAATTTAGTATTTCAGATTGAATGTCTTTTTAATATCCTGCCAATAAAATAGCTCTAGATCTATCTAGTCTAGACCACAAACAAATCAGAATTTATTGTAACCAAATTTCCTCAATTTCAAGCCTCGATCATTGACCACCTGTGTGTCCAATCTAATTCTCACAATTGCAAATCATTGGCATCTAATTAAATGGACCTCATCAATAATAAATAATGCTTATTTCACAAGCGGCAAATGCAATAGTCATCCATATATTCACGGTCTGTACCCACTAAGACTTACGCATCACGCGATTGCGACAAAACTTGATCCAAATTTGAAATTACTACATAATCCCCACGATTGCACCAGTGGCGCCAATCTCACAGGAGCCATTATGTGTTGCCAGATCTTCAGTAATATTTCACTTTCCTTCGAAACTTTCGATTCCTTTTTAATTTATATCAATTGTAAAAATCACACTGTAAAATTATGTTTCATTTGTCCATAAATGGCAAAAAATTATTTGTACGGAAATCGAGCCAGCTTAATGCGTGGACTGGATTTCTTGTATTTATAAAATCTAGGGTGATTAAGGAGTTCAGATAAAATAACTATTCTTTTTACAAAAATCCTTGCGTTTGACGGCAAAGATGCTGTTTACGGTGAAGTATGCTTGCCTAGAAGAAATCGATTCACTCGCGTCATTACGGCACCCAGATTATTTATATCAGGGAAAACTTACTTGTTCACTTGGGCAACAAATTCAATTGTTTAGCGGTTCATATAGTAAAGGTTCAATCAAACCGTTTAGTTCGACTAACTAAACTCATACTAGTGTTAAGTGACAATTTAGTTTAGTGTTAGTTGATTGATTTATTAAATTGATTAAGCATATCAAATTTGTTCTCTATTGTTGGAGTATTTAGTGCTAAAAAAATTTGATGACGTCATATGCCTTTGAACTCGGTGGTTTCGATTTGCTACCACGACGTCTTCTGTGATACTGGGTAATTGTGATAGTGAATAGTACGCGCAGATTCAAACACGTGTACCTATGTAGTATATTTCTGTCTAATTCTATCGTGGTAAAACTTACAGATAAAGATTATGAATTCGGGTCGCATTGTTATGGTCGCATGCGATTTACGTGCTATCTGTTATTAGCTTAGTGGGTATGCACCATAGAACACTTGATACACATTAAATTTACGCGTACAATAAATTCTTGTTGGCGGCCGTTGTTTCAGCAATGTCAAGGCTGAGGTCTGAGGTGGACGGACTCAGAACAGAATGAAAGATCTAATAACTTTGTGACTTGTTTTAATTGAATGTGAGAAATTCCAAACTAAACTAATTTTATCTTTTAGCTTGAACTATGAAGTGTTTTCGTTAGTTTTTTGTGGTCTCGAATTGTAAATTACTTTACCGCACGGGCACTAAATTTTCAAATATGTATGTGGATAATCATTTAAATCGTTTTTAAATTGATGCGTAGATTTGATGTGATTATATAGTACGAATAAAATTAGTTTTAGATTAATTAATTTGAATGAAACTAAAATGAGTAACGTCTTAATAATTAAGAGATTCATTTGTGCTATGAATGTAAATTAAATAAATTAAAATATCTTGTATTGTATGGAAGCAATAAATATCTTGAATCTTGGAAAACTAAGTTTTTTTGTGTATGTATATAAGTACCTTTACAGTCTTAAATACTAATAAAATAAAATCAAAATAAAAATAAAAATTCAGTCAACAAATACCCCGCCCCTGACTGAACCTGGTGCAAAGGAACCCATGAGGCTGGCAGCATTACCTAAACTAAATTAAAATTAAATAAATTAGATTAATGAAAGTGTTTACAAATACCTGCTATATTTATTTGCTAAACCTAGAAAATGGATATTGTGTTACCTACTTATAAATTTTTAGAGAAATTAATAAAAATTACACTCTATCTGAAATAAACCCTAGCAAGATTTGAAGTGTTTAATAATTGTTTTTAGTAAAAAAAACACTTTTATACATCTGGATATATATCCAGAAGCTGCATCAGTGTATACCTACATAAAACTATACCTTAACGAAATACTTACATTATGTGTATAATGGTGTCTTGAAGCTGTCCAAGATATACAATTACTTAGTACGATGGCTGCGAGAAGCAGCGATCTGTAAATAAAGAAAATCTCACGTTATTTTCATTTTAAAAACAAATGACATTTATCTCACGATTCCATCGCCCAACACATTTGAAGCCCAATTACAAGCCTTAATGGTACGTAAATAAAATACTAATCAGAATAAAGCGACAACTTTATTTAGACCTAACTAGGCGCCACCGTTTCGTCTTCGTTACGTACCAACTGTTACTTTACAAACAGCTTGGCTTACTAGTTCCAAAAGTCGCCACAGCCAATATAAAGTGGTCGGATTTATCGCACGATCTCATGTCGTAATTCGAACACCACAAGCACGATGCGGCTGATAAAGGACTCACGCGGCTAACTGTAAACCCTTTTGGGTGATAACATCTCTGTTTAGGGACGATGGCTCACTAGATGGGCGGCATTTTCTCTGAGATAGGGTAATTTTTATATTTAAGTAGGAAGATTGTATTCAAGTTTTAGTTCAGTGGTTAGCGCGGTTGATTTGCACGTCGAAGGGCGGGTTGAACCCCCAATAATGAGGTTGAGCTACTGGTGGAGGAAAACATCGTGAGGAAACTATAGCATGGTGGTAGGGTACCTACTTTCTAGTAGGTACTTGGTTGGCTAGCTACTACCCTCAAGTTGAAAATCTGTCGCCAAGCATATAATGGTGTGTTTCGGCAGCCTTACTTGATGTTACTTATACTACATTTATTTTATTTATTAAAAAACCTGCACGGCATTAAAAAAATATCATTTACTGGTCTAATGAAACAGCAACATTATTGACTATTTGGTATTACTATCATAACCAACTCGCGAGAAAGAAGGAAAGGAGAAAAAACGCGGTCGATACTTTAGGAGTATCATTTTTAATTCGCATCCGTTTACTCCTTGTACCAACATCCAAAGAAGCAATCCCGTGGGACTTCAGTGCACAGCCGTCCCGATGAAAGAGTAACAGATAATTACACCGTGACTCGATGTTACTGTCGTGCTTCAACAGGGATGGAGTTAGGGTTAAAAGTTGTAGGGGCAAAAGGGCATTTTTCATTTACAGAAGTTTTATTCTATTCTATTGGGAGACAAGCTCCACAATTTTACTTCAAAACTTGTAACAAAGTGTTTAGTAGGTGTGTGTGTATGTAGTGTGCGTATATATACATTATGTAAATTGCGTTGGTTACAACTTTTGGTTTGGTTACAACAATCATTGTAAGCATACATTTTTATTAATTGATTAAAAAGAAAAACGGCTAAAAAGCCAGTTACATTAAATTAATAGTCAAATCTATTTAAATTATATTAATAGACATTTGTACAAGAAAAATAAAATTTTGGTCAATATAGAAATAATAAAATTATAGTTACAAATATTCATTCTGCATTCTCCTCACAATATGCTAAGCATTTTTTTCCAGGGAAAATACTTTGTGTATACCACCGACCCTCGGGCGGGCGCGGTGGTTATGTGGGACTCCCCGTGCTTTGGACGGCTTACCCAATAAAAACCCTGGAGTGTTCCATCTCGGCGCTTTGTGCAGACATCATACACAACCAACCATTCTCGAACACATCACATTCAGAATTGGCCTGCCAGATGGCGCTGTGAGATATTTATTATTTACTTAAGTGTCTTGGATGACTCACTTTTAGATTTTGACCTCATTGAAGTACCCCTAAAGATTCAGCCTGATTACTACCCATGATCATTCTGATAAATCGATCGCGCGTTGTCTTAAACTCGATTACCCGAGGAAAGCCTTCTAATGAAGAGCATAGGAGTAATTAAGCTACGTCGATTAAAACACGAGTTTCTTGTCTTTATTATGCCTGAGTACATTTCTGATTGGTCTCGGTGGGGAAGTGGTACTTTGGAAGACATTTGGATGGTAACGATGGTAGCTCACGGGTGGTAATATGATCAGCCCATCCCTTCACTATCTTTTGAATATTTTCGTGTATTTAGTTTTATATTAAAAAGACCTTTTCATTTTTCTCTGTAATAGTAGTATCAAGTAAAAATCAGCGCAAGTAAATTTTTCGAGCAACTAGTGAATGATAGATCATATGAAAATATTTTAGTTAAACAAAAAGTTGTTATTATGACTTAAATATCTATAGTTCATGTACATAGCTCATTAGTACATTTTATTGAGTAGCGATGAGTATATACAAATCATGTAGAAGAATATTTTTTGTATGTATCGTCAATAGTTTTCGCAGCACAAACCAAATAACGACTGTTATAGGTATCTAAATTTTTGATAAATTGGATAACATTATTGCAATTCTCGTAAAGATCTCTTATTTTCGGGAAATAATTTACTGCTCATATTATTCACTGATAACGTATGTAACGTATTTCTATGACTGAAAGAATTTTTAAAATAATAGTTTTTCTCATGCTCATACAAAAAAAAAACAAATCTTTTCTTTTATCTCTCGAAAAATTTGCTATCAACAATATACCTAACCTATAATGTAATTCTTATGTTATCTCGCTGATGCCATCACCAATGTCACATCCAAATATCAATCAATGAGACATCCGCATGTTTTAGGACCTAGGTACATACATAGCTCTCAAGTTAGTTCCACAAGGGCACAACTTTATGCAAACATAATGCATGCACAGAATGTATGATGCTATGAATCAACATTTAACACTTGACACTAAACAAAATATCCGGTGATACTGACTTAATTATATTTCAATGCAACATTAATTTGTAATGAGATTAAAATTAAATATAATGAGCGCTAATGGGTCAAACAAAGATGCTAATTGGAAATAACAAGGACTATCTCCATCCGATGCTAATTTCTAACTAAATATAGAAATCATTAGCTGCATTGGGATAACATTCTGCATAATTATGTATTAAAAATTTGGTGATAGGTTGCATTATGAGAAGGATATCTCCTACACCAATGTTATACATATGACATACATTATCTACACTATTATAAAGAGGAAAGATCCGATTTTTTGTTTGTTTATATTGAATAGGCTCCAAAACTACTGGACCGATCTGAATAATTCTTTCATCATTAGAATGCTACGTTTTGCTTTGTGGTAGATTTCTTTAGCAGGAAGTCGTCTAGGTAGGTAACACCGCAGTACCAGATATTCTGCCACCAAGCAATAGTGTGTAAACATTACTGTGTTCCAGTTTGAAGGGTACTGCAGCTAGCGACATTACAGGGCTGTTGAGACTATAACCATCGAAAGTCTCAAAGTAGTGAGCTCCAAAGCAGCGATGCCCTAGACTTTGTTTTGTTATTCAAAGTTCTGTGTATTGCTGCAATGGTCATGGACTTGCGTAATCTCTTACCATTAGGAGAGCGCATCGTTCGTCTCATTACATTTACATTAAAAAAAAACGTTATCACCGAGTGACCTAGGCTATATTTATATTGTTAACCCAGTTTTGTATTCCCGTGCGAAGCCGGTGCGAGCTGCTAGTGTATTATATTCGTAAACTTTATATCAAAGCCAATATCAAATCATTCTAATTCAAGAATATTTCTCTATGATTTTTGTGACTAAGATATCTCTTTAATACTTCTTGGAAAGTATGTTAGTGCAGAATACTTGTTGCTACGGGAAAAATAAATAACTCATGAATCATTTACGTAAACAAAAACTCGAAAACACACCGTTCTGCAAACTCAAAGGGATTCGAGTATTTAAGTAAACTGCGCGTATAAACAACTAGACATGCCGTTAGTGTTGTAAAAGACTCGAGTCTTTTAGCATTAATCACGGGACTTCTCATGAGAGTCTTTTCACGAGATCTAAGACTTATTAGTCTCACAAGTCAAGAATCTTTCGAGTCCTTTTAATCTCAAAGGATTTGAGGGGGCACAAAGGATTAAACAGGTTCAAGCGTCATTTGAGTGCTCTGAGTCAATAATGTAATTAGCTCATCCTCATAATAAAACCTCACTAATATTAGAAATGTGAAAGTTTGGATAGATGAATGTTTGTTACTCTTTCACGCAAAACATGAAAACATGTAGCGCGTAACACCGCGGGGCGCAGCTAGTATTACTACCCGTTACATGTTTTCAGGATAAAAAGTAGCCTATATGTTAATCCAGAGTCTCAGCAACCTTTATACCAAATTTCATCCAAATCCGTTCAGTAGTTTTTGCGTGAAAGAGTTACAAACATGCATCCATCCAAACTTTTACATTTATAATATTAGTGTCATTTCAAATTCAATATTTAAAAGGACTTAAACTCAGTCTCGAGACTTCAAATGTAACTCAAGACCTATTATTGTAAGACTTATGTAGGCCTTAGGCCAACACTACATGTCGTCCGTGAAGCGTAGGCTGACTATATATTTTTGAGTAGGTAGAGAATGCGAAATAAAACATTTGTTTGACTAAATATAGGAACCGTCATTCATTATCATCATCACCAACGTATGATAACATACTGCTGAGGTACGCCAGAAGACTTTACTCGGATTGTACTATTTGAAAGTGATAAAAAACCAGTTTAGTATGTTCCCTATCAGCTCATCTGTTTTTTTTTCTTTGGTTTTGGCGTCGCGTTTTAGCATTTGCCAGTGTCAAGTAATTATACATTTTCTAGTTTCAAAAGTTAAATAAGTGTCATCGTAGCTAGTTTTAGTCAAAGTCCAGTCTTAGTCAAGTCCAGTTCGTGTCAGTCAAGTACAGTCATACTTTAGTAAAGTAGTGGCGACTTTACTATAAAGCTTCGATGGAGTTTTGGAAGCAACACGAAAACTCATGTTTCACCACATTATATCATTTTCCCACACTCGCGCTTGTAATTCGGCACTTTATGAATAAAACACCACCATTTTTATGCATAAACACTCGACAAAACACTAGTTTTGAAAAAAAATACAACGGAGCGACACGACTCTTCCCGCGTTCCCGCCAAAACCCTCAGGCTCATCTGTTATGTATTTACAAAAAAAAAGGATTTATGTATTCTATCAGTTATCCTACTTCCATAGCACGAGCTTTGCTTAGTTTGGGGTCAGATGGCGCTGTGTGTATAATGTCTTACGATATTTATTTATTTTTCTAGATTGGGTGACATTTGGATCAACACCCATCCTCCCCCTAAACGCCTAGAATAGAATAAGAAATAAAATGTATCTTGTAATGTATCTTATAGTTATTTGGATAGAATGTATCTTTTTGTGCTGTTTGGGGTTGAAACTTTAGGTCCGTGGGGGCCGCTCTCAAACTATATCGGGACCTGACCAAACGTTCAGAGGAGGCTTCAGGTGACCAGAATGCTGGTATCTACTTTGGTCAAAAGCTTAGCATTGTCATCCAGCGTGGCAATGCTGCCAGCATTCTGGCCACATATCCCTCCTCAGGCGGACTTTTAGATTAAGTTTTTTGTTTAAATTTGTAAATAGTATTAATTTTGCAGCCCCGTTGGCTCATTGGTAGTATATATGCCTTGAGAGCTGTAGGGCGTGGGTTCGATTCCCATTTAGGGCAAACATTCTGTTAATAAACAAATGTTTGTTCTGTGTCTGGGTGTAAGTATGTATTTACAAAAAAAAAATATGTATTCTATCAGTTATCTGACTTCCATCACACAAGCTCTGCTTAGTTTGATGTCAGATGGCGCTGTGTGTATAGTCTTACTATATTTATTTAAGATTTTTTATTTTGTTCAATAAATAAGCTTCAGGAAGAGGAAAAAAAAGAACGCCAAAGTCAAAGAATCTTGATATAACGGAGTGACACTAGGGTCTATTAATAGCTATCGTTTTCATCGTACTACTAACTGCATGGAATACAGATTATTATGACAAAACCTAATGGTGATGTCAATAGACCATTGTCTAGATGCATGACTGATGTTGTAAGTAGTTTGCGCATGTGTTTATTTGGTGTTACTTACAATATAATATTGTTGTTAAAAAAGTTTTAAGAAAAGAAAGTTTTAAGTTTGTTCTTTAAGTCTTAGTATGACCAGTATTATGCTGAGGTGAGCCCAATGAGGTTTTACCTCAGTTTACATAGAATTATTTATTTATTTATTAAAGATTTGATTGTTTGTATTGAATAGGCTCCGAAACTATTACACCGATTTCAAAAATTCTATCACCGTTGGGAAGCTACACTATCCCCGGGTGACATAGGCTACTTTTTATCCCTGTATTTCCACGGGAACGGAAACTAGGAAACTATGCGGGTGAACCCGCGAGGCGTCCGCTAGTTAATACATAAAGAACATCCAGACAAAGAACGAATATTCAAAATTCGTCACACGAATGTTAATCCTGAGTGGGAATCGAACCCACATTTTCTGGAAGCAGTCATCATCATCATCATTTCAGCCATAGGACGTCGACTGCTGGACATAGGCCTCCCTCATTGACTTCCACAAAGACCGGTTGGAAGCGGCTCGCATCCAGAGCTGCGGCATCCGTTCCTGCGGTCTTTCTTACGTCGTCTGTTTACCTTGAAGCAGTACTTTTACTAAATTAGTTAACAGAGCAACATTTCCTAGTTTGCAGTATTTACATCAGTTATAGTTAGGTCTAGGTATAATTATGTTCGCAGGTTAATCCTGAACGTTGCGTTAACTGTAAATTCTGAGCCCATAAAGCTCACGCAAGCTTTTCCGATTAGGTAACCCGATAGAGTAGTCATCGACAGTTATTTTTAGTGGTTACAATGCGCGTGTGCATGCTAATAGTTTCGGGTAGACGCCTCGGCGACTGCCTAGTAGCTACCAACATGTGGGCGGTTTACAGGGCTGCAAGCAGACTTCGTATTGATCAGCCTTGTGGTATTATAAGTTTGACGTGTCTGTCTGTGTAAAGTAGGTAATGAGCGCCAAAGTTCTGTGTATCGCTGCTATTGTCTTCTTCTTCTTTGATTTTGGCGTCGCATTTTGAGCATTTGCCAGTGTCAAGTGTGAGTGTGTGTGTGTGTTTCAAGTTTTATAAGTTAAATAAGTTGCCTTGCTATAGTTATAGTCAAAGTTAAGTCTTGGTCAAGTCCAGTCCGTGTCAGTTAAGTCCAGTCAGGCTTAAAGTAGTGGCGACTCACTATTAGCTTCGATGGAGTTTTGAAAGCAACACGAAAAATCATGTTTCAATACATAATATCATTTTCCCACACTCGCGCTTTTAATTCGGCGCTTTATAAATAAAACACCACCATTTTTATGCGTAAACACTCGAAAAACACTAGTATTGGAAACAATACAATAGGGCGACTCGACTCACTCCTCGTTCCTCCAAAACTCCTTCTGCTATGGTCATGGGCAGGCGTTATTTCTTACCATTAGGAAAGCCACTCTTTTTTTTTTTTTTTTTTTAATGGTTGACAGGCCAGGTGTTTGACCACAACTCACCTGATGTTAAGTGAAGGTGTGCTCGAAGATGGCAAAGCACACCTAGCCTGGAATGGAACTGGCTCTCAAGTGAGGCTGCCGGAACACACCGTTAGATGCTTGGCGGCAGATTTTCAACTTGAGGGTGGTAGCTAGCCAGCCGAGTACTAGAAAGTACCCTACCACCATGCTATGGTTTCCTCACGATGTTTTCCTTCACCGGCAGCTCAAGCTCATTGTTGGGGTTTGAACCCACGCCCTTCGGCATGCGAACCTACCGCGCTAACCACTGAGCTATCATTGCTACGATACATACAATATACATTGTTTTATAACTTGCGACACCCTTACATAGTACATGTAACTAGTGTATAAGTCATGCATATTTTTACGTTTAATAGCAAGATAAACAGATTTAAAAAAAAACTTTTTTACAACGTCGGCAACCCTAATAATCGTCAAGTTTCGCACGACCGTGATCGGAAGCTGCGCGCGCGCCGAGCATTTGATAGCGCTTCGACATACATTATCATATACTTAATACACTTGATAAATGTATTCAAATGTTCATAGCAAAATTATACAGAATCGGGACAGGAAAATATATTTTTTTTAAAGTTGCGCTTAACTAAGATGTGGTCTCATAATATTCTAAGAAATATTTTGAGCGTGCACTAATATTTGTTCAGTTCGGGTCGGGCAAATACTTATCAAAATTTAATATTTGCTGTGGTAAGATTCTTTTATTCTGTAAAAGTAATGATACGAACAATGGCTCTCTTCGTGGTAAGAGATAACGCGTGTTCTTGGCAAAAAAGATATATAGAATGTATGAAAATCTGAGCAATTTATATGTCGAGAGGTTGGTATTTAGGACGTCTAGAATTTTTTTTTTAACTAGATATTTGGCTACATGATAGTGTGATCGAAGAAGTACACTTTTTTTTTTTTCTTTAGTTTTGGCGTCGCGTTTTAGCATTTGCCAGTGTCAAGTATTTATATATTTTCAAGTTTCAAAAATTAAACAAGCGTCCTCGTAGCTAGTTATAGTCAAAGTCCAGTCTTAGTCAAGTCCAGTCTGTGTCAGTCAAGTCCAGTCATGCTTTAGTAAAGTAGTGGCGACTTTACTATAAAGCTTCGATGGAGTTTTGGAAGCAACACGAAAAGTCGTGTTTCACCCCATTATATCATTTTCCCACACTCGCGCTTGTAATTCGGCACTTTATGAATAAAACACCACCATTTTTATGCATAAGCACTCGACAAAACACTAGTTTTGGAAAAAAATACAACGGAGCTACACGACTCTTCCCGCGTTCCCGCCAAAACTCCCAGAAGTACACTTAGTCTTGGTAGAATGGAAACCTAAGGCTACCGGAACACAAAAGTGCTTGGAACATTTCAACAAGAGAGTGGTAGCTAGCCAACTATAAAGTACTAAGCTATGATTTCCTCGCGATGTTTGCCTTCACCGGCAGCTCAAGCTTATGGTTGGGGTTTGATCCCATGCCCTTCGGCATGTGGACTACGCTAACCACTAAGCTATTGTCGCTACAAAACATACATTAAACTTACATATTTCTAAGTTCCAATCTATTTTTGCATCCAAACCAGCTCTGTTTTTATAAATTGTCCACTGCTAGGCGTGGGCCTCTCCTCATTATGAGAAGGGTAAGACCATAATGCACAATGTTGGCCAAGTGCAAGTTCGCAGATTTCACAAATCTCCGAGATTTTTTAAAAATCTTTTGGACTTATTTTCCTCACGATGTTTTCCTTCACCGTTTGAAGTCAACGGCAATTGCATATAACTTAGAAAAGAAAGAGGTGCGCGCCATGGGATTTGAACCCAGGACCTCCAGATTAGAAGCCAGACGGTTTACCAACTAGGCTGCCGAAACTGCATAATTAAAGTTGATAAAATGTCCTTGTAATAAGTTTATAGTGGTAACTAATTGAGAGTGATTAATTGACCGCATTAAGAATAATGGCACACAGACTGCTACAGTTTTATATAGACAATTGGTATTAATAATGTTGGGATAATGATAATCACGACCCAAGCCTAAATTTTAAAAATTTATCAAATTAGTTCCCTGTTTCCTCGATAGTGGCGCTGTTTTTTATTACTTCGCTTCATCACCACTCATGTAACCTTTTTGGTAATAAACGTTTAATTAATTCTATTTTAGTGTATTCATTTGATTTCCTCAAATAATTACCTCAGCTGATTCTCATTAGCAAAATCCCGTAAAGAGATTCTACTTTCGATGAGGTTGATTTTGTGGGATGTCGTGGGATTTGAACCCAGAGTCTCAAAAGCCAGACGGTCACCTAACTACGAAGCTGAAACTTCACGGGCAACGTAATTCTATCAAATAAGAAAAATATCACTAAAGCCATTGATTTTACTGTAAAAACGAGAACAGATCTGAATCATAGATTACGGCCGATCAACGGATACTGCGCTCACACGTAAAACGGATAAAATACAGCCATAAAAACAGTATCGTAAAGAATGGCTAAACAAATATGTTAGTTCAGCTGAAATATATCTTTCATTACTATTCGAAAGTGGTGCGTACTAGAGTGATCGATAGATATCCTGGCTTTTAGCACAGATTTTAGTGTTCCTACGCACGCCCACCCACGGTAGGTTAACGACTTGAATAAAAACTTTGAGAATATTGACACTGGCCGCTTATAAATTTAAATATCAATCGGTGAATTTATGATAGGCGACGAGAATGGAGCGAAATATGAGTCAGAGTTTTGGCGGTAACTCGGAAAAATAAGTCACAGCATTGTAACCATTTTTCAAAAATTGTGATTTTGTTTTAAAATATTGGTGTTTTGTTTTTGTTTAAAAAGCACCAAATTATGTGCACGACTGACACAGTTATATAATATAATTACGTTAAAATATTTTCGTGTTGCTTCCTAAACACTATCTAGTATGATCGGACTTGACCTTGACTTACTTTGTGTAATTATTTTATTTGATTTTCATCAATAAAATGGATGTATACATAAAAATTTTGTAATAAAACACTTGATACTAAAGAATAAAATTAACATAGTGCGATGCCAAAAACAAAGCAAAAAAAATGTGCGTCACGTTCTTAGGTCACGTTACATTTTATTAAAATTTATTGCCAAAGAATTTATTTGACTTGATTATACAATATATGGGGTATTTGGAACGGTGATACTTAGCTGAAAGGAGGTCTTTATATTGACAATAGTCAACTGCTAGATTAGTTATGACGCGTCAGTCAGCCCGAATTTGGTTTTTAGTTATCAGCCACTACCAATTTACTTTATCATCGTTATGTCGTGTCTCGGGAAGTACGATTCAATATTTCAACCATAAAACACATATAATATAAATATATATTTTATGGTCGAGAGAGCATATATTATATGCTCTCTACCATCTACGTAAAACAGCACTTCAGAAAGTATAATTTTATTTACCTACAATTTTACTCTAACATTTTTTCTTGGGTCATTGCACTGCATTCCAAAAAATTTGTTTATGTTATGAAAATGTACGCTAAATCTGTGTATCCGCGTATTTTTCTGTTTGATGTGTAAAGTTTACTACATTATTCATCATTCTAAGTATTTTCAGGACGCTAGACGCGTCGGGAGAAAAAGCCATGGTTTTATTTTAACTAGTATAGATAAAAATGTTTCATCACTCCAGCAGTATATTTTGGCCTGAAACGTGGTAGCTCTTTTGATTTATCGGATTTGCGATAAAACACTGCACCAAATAATAATTGTTTGTTGAAAAAGCATATAAAATTGAGTAATTTCTCAGATTATTATGTAATTTTTTAGATTGTTTGTGGGTTACGAAAAAGAAACAAACCGTTTTAGCTGTAGTAGAGCAGTTTTATAATACTAAAGCTAAACAAATTTGGTCCGTCTACTGAAGCAAGCAATAACCTCTTAAAAATACGACAATAGGTATAGCTTAACTTTTTGATATCAAAAGAATCTAATGTGAGCAATTCTTGGAATAAATTCTATTTTACTCTACTTACAATATAAAATTGAAAGTGTTTTTGATTAATTGTTCCGCTTTCACGTTGTAACGCCAGCGCGATCTTTGCTTTGAGTATTTCGCCATTTGAAGGATTTTTGGCAAAATTATTATGCGTGTGAAAGTCACATACCATGGTCAGTTTTCACCTAAGAATACGGGATTCCTGTAGGATGGTCAAAAAACTAAAAAAGTACGTCTTCGTGTCTGCAATCATGCAGACACGAAGACGTAATGAAAAAGAATGCCTTGGAATCAATAAATAGCAGGTATATCAAACATATAGGTACCTACAGAGTGATAGGCTTATTAATCCGATAGGTGACATTATTACTCATCATAAATAACATTTTTTTTAAATCAGATCTTCTATAAAATAATTGCTTTTGTCGACCTTTGACATGACAAGTTTTTTTCGCGATTTCAGTGGCTATAATAAGAATGATTCATAATGCAAGTATGGTAATAATACCATACTATGGTAATAACACAATACTATGGTAGTATGATCATTCTATGGTAATAATACCATAAGATTGAAGTAAGTAAAACAAAATTTGTTCATAACGAAAAGTACGATCTAAAGGGGTTATCAGCTAATAGCATCCCAAGCTTTATATCCTTGTTTAAAAAAGAAGAACAGACAGACTTGCACATGCTTTCGTATTTATATTATTTAGTGTGAAATGTAATGTGCTCATAACACAACATCATGAAGATTTTATCAAAGCACAATTTGCAGTTTTTGTACAGTTGGACACACAGAATGTCATGTTTTTCGCGAAGGCAAATTGACCGAATAATGGGGAACAGAGGTACATTGACCTGTCATTCACTGCGGATCAGTGATTGTAGGCAACTCCTCGAATGCTTGTTGATCCATGACTTTATTGTCATATATCATGTAGGCGTATATTTGTATGAATGTAATTTATGCGTTTAAATATTACACACATTAATTGGAGTACTCAAACACTTTGTTCCTAGCGATATTAAATGTTTATCGACGAATCAATTTGTACTCGACAGTGGGCGGCGAGAAGCTGATTATAAAAAGAATGGACAGTCAAAAATACTTATGTAAATCAATACTGTTAACAGCCATTTAAGGCATTAATGGTATAATACTGATAGCAATCAAATACAAGACTATTTATGAATAAAAAATATTAAATATAAATACGTTTTGAAACTTACTAAGTGTGTTGAACATTTCATACAACGCTGCTTTACCGAATGAATAGGAAAAAAACATTAATAATATTGATTTTAAAACATCGAATTTAGGAAACTAAAAATAAAATTCCGATTGCATACAGATAACATTCTAAATATTGAATAGCTCTCTTATTGAATACGTCAATTACTCGATCATCAGTTCCGATGATGGTCCCGCCTCTATGGATCGTAAATCCTAAGTGATTAAGACGTCAGGCGCCAGTAGCTGTTGTTTGAAAGAACAGGCCATGTCTCGAAGGATTTATTGCCAAACCGCCTCTTTGACTTGGATCTATGGTAGCTTTCAAGAGATTGTAAAACTTTACGGGCTTTGTAATGTTAGGCTTCGAGATCACAACTCGAAAGAGAAATGTGTAATAATAATTAGCTACTTGAATAGCAGCTTATGGAGCTTATGCCTTACAGTTATAGGAAAGAAGCAGAGGAACGATACGAAAAATAGAAAATTGTAGAGAAAGAGGACAGCGCCCCAGGCGGGCAGAAAGAAAACTGCTTTTTTAATATTTATTTGACTGGGACGTAATTCTCGTTAATTTTTTTAAGTGGCAAACAAGCGACTACGGCCCACCTGATGGTAAATAGTCACCGCTGCCTATGTACACCTACAATACATTTAATTCAATTCAATCTCTTGTACTAAAAACTCAAACTTGTACTAGCTCATAAAGTCTTTTTGTTTTGTGCACATTCTTCAGTATGCACAATGAAGAATTTCTATCTATCTATCCGCAAGTCGCTCAGCGAACTAAGGAAAGAACTATAGCATTTTTCTGAGAGATCGTATACAGAACGAAGTGATTCACCAGAGAGCTAAAGTCAGATATAGCTCAGCGTATTAGTAAGCTAAAGTGGTAATGGGCTAGACACATCTGTCGCAGAAGCGATAACTGCTGAGGTAGACCTGTTCTAGAGTGGATACCATGAATTGGCAAACGTAGCGTAGGATGCCCTGAGACTCGATGGAGTGACTATAAACGAAGTACGGCGGTGGCAGTCTAGGTATCAAATAATGCATCATCACGGTATCAGATAATAAAGTACTAGGAAAAAAGGACTTTTGAAAATATTAGTGACACCAACATGTATGTTTTATGTCTAATATAATGTCTATATCTATAGTATCATTATTTTATATCGACTCCACCATATTGCTCTATCCATGTCCATATTCTAAATGTCTAGATGACCCTGATTCACTACTTCGACAGCACAATGCGTAGTTTGCAGTCCATTTGGCAATGCCACTGGCAATATTTGGTATCTAGTGAAAGTCTGAATTAGTAACAATAACATTATTAAGATTTATTCTTTTGCGTGGGTGGTCAGCTTAAAAGTTAGGTATTCTCTATATATAACTTTCTCGCGTCATATACCTATGTATGAAGAGATCAATTTGTTTTTAACGAAACCTATACTACTAACAACAAAATATCTTAAATTAATACTATTTACAAATATATATTTTATTTTTATGTAAAAGTAATGTGGCGAACAATACGCACTCCTGATGGTAAGAGATAACGCATATTCATGACCATTGCATACACAGAACTTTGAGTTGCAAAACAAAGTCCAAGGCATCACAGCTTTGGCGCTCATTACTTTGAGACTTTCGATGGTTAGTCTCAACAGCCCAGTAATTTCGCTAGCTGCATTCTGTTAGGTGCTTGGCGGTAGATTTTCAATTTAAGGGCTAGCCAGCCGAGTACTAGAAAATACCGTACTACCATGCTATGGTTTTCTGGCGATGTTTTCCTTCACCGGCAACCTCAAGATCATTATTAGGGGTTGGACCGACTGAGCTAATCACTGTACCATATTTTATTTTTCATGGAAATAAAATTTAAATTATAGAAGACATATTATGAGTACCTACTTTGAACAGATAATTCGTTCTACTTACCTGTGTATATATTTCACACGAGTATACATCAATGCAGCAGTGGATTGGCCAAAGCTTGTTATTTTTGAAATTTTGAAACAGTTTTAAATAATTACAATTATTATAGCGAAGTCAATATTCGATCAGCTCGGCCTAAATACCCGAGACGGGTCAAATTAACAACCAGTTGAGTCATGTCATAACTGCCGTTTAGGCTTCATTAATCCACTATGAGAATTAGGTCTTGTGGTATGCTTCCTAAAAGCACTAAACAATTGATTTACGACCTAACCACAGTGCAAAGAAGTAGGGAGACTGGCCTAAAGTCGTCATACAAACGATTACAACGATTATTATGCAATATGCATGCCTGTACTAATAGGCATTTACCGGTACCGTTGCCGATGAGAAAGAGCTAAAAATACATTATTACTACTTTAAAGTATTTATTTCTACTAATATTATTATTTTATTATCTATAATTATGTTCAAATGTTTTATTTGACTTGTAACATGACATGAGTTATCAAATATTAGTTTTTGTGTTATGTTAAAAAATTTATTTTCATTTTATTTTAGTCAATTTAACTGTATTTGTATTTTTATAAGGGTCTTGTTGCCAGAAATACTATTTATTTTTTAGCGCTTGCTTCTGAAATGACAGAAACTTTAGTGAGTTATTGAAGAAGAACATTGTAAAATATGTGTTAATGCATCAAATGTATTTACTTATTTTTTTTTTAATTTAATTGTAATTTTTTTTACTTTCTTTTAGTATACTGTGGTCAATCTGTACGGTCAGCAACAGAAATAGAGCTGTTGGGAGAACAATAAAAGTTGATCTTTTATATTGGTGGGACTGGCGTCAATTTTTAATTGCTTAATAAGTATTTTGTGGTTGCGTCTAGGCTAGGATGTCTAGGTTTAACTATTCTGGCCTCATTTCAGATAGGATTTATATTTCTTATTCAATTAAGTTAACTGCTATAGTCATTAAAGAATTCTATGAAGTACGTTTAACAATATGTTTACAGCAAATGCGTTTAGTTATTTCAGCGAAGGAATGCGACCACTGTTTCATAGAAACAATGAAGTTAAGTAGTCGTACTTGATGTTAAGCAGGATGCAGTGTAAGATGACGCACGCTCACCTAGAAAAAATCTGTTTAGTCTGGATATGAATACACTCAAATTGTATTTCGCGGGAAAAACAGACGTCGGTAGAGAGTTTCACATTCTCGCTGTGCGTATGAAGAATGTGGAATCGAAGCCTTGAGTCCGTACGTGGAGAATGTGCCACTATGTATAAATGGAGCTTAGGCCGTGTCTGCTTAGCCGTCCGGTAATAGAAACGGGCAAGTGGAACCAAATTATGCAACTCCAAGGCACACTCTCCGAAATATATCCGACAAAAATAGATAAAAAATCCGTTGTAGTCATGCCAGTCACCTGTAATGAACAAATCTGACCTTCGGGGAGCCATACAATTTTTTTTGTTTTTCTTTTACCTATGCTGGATTACTTATTTAATTATATCGGCTCCGACTATAGTTCCGATATCAAGGAATTAAGTGCAAATGGTATCAAACTTTCTCTTACTTTGCTGTTCACTAGTTTGTTTCTTAGAACGTTATAACACCGATATGACAAATAGACGGAAACGTTATTTTCGCCTTGGCCCCAAAGGAAAGTCTTAGATCGCCCACTGATGGGTCAGATGGCATTGTTAAAAGGAAGTCTAATAATAATTTAGTTAATTTGTAAGTGCCCCATACAGTCATGTAATAAATAACTACTAAACTTTCAAAAAAATACAGTAATTTATAAATAAGAAATAACATTACTTTGTTCTATGCCAATCTAGCTTTTTTTTTTTTAATACGGATAAGTCCGCGTTTGACCACCAACTCGCCTGATGGTAAGCGACGATGTGGTCCAAGATGAAGCACGCAGACCTAGAAGATACGTATTCACTCTGACCTTGAAAAGATCCAGATTATATCTATCAGGAAACAAGGAAGCCGGTAGCTTGTTCCATTCCTTGGCCGTACGGATGAGAAACGTAGACTTCCATTCCAGGCTAGGTGTGCTTCACTATCTTCGACCACACCGTCACTTAACATCAGGTGAGCTGCGGTCAAACACCTAGCCTGTCAGCGATTAAAAAAAAAAAAAAAACGTAGAGTCGAAACGTTTGGTACGCACCCAAGGAAATATTGAAATGCCGCCGTTGGAAATTATAGTAATAGAATCGCGAATCGTTTTTCGAGATTGAATCAGTCTGCGCTTCCAACCGTACATCACAGTCAAGCGGAACGTGTGATGTTCAGGATGTTTAATTATTATCACAAATGCTTATTGTTGCTTCAGCTTTGAGCCATTGCCGCCTCCCACGAGATATTGGACTATTGGTTAGTAACAGGAAGAGACAACAATGTTAAGAGTCAATAACTTTCTTTGATTTTCAGGCAAGCTATACAAATGCTAGTATTGGAAAATTTGAACTGAAAATGTTTAGCTAAATTTATCCTTCATATTTTGACTTGGGGTTTAGAATTTTTTAGAAGATAAATCGTGTACTGATGAAAATTTTATGCTTCAAGTCGAGAAAAGCTTTTCTATCGTTAATGTAAATATAAGTATTTTTATTTTATGGCCAAGCTAGGTGTATGACCACAGCTCACCTAAAGTTAAATGATGGTGTGGTCGAAGATGTTAAGTACACCTAGCCTGGGGTAGCACTGCTTAACCAGTGAGATTGCCGGAACATACCGTTAGATACTTGGCGGTAAATATTTCAACTTGAGGGTGGTAGCTAGCCAGCTGAGTACTAAGAAAGTACCCTACCATCATGCGATGTTTTTCTGCACCGGCAGCTCAAGCTCATTGTTCGGGGTTGACCCCACACAATTCGGCATGAAAACCAACCACTCTAACCACTGAGCTATCATCACTACAAAAAAATAAAATGGAAAATTTAGAACTACTCCAAAACACGCCAACTTCTTGTTTCTAAAATAAGATAGCGTGAGAAATCTTACTTATCCTATTAGCTTGCAACCACCGATTCTCTTGATCGGACAAAAAGCTGCGGATCAAATCCAAGCAACCTAGCCAGGTCACGGGCGGGCTAGTCTAGAATCTAATAGACTAATCAATTAGCATCGCGACGTTTCAGTCGACTGGCTCGGTTAGTGAACCCCAATCTGGATGCCTGGGAAACGAATTGCTTCCTTAATGAGGTCGGTGGCCGAAAATGTCGTTGCTAGTTTCTATATACCTATAGCTAGTAATCAATTCACTCAGTGCCTATAGGTTCAATAGAGAATACATTCATGCTTAGGTAAGAATGTAGAACATTAGTGAAGAGTTTTGTTTTTTTTTTTTAAACAAAATAGTTTCTCTCTATAATACCACAGCATAATTTCTATCGTCCTTAACACTCTATATTGAAAGCTGAGTTGAATCAGCAAGCAAAATTATGCTTTAACTTAAACGAATACAGGACAGATTTCTGTAAAAAGCACAACTTGAGTAATTTACTTTGGGAATTTCACTGAACATTCCAGGTGCCAGGTTAAAGGTAGGGTCACCACCTTCAGCCCACCTGAGAGCCATTTCACCTGTCTTTTGGGAACGAACCTGTGGCAAAGTGCCAGCCTGGTACCAGGAGACTAGAGCTATCAAAGAGGTTTTATGTAGCCTCACCTGGCGCATGCGTCCCACCTGCCCCTACCTGTACCTGGAGCCATGTTATCAAGGCCCCTAAAATTACCTCTCATTGGTAACAAAAGGTGTGTACGAGTAGCCGTGACAGCTCATCTTATGCTGGTGAGGGGAGGCACCTGGTTGACGCATGCGCCCTTACCTGATAAAGCAATAAAAAGGTGTCATTTGGCACGCGACTGCGGCAACTTGCATACAGGTTTTGTTAGCATTTTTATTATGCGACAAGCAAAGTTTCATTTTATTACGAATGCTACTATTTTATGAATAGTAGCATAGGTATATTGCGTTGGACTGGAAATAAAGATAACAAAATTAATTAATCAGTAGTGCCAAAGCCGATTAAAATGTAAATTTGTATAGATTAAAACAATTACAACTTCTTGAAATATTTATGCAAAAATGTTTCCATCGATGTATTAAAGTTTATTTTTTATCGTTAACAGACTAGATGTTTGGCCAAAGCTCACCTAATGTTAAATAATAATCGCCAATGTGTGATGCCATACTTAATTTGTTTGTTACCCAAAGTTCTGAACAACTGCAATGGTCATAAACAGATCTTACATTTCACGAGAACGTGTTTGTTTATTTCATCAAAAAAAGAAAATATAATGTCTTGAAGCACTTAACAAAAATTGCTTTACGTCCTATCAGCTGTTAGCCTCCTGTACAGGCTATTTCTTGGAACTTTTTACTCTTGTAACGTCGGTCGCCGACCCTACAAGGCTTCCCATATATTTCAGCCATAAAGAAAGTAATCACCTACGGAACCGCCTAGTCTCATTACTTGGCACACTGCCAACTTGTCTGTAGAGTAGAATGGGGAGCCACTATTGTATTATCAGACCAATGTTGACACCGAAACATGGTTAGCTTATATGACCAACTACGTAGATAGGTTTGTTGATAAATACTGAGAATGACTTGGTAATCATAGGCATCTATTTATACCGATCTTTTTTATGTATTAAATGAAGCAGGTGCGATAATCATTTGTATGCACTAGGAATGCCGCGCCTCGCAGTTAAATGCATTATCTTACAGGAACCATGTAGGTACTTATGTGTTTAAACTTGCTTCTATATTGGGAGGCAGTTTAGAAAACTGATGATAACACAATCTAGGGATATAGTCAAACTATATCCCTAGATATATAGTCAAGCTATAAATAAATAAATAATAAATATCGTAGGACATTACACACAGCGCCATCTGACTGATCTGTGTGATGGAAGTCAGATAACTGATAGAATACATAGGTATATACTTTTTTTTGTAAATGCATACTTATAATACATACAGAACACCTTAATACATAGGATACTTTTCGTACCGGAAAACGTTAGGTTATTCTTTACGAAGAACACAGAACTTTTCATAAATTCTACGAAATGAAAAAAATTTTTTTTTGTTTAATTCCACGCGGGCGTAGTCGCTGGTAATTTATGTAAAAAAAACATAACGGTTGTTAAAATCACGACAGTGCTTTATATAGACAAAGATACGGCAGGATAAGCAACAAACTGATTTACGGTGCATTGCTGTCGGAAGATACTACCAAAAAGATAACTTGTCACCATGTGGGCTTTATGGTCACTCCAGTAAACTTATATGGAGCTAGCTCTCAGAAATATGCATTTGTTTACGGCTAGATATTGCCGTGGAATATGAAAGTCTTGTCTAGATAGGTACATATATGTAGTAGCGTTCCCAAATCGTATGTCATACTGTGTCCAAACTTCTTTTAATCCTACTTATCACACTAATATTATTTAAAAGGCGAAAGTTTGTGATTGTGTAGAAATTATATTTGAATCAGGGGCGTAGTTACCGCCATATCAGCCGTATCAATGATACGGGGCCCCCGGGTTACAGAGGCCCCTAACGTGTGTAAGCAAAAATTAGTAATATGTTATCCACAATGTCACTTAATCTCGTGCTACCCGGGGAAAAAAAACACCGTGTTTGACCGTCATCCCGCGAAGCACACTTGCCTAGAAGAAATAGATTCACTCGCGACTTGAAGGTACCCAGACAATATTTATCGGGGAACACTCACTCGGGCAGCAGATTCCAATGTCTAGCGGTACATATGAAGAAGGTGGAATCAAAGCGCTTAGTTCGAGCTTTTGAAACATCAACTTTAAAGCGATGTCTCTTATTAGGCTGTCGGATAGTATGGGCAGAAAGTAGAAGAGAAGGTATAATGGGCAGGGTGGAATTTTTAATTTAATGCAAGAGTTTTTGTTTCTTTTGTAAGAAATCTTTACCCTTCATTTGGGTCCCCCAACTAATTTTGATACAGGGCCCCTCCAAAGCACGCTACGCCACCGATTTGAATAGTACAATTTAATAAATATAATTATGTAAGGATTTGCATGGAAATCAGATGTGATTTCACATACATATCTCCGTACTAAGTTGCACCCAAATACCATATCTAACAAGTTTATAAAGTGGGTACGTGGCACCTACGATAATTTTTATCTGTTTTATCTGTGGACATGACCGTGTGTACGTGAACACGTGTACATTTTTGAACACAAAGAAGTATAGATTCCCGTGTTTCAAATCTTTACTCAACATAACGAATTCTTTGATCCTTTAGCTGTCGAGTGGTGTAATTAAATGTTGGATGTAGATATAGATATTAAATTGCAACTATATATAGTTGACAGCCCTGTTGGCTCATTGGTAGCATATCTGCCTTAAGAGCTGAAGGGCGTGGGTTCGATTCCCGCTCAGGATAAATATTTTATGTATCAACAAATGTTTGGTCTGTGTCTGGGTGTACTGTATATATTAGAAGTATATATTAAAAAAAAAAACTATTTAAGTATTCTATCAGTTATCTGACTTCCATAGTACAAGCTTTGCTTAGTTTGGGGTCAGATGGCGCTGTGTTTAATGTCCTATGATATTTAAAATTTAAAACATACAAAAATACAAATCTTTCCTCTTTATAATATTAGTAGATATAGATAAAAACATTTGATGCTATTTTTATTCCGTGTGCGTGATAATCTTCTTATCCGTCAGGCAATATTACCCATAGTATCACGTATCAGAAAAAGAGAAAAAGTTAATTTTAATCCAGGCTCGACGCCGCCGAGGATCCTGTTATCCTGTCTACCCCACGTCATCCCGATGCAGCCAAAATAGAATAATCTGAAAATATCGCTGTTTTTGTCGTCGAATCGAAAACATATGGATGAACCTTTTTGGTAGTAGCTCTCTACTTCATGAGGACATTAAAATTTATAATGTAGGAAGTGGATTCGATTCCCATCCAGGTTAAATATTTATATAAAGAAAGAAAGAAAACATTTATAGTTATGACGATAGGTTACAAAATAGAATACAACTTTATTACACACCATATACATACATACATTATAACATACAAATATGAAACACAGAAAAGAGATAAACAATATAACAAAACAAAATATGATCGGCGGTCTTATCGCCTAGAGCGATTTCTTCCAGGCAACTTAGGATGGAAAGAAACATTCGGAAACAGATATTACGGTTATATATGTATTTATACAGTCTTTCTTGTCTGAACTGATATATTTTTGCAAGTAGGTACATACGAATAAGAGAGTTTATAGTGGAAGTCAAAATGTCGGTACGGATTTAAATACATATCTACTTTTTGCCTTTATATTATTGTGATGTTAAATATTACTTATTGAGACTACCTTGTTAACTTATTTGGTAGTGCAAAAGCTATAGGGCGTGGGTTCGATTCCCACTCAACAACATTTGTGTTACGAGGATAAATGTTTGTTCTATGTCTGGGTGTTCAGTATATATTATAAGTATGTATTTACAAAAAAAACTATATAGGTATTCTATCACTCATCTGACTTCCATAGTTGTTGATGGCGCTGTGTGGAAAGTCCTACCATATTTATTTATTATAAGTAGGTATTTAAGGAAAATGCATGTAAGCATTTTATCAGTTATCTAGTTAGCGTAGTACAGGGTTTCCTTAGTTTGGAGCTAGATCGCAAATGTCTTAAGATATATATTTAGATAATATGCAATGATATGGTATAGGTAAAATTATAATAATATTTACCAAAATAATGAGTCATAAAATCGGTAAAGCCATAAAACAACAAATCCATGCCATTCGAATTTTAAACTAAGTTATTTCGTAGCTCTAGTTATATGTCTAGCGTTAGCATAACGAGCAATTATGCAATAATTACGCTAAAACTAAAACAAGACTAAGCAATTAGCCGCGGCTGTTAGGAGCAAACACGGCCGATTCGTTTGAAGTACCAAACGTTTGTTTTAACAGCCTCTTTGCACAATTAGAGATTGTTTGATTGCAAGCACATGCTGCTAAATCTAGGCAGAAATAAGTTTTAATTCGCAAATGTTTGAGTTTCTCATCGTCTTTTATAAATAACTAGCGACCTACAGTTTTGGTGGAAACCCGCAGAAGGCATGTCGCCGAATTGTAATATTTTCCAAAAGTTATGTAGGTATTTCTAATGTTTATAATTTAAATCCCATATAAGTACTTCTTTTATTTTAAATAGATGTTTACTATTTATTATTAACAAGTTGTTGTCAAATATTTCATATGTCATAATTTTTTAAATTGTAGTGTTTTATTAAAAAAGTGTGTGAGTGATTATAGTATGAAACAAAACTTTTAGTGTTCCTTTGTTTTCGCACATCTCTAATATTTTATACTTATTTGACATTTATTTTATATTTGACATATTATTTGATTGTATTGACATATGTTATGATTTTGGTATTTTTTAATATGAATGGAAAAAGGAACTGTAACTTTGGTGTTATCAATAAAAGATTTGTATTTGTATTTATTTAAATCAGACATGGGATCACAGAATAGATAATACATTATATGTACTAGATATACAAGGTTTAGGAAGTTTGTTCAGCTCGCATGATGGCAAGGTACGCCCCTTATAGTAGGTACTCGCCTGGCTCGCTACCACCTTCAAGTTGAAAATCAGTCGCCAAGCACCAAACAGTGTGTTCTGATAACCTCATTTGAAAGCCAGTTCCATTCCAGGCTAAGTGTTCGACCATCTTCGACCACTGCCACTTAACATTTGGCGTCTTCAAATTCAGAACAAATTAACACATAGGCTACTTTTTATCCCGAAAGCATGTAGCGGGTAACACCGCGGGGCGTAGCTAGTATTTCTATCATTCTATAGCAAAAATTGTAGACCCTTGAATTTCAGTTTTTTTTTTATGAGAGCGGGTGAATGCACCCCCTTTCGGCTTACTACTATACCCTAAATTCATAACCCTGTATGGTCTACAAAACTGTGAAAAGTCGGAAGCTCGCGTATAAGCACTCGATAAATCATCGCCGAGTCAAGTGAGAGTAGGTACAAAAGAAGTTTTTTCAACTAAGTCTTTTTATTTATATTCTGTACTTCGAAACATCTTTTCATATTGTAAAGTTCTTTTTATATCCACGAAGGGCTTCTGAGAAGGAAGTGGCCGCATCCTTTGGATCAAGTTTTTGTCATTAAAATTAGTTGTGGTAGATATTTTCGAGTTCAAAAGTGGTTGATCTCATTAAGGGCCAAGTCCTCGACCGTGGGAACTTCTGCTTGAACACCTACATTGATATTTTCCACTCACACAGACGTACATACGTCTGACGTTAGATTTGAATACATTGACGTCACGCTAAAATAGATAAGGAGAGTTAAATTACTATAGCCACGAGCAAGAAGGAGACAGAATGTTTATTCCTATTGCCGGAAGCGGATTTTACATTGATTATCTGTTACATTATGACAGAAGTTTTTTTTTTTTGTTTTGGCATCGCGTTTTGAATATTTGCCAGTGTCAAGTGTCAAATACAAAACGGGCGGGAAGCATGCGCGCGGTGCTCGGTACCGCCGCCACCGCGCGCCCTCTCGTGACGTGCTATACACGACCACGAGACTCGTGACGTTAGATTGTCAGATTCAGATATTCTCGATGGTTTGTAGCGCCTACCAAAATAAAACAGCAACAGACGTAACGCAGAAAAGAGATTTTCAGCAGGCACTATCAGAAATTTTCATCAAACTATCCGTACTTATCTGCTAATAGAATAAACGAAACGTACAATAAAAGGTCTAAGCCTTAAATGTATCTGCATCAAAGTTAGCATCTATAAAATTGCGCCTTTCCTATAATTATTTTGATGTCAAGATTACGGATTAAAAATAATTTGGCCATATTCTATTTCATAATTTCAAGAAACGAAAAGCGTTTGAAACTATTTTTTCTCCAAGCATAATAATTCAGGATATGTACTATAGTATTCATTAATTTCAAACTTCCACATGATGTATAACGGCACAAAAATGTTGACAAAAACACATCGATTGCCTTATTTCACAAGACTTGCCCGTTAAGGGGCAGGCAACAAAAGCCCACCTATATTATCACATTAAGTGTTATGAATCATAATTATCGTCAAAAGGTCAACTACCGCCACCATTGGTGATATAATTGTATTTATGATACGGTTAGAATTATTTAAGACCGACCTATGAGTTACACAATGTTTACAATGTAAATTTAATTATCATTTATTAAATACTAACGATGTACAATTATTTTACAATAGGATATATAGTATGACAGCCCGTTGGCTCATTAGTAGTATCTCTGCCTTGTGAGCTGTAGGGCGTGGGTTCGATTCCCAATTAGGGCAAATATTTTGTGAATAAACAAATGTTTGTTCTGTGTCTGGGTGTTCTGTATGCATTATAAGTATATATTTACAAAAAAAAGTATTTATGTATTCTATCAGTTATCTGACTTCCATCACACAAGCTCTGCTTAGTTTGGGGTCAGATGGCGCTGTGTGTATAGTCCTACGATATTTATTTATTGATTTTTATCTATATTGCCGTAGCTCAGCATGTGAAGATAAAGCAAAAAAAATATGTGTCAATCAATGTCAGTAAAAAAAAAATAGAAATAATATTAAAATTAAGAAAAACCGACTCCATGACACTTAAGCCAACTAAATGCACTGCTCCAATGAAACAGCGAGGTTTCGGAGCAAACGAAAATATCATCGATGTATAATTTTGTTGATTTTATAAAAACCGCTCGATCGATTTCGGTAAAATGTATGTGGAACCTCTGAAGTATGATTTTTTTTTTTTTTTTTGTGTTGACAGACTATGTGTTTGACCACAGCTCACCTGATGTTAAGTGAAGGTGTGGTCGAAGATGGTAAAGCACACCTAGCCTGGAATGGAACTGGCTCTCAAGTGAGGCTGCCGGAACACACCGTTAGGTGCTTGGCGGCAGATTTTCAACTTGAGGGTGGTAGCTAGCCAGCCGAGTACTAGAAAGTACCCTACCACCATGCTATGGTTTCCTCACGATGTTTTCCTTCACCGGCAGCTCAAGCTCATTGTTGGGATTTGAACCCACGCCCTTCGGCATGCGAATCTACCGCGCTAACCACTGAGCTATCATCGCTACAAATGATCTACCAAGCAAAAAAAGAATCATCAAAATCGATTCATAATTGGCGACCATAACCTCCTCCTTTTTTGAGTCTAGTCTTAGTAATAAGATAATATAACAACCTGCTCATTTCCTTGTTCCTTGAGAGATATAATCTGGATATCTTTAAGCTCAGAGTGAATAGATTTCTCCTAAGTCTACGTACGTGCTTCATATCAACAGTACCTACAGCACGCTATAAACATTGTTGTAGGACAATATCTATTACCTCCTGACATAATTAAAATATTGACTTTAGCTAAATTAAAATATAAATTGCGAACTTGGTTAGGTACAAGAAAAAAATATTCTACCTAAATTAATATTTAGATAAATGAAATTTTTTGTCGATATTTATCTCGGTTCACTTGAAGTAACCCATGTTTCCTTTATATGTATAATATTTATATGTAAAAATAATAATTAAAGTTTGTCTGCAAGGACAACCCTATAATTAAGTACTACTTTTTTTATAATCTAATATTGTACATAGTTTTACACAACAAAATATATTCTAATTCTTCTTCAACCACATTATCATCATCATCATCATTTGCGTATCGTCAGACAAGTTGTTGGTCAACCGTGGACTTATATGCATTAACATATACGACTGCAATGCTTCAGTACGTATCCGATGGCACTGAACGGACTTCAGCTTATGATAGCCGTTTCCCGCCACCCACTGCTGTCAAGAATTGAGGTCAGGGACGCACTGCGTTTATTCTACGAAACTTTAAGTACTTATAAGATACATAGTTTTATTTAATAATCTATTTTTAGTCTTTATACTCCACTCAGATTTCTGTACGATAGGGCAGTGAAAATCTGTTACCATTCTAAAATTTGTGTATTGAAATTATAGGGCTAAAAAAACATCATCGAATGTTTCAAAGTAATTGTCAAAGCACTTTGTTTTGTTTTGTATAGCCTCAAAGTTTTAGGCAGCGCTGTAATGTTCGTAAACATGCGTTATCCATAACAACCTTAACGTGACCATTGAAATTTATACTCAAAGCGTCACTCTTTCAAAATTATAGCGACACTGTAATAGTTTTCTTCGTTTGAAGCAAGATTTAAAATTCATCTTTGAAGCAAGATATTCTTATTGGAAAAAAAATTACAGAAAAATTTAAAAATATTATTGCATAGTACAAAATGTTCCTGATACTGTATGTACCTACCTACCACATTTTTAGAGCTAATGGAAGTTAAAAATAAAAAAAAATATTTTTACGATTACTATTATAATTATTTGTAGGAGATGTTATATCTAGCATAGAAGTACATGAACAAAAAAATAATTTCTTAGTTTTCTGAACTGAATGAGAAAAATACTATAAGCGCGAAGGTTTGTATGTATGTTTGTTACTCTTTAATAATTGTACTAAATAGATTTTGATGAAATTTGGTATGGGGTAGCTGACACTTTGGATTAATACGTAGAATACTTTTTATCTCGAAAACATGTAGCAGGTAACACCGCGGGGCGTAGCTAGTAAGAAATAAAAGGGCACTGTTTTAATATATCTAATGTAAATATTACGTATGAGAGAACATGTGACGTTTTGCGTTTTGTGACATGCACTTTACATGCTGGAAATAAACAAATTGATCTTTGTAACATTATTCCAATATAATATTTTTAGTAATAACAATTCCTTTTTTTAACGCGTAAACCCGAATTATCAATTCGCGTTTGACCTTCAACTGCACTGCTAATATCGTTGATAAGCAAAGAAGTAGCCAATAAAGGAACATGCAAATTATAAACATGCTTTAACCTTGAAAATATACTCAGGAAACAAAGAAACCTAAAGCTTATTCTATTCCTTCGTCATAAGTTAACGTATAATTCGACATTCTACCGCTCTTACCAGCCCGCACACCGAGATAATAACTGTATGATTTACATCTTTAATCCGGGGAACACGGCTGCTTGTAAAAGTGTTACCTGGAAACAAAATAGACACAGTTTAGTTATGATAACCATAATAAGAGGAAAACGCTCTTGATGGGAAGAGACAAGCCTACCCTGACCATTGCAACAATATCGAATTACATTTTTTACGGATACAATAACATACTAAGTATAATATGTCGCGCTCTGAACACTCATTTCGTTCAGCTCAACTGCGAGGCTTCGCGCCGCGGTTTCGCCTGTTTTCCGGGATAAAAGTGGCCTATGTGTGGAATCCAGTGCATAAGTTATGTACATTCAAAATTTCATCCAAAATCCGTTAAACCATTACAACGTGAAGAAGTAACCAACAAACAAACACACAAAGTTTGTTTGTATACAACTTTATAATATTAATAGAGTCTGACATGTGACACTTTATTTAGTACTCCACTGAAAATGTTAAGTAAATAAATAATTAAATTTGAATTTTGGAATATTACACAAAACGAAATTGATTTAGACAATGTTGTAATTTTTGCATCACAATTCATTGAAATTTTAATCGTAATAACGTTACTGAAAGTTTAAAAAAATTACTAAATCAATACGGCTCATTAAAATCTTTTGTTTGCTACACCTTATTTCTTATACATAATGTACTTGTAATAAATAATAAACCTTACCAAAATTTACTACAAACTTGATTTTTTTTTAATTAATAATTTTGTTAAAATTGTTACCAGTTTTTGTTACGTTTTATATGTTTGCAATAATTCATAAATATATTATACGCTGATTGTCCTATAATCATTCTGTGAATAATGTTAATTTTAAACTAGAATTTCTAGACGAAATGATGGCAATTTTCTGGTCATTACCAAAACAAACACAAATAAGATATTTTTTAAAACTCTTAAAAAGCAAAGTGGTAAGTAAATGACCGAAACGGACCGTAACTTAATCAGTGCAAATACTGCGTGTTTGACCAGCTCTGGGCAAATATTCTTTGGCCAAGTTTGGGCAAATATTCTTTGACCAGTTTCGGGCAAACAATGATGTTAATTTCTACTTACACCGTTTAAAATGTTCTCGAGTTAGAATATTTCTATGCATAAAACCTCAGCCGTCAAAGTGCATTCCAGTTAAGCAATTAGCTAACGGTGTACCTGAAGAAAAGCCGTAAACGGGTCAGATATACCCGTATCCAATGTACACAATTAATTTCTTATTGTCGTGTAGCTAAATGCCTTCGACGTGTGCGTCCCGTACAGCCTCGTATGCTAGAGAGAAACAGCCTCTATTTCTCTTTCAGTTTATCCCAACGCGTGTGTGAAAAGCCACACACGGCCCAAGCTTAGAAATTTGTTTGACTAACGGATCCGCTCGATATCCCATTATTATGAATATTAGAAACCTACATCAGCTACACATGTAGGGGATGTGTTAGAAAAAAATAGCGTTTGCTTAGCAAATTCTAATCTCTTCACATACTCGTGTACCAGAGTAGCAGCAACGAGAAGGAAGTGTTTACACGTATGCCTTCGTGTGAGATATAACACACGACATAGTCACACACGCATCGAAGGGGTTGGTAGGCGCCGCGTCGATGCGCGTCGGAGGCGATGCGATCGACCGACGACGGTGCGGCGCGGCGGGTGAGCGAGCCCCTATTCTAAATTCACACAGATACGCCGAGAACACACACGTTTAAGACTACTACCCTCTAAGGAGTGACTGAGACCACGCTCTACCGGCCTAACGAGCGTTAGACAGAGTTAGACATTTGATTCTGATTGCGGTGACAATCAAGACGAGTTTGCGCGTCTTGAGGTTATTCCAAGGGTGAAAGTTCGTTTACTGCAACCGTCACATGCGATCCTGGTAGTTGTTTTCCATTTTAGGACAAAACTCGATAAAAAAGGGCGCTGGGTGTGGGAATCGTCAAGTGTTTGAGGGATTAGGCTAATCGCTAAGGGGTTGAAAGGGTGCGTGCTTGCGTAGCCACAGTGAGCGTGTGGAGGTTGCGTACTGACAATACGCGTTATTTGTGTGCGTGAACCGGGGTGACTTTGTTCACACTTTCTTCAATCAACATAAGAATCTTTCTTCGAGTCGATCTTTTTTTAAGACTATTTCTAAATCCCGGTATGAACGAGCCCTCATTATTTACGTTATCAGTTACTCATCACCTTGTTATGTGAAATGTATGCATGACCGACCGCGTCATTATGCCAACTTGGAACCAGTAGGCCATGCTCAATCGTCCATAAAACTCAGGCATTATATCTCCCAGCCATAATGGGACAGCGCATCTGATCAATCAATGGTCCAATTTGAATTGTTTATTTCCAGTACCTAATATTATATGACTTGATGGTTTTACGGCAATAAATTGGCTTTGAAATTGAGTTAACCCTGTGTTAACCCATTTCATAGTGTAATTAGGTAACTTTACTTTTTTTAATAGGCATGTACAAAATTAGCGACACGGACAAGACATTCTCCTGATGGTAAGAGATAACGCTTGCCCATGTCCATTGGCAGCGATACACAGAACTTCGAGTAGTACCTAAAACAGAGTCCTGAGCATCGCTGCTTTGGCGCTTATTGCTTTGAGACTGTAATTTCGCTAGCAACAGTACCATTCAAACCAGAATACAGTAATGTTTACTCACTACTGCTTAGTGGCAGAATATCTGGTACTGCGGTGGTACCTACCCAGACGACCTCCTGCTAAGGAGATCTACCACCAAGTAAAATCAGCTTCACACCGGTGTAATTTAGAAGAAACTAACAAAAAAATCTGTTGATGGGATCGCTACCAAACTTCACAGGACCTGAACTAAGAAAACCTCAAGATTGCCTGAAACTTTTGTCAAAATCGGTCCTAGGGAACATACCCATTACCAATATCGATTTTTAAAAGTTACTAGCTGCGCCCCGCGGTGTTACCTGCTACATTTTTTTGAGATAAAAAGTAACCTATGTGTTAATCCGGGGTATCAGCTACCTTCATACCAAATTTCATCACAAGTGGTCCAGCCGTTTGAGCGTGAAGAAATAACAAACATACAAACACACTCACAAACTTTTTATAATATTAGTGTAATATGGATTCATACTTTAAGTAGGCACTAAAAGGATTTCTCGTTTTTGTTATTTTCCTAAACAAACATCGGGAACTAGTCTCACAGACGACGCCGGCTCCGGCACGTGCTTGAGCCTTACAAATGTACAAATTACCGTGAAGTTGTCAATAAGACCAACAAACCGGTGCTTTTTAGCGCTTTTATTCACTCTTGTTGTCCAATGCTTGACAGAATGCGTGTTTGTTTGCTCGGTCGGCACCTGTGCGTGTTTAATTAACTGTTCCGTTGACATTGACATGTGTCATGATGTAATACCAATACAAACCCAATAGTAACGATAGTTTTAGGTGAAGTTTTGGCGGGAACGTGAAAAAGCCGTATTGCCGCGTGAAAAAGCTATTTCGAGTAAGTATTTATGTAAAAAAATAGTGGTAAAAAAATTTCATTCATAAAGTGCCAAATTACGTAGTGAAGGAAAGTGTGAAACGAGAATAGTCAAGTTGCTACCAAAACTCAATCGAAGTAAAGTCTTACCTTGTGTGACTTTAACTGTGATAATTGATTTAATTTATGATAATTGAAAGGAATGCGGAAAAATCATTTGTAGGTACTTTTTTTCTAAATAGGTATTTGCTCAGTTCAAATTTCGACAGCCGGCTCACTTGATAGCCAGTTACATTTCAAAATAAACGTGTTCACGGTCTTCGACTACATCGCCACTTAACATCAGCTGAGTTGTGGGCAAACACCTAGCCTGCTAATATTTTAAAAAAAATCTTTGTTATTTAATGTTTTGGCTTTCCTTATTTTCAAGTTCGAAGATAAATTCTTATTGAAATTATCTTCGTTTTCATATTGGAATACAATTATAATCTAAGTATGTACAACTTATTATACTCGTAATTATCTTCGAACCGCAAAACAGTGGTGTGTGTTGCCTGAGTGGGTGTTCCCCGATAGACACAATGACTTTAGGTCGAAAGTGAATCGGTATTTGTAAGGCGTAAGTGTGCTCTATCGTAGATCGCATCTTTACGCGGTCAAACGGAATGCTGTTTTCAAAAATTGCGCACGATACATTTATAAATACTTAAAAATTACAAACAAAATCTCACAGATATTGAACCTATAACTTATAACTTGTCATCTCTAACGGTCATGCACAGAATAATACCTATCACTCGTGTCTTATAAGATAAAGCATATCTATCTCATGTACACTAAACAGACTACCTAAGGCTTTAAAAAGTACTTAGAATCTACCACACCTGCCACCGCGAATAATTTCGTAATTTTATCCGTTATTTTTTAACTAATTTATGAAAAATATTATTATAAAATGATTCAATTAGAATGACTGTTGCGTGGGATTAGTTTCAATTTCATCTTGTCAATCTTTATCATGATCCATCAACCTGTTAAGAAAGTTGAACCTAATAAACTTATATTAACCCTGCTATATAGATACTAAAATAGTTTGTCCAATCTCAGCTACGATTGAACTTTGTATTTGGAAAGAAGTTGTTTCAACGCTCTTCAATTAGCACCATATTATTATTTATTTTAATCCATTAGCATTTAACGATTACGATTTAATTAAAAGTACAATCTTCTCATCGAAATTAATTAAATTTCGAATGTCGGCCTAACCAAACCAAAGATAACCAAAAAAGCTATCAATTAAAATTCGAACCAATAACGTTCACGCCCTTAAACAAAAAAAGGAAAAAGTTAAATCTACGATATAAAAAACAACGGCTCAAGGCCCACGAAGTTAATAAGCAGGCTTAAAATGGAATAGTGATTTAAAAAGGGAATAAATAATTTCCCTTTCTCCAGGAATGCTGACGGGTCCCGTAGGAATGTATCACTGTCCCTTTCTAAGCCCACGTCTGTCGAAACTGGTTAGCTTTGATTAATGACCTTTTTAACCTCCCATGGGGTTGAATATTAATGAAATTAACTTAGCTTGTTAACAAGGCAGCATAAGACCAGAAATTATTGTGTATGTAAATATGTCTACAAAGCATTATATTTTTTTCATTAAAAATGTACGCTCCACAGACACCGGGGTCCGTGACCTTTGTCAACTTTGAACTACAATTTTTTTTTTCAATATATTATGTAAAGGAAAGTTTGTAATTTTTTTCTTAATCTTTGGTTAAAGTACTAGTTTGTGTGTTTAAAGCGAGTAGACTAGTGATACATCCATATTTTATATCCTTTTTATTTCAGCTATAAATTTAATACACAATCTTAATTCTATAAAAAACTACTACAATGTACTACTACTAACATATTCCGCCAACACTCCGATGAACGCCCCTGTGACGTACCATGACGTAACGCTTTCTGCTCGAATGTACCAGGCAAACATAACCTCACAGGCAGTGACAATAGTTGTACCGTAGTGTCGTACGTAGCGTAGCATTGTAAACAATAGTGTATCGATTATTATTGATACGGTCAACGTGTAAATTACGATAAGTTATTAACTAAAATAAAACTTATAGCTAGTATAGGACTGCCCTGTTAGCTTATTTAGTAGCTTCTTGAGCTGTAAAGCGTACATTTTTATAATGAACATACTTGTCTATTCTGTGTCTGTTTATGTATTTTAAGTAGGTACATATTATATTTACAGGAAGTACCTATATAAAATATTTAATTATATTCTACCTGGTTCCCATAGTACAAACTTTGCTTAGTTTGCGGCTAGATGGAGTTGTGTGAAATTTTCACCGATTTTTTTTTTGTTTTATCACGGCAAGTATTCCTAGTCATTCGATAAGACGATTATTCGAGATAAGTTTAATCTGTTATGTATAAGTTTAATAGACTAAACGTAATAAGTAAGTAGGTACTCGTTGAGTTAGGCACGAATTGTTTATAATTTTATCCATATGGTTCGCTTCTGTGCTGCCATTTCCTCAATATGAAACAAAACCGGGTTCTGCGAACAAAGAGGCCGGAAATGAGATACTCGTGTGATGGTTACTGAAAACGTCGGGGAATATACGGATTGAAGCGAGGGTACGGTTGTATGAGATACAAGAAATAAATTAAATGTACCAAGATTGACTGGCTGAGGTAAACTTAAATATGTTACTTAGCAGGCGTCTTAAAGCCTACTTTGGAACTTGACAATCGTATTCAAGCTTATCGTGCTTCTTAATATTATGATAGTCATTGAAACAGAATACAAAAATGAGATTTCTTAGAATATGAAACGTAGGTTAGGTATTAGGCTGGAAGTAGCGAAGCAGTCCGTTACCGTTTGGATTATTGTAACTTCTTTAACGGAATACACCTATCATCTAAAAACACATATGGAGTTAAATTTAAATACCAGATTCAGATTATAGGATTGTTCATAACTATGATGGGTGACAGAATCTTGTAGCCTAATTTGCTTCTGCAGATCGAAAGATGCATTAAATAATCTATTTTTAGTATAATTAATTAGTGAGTAAACTTACGTTAGTTAAGTTCTATCATAAGTGTGCAAAGTTCACCCAAACACTTGTTGTAACTAGCGTTGGTTCGCCAATCCCTACTGTAGTGAGTGTATTTATTTAAAATCTTTGATCCTTAATTAACTCAGTATTAGAAAATACAAAAACATTTTCTCCCGATTGCAGTTAGAATGAATGTTGGGTCGTTTAGCCTCGATCAACTGTATTATTCAAACATCGTTTTTTAAAATACAAACTTTTTTTTCCAAAATTGCATTATCTATATTACACAAATCTGAACAGCTTTAAATTGCAATAACAAAATACCTATCGTTCACCAAGCCAACCTTGGTTCGATATACAACCAAAACCACTTAATTAACGCATTTTTATACCATAAAGATTTCCAGAACACCTCTACTGACCCCGTTCCTAAGCATTCTCACAGACAGTTTACATTACAACGAAGTGTTTATACAATACACCCGGATTATACAAGAATAAACAGTCGATAGTTTAGTCTATTTTAAAATTAATTTAGTAGAAATGAGATCATACCACATAACAACAAGTATTTCAAACCAAATTTAATAGTATTGAAGTTGTGAATGTACATTGTACATAATTATATAAAAGCTATGCGCAGACGACAACTATAGCTAACTCTAAATCAAACTAAGATTTTTTATGTTTAGAAGCAAGAAATCAGGAGCTATTAGAAAATTAACAATTACTTTCCCTCGTAGACTGAATATAGTACATTTCCCCACACTACACATGAGATTGACTTCAATGTCTCAGCTGACACAGTATGGTGACTCTTCTGTATTGCTGGTACCCTGGTATCAGCGGGACGTATGTGTCCCAAATCCCGACAACACCAATACCACAAACGTAGCTTAATCAAACACACACAGTTTCGTAGTTTTTTAAAATGCTACGAAAATTCTATTTTTTAAGGATTTCTACTTCCTTTTCTTACGTAGCATATTTCAATATGAAATGAATGAAACGTTTTTCTCATGGTAAGAGATAACGCCTACCCATGTAGATTGCAGCGGTGCGAACGGTTTTGAGAAACAAAATAAAGTCCAGGGCATCGCTGTTTTGGCGCGGCATTCAATGGTTAGTCTAAATAGTTATAATTTTGCTAACTGCAGTATCTTATACATTTAAAACTCTTAGTCACTACTGGCGGTAGAATATCCGATATTGCGGTGGTACCTACCTAGGCGACTGGAGATCTACTACCTAGTATTTACACATTACTGGTTGGCGGCGAATAAGTTGTTCAATCGATTAATTAGTAAAGAATTATCCCCGTAGGTAGATCTGAAAGGTTATGACAATCGTGTCTAGCTTTTAAACTTTACCTATTATTATTTAAATACACACAGACTAAAATATCTACTTACAGCTGACATAAATACATTTTATAATAAATGTTAAGTCCAATCTTGAAATTAGTAAACTCGCTCTCATGTTGTTACACAAGAGTCAGCAGAGTGCATTTTATTTCTAATTTTATCGACTAGTGTCGTAAGTAACGATCGTGGTCCATTACTTCGACCGCTAAATAATCAATCGATTATCGTATCGACTACTTAAAATAGACTTCAATGTAAAATTAGAGAAATATCCATGTAAATAAATGAATAATGATTGCGGGACGGTAAGCTTTTTTTTGGGTTATGTGTTTACACAGTTAAGCTGATGTTAATTAATATTATGTTGTTAGTAATTGCTGAACGTAAATGAGAGCATTAACTTCAGTGATTTTAAAAATAAAGGGTTAACTCATGGATTTAAAGTCATATTTCTCCTTCTTCTTGGAATCGCACTTTGTGCATTTGCCAGTACCAAGTATGTAGATCGATATTTCTATGTAATTAATGGTAAAGTCAATGTCGAGTCTGGTCATGCCTTAAGAAATCAATTGTAGGGGAGAGTAGGGTAATGGGAGTCAGCGGGCAATGGGAGTCACCCACACCACCACGAAACACAACACGAGACCGACGCGTAAACAGCGTCCTCAGCCCCCGCTTCGGGCCCCCGCGCAGCCACGAACGGCTCGTGCCAGTCCGCTCACGCGCCACTGAGAAACGACCGTGTTTTGTTTTTGCGCTCCGCTGATGTAATTTTTCGTAAATGCAAATTAGAAGGTAAGTACCAAATATCTTGCAGTATGCGGTTATGACATTTACACTTACTTAGTTAGACGTTTCAAATTGTGATGTGCAGTTCAGATTATATCAGTGTATTAAAGTTTTTTTTTATTTTTATTTTTTACTCATTAGTGTAGTTGTGGGTAATGAGAGTCAGGTGACTCCCATTACCCACAAGTGATTACTATTGCCCGCAACTGTGCGTTGCTGTTGAATCATGTTTTTATTATTTATTTCTAGATGCCGAAAGTACGCGTCAGGACAACTGAAAAGGCTTCCTGGTCTTCTGATAGCCTAAATAAAGCTATACGGCTCATTGATGGCGGTTCTTCTATAAGAAATGCTGCTAAAGTAATGGGAATCCCTTTTTCAAGCCTTCAGAAGAGGATAAAAAAAGGTTCTACCTTAGCACCACATCTAGGACGATTCACTGTCTTTAGTCGTGAGCAAGAAGCCGAGCTAGCGAACTTGGTGAAGAAAATGGCAAATATTTTCTATGGTTGTACTGCTAATCAAATCAGAAGAGTCGCTTTCGAATATGCTGAAAAATTAAATGTGAAGCATAATTTTAATCAAGCTTCAAAAATGGCTGGACGCGATTGGTTGCATGCTTTTATGGCTAGAAATAACATTTCTATTAGAAAACCGGAAGCGACCAGCATAAATAGAATCACGGCCTTTAATAAAACAGAGGTAAGTCTGTTCTTTGAGCTACTTGGGCAGCTGATGGAAAAACACAAATTCGTCCAAAAAAATATTTATAATTGCGATGAAACCGGTATTTCAACGGTTCAAGCACCGGGAAAAATTTTAGCTGCAAAAGGACAGAAGAGAGTAGGATCTATTACCAGTTGGGAGAGAGGAAAAAACATCACCTTGTTGTGTGCTATGAGCAGTGCTGGGGGGTACATTCCACCTATGTTTATCTTCCCTAGAAAAAGGATGACTCCACTACTTGAGAAGGATGGTCCAGCAGGCGCGCTTTACAAATGTTCAGACAACGGATGGATCAACGAGCATCTCTTTCTTGAATGGTTGGCGCATTTTAAACAGCACGCTAAACCGTCTGCAGATGAACCCATCCTTTTAATACTAGACAACCATGCTAGTCACATTTCTCTTTCCGTCTACGAATATTGCAAGTCCAATCACATTCATATGTTGTCTCTGCCACCACACACGTCTCATAGAATGCAGCCTCTTGACGTTTCTTTTTTTGGCCCACTCAAAATGGCATACAAAAAAGAATGTGACTTGTTTTTGAAAAGCCATCTAGCAAAAAAGATAACCCCTTACGACGTAGCGTCCTTGGTGAGGAAAGCATTTAATAATGTTGCTTCTATTAGTAAAGGAGAATCGGGGTTTAGATCAACTGGAATATTTCCACTAAATCCGGAGGTATTCACAGAAGAAGATTTTCTCGCTGCAGAAACTCTCCAATCTGAGACCGTTGTAATCGAAGACTGCAATGAATCTCTCGCAGCTGCCTGTGTGATTCCCAGTACATCAAAAGAAGACTCACCAGTTCCGAGCACGTCAACACAAATTGTTTCACTAGATCTTATGATGTCTAACCAAGAAGTCCCACTTGATTCTGAATCAGATGTTGTACCACAAGTTCCTGGCACGCCTAATCAATCTAGTGTATTGCATGATTTAATAAAAATGCCCGAGAAAGCATCTGTTATTAAAACAAGACAGGGCCGAAAGAAGCAACACGCTACAATTTTAACTTCAACGCCACAAAAAGAAAATCTGTTAGAAAAGGAAATTAATAAAATGAAGAAAAAAGGAGGTAAAGAAAAAGAGAAAACATGGAAAGGTAAAGGACAAGGAAAAAAGACTAAAGTACAGAAGAAGGGTCCTGAAAAGGCAAAGCGCCAAGTATTACAAGAACAGAACGAAACTTCTGTATCAGATGTTGGCACTGACGACTTATGCCAGGACGATGAGGATGATGACGCAGAAGATGCTGGGAACAGATGCCTAGTATGCGACGAATTCGGAAGAAACAACGAGATGTGGTACAGGTGTACCTCGTGTGGACTATGGGCTCACGCGGAGTGCACTGGATGGGAGTCAGCTGAAGGTTATCTTTGCGACGTATGTTAGATTTTATTTGACTCCAATTGCCCCCAGGGTGATCACCATTACCCCTACGTTGGTGTAATGGGAGTCAAATCTGTTTTTTTTTTAAACTCTTATAATTTCCAAAGTTGACTGCCAAAGTGACTGAAATTGATCTCTAATGATAGTTTAATAAGCAAATTATGTTTATACGCAGTTATAATAAATACTTTCTTTTTAATTAAAATTTTATTTGAGTTCTCGCTTAAGTGACCCCCATTACCCTCTTTTATAACTATGATACAAGCTTTTACGAGGACTTTGAAGCTACACGAAAAGTCATATTTCTTCACATTTTACCACTTTCCCACACTCACGCATGTAATTCGGCACGTTATAACTAAAACGTCACTATTTTAAACGGTTTTATTTTTATACATAAACACTCAAAAACATAGGTTGTGGAAAATAATGCAATCCGACGACATGATTTTACCAAGTTCCCGCCAAAAATTCAACTCTTATTTCAATCACAAGACTTTTTTGGTAGTTTCGTATCAAACCTCATTAGACGAAGACAAACGCCAAAAAAAGTAAAAGTCTAAAAGTAAAAAAAAATGAGCGCTGCAACTTACTCCGATACACAAGTCTAATCCTTATGTCCTAACAATAAAGTCAATGAATTTTACCATAGTATCACTATTCTTGTGAGCGGTAAGGGTCTTCTGATGTGTCGAATGCAAAAAAAAAAAGTTCACGGTCGATGAAAAGGTATATTGAGTGATGTGACAGCTAAGATTAGTATTCATTTATCGGAGGACTAAATATATTATATCTGTGCATCTAATTTAGGTAAATGTGAAACTGTATTATGTTACCTACACAATTTGTGCCTACTAATAATTACAAAATATTTATTACTCAAAAAATGTATATTTATTTTTAAATTTCGAACAAAAAGTCTCTAAAATGATTGACAAAAAAAATGACACATATTGCACGTTTCTCCCTTCCCTAACAAACAATGTTATCTTCTTACCCGCTCATATTTCTAATCTAATAAGCAAATTTCTGGGAATGCAGTCAGACAGAACATTTTAATGAAACATTATAATAAAATGATTTAAAACTCAGCAATCTTCTTCTCATTACTATCAATATAAAGCTTTGGAACATACAACTTCAAATGCTCTTATTTACATTAATTATATTATTTAACTTAGAAAAACCTGATCGTGGATAGGCTTATCCAAAGTTCATCTAATGTTAAGTGGCAGTGTGGTCGAAGATGATACATATCTATCCTGGAATAGAACTAATTCTCGAAAATGTATTTATTTATCATTTCATAAGTCAAATATGTCGATATATCATATTATTTTTGCCTCTATACTTAGTCCAGTAACCTTAAACAAAAAATTACGATTATAAAAATATTAATTCGTTAAATTTTTGGATATATGTAATCCTGTATGTATTCAAGTGATTATTATTTTAGATAATTATAGTTTCTAGTATCTTATTTGTTATATTTTCTGACATTATATATATGTAATTATGTATATTATAGAATTACGTATTTGATTTCTTGACTACGGTGCACGCATTGATAGAATTGCGCCAAATTTTCTTGAGGTAGCGTCTTGCATATACCTGTTTATACTAACCCTTAAATTTTAACCGTCGAAACCAGAACAATCGTATTTAGGTCGGCTAAATGGAGTGCATATTCGAAGTGTTCTCGTAAAGTTTTACAGCTCACATATGGGCCAGAATGGCGAAAGGGCCACTTCAAAGACCTAGGCTATAAAGGAGATTGGCCACAGCCTTAAACGAGTACCGCTGTAATGGAGCATACAATTTTAAAAGCAGTAATTTTGCAAATAAAATTAAAATGTGTTTATATTGCCTTATAGGATTGCCAGTAACACGCGAAATCGAGAGATGCTACGATATCCGCAACTATTGCTTAGAAATTGAAAATTAACATAAAAGAAATAATATTTGAAACGATGATCAGTGTTTATGAGCCAAAGTAATGAAGTATCACTTATAAGCATTTAATTTAACACATAAACATTTTCTTGAGTATGTAAAAGATTGTTTTTTGTTTGTGGAACGTAACGCTTTCAAAAAAAAAAACAACTGCTTAGACTAAAAACGTGGTATTGGCAACCGTAACTTGCAAACTTGCTGCCCTGTTTTTATAAGCTGTCTCACTTCTGAGCGCGGGTTTCTTCTCATTATGAGAGGGGTAAGACCATCCTTTCCGCTGTTTCATTTATAGTGGAGACACGTGCGAGATTTGTGGTGAAATATTGTGTTTTTCTGTAGGTATATCTTTGTTACCTCCAAAACTACGTCGAATCTTACGCAAGAACCGTCAGACGTAGCTTGTTCTATACATAGAATATTCATAAAAGCACAGCACTCGTAAAAGGATGTCCAATATACCTCTACAATTACCTTTACCATCGTAAATGACAAAAAAGTATTTTATAGGGTAATAAACGGTTATAAAAGACGTATAATAGTGATAGAAGCTCGTGCGGTATATAAGGGTGGTATAACTGAAAATGTGTAATATAATATTTTTTACTCGATTACCATAATTCGTATCTGATATGTATAATAGAATATGATTATCGTGATGCTGCGGGAGTATTACAAAAGCTCATGTTAAAGAACGTGTTTTATAGATCTAACTAGCTGCGCCCCGCGGTGGTACCCGCTACATGTTTTCGGGATAACAAGTATCCTATGTGTTAATCCAGGGTTTCAGCTAAGTCCATACCAAATTTCATCCAAATCCGTTTAATGTTTTTTGCGTGAAAGAGTAACAAACATACATACGAACTTTCGCGTTTATAATATTAGTAGGATAGGATAGCAATACTGAAAGTACTTGCTAACGCAAAAAGTCAACCAAAAAAAAGCCATAACAAACCATTAACATTACTAGTGTTATCTTTATCTTGAAATTTGGAAATCAGTACACAAAACTTAATTAATTATTGGTAGCTCATTCCAGTTCACGCCTAACCATGTATTCATTTCTGTCTAGGTTTTCTTTCCGTAGAATTATAGGACTTACTTTAGAAAGTCGTATAGGGATCCTCTTTGTAACTGGAGAAGGTGGCCAAATGTCTCACGACTAAGTATAGAACTATAGACATCAGTTCGCTTCTGTAGTTGGTCATCTCTAATACTATGACGAGGTAAAACTAGTCCATCGATTAATGCATTTAATTTAATGTAAATGAATTTGACTATTAATTTGATGTAACTGGCTAAAAGCCAGTCACATCAAATTATTTTAAGCCATTTTCAATTAATAAATAAATAATTGTCAATACATTTGCTCATCGATTTTTTTAGCAACACTCACGTTTTCGCATCCCTACAAGAGCAACATTCGACACTATCCTATTCTGTTCTATCCCGAGGTTCTATCCTACAATTTAGCACCTTTCCTTTCACATTATAAAAATAAAATATACAAAGTGTTTCGCAGAAATGTGATATCACAGAAGAATGCCGACATAACTCAACAACGAAAACAATACTAGCTGAAACTAAAATCACGAATACAAATTATATACGTTGTCGATTTTCGTAAGGGTATCTGTAGTATCTTTTTCGTAATTTCAAGGTTAGTCGCATAGCAGATATTATTTACATGAATGAGTTGATTACCTGCAACGACAGGACCTTCGTCTCATAGTAGGCCTCATAACCGGTCATTGCAACTTGAATAGTCACCTCTTTAAACTAGGAGCCACGGATAGTCCGCTATGTCGTGGCTGCTTGCAAGAGAATGAAACTATAGAGCATGTGCTTTTGTATTGCAAAGCCACAGAAGGTACTAGAATTGCCACAAGGCTGCATGAAGCTGCTTCGCCATCATTCATGTCATCGTCATTGCACTTTCTACCCAACTCACTGGAACTACTATGGCAGCGGCCCAGAGCCTCGCTCCGTTACTTCAAGGAGCTGGGTTGGCTTGGGTAGACGTTGACAGGGGAAAATAGCGATGCTAGCGAATTTGTAGCGATGATAGCTCAGTGGTTAGCGCGGTAGGTTCGCATGCCGAAGGGCGTGGGTTTTAACCCCAACAATGAGCTTGAGCTGCCGGTGAAGGAAAACATCGTGAGGAAACCATAGCATGGTGGTAGGGTACTTTCTAGTACTCGGCTGGCTAGCTACCACCCTCAAGTTGAAAATCTGCCGCCAAGCATCTAACGGTGTGTTCCGGCAGCCTCACTTGAGAGCCAGTTCCATTCCAGGCTAGGTGTGCTTTACCATCTTCGACCACACCTTCACATAACATCAGGTGAGCTGTGGTCAAACAACTAGCCTGTCAAACATAAAAAAAAAAAAAAAAATACAGCCCAAGCGGGACGTCAGTGCAGGACCCCCCACTTTGAATAAGAATAAGAGTTGATTACCCTACACTTCTATAAATCACCCCGTATAGACTGAGTAGGTATTTCAATCTCTACAAATTAAATCATTATTAATGGGTTTTTTCACTGTACAAATTCTCACTACACTTATCTAGCAGCACTGGCGATGTGACCAACTTTTATTGCTTTAAAGAAATTAAAGAATCATTGACACAACAGTTGAACTAAGAGCTTTTGTCCCCAATCGTCGTATAATAACGATTTAACGAGTCTTAGGCCACGGTTTCTACCTACGCGGACAGCGGGACGGAACCCCCTTTTCAACGGCGGGGCGAAGCGGACTGCTGATTGAAGCGAAACTTTTACGCTGAGGTCAAAAGCGCAGCCTAACAGTTCGTCGTGGGAGCTGGCATGCGCAGGCACATTTAAAAGTGCATCAGCGCATAGCGGCTCAACTCTTTTGAATACGTCTATAATATCACACAATTTACAACCTTACTACCTTAAAATAAGAACTACACAGTTATAAGAGAATGCACAGGTCATAAGAAACGAAAGATAGAAGAAAAGATGTGGGGTGAAACATTTTTTGTCGTCCTAAAATGTGTTAATTAAAAAGTCGTATTTGTCGACGTTTATTTGTGATGTTATCATTTTAGTGATGATTACTGAAGTAATCTAATCTAAATGTTTGGTTTAATTTGGGCGATGATAAAAAAACCAATGTTTATTAAGTAACCCACCCTTAGGTACATAAAAGAAGGCATTAGAAACTGATGGCAGTAACGCGAAAAATGTATATTGCATCATTTTCCAAAACTTGTATTTTTTCCTGTATTTAAGCACCTATAAAATGTGGTGTTTGATTCATAAATTGCATAAGTGCACGAGTGTGGGAAAGTGATGCAATGAAGTGAAACATATCTTAATGTATTGCTTCTAAAACTTTGTCGAAGCTTTTTTCTTTACTTAATTCATTAGTTTTTCATGATATGCTTGCAAGTATCGAAATACTTGATACCTACTGGCAAAATATGTAAAATGGGATGCCAAAAACAAAATAGAAAAAAGAAGAGATTCGCCGAAGCAGTCCCTTTAAATTAACAGGTAACGGGAGTATAATATGCCAACTCCAAGGTCTATAAACTAGAGATAGATTTAGAACAAAATGAATTGAACTACAGAAACATACGATAGTTATATATTGGATAGAAAAAAATCGACAAAAAAAAACAAATTAATCACTTCGCTATGGCATTGACGTGTTACCTGGTCGGAGATAGTAAACACACCTAGCCTGAAATGAAGCTAGCTCTCAAGTGAGGAGCCCTGCCGGAATACACCGTTAGGTGCTTGGCGGCAGATTTTCAATATCAGGACGGTGGCTAGCCAGCCGAGTACTATAAAGTACGCTATGTTTTTCTTCGCCGGCAGCTAGACCTCATTATTGAAATTTGAAATCACGCCATTATCACTACCAATATCATCCTGAACCAAATGACCTGTAACTTTGCTGTTGTCAGTAAAATATTAGTACATATTTGTATTAGCAAACTTATCTCATCAACTTATTATATGTACCTACTCGTATAAAAAAGAATAGACGTATGGATATCCAAGTTTTCCTAACAAAAATCTTCACAACATAATCACTAGTAAATTTATCGTTATCTCAGAGGAAACCTGACCTAACTACATTACTCAACTTTCTCAGATATAGGTTTGTGGGTGCATCACTAGACAAAAACAAACAATTCACCATTTCATCATTTGCTCTAAGAAAGCTACCCACATGGGACTTGTATCTGGGACGGTCTAATTTCTTCCATTAATTTTATTTCCTTTGATTAATCACTGATGATTACAGATGCATCTTCGTGGTGTGATGTTGAAATCGTGTGGGAAAGTTGGATGCGGTTTTGGAAATGAGTCTCTTGTTCCTTGTTTGTCATAGATAGCCATTAGAAAACGATAAATTATAGACACGCAAGTCTCTAAATTTCAAAAAATACTTTTTTTTTAAATTAAAATTTTATACAATACGTTTAATCTCTACATAGTAGAAGTCGCTTGCCACCGTCTGTACGCTTAGATCTTTTAAACTACGCAACGGATTTTAATGCGGTTTCCATCAATAAACAGATAGTAATTCAAGAGGAAGGTTTATATGTATAATACACATGCATCACACACATTAGTGTCTACATTGCACCCGTGCGAAGCCGGGGCGGGTCGCTAGTTTATATAATAATGTATAACTAGTTTTACTAACATGATACTGCAGCAATTGTATGTGTGCAAAACCTAATTTGATTTTGGCTGAATAAAGATATACTAACGTCGATATGATCTGTACTTACCTACGTATATCCATTAAAATAAACCATTTGAATTTGAGTATACGTCCTAATCAAACTTGAGTAATTCCGTATAATTAAAACGAAACAGACGTCTATTTCTCTCTTTCTCTCCAGTTGATAGACAGGGATCCGGTATCAGCGACAGCGCAAACCAAATCTGCAGTTTACAGTAGATATTAACACAAATCTATGTTACGGCTTTCTGTTTCTTGAAGCGATACGAAATGTTTACATTATTAGATACTCGCGTTTACTTCACTAATGTTCTATAGTAAGTAAAATAACAAGACTATTTCAAGGATAGGAAAATAGTGCAGTAGGACATTTCACAAAGCGCCCAACCAAGTAAAGCTATGGGAATCATATAACTGATAGAATACTTATAAACTGTTATTTCGTAAAGATATATACTTATAATAAATACTGACACTCAGACTCGGAACAAACATTGATCGTCATATATAGGTACATATATATGTATCTATATATTATATTGAATAAGTTCGCGTTTGACCACATACTCCCTGATGTTAAGCATCCATGCGGTCTGAGATGGAACACGCTTACCTAGAAGAAACCTGTTTCCTCTTGATTTGGAGACACTCATATTGTTCAGACATTTAATGTTTGTTTTGATGGGAATTGAACCCACGCCCTACAACTCTTGTAGCAGATATTCTACCAAATGAATTAACAGGGTAGTCATTCAAATTATGAGCTTAAAATTTTCAAGCGGTACAGGTGTCCAAATAAGTTTTTCATTATCAACAATGGAAACGGCGGTTATTTCTAAAAACACTATTCTTGCATCATCATAATAAATCCAAATTCTCAAAAGCTCAGACGCAAATAACTCTAAAAGTTGATTAACCATACGTAAGTAACCTAACATATTCTTCGTAACCTATCAAATTAAAAGTAAAGAAAACCAGATGTAACGCCTAGGTTTATACTAGACTGTGTTAGGTCTCGTTGCTTCGAGCTAGACCAATTACTTACAATGATTAGCTCATGTGGCGAATACGATGTGATGATGGTTTATGCAAAAACGTGGGACAGTCAGGCGCGAAAATGTTTGCTTGTTGCTAACAGGAAGCTATTAAGTGCCTATAGGGAGCTACGAGTGTTATCATTTTATTTATTTATATGATTTTTAATTAAAGGAAAGTAAAGTAAAAAGTTTAAATATTTCTTATTTCTTATTTTTGACAGCCCTGTTGGTTCATTGGTAGTATGACTGCTTCGAGAGCTGAAGGGCGTGGGTTCGAGTCCCACTAACATTTGTGTGACTAACATCGAAGTTTATGAAAAATATTTTAAAAATTTCTGTTGCCTATTCAATAGTAAAATCTAGAAATTTTTATTTCGTAAGAGGTAACCTAAAACTTACCTTCCTACAAAATATACGAAATAATAATATGATCTACGAAATATAATACTTTTTTCTCTTTTGATTGTAACCGTTTCAAAACATATCACGACTGTCAAAATAACGAAGCACTTTCGTGCTCAGCCGTACTCAACCCATATGGATGCATCTGTTTCTAACATGCATGACATTTTGTTTATTTTCATTGTTCAGTTTAGTTTAATTTAAGTGGATCGAACACAATGCATGAAAAAAATATTGACTCACAATTTTATGAACATATGCCGTTATTAAGTTTAGACAAAAAAATAATTCAGCGAGGTTAACAATGAGTCATGCCATAAATTATATTACATATCATTTTTTAGTTTCCGGGTCAGTCGTTAGTTACTATGGGCAAGATGTAAATATTATCTTTTTTTTTTATTAATGAAAATAGTATTTCGTTTGATCACACTGCCTAACGTTAAGCAGTAGTGAGGTATAAGATGGAGCACGCTTACCTAGAAGAAATCTATTTACTCTAGATTTGAAGACACCTTATTATCTTTGTACCACCGCAATACCAGATATTCTGCCGCCAAGCAGTAGTGTGTAAACATGACTGTCTTTAGCGAAATTACAGAACTATTAAGACTAACCATTTTTTGAATTTTGCAATGGTCGTGGACAGACGTTTTCTCTTACCATCAGGAGAGCGTCTCGTTCATCTTGTTACTTTTACATACAAAAAAATTAGAAATCGAATACACATAATTTAAATGATTTCTTTGAATGTATTGCATAACAGAAAAAAACTATTAATCTATGACATAGGTACAGGAAAAGCTTAACGAAAAAAAATTAAAAACACTATTTTTTTAATACTTGTGGCTTGTAGGTACTATTCTAACGATATCCTATACAGTATATATGCAAATCTTTTCAGGCAAAAGACATGGTACAAAAATTAATTAAACACACAAACATGAACCCTGAAAACAATACACTTCTTTTTTGGGAAGTCGTGTAAAAATAGTTTTATTTGACGTGTTAAATCGCCTGTTTTTCCAAGACACTGACTTCACGGTAGCTGAATTCCTGGTATCTACAACTGCTTACTTAAGTAGCCTTAGCAAGATCTAGAATCGTTCAAGAATTTTAGTACGAATACGATAGAGAAAAAAAGTAATTTCATTTTACGTTATCAATTGTGAGGTCGCGTCATTTTCATGGTCTATCATTACGCCGTGGAATCAGTCTTATCATATATATTTTTTGACATATTGCACAGCACCATCCGACCCTAAACTAAGCAAAGCTTGTACTATGGAAGTCAGATAACTGATAGAATACTTAAATACTTTTTTTTTTTGTAAATACGTATGTATACATCAGAATACCCAGACACAGAAAAAACATTTGTTTATACCACAAAATGTTTATCCTGGGTGGGAATCCACACTCTACAGCTCTTAAAGCAGATATACTATCAATGAGCCAACACGGCTGTCAAAAAAAATATAAAATGACGATGTCTTTTTTATACAAAATAGGTTTACGATCGACCACACTATGCCTGAGCGGTAAAAGATGGAGCACGATTACATAGAAGAAACCTGTTTACTCTGAATTTGACACCCTCAGACATTACTTCAATTTCCTTAATTTACTATAAAATTACGAGTTATGACATCCATAATACACATTTGCATAGCCGACGTCAGTAAGCAATTGCTTTTGATTAACGGGATTGACCATGTCTGGATCGATTCCAGTTCCCTTTTACCTAACGCGACCTCTAAGACTTAGGTATTAGAAGCTAATTTAGATTCATTGAGATGAGGTATCAAATTTCTGACCGTTACATCAAGAGACCACCAACATGACCATTTCCAGCCCAATGAGTATTGTAAAACTTGTATAAAGCTGGCTAAAGTAGTATTTAATTGCAATTCAGCTATTTGTTATGTAGCTTTTTTTTTTACAAATAAACTTAGTAGTATGGGCAGTGTGGAATTAAATAATACAGATCTGAAACGCAGTCTCCAAAGCGTATCCGGTAAAAACCGTAACAAAACAAAATCCAAAGCATCGCTGCTTTGGCGCTTTTATATGTGCAGCAGCTATTTGCCATTTAAAATGGCCGAAAAAAATTAAATGTGTGTAAAACTATACTGTTCACCGTTGAGCCAATCCCGGGTGTATAATTAGGTCACGTTTACAATAAAAATGCATTATTATCGAAACTATTATAAGCGCCAAAGCAGCGACGCCCTGGGCTTTGTTATGCTACTCAAAGTTCCGTGTATCGCTGGAATGGTCATGGACTTGGACAGGCGTTATCTCTTACCATCTGGAGAGCGTCTCGTTCATCTAATTACTTTTACATAATAAAAAAAATACTGAACGGTTCAGTCTCACCCAATGTGTCAAATTTGAACTCTGTAGAATAAGAGGAATGATTCTAATTCAGCTTGCAAGATTTGACCTAAATCAACTAACAAACAAATACCACCATTGCAGTCAAATTAAAACTTGTAAAATTATGTTTTTTTTTAATGTAAAAAGTGATGAGACTAACGAGACGCTCTCCTGATAGTAAGAGATAACGCCTGTCCATGACAATTGCAGCGATACACAGAACTTTGAGTAGCAAAACAAAGTCCAGGGCATAAGTAAAGTTATGTTTAAAGTTGTTTAAGTTGTTTATGTGAAGTAAATACATATATATACTTATACATTTTACACGACGAACTATGATTAATAAATTAAATTTCGTACTTTGTCAGCTAATGAAAACTGACCATACCCAATTTACATTTGAACAACGATATTTAGAACAAAACTCGTCCCAGTTTTACAAATTGATATTTAACAAGAGCGGAGCGTTGAACAGATATTTGCCTTAATTTAAGCCGTATACTAAGCAGACGAAACACTAAAACATGCGTGGGTCTAGTCATTCGGTGCGGCTGTTTTGAGCTAAGTGGGACAGAAAATAGATGAATTCAAACTCAAACGATAAAGTAAGTACCCCATACAGAGCTGTGGGGACTTTATTGCTTTGTATCATATTGTCGGGTTTTATAACAGGATATCGATATATTCATTTGACACAATTTTGCGATGTTGCAATTAAATTACATATATTGAAGTTACACTGTTGTGTGATGTAAGTATTATCTACTAGCTGCGCCCCGCGGTGTTACCCGCTACATGTTTTCGCGATAAAAAGTAGCCAGTGTGTTAATCCAGGGTCTCAGTTATATAAATACCAAATTTCATCCAAATCCGTTTTGTAGTTTTTGCGTGAAAAAGTAACAAACATCTATCCATTCAAACTTTCACATGGGATGTTGTAAGGTTTTTAAAAGTATTAAATCTATGCCAATTATTAAATCGGTAAAGACATTAATGTGTTCTAGTGATGATATAAAGAGATTCCAAATCAACCTTCATTAACCCTCTTGCCATCAGGAGAGCGCCTCCGTCTCACATTTACATTAAAACACTGAGTTACGGGCAGTCTAACTTCCATGATAATATTAATATTCCGTAAGGTTCATAGGCACAGGTCATGCCTACTTTCACTGCGTACTTCTCCCGCCCTTATGACAGAAGTGTAAATTATGTTAGCTTAGAGCTTTATGTATTTGCCTAAAGTTTATTTTACTTATAAGAACAATTCACGTCAGCGAGAAATAAATGATTTTTGTTGCTTTATTGTTTTATTTTCCAAAACTTTTTTGTTTTTCGTGTGTCAAGTGTTTACGCTTAGAAGCCAAAGTCCTTTTTTATACGCTTGACAGGCTGGGTGATTGATCACAGCTCATCTGATGTTAAGTGATGGTCGAAGGTGGTAAAAACACTTTGCTTAGAATGGAACTGGCTCTGAAGTGAGGCTGTCGGAACACACCGTTAATTGCTTGGCGGCAGATTTTCTACTTGAGTGTAGTAGCTAGCCAGTCGAATACGTTAAAGTATTTTTGTAATGTAATGTATTTTACGAAAACGTTTAAAATTCGACGCCGAAAACAAAGAAAGAAAAATGTAGCGATGTCCAATTATTTAAATTTATCATTAACTTCAAAATAGCATTCATGTAAATAAATAGTAAGTTTTGAATTACTTCAATTATTATTATAGATAAGTTTTATCGATGCTGTAGCTTGGCTTACAATAAGTATTTCATTTCTATGCTCTCCCAACTATACGACAGTTAACCTAATATTGCATACCGCATATGCAACAATAGCATGAACTATGAACAATCGAAATTTAATGGCATCGAAAGACAATGCAATATAAATATTGATACCTTGGAACGTAGTGCGCTAGCCTTTTCCACACTTTACTAGGAATCTATATATATTACATACAACAGGTGATTCAAACTCAAAACATTAGAAAAATATTTTTTTATAGTTAGTATTTATAGATTAGGTTTTTTTTTTTTTTTTTTTTTTTTTTTTAATAATTTGCCCTTTCGGGCAGGCTAAAGCTATAGAGCCATACTGCCTTGTCTTAAGTGTTATTTCTGCTGTATCTTAGCTATAGTTATCGTCAAAGTCGTCTTTGTCAAGTCCAGTTCGTGTCAGTTAATTCCAGTCATGCTTTAGTAAAGTAGTGGCAACTTTACTACAAAGCTTCGATGGAGTTTTGGAAGCAACACGAAAACTCATGTTTCACCACATTATATCATTTTCTTACAATCGCGCTTGTAATTCGGCACTTTATGAATAAAACACCACCATTTTTATGCATAAACACTCGACAAAACACTAGTTTTGGAAAAAAATACAACGGAGCGACACGACTCTTCCCGCGTTCCCGCCAAAACTCTAGATTTTTATAGTTAGTATTATAAATTAGGTAACGCAACTCAAATTACAAAAAAAACATTTTTTTTTTTTAAATTTGATTTGACTAGTTTGTTTGAGCAAACACGTTCCATTTGCCGTATGCGTTTTGGTCATTGTCGATTAAATTATCATCTTTTCCGCCTCAGGATGTCTAACTCTCCTCATTGTAAATATTGTTTAGCGCAAGAGGTCGAATCTCTTGATCATGTCTTTTTTGATTGTCCGTCGTTTGGCATTCAGCGCCTTATGCTCATAGACGGACTACTTGAAATATTTAAAAACTCTGAATCGGTCCCGCATTGCATCAAGGAGTTGCTTATAAATACCTCAACGTATAAACATTTATTTACTTATATAAATAATACTGTTGGTGAAATATAGTGTAATAATGTGTGTAGTATAGCATGTGTGTAATGTACCTAATATAAATAACGTATGACATTGTTTAGAAATTTCCATTGATGAATGTTAATAACACTTAAGACAAGGCAGTATGGCTTTATAGCTTTAGCCTGTCCGATGGCGCAAATAAATAAAAAAAAAAAAAAAAAGCAAACACGTTCCATTTATTCCCGCCAGAGGCGCTGCCGCTGTCCCAGTTTTCAAACATTTTTCTATTGCTTAGGAGTCGGTCAAATATCACGTACTATACACAACATTTTATTCAATGTCAGTCATAAGCACTGAAGGGCGTAGGCTAACTACACGACTGACCAAAAAAGAAATGTAATACATATTTTCAGAGATATGTAAATAAATTTCTTTATTCCACCATAAAACAGATTTGGATGTATGGAGTATCGTTAGAATCCTTACATCATCTCTAGTGACACTGGCTATAATTTTTTAGATGATAAACCCAACGGGGAGGGTGTGAAATTATCATTACCTTTGCAATTTTTATTTATTAGCTCTTTTTTTAAAGCAAAACAATGCCGTTATACGCCATAATTATGTTTATAACTATGTTGTTTTTTGTTTTGTTGTACCTATTCTTTATCTTTTTTTTTTAAGTTTTGCATTTGTATGTAACAATGACATTATTACATACCAAACATACATACATTGTGTATATGTTTGGTGTATAATAATGATGTATTCTATTCCAATGATTACGTAAGCACACGAGGGTATGGGATACCTAAAAGATTTGCTTATTTTCGCTGAGGGGAAGGTTAAAAGTTACAAAAATTTTGCTTACGTTATAATATATGAACGGCCTCTTATGTAGTACATTTTACAAATTGATATTCTAGCCCCTCTGGCAAGTTGTAGTCGAAACTTGCCTGTTGCACATTAAAAAAAATACTTAAAACCACAGCTAATATTTTTGACATGTCTCCTCTGAATGAAGCTGATGGGATCTAATTACGAGCTGTTTCACCGACAGTGTCTAACTCATCTAACTGCTGCGTTCCCATGTATTCCCAGCCAATTACTTGTTTTAGAATGCACTTTGTATGGCACAAGAAAGAATGAATTTACTTTGTTTTAGTGCGATAGAAAAAGAAAGAGATACTGGCAGTCGAATTTTGGTTATGGCGGGAACGCGGAAAAGCCGTGTCGCCGAATATTTTCAACCCCCTTTTCCGAGTACCTATATATGTATATATAAAAATATGTTTTTTTAGATTAAAAAAGTGCCGAATTACGCGCTATTAAAGTGATATAATGTATTGAAATAACTTAAATGCATAGGTACGAAATGATAAAAAAATATTTGTCTGTAGTGTTACTTCTTAAAAAAAGTAAAACTACTTATAGTGTTGCTTCCAAAAGTCCATCGAAGCTTATTATAACTAAAGGCATTACTACTTAACTAGACTCGTTCTTGATTATCTTTGTATGATTTTGACTATGATTAGACTTATTTTATAGATACTGGCACGTTGTAGATTTGACACTGGCAAATCTACAAAGTGCGACGCCAAAAACGACGAATAAGTAGGAAAATTTTGACAACTTTGTTATGCATTCTAAAGTGTTAAGCCAAGAATAGAGACGAGCTGAAATTGCTTCCTGAATGCAATGTTAGGTGCTTGGCGACTACTTATGTTGGCGTAAGATTTTCAACTTGAGGAAAATAAACTGACCAGCTCAATAGCTGGATATTTAGCATGCTAATTTGCAAAATAATTTTCGACGAGTTTTCGATCCATAAATGTACAAAATGTAGTACATATAATATGTAGTACATACATACACACACATGTACATTAGTTTCAATTTACACCCACACTGATCCAGTTTTATACATTTTGGTATCGAAACAATGACATGATGATACGATATATGATACGATACTGTTCATTATGAACAATTTTTTATGGGCATACATTTAATCAAGAGCCAAAATATTTTTCTACAAAACAACAGCTATTTTTTTGATATTTTTTTGTTGACGATGTCGAATACAATATGGCTTAGTTATGGTTACAAGTGGTATGTAGGTACATACCACTAGTAACAACTTAGTACAAACAACTTTTACTATGAGCACAACTCTGAAATCATGAAAAGTAATTGCTGTGTCATAAAATACTTAGTATTTGACCTTGATCAAAAGTATGAAATAACTGATATTTTTTACGCGATTTCAAAGTTGTGTCAATAGCAAAAGTTGCTCATAATGATAAGCAAAATTAACCCTTATGAAGCTTATGCTGCTGTAGAATACAAACATTAACATAGCAGAGTAGTAACTAAGTAGTAACTTGACTAGATTAGACTTTGACTGTCACTATAGATATTAGAAATGCAAAAACCGGAGACAAGGCAATAAAGATAAAGAAGCTGAAGACTGCACACAAAATACTTAATCATTGAAACTGGCAGAATGCGATGCCAAGAAGAAAGAGAAAAAAAGCTAGTTACCCAGTGACTCCAAAATGAAATTAGTTGCATGATATCCGCGCCATTTTATGTCAGTTTACGCAACGCGTGTCAAATATGGAGCGACGTTTGTTTTGACAGACGCACTATAAAAAATGTGAACGTTTGAGTTATGGCACTATAAAAGGGTTAAAATCGGCAATTCTTGTGAAACGACAGTTAAGGAATTCGCAGATGTTCAAGTTAACATTTTGAATATTTTTCTAATAAACGTAATACGATATGCGATGTGAGAGCCGGTAACGTTGATAGGCTGGGTGTTTGACCACAGCTCACCTGATGTTAAGTGACGGTGTGGTTGAAGATGGTGAACATTACATAAGATAGCTGGAATGGAACTGGCTCTCCAGTGAGACTGCCAAAAAGATAATTATCTGTCAATCTAATCTATTACAATAGATTAGATTGATAGATTACCTCTCTATTGTACACACTAAAAATAAAACAATACAGAAGAAATAACCTTACTTAACAGGTGTAACAACTGGCGCCCTTATCGCTAAAAGATATATCTTCCAGGCAACCTTAGGACGGAGTTTAGGAGCTTGGTGGCAGATTTGCAACTTGAGGTACTACCTAACTAGTTGAGTACTGGAAAGTACTCTACCACCATACTATAGTTTTCTCACGATGTTGTCCTTCACCGGCACCTCAAGTACATTGTTGGGTTTGAACCGACCGCGCTAACCACTAAGCTAATTTTACGCTATTGTGGTCTTTATCAACATGAAAGAAAAAGTTGAAGCGAAGATCATCACTGCAAAATCACATTGTCTTCTAAAAGCGAAGTTCCAGTAAATCGTCAAGTACAGTGCTCTCAACGGAAATACAAACATGGGTAGAACAATACAGCTTGTTTCGGCCACCAAAGTTCAGTTTGTCTCTCCAGGATGTGAGTCACGGACGCAGTGACTTCATAACAGTAAAATTATATTAACATTAGCTTATGTTACATTTGTTGCATGTAAATCGTCGCCTAATTTTTGTTTTGCATAACTGACGCCATTGCGAGAAAAAGGGAATTAAGAGGAGGCTGCACAATTAAACATGATTTTTGCCAATCATAATCATGATCGATGTAAAACTAAAACATACACTTTCACAGACTAAACTTTTTTTGACTATTAACAAGCTAAAAATACCATAGATTTTCAAAAATTCGCCAAATACTTTTACTGTTTAAAAATAGTAGCATTCAGATAATTTAGCTTTTTTCTTTAAAACAACATTACACATCTAAACTATTATTATAAAGAGGAATAATTTGTATTTTTGAATTTTTGTATGTTTTAAAAATTCTTTCACCGTTGGGAAGTTACAGTATCCCCGGGTGACATATGCTACTTTTTATACCTGTATTCCCACGGGATCGGGAGCTACGCGGGTGAAACCGCAAGGCGTCTATTAGTAAGTTAAACAAACAAAAAAAACTTATGAAAAGTTGTGATAGTTTCCACGTAACTCAACACTCTGTTCACTAATTGCGGTTGCATAAATTATACCAGAAATCAATACCACAGAATGACTCCCTAACTAATTAACGGTACCTACCGTTTTTGTGTATTCAAGTGAAATTTTGATTTTTTCCGTCTGCGACGTTCGTGCTTCATTGGCGTCGAAATAATGAAAGCCCATAAGCTGCGGTCGGAGACCACAAATTAGAAAATGTTTTTATTTTAATCGGCTACAAAAAGTGACGTTTAAAGTTTAACGTACACTTGACTGTAAGTGTTTATTGGGAAGACCGTAACGTGGCAAATTGTACAATTTGAAAAAAGGACATAATAATATTGAGAAAGGGAGATATTCAGATAGGGACATTTTGAGTCAGATTATTTTGAAAAGAACATAAGAACTGAGACAAACTCTTTTAGCTTACAATGGATGTGTGTAGCTTTGTTCATCTTTTATTGTAGGTTTTTTTCTTTATTTTTGGCGACTCACTTTGTGCATGAAGCAGAGCTATTACCAAATTAGCTAACAAAGCAGGGGCTAGCTTGGTCACGTCACTTCACCTTATGTTACAAAATTGAAAACTTTCACCTAAGCCAGCTGCCTGCTAAACTAGGTACGTACTAAAGCTCTCCCGAACGATTTCCTTCTAGCTATAAAACTGTTTGTTAACATTGTTGTAAACGATTTCTCTGTTCATTGGTTTGTTTCTAGATTCCGCGAAACTGTCAAGAAAGATTTTCTGTATTTTCGCGTCGGCGCACCACGCATTTGGCACGTCTCGAGAAAAGGCAAGTCTGAAAATGAAAGTGATGCTTACGAAAGAAATCCGGTATAGAAAATTGGAGACTTAGATAGCTAGTCATTTAGTTATAACTATTACAAAATAATGCTAAAAACTTTTTGAATACACATAGCCAGCGAAGATTGTCGTTCATATTTTTAAGTATAATAAAATAAACTTGAGAAACGCATTGCACAAACTTGCAGAAAGATAAAGTACAAATTATTCATTTCAGGTTTTGTGTAGATATATCAAAATCCATTAATTGGATTATGAAATCAAGCTTACCAGGAAACAAAAACTTAGACTTATTAATAAATCGTTTCTTTACTTTGTTTACCACCAGCTGAATGTTCGGTACTCCGTGCCCGGTACGGCAGCGCTCGGCATTGGACCTCGCATCTAAATAAACCTTATTTGAAGTACCTATCACGAACATTAACAAAAAGAAACTAAATCGGTTCAGCAGTTCTCAAGTTATGCGCTTACCCAACATATTATTTTATGTACATCGTGGATTAGGGAAAAGACTACTAATGCATTTTGCCAGGACATTTGGAGATTATTGTCCGGTTTGACAGCGTCATTGAATTTTGCACGATGTTAATGATTAATTTCTAGATGTTTGGCTCGCTTTGCGCAGATGCTTTGCAAAATGGTTGTGGATGCATGATTGGCTATGGTGGCGGTTGCATTGCGCAAGTGTGCGCGGTACGAATATGCGGCGCTACAACGCCGGGCAAGTACCAGGCGGGCATGGAACAAGAAGAGATTATTTTTAACTGTGAGTATGTGAGTAAGCGCGAACAGGTTGCGCAGTTACTATTTCTTATTCTGTAAGATTCTGTAAGACCTACAGGTGAGAGTGGGGACGCAGGGGTTCTAGAATGTCTGGAGTACAACGTACAAGATATTTTTTGTCCTCGTCACTCCTATGTTCATCTCAATAAAAGTATACGTACGTGTAAGTATCACCAAAAGTTAGTTTACGGGACAAGAAAATCGATATAGAGGCGTGGAAATCTGAAAGCTTGAATGGAAGCATAGAATTTAATCGGGTTGTGATTTGTCAAGGTTACGAGAAGCGTAGTAAACATAGTACCACCACAGTTACTAGTGGTATTGATTTTGGGCATACGTTCGAGATTTCTATAAGTTTGAAAGAAAATAGATAAGTAAAGGAGAGTAAATTTTGTCATCTTTATCATCCATAAAAATGATGGAATGGAATGCATGGATTTTAGGGTTCCATAACCCATTAATGACAATACATAGCCTACGGCCTAAACCTACGGCATCAGTCTGTCTGTCCTACCTTAAAAATCGGCACCCTACTTTTTAATAAACGTGTAAAAAAAATATGTTTCACAAAAATATCTCGCCTTTACTTGCAAGCATTCATTTTATCACGAACTTTATTATTTTCATCCACAAATTATAATAAATTAATGACACTTGCATTCCATCGTTGTCCGATGTCCACAGACATTGAATCTTTATGATCGTCCGCCGCGTTATAATAATTAGGTACTTCCTTTGCCAAATGGGTAAAAAAAAACAATGGACCATCAGACAGAAGCTATTTTGGACTATTTTTAAATGTTAGTGCTTCAACTTAAAATAGTTTTTGTAGTGGAACAAAAAAATCTAGTTTTAGACTAATTTGAATAAAAAAATTGAACATTTGAAACTCATTATGTGGTTTCAAATGTTTTTTAATGTCAACGCGCTTGAATTTGCAATTTATTCCGCTTTCATAGAAGAGTTTAACAGGGTTGGCGCAAACTCCCGATTTTACATCTGAAAACCGTTGTAGTCAGGGTAATATCTCCCTTATTCCCTAAGGATCCTGTAAATACCGCGTAAATTGTACTAGGGTAGCATATCAAGGTGGACCACTAAAGTTGGAGAGGTAAACAATTTTGTATTCTATACTAATAACAAAAGGCTATCTCTACATTGCTAAACTACCTTACTCTAAAAACGAAGATCACTTAAGTAAGTAGGTTGATAAATATTAGTCACAGTCACAAGTAAGTCAATTAGGTAAGTAAACAGATAATTATATTTCACTACAATATATCACTTGCCAGAACGCATGCATTCAATCACATTTTTTGAACACAAACAACGGAAAATAAATAGTTATTATAGGAAATAATAAAAACATGCTGTATTTTTTTTGTTAACAAGCTAGGTGTTTATCCACAGCTCACCTAATGTTAATCGATAGTGTAGTCAAACATGGTAAAGCACACCTAGCCTAAAATAGACCTGGCTCTCAAATGAGGCTGCCGGAATACACCGTTAGATGCTTGGCGGCAGATTTTCAACTTGAGGGTAGCTAGTCCGCGCAGTACTAGAAAATAACTTTGGTTTCCTACTGAGCTAGCATGACTAAAAAATACAGCTAAGGTTTTTAGCGCCATTTTTTCCTCGAATAAAATGCTAAATACCTACGATTTTATTTGACGTTGTCTATCCATTCTTTGTACGAGTGTTAAACCTTTAGCCTTTGTAAGGGTAATATAAATAATTGGCCAGAGCTTGCCCTTTACCAGCATTACCTACATATTTTTATTTTTAGACTTGCATGCACACAATTAGGTAAGTACAGCGCAGTGCAGCCCATAATGTAATGGGAGATTAAACTCTTTGATCTTTTGTCTTTATTTTCTCGGTGGTTATTGTATGTCTGTGGTTGTTGTCATGTTTTTCTTTTAGTGTTGGAGTTTTTGGCGGAAACGCGGTAAGAGTCGTGTCGCCTCATTGTATTTTTTTTCGAAACGTGTGTTTATGTATGGGAAAGTGATATAATCTGGGGAAACGTGAATTTTCGTGTTGCTTCCAAAACTCCATCGAAGCTTCAAGTCGCCCCTACTTTACTAAGGCATGACTGGACTTGACCGAGACTAGACTTTGACTGTAACCAGAAGTTAGACATGAATTGTAAAAACCGAAGACAGGCAGTATGGCTTTAGCTTTAGCCTGCCCGATGAGGCAAATTACATTAACAAAAAAAAAATGTTGGGCGTTGGCTAAAGTTTGATTTCGCTTCGCACATTTTCAAGACCGTAATTTTGTTAACTTTTAATTTTGTGGTGCAGTTTTCTTAAACCAAAAATATTAAGTAAAAGAAAGAGAAGTAGTAGACTTGTAGTATTTCGGGCCTGATTAACATTATCTAGAGTTGATCTACGCCCTATGTACCCGGTTTAAATTTTAAAAGTAATATTTCACTTTAGCGTGACGTTGCCATTTAAAACATTGATTTATTATAAGTAAGGCTATTTAAGGCCTAAAGCACAAACATTAATAGTACAATGGCGAGGCAGCAAAATCAAACTCGCGAGATGCACAACGAGAATGTAAGTTATTGTCGCGGCATGGCAAGAAAATTTACGACTATCAACCTGGCGATAGCGAAAGTCCAACGCGGAAACATCTCGCTGTTTCATGCGTTCCTTTTTCAAAAACGAGTACATTGGCTGGTTTTAAAAAATAACAAGCATAGTTTGGACCATGGAGGTTATATATTCCAATACATTTTTTATGACTTGGGAAGTGAAGTACGTCTTGTTACTGGACTGAGAATAATTTATACCTATGCTACGAATATTTTGATAGATAATTGTGTTCATCTTAGTTTGTACATTAATTATTGCGACACTGTTTTTAAATGCCTTATAAATTCGACCTATTGTTCTAATTTTGTACTATTTTCTAGGCCGCCGTTGTACTGCCACATATAGTTGATGTTACTTTGTTTTGTTATTATCTTTTACTTCTATCTATGTCTTTTTTAGTGTTATATGTTATAATGTATATACATAATTATGTTTGGTGTAAAATAAAGTTATATTTTAATCTATTTTTCTACTTTTTTTACAAGAGCACACATTTATTTCGGTAGTACTAAGTAGATGGCAAACTATGGAATGGGCTATGCTTAGTGTTTCTCTAAGGTATCGTATCTGGAATATAATAATTCGCCAGAGAACTAAAGTCACCGACATAGCTCAACATATTAGCAAGCTGAACTGGCACTGGCAATGTATATGCGCCAGAACCAACTGCTGAAGTAGACGTATTCTAGAGTAGAGACCACGATTTAGTAAACGTGTAGGGCGAGTGAGGTTCGATGGAGTGACGATACTACTACATAAATCAGGTGACAGTGACTGGAAGCCTAAAATAAGGCTGAGTGTCGTGTCTTGGGAGAGGTCTTTGCCCAGCAGTGAACTATAATAAGCTGATGACATATGGCATCCTCAAAGATAAAGCAAAAAAAAAAAAAAGCAGACACTAGAACAGGTAGAAATGATTCAAGATAAAGTCACGTAGCGCGCCGCTTCGTCTGGTACACGAAAGATAAACGAGTTTTGTAACTTGTGCCCATTTTTTTTTAGATAAAATATCTATATACATACACATTATAATAATATGTATTTTAATACAAATAACGATCTTACCAACAATAAAAAATATACGTCTTATGTACAATGCTTAAAATTAACCAATAGGTATTTAAAATGCTGTACCAACGGCTCGCTGACGTGAAAAGTCCAGCGTCGAGATAAGACAGGCTGCTTAATCGAATGATCGATAGATTTAAACAAAGCCTTCCTAACAAGGAAACCCTTAACCTTCACAGAGTATACTCATGATGACATAAAAGTACAATAAATTACAGTTTAAAAGAACTAAAAAAATGGCTTTGCATTGGCATCGGTACCTAACACATAATTATGCTACTTATCAATTTGATTGAACGTCTTCCTTAAAAAAATATTTTAATGGTTCCGTTACATACACACAAGTCAAAAAAATAAAAATGCGGTAAAAAGTCCCACGACAAAGTCGTCATAACAAAAAAAAACAAATTTTCTCATTGCTAACCTCTGCTAAAAGAAACAAAACATCAACGAAATTATTTTTGTTGATGTTTTGTTTTTTATTTAGAATGTTTATTATATATTATTATTATTATTATTTAGCCCATTTTGTCCCACTGCTGGGCAAAGGCCTCTCTCCCCCCCCTTCCACACCTCTCTGTTGTGTGCTGTTGTGGTCCACTCTTTATTATATAATGTTGGTAAAATTGATATTGGGTCACACAAAAATGCGCCAGTCTGCTACGAAAGTACCAGGCACCCAGAAATGCCTAAGAGCACAGTGGCTCTCACAGATTAGATAACAGCCATTTATAAAAACATGTTGTCATATTTTATCATAATCATAAAACGTTATATCACACGCACACATGCGTCGTAAAGTTATTATTTGACGCATACATGCATCTCTGCGGGTGATTTGCGCTGTAGTTAAATCGATAGGGTTGTCAATCAAAAAAGTAAATTTATATCGGTTGTCGTTTATATTTATTAGAAGATTAAAATTGTTCACGATACGAATATGTGTAAGTCGCGCCCAGTTTGATTGAATTTATTAGTCTCGGATAGCATTGGGTGTTTTTATGATATTTTAGTTTTGAAAAACATATAGTTATTAGTAATTTGATTAGCTAATGATTATACAAAGCTTCACAGATCTCACGAGTAGATAGACAGTATTATTTAAAAGTGTCATGTTGCAAAATAGACATAGGTTACCGAAAATTTCTTAGTATTCAGTGGTATCACCATGCGAGTCCACGTTGCGGAAACCCGTACAAAGCCTAGAACTTGCAACCCAGTTGCGTTTAATTAGAATTAAGTTATATTTATTATTATAACAATTAATTTTGTAAAAGAATGATAACGGTTTAAAAATTAGTATATTCATAGAGCAATTAAATGCAAGCATTAATTTATTTAATAATAAGGACAACTGAGTTACAAAAATACACTCAAAAGATAGAGAACGATGCTTAAAAAAGTTAGGTTTAGGTTAAAAATTATATAGTTAGTAAATAATGTTTAGTTCCAAGATATCTAATATCTACTGTCTTAAATATGTATAACAATTCTAGTTCTTTATAACGTTTGTATTTTAGCTGGCAGCCCTACCACGCGTGAATTGACAAGTGCATGCCCCACGTGCATAGTGACACATGTGTTTCCCTTATGCGCATAGATCCCATGTCTAGTCTATAACAATATAATATCTATGGTTTCTTTCGATGCGAGTACCAAAACAATGAAAAAAGACGATGTAAGTTTTGGCGGGAAATCGGAAAAAATATTATTCAATAAAAATAAAAAATCTAAAAGCGGAAAAAGTGTTTTTTTTGTCACGAAAATTGGCATTTAGAAATTGTTACCAAAAACAAAATTACAATGTTTGTAATACTAAAGAGTTCTGTAGGAAAAACTTTTATTAAAAGCCTATAATGAAATCGCAGAACATGTTGTGTGAACCTACGCCCTTCGGCGAGCGAACCGACCGCGGTAACCACTGAGCTATCATCACTGTCAACCAAACCCTTCAGAATTGGCATCAGTTGCTTACTTACGCTAAAAAAGATCGCGTGCAGCGGGCATCGGGTTTTTTTAAAACATTAATGTGTTATAATTTAATTAGGAAGTTTAATGTAAAAAGTAATGAGACGAACGAGACGCTCTCCTGATGGTAAGAGATAACGCATGTCCATGACCATTGCAGCAATACACAGAACTTTGAGTAACAAAACAAAGTCCAGGGCATCACCACTTTGGCGCTCATTACTTTGAGACTTTCGATGGTTAGTCTCAACAGCCTAGTAATTTCGCTAGCTGCAATACCCTTCGAACCGGAACACAGTAATGTTTACACACTACTGCTTGGCGGCAGAATATCTAGTACTGCGGTGGTACCTAGACGACTTCCTGCTAAGGAGATCACCACCAAGTAAAAATGAGCAGTAAAATGGGTAGCAAAGCCATACGTTTAGAAATAACTCCGGATTATGCTTAGCCGTTTCCGCGTACAGAACACGTCGCATTGTCACCGTATTTATGGGTGTCGACAAATTCATGCTATATAGACGTTTGCGACTTAATACGAACTAATAAGATTTTTTGGGTGATTTTGAGGGTGGAAGTTAGTGAGCCGAGTACTAGAAAGTACTCTACCGACTATGGTTTCTTAAATATTTAGTATTTTTTATGTTTTACAAATACAAGACGCGCTTAAAGTTACTTTCCAGCTCCCATACTTGCACTCGGAAGTATTTCTCATGTTCTACCTCATAGTGCATCGGCATAACCTTGACCCCTCATCATTAATTTATATGCTATGCAACTGATTTTTGTGGGAGTTTCAAACACTCTATAGATTTGGTAGTAAGAGATTCCCATTGGAATAATATTTTGCAGTACACTAGCGACCCGCCTCGGCTTCGCGCGGGTCCAATGCAGATGCTGATGCGGTGTGGCAGCACCAGTTATTCAGCCGCTAAGCTGTAGCGTGTAAACATTACTGTGTTCCGGTTCGAAGGGTATTGCAGCTAGCGAAATTACTAGGCTGTTGAGACTAACCATCGAAAGTCTCAAAGTAATGAGCGCCAAAGTGGTGATGCCCTGGACTTTGTTATGTTACTCAGTTCTGTATATCGCTGCAATGGTACTGGACAGGCGTTATCTCTTACCATCAGGAGAGCGTCTCGTTCGTCTCATTACTTTTTTCATAAAAAAAAAACATATAAACCTTCCTCTTAAACACTTGACACTAGCAAATGCTCAAAATGCGACGCCAAAACCAAATAAAAAAAACCTTCTTCTTGAATTACTCTGTCCTGTTACGTAGTTTAAAAGATCTAAGCATACAGACGGCGGGAAGCAACTTTATTTTATATTATGTAGAGATACTTTGTAAAACAGTTATATAAATTTACAATTTTACGTAATTGAAATTAAAACTTCTTTGTCCACCGTGAGCGGTTTGTGTTGCTTCACCGACATGCTATAAATTATGTGTTTTTAATTTTTCCTTTCTTTCGGCAGTCTCCATGACTGCCTATTTATTTCTTTATATTCGTATATTCAACATATTGTTATATATATCACCGAGACTTACTACGAACTTATATATTCTGTGTATGTTTTTATAAGACCTAAATGAGGGTAGTACAACAAAACTCTTTCATTTTTCACCGAGACGACCCGCACTCTTAGTCACCTCGTCACGTCAGTATATTTGAGAGTAAACTACAGTAAGTATAGTATGTAAGTAAATGATAAATAAATAAGAAATTTGAGACAGCGACATTCAATTTATTCGAATTCGAATTGTAGCGATAATAGCTCAGTGGGTAGCGCGGTCCGTTCGCATGCCGAAGGGCGTGGGTGCAAACCCCAACAATGAGCTTGAGCTGCCGGTGAAGGAAAACATCGTGAGGAAACCATAGCATAGTGGTAGGGTACTTTCTATTGCTCGGCTGGCTAGCTACCACCCTCAAGTTGAAAATCTGCCGCCAAGCATCTAACGGTGTGTTCCGGCAGCCTCACTTGAGAGCCAGTTCCATTCCAAACTACTATTGCTTTACTATTTTCGACAACACCGTCACTTAACATCAAATGAGCTGTAGTCAAACACCTAGCCTGTAAACAATTTAAAAAAGAAACTTTTCACACCTTGATGTTTTGTTGTTGACGTCTATGTACTTTTCTCAAAGATGCCTATGCTATATAGATTTACAGACGTCTCCTGAACAAATATTAAATCTAATTCTAAGCTTCAAATTACACTAGTTATAACGCCATTCTTCTTTTTCCCAACCTCAACAAGACTTCAAATGAAAAACATCGATTCTGAGAAGAGAATGCGTTAAAATGTTACCGGGAATACAGGATAATCTTTGATCGAGTTAAAACTTACTTCAGCGTTCGACGGTTACAGGAATAATTAATTTCAGTCTTTCGCTGAAACGACTTCGGCGATTTCTGCTTTTGAATGTTATTTTTATGTTACTAACAATATATATTTTAGACTTTATTGTACACCGAAACACACATATTTTAAATAAAAACTCACTCAATTCAATAGTTAATTAACAGTAGTACAACGGAAGCTTTATTATCTTAACTAAAACAATTCAAAACCTTTTGAATGACAGGACTGGTACAGATGTACCCTCTACAGCTAATACGGTATACACTTTCCTATTCTAAAAGAAAATAAAGTGATTTTTACATCTTTGTGGTTGAACTAAACAACTATTTTCGTAGCGATGATAGCTCAGTAGTTAGCGCGGTCGGTTCGCTTGCGAAGGACGTGAGTTCAAACCCCAACAAAGCTTGAGATACCGGTGAAGGAACACATCGTGAGGAAATCATAGCATGGTGGTACTTTCTAGTATTCGGCTGGCTAGCTACCACAGCTGGCTAGCATCTAACGGTGTGTACCGGCAGCCTCACTTGAGAGCCAGTTCCATTCCAGGCTGGGTTTACTTTACAATATTCGAGCACACCGTCACTTAACATCAGGTGAGCTGTTATTAAAATACCTAGCCTATCAACCATAAAAAAACTTTTTTTTTTTATCATTTTGTAACTTAGTGTCTATTTATATTAACATCAACATTATTAATATTAAATAAATACTCGTAGAAATCTACTCATCACAAAACATAAATAATTTACGAAACATGAAAACTAGCTAGGCACACCTAGATACTGAGACGCTACGCGCCAAACGCTGACGTAATTTGGATTCTAGATATTCAAGACCTAAGTCTAGCTTTTCGATCTGAGCCGGTGCTGCATTGTACCTAGAACTACCAGGCGTGCAGAACACATTGGAGGTAGAAGCACTAGACTTCAACACGTGTAATGACTGGACTTGGGAACGCCGTATTTTTACTCAAGAGCAGTACTGACTGTTCAATAGCCCATTCACAATTACGCATAATAATATGTGTGCTTAGAAACTGTTGTAGTATAGAGAACAGAAATACACGCAAGAGATTCTAAGGAATTTGTCGTAGGTAATTAATAAACGGGAAGAAGTCGACTCCGGGAAACGAGATTGCTTGTACAGAATAATATCTTTATACAATATATAAAAACCATATTTTTTTGTACGTACTATTTTGACTTATAACAATATTTATTACTCTGAGTACGGTTTTATTTAAACTAGAGATTTTTTTTAAATTTTTATGAGCAGCTTACTTATTTTTAAATACTTTATTGTTTTATTTTTGGCAACTACATACTTTGCTTTGGGCTGTAAGTGTTTGTATACCATTACATAAAATAATGCCGGTTGATAAAAATAATAAATGATACCAAAAACTAAAGCCGTAAAGCTATTTGATTAAATAAATTTACCTAGTTAAAAAATTAATAAATAATTAATTAATTTAAAGGGGTTTTTTAACCTTTGCCATTATCAGCTAACAGTTCTAAAAAAAGTTTGGAAACATTTTGTTAAAAATCTTCCCAGAGAGATCAGAACGCTTCAACTTTTTTTTGTCTTCAAGCTTCCATCTTATAAATCTTGTTGAAGATACAATGCATGCTGCGTTTACATTACTCCAGTTAGATATACTCGTATACCAAGTATACTTAGCTACTTGAAACGGACAATGTACACGACTTCAAGTTGCGGGTACATTGTTTTAAATTGTGAGTTTTGTTTTGCACGATAATAAAAGTAGATTCTATAAAAGTGAGTTTTGTTTTAATTTTAGCTACCAGTCCCTTTCACATAAAATAATAAATTCTAAATTTTTTTCTTTGTTCTTTTTGGCGTCGCACTTTGGACATTTGCCAGTGTCAAGTGATATTTTTAAGTATTTTTGACAATTCATGTTAAATAAGTCTTAACTGTCAAAGATACACAAAGTAAGTCATAGTCAAGTCTGGTCATGCCCTAGTAGTAATAGCTTAAATAAAATAATAAATAAATAAATTTTGTAGGACATTACACACAGCGCCATCTGACTCCAAACTAAGCAGAGCTTGTGCTATGGAAGACAGATAACTGATAGAATACTTAAATACTTTTTTTTTTGTAAATACATACTTATAATACATACAGTACGCCCAGACACAGAACAAACATCGATGTTAGTCACACAAATGTTAGTCCTGAGTGGGACTCGAACCCACGCCATCGCTTTACTACAAGTTTTGACGAAAGCAACAAATAAGTCACATTTCACCACATTATATCACTTTCCCACACTCACGCAAGTAATACAGAAATGCATTAATGAAACACCACAATTTTATATATAAACAGTCGAATAAAACACAAGTTTTAGATAATAATACGATGTGATGACAAGACTTTACGACATTGCCGCCAAAACGTCAAAAGTGTTTATTCACATTGGTAAGTCAGTAGTTTCAAGTTAAATAAAAAGTTCCATTTCATAATTGAGGTATTTTTTGTTCCTCCTTCCACATTTCAGAACATTTTTTCAATTCTGTTTGAAATCGTTACCATGTGGTATTACTATAATTATATTCGAAAGATCAAAGTAACACGGAACTTTACAAAAACAAATCAACACAGCTCTAGAGCGAAATTTCAAAGAAATTGCGTGCGCGTAACCCTGACGCTACCGTTCACAAAAGTTGTTTAAAGCGAACAATGCCATAATCTGTATTTCAAAAAGGTAAAGCTCTTTTTTGTTTGTTTTTCTAAAAGCGTATGTTATCTAAATCGTCTAAGCGTTTAATTATACGAGGCTTTCGCCACAAAACGCAATGAATTTATGCATGAAGACGCGGGAATTTCTCTGGCGGGATAAAAGGAACAATAGTCTTAGTTTTAATCTTGTCTTTTTAGTTTTGGTTTCGTTCTTTTTTTCGGCGTCTCGACTGGCAAGTTCCAGTTCGTGTGAGGCTGGATTTACGATCTCTTTAGGGCTGGTGAGTAGAATTGCTGGTGTCGTGTGGGTGATGTTTTATATTTGTATAAATACAAAGTGAAAGTTTATTCGGATTAAATGTTTAGTCATTTTAATGTTTGTATAGAATTATAGATAATTAAGCTTACTTTGTAGGCGTAACATCATAAATTATTTTTAATAATATACATTTAATGATGAAAAGGGGAGAGAAAAATGTTATCGATAAAAATGGTGATTATAATAGAGAAGATGGTAAGGGCGGTCGCTGCCTAAGGACAATTTTTTTAAGGTTGGTAAGACCTTACTATTTCCGAAAATAAAAAGTATGATGTATGAAAAAAAATACTCTTCTCTATCTCTCGATCTTTCTTTTGTTTTGTTTCTTTTAATATAGAATAAGTATTCAATTTTTTATGTAAACGTTAAGAGTGTAGATAACGCTTCTCCTGATGGTAAAAGATAATACCTGTCCATTATGGTAAATAAATTATTTTGTATTACCATTGGAGTGGTACTATTTTTTGTATATTTCACTGTCATTTTGTACTAAATAAACTGTTGTTTGTAATTCATATATTTTCTACATTAAACAGTAATAATCGTCGTGATGTCAATAAATTTAATTGTAATTTTTTTTTTTTTATTTCGTTTTGACATTGACAGACATTATTGAATTAAATTGACATTTTATGAATATACTTATAAATAAACATATTATTCGCTATCACACTAATATTATAAAGGCGAAAGTATGTGAGTGTGTAAGAGTGTATGCTTCTTCTTCCCGCTCAAACGGCTGGACCAATTTTGATGAAATTTAGTATGGATGTAGCTGACACCCTGAATTAACAAAAAGGCTACTTTTTATCCCGAAATGTAGTGTTTGCGTGGGAGCTAACGCCGCGGGGCGCAGCTAGTTGTAAATAATGTTGTACCGTGATTGACAACCATATCCATCCCTCACAGTTTTTGATAGGTAACACGGACATGCGCACCATTTAAGTGTGATTTTGATCGCTGTGTACGCTCACAACTTTTTAAATATCAAGACGAAATACGCTCCGAAAGCGCTGAATTGTAATTTTTTAAGCTGCTTAACTCGAGCTTTGTAACATAAGAAAAAAATTATTTCGCAAAAAAAAACAAGCATTTTAAAGGAGCAAAAGAACTTGATATTTCTTGAACTATTAACGGTTTCACACAATACTTTATTTAACTGTAAATCTTCTTTTTTTTAGTCTTTCTTCTTCTTTGCATTATTTTTCCCCGTTTATAATCACAACAAATTGGGCATAATGATAGGCATAACCTCCTCCTAGCTTAGTATACCCGAAGCTTATAACCCCGTAAAATTCTACATAGAAAATCCTCATTTAACTGCAAAAGCAAATGCGTGAAAACGACAACGCCTTGCGGCTAATAACAGCAATACATCTTCTAGACTATCCGTAGGCGTTAATCTAAAAACTAGAAAAGTACAAATTAAGTTACGCCAGACATCTAATTACTCCGCTTGTTAATAAAAGCTTGTTAGTTTAACATAAAAACCTGTTGGAAAACTTGCAGCGGTTCACGGTTTACACGTGTTTTTTTCAGAGATTAGAGAAAAACTAGAGATACAAAATAATTTATCACAAAATTTTGTTTCATAACTTTCTATTTGGCTGATACTGTTGCGTGCCTCCTAGTATTTCCAATAAGTAAAAGAATGTTATATATCCATCCAAAGGTTGTCTGGAAGAAATCACTCTAGGCGAAAAGTCCGCCGTTGTAGGCAGTATATGTATTAGTCTATGTTGTTTTCTTCATCACTTTTTTAAGTGTTGTATATTATAATGTATTTTGTTTGGTGTAGGTACAATAAAGTTATATTCTATTCTATTTTATAAATGAAAAAATAGTAATATGAAAAAAATCATACATAACGTTGCATCAATATGTGTAAATACTTTTTTGTCTCGTATGCCTTTACTTGGTGGTAGATCTCCTTAGCAGGAGGTCGTCTCGGTAGGTACCACTGCAGTACCAGTTATTCTGCCGCTAAGCAGTAGTGTGTAAACATTACTGTGTTCCGGTTTGAAGGGTACTGCAGCTAGCGAAATTACTGGGCTGTTGAGACTAACCATCTAGTCTCAAAGTAATGAGCGCCAAAGCAGCGATGCCCTGGACTTTGTTTTGCTACTCAAAGTTCTGTGTATCGCTGCAATGGTCATGGACAGGCGTTATCTCTTGCCATCAGGAGAGCGTCTCGTTCGTCTCATTAGTTTTTACATTAAAAAAAAAAAAAAAATGCCTATCGAAATTGTAGAAAGGAGTCTGCGTCCGTTTTCATACATTTTTATAACATGTGTCTTTATTTTAAATCTGTACAAATGCAAAAAAAAAACACATAAATCGGTTCACAATTGTGCAGTAAATATAAAACACTTGACACTGGCAAACGCTCTAAATGCGACGCCAAAACCAAAGAAAAAAAAGCAGTAAAACATACATAGGTACTTACTTACATGAAAAAAATACCTAAATATTTTACGTAAGTATTTTTTTTTGTTTTAAGTTTTAAATAGTTTAATTTTAATCTATTGGGATTCCAAACCAAATGAAAATGCAAAGAACTATCAACCTCTATCATAAAGTTAACTTAAAGTGTAACTTTATATTGGATGACACTATGATACCAAAAAATATTAAATAAGCCTTTAAAAATCATGCATATATTGATATACATTTTTAAAAGTCGCAACATAAAATTACTATGTTGCAGTTAAAGTTAATAGATTTTTGGAGGGAAAGAAACCTACATTATTAAAACCTAATTGGTGAATTAACTATAAATTAAGTTTCTACCGATTATAAAGGACAAATATATTTTTATCTTAATTTTATATGTTTGGGTTTCACACGAGCTTAACATAAAGCTCTGAAATAATAACTTCAAATAGGTTTTATTTAATTTCCCTTACCTTAAGCTAAACGGCGTCATTTTTTTACTGAAGCATGCCCCAACTGCAAGTCGATTTCCGAAACTAAAGAACACAACACCACAAGAGTCAGGCACAACAGAAAAAAAAGTTCGAAGAAGTTAAAGTTCTATTTTTGAAATTCCCGCGTCGCGTCACGCGCAGGCGCGGCTGCGAATGAAGTGAACACGGCAGCGTGCGCGCAGCCTCCGCCGGAAGAATCGTAATGCGTAGACGGCGCACACATCATGGTTAACCCCCACCACTTCATTCATGAAAACAGACGCTGAATGGAGTTTGGTAGAGCTTTCTATGCGCTTCAGTGCAGCAAGTTAGACTCCAAAAAGGGCAGGTCATCCAAGCTGAGTGTAAACTTTCAAAGTGCATCTGAAATTGAGTAGGAGCGCATCGCAGTTTCACTTTCCATTTATGTTTTCCTAGTAATCTCACACCTCTCTCTAGTGTATTTTTTCGCGTTACTTACTATATATATACTTATAGTATATATGTAGAAATTAAGTTTTGTTATTAATTTTGTGTATTGTGAGAGTGATTGTTTCGTTATATTGAGTGATAGAAATTATTAAAAAGGATATCACTCATCTAAAAATAGTTACGCCTTACTTTTATCCGCGATTAAAAGTAGGTTATGTGTTACTCCAGAGAGTTATAAGCGAAATTCATTACAAATTTCATTATATCCGTTATACTCTATAGCGTGAAGTCATAACAAACATACACATATACAAACTGAAATCTTACATGGAAAATGTTTCCTTCTCTTTCGCAGTATTGTGGGAAAAAATCTTTCTAGATTTCTATATTCTAGAATCTTTAAAATGTTGGCTATAAGGAATTAAAATACAAAAAATAAAAACATACGATTTCGTAACCGTCGTTCCTAATTCAAATTTCCGCTCTCACCAGTCGCTATGATAAGTTCCTGCCCACATAGTTTATATACCTACTTAATAGTTTATGTACTTACCGACTTCCCCTTAGTGCCAAGTGCTTGGCGAATTTTGGCAAATTTCGCAATACATTTCAGATAACAAATAGAAGAGGAAATATACTAGCAAGGTACTCCTTTAATCATACAACTGATACAAATATATGTGGGCGCATATCTACATTGTGGCGGATGTGATACTGCTTTTGACTTTGGGTTCCGTAGCACAGTAAGAAATTAGTTTTGTTTTGTAACGATGATAACTCAGTGGTTAGCGCGGTCGGTTCACACGGTTCAAACCCCAACAATGAGCTTGAGCTACCGGTGAAGGAAAACTTCGTGAGGAAAATATAGCATGGTGGTAGGGTATGTTCTAGTACTCGGCATGCTACCTACCACCACCATTATCATCAGCCTATCGAAGTCCACAGCTGGGCACAGGCCTTTCCCAAGACACGCCACTCAGCCCGTTCTTCTTCGTTCTTTTTTTTTCTTCACCACCACCAAGTTGAGTTTTCAAGTTGAAAATCTGCCGCCAAGCACCTAACGGTTTCGGCAGCCTCTCTTGAGAGCCAGTTCCATTCCAGGCTTGATTTATCATCTTTAACCACACAACTAACTTTAACTTGATTTATCGCTTGACACGGGCAAATGCTCAAAATGCGACGCCAAAACCAGAGAAAAAACAAATTAGTATAGCAATCCAAGGGATTTCTAGATAATCAAAAATGTACACGTATCACAACACACTTTTTTGGTTTTTTATTTGTGCTTTTAGCTCATTTGGTAGAATATCTGCTTCCGGAGCTGTAAGTAGTGGGTTTACTTGGTGGTAGATCTCCTTAGCAGGACATCGTCTAGGTAGGTACCACCCCAGTACCAGTCATTCTGCCACTAAGCAGTAGTGTGTAAACATTACTGTGTTCCGGTTCGAAGAGTACTGCAGGTAGCGAAATTACTGGGCTGTTTAGACTAACCATAGAAAGTCTCAAAGTAATGAGCGCCAAAGCAGCGATGCCCCGGACTTTGTTTTGTTACTCAAAGTTCTGTGTATCGCTGCAATGGTCATGGACAGGCGTCGTCTCTTACGATCAGGAGAGCGTCTCGTTCGTTTCATAACTTTTTACAAAAAAAAAAAGAAAAAAAAAGGTAGTGGGTTCGATTCCCATCAGGACAAACATTTATGTGACGTAAAATTTTTGTTCTATATCTGTGTGTTCTGTACCTATGTATTATAAGTCTGTACTTATTTACAGAAAAAAAAGTATTGAAGTATTATATCAGTTAAGCGGTTGCCATTATAAGCTTTCCTTAGTACGCGACTAGATGGCGCTGTGTGAAACGACTGACGAAATTTTTTATCGCGATCTAGTATTGATAAATTAATAATGATAAGAATTTCACCACAAAATATCCAATGAAAAATTTCTTTCATTTCTGCGTTGTATAACCGGCCAAGATATGTTAGTATAAAAACATTACCCTCTTGGTAAATGGGGTAAAAATAAATGATCGCAGAAATCACAAAAACAAGTTCATTTCTCCAAATAACCTCTAAACTTAGCCCATATATTGTAGTGAAACACATAGTAGTTGGGAACGAACTAACTTTATTATCTTTTGTGCCACAGACGATTAACATTATTCCTGACAGATGAATTAGATACAAATGTAGTGACATTTTATTTTGTTAATTACCAACACCATAAAATTATTATTATTTACTAATCAGCTAGAGCTACGGAACTCTGCCAAGAGCGTATAACAACACGCACTTGACTGTTAATTTACTTTTGTGTTATTCACACCGAACTGACGGGATGTCAGATCTCAGAATTTGACGGTCCAAGAGGCCAAATCAGGAGGCCTAGTAGTGGATATAGGCTGCAAACGATGATGCAGAGTCCAAATGCCATCCTTAACGGGCAAGTCTTGTGAAATAAGGCAATCGATGTGTTTTTGTCAATCTTTTTGTGACGTTATACATCATGTGGAAGTTTGAAATTAATGAATACTATAATACATATCCTGAATTATTATGCTTGGAGAAAAAAAAGATTCAAACGCTTTTCGTTTCTTGAAATTATGAAATAGAATATGGCCAAATTATTTTTAACCCGTAATCTTGACATCAAAATAATTATAGGAAAGGCGCAATTTTATAGATGCTAACTTTGATGCAGATACATGATCGAGGAAACCATAGCATTTTTAATAGTATTCAGATACTCGCCTTTTGCAGCGATGATAGCTCAGTGGTTAGAGCGGTCGGTTCGAATGCCGAAGGGCGTGGGTTCAAACCCCAACAATGAGCTTGAGCTGCCGGTGAAGGAAAAACATCGTGAGGAAAACGTAACATGGTGGTAGGGTATTTTCTAGTGCTCGGCTGGCTAGCTACCACCCTCAAGTAGAAAATCTCCCGCCAAGCATCTAACGGTGTGTTCCGGCAGCCTCACTTGAGAGCCAGTTTTATTTTGACAGCCCCGTTGGCTCATTGGTAGTATATCTGCCTTGATAGCTGTAGGGCATGGGTTCGATTCCCACTCAGGGCAAACATTTTGTGAATAAACAAATGGTTGTTCTATGTCTGAGTGTTCTGTATGTATTAAAAAAATAGTATTTATGTATTCTATCAGTTATCTGATTACCATCACACAAGCTCTGCTTAGTTTGGGGCCAGATGGCGCTGTGTGACCTACGATAAATAATTATTTATTTATTATTTATTCCAGGCTAGGTGTGCTTTATCATCTTCGGTCACACCGTCACTTAACATCAGGTGAGCTGTGGTCAAACAACTAGCTTGCCAACCATAAGAAATAAGATACAGATTCAGGGGAAATTTTTGTAAATGGGCATTTATAAAAAACCCATGATTAATCAAACCTAACAAGTTCCGGTGTATCAGTAGGCAAAGAGGAAGTATAATGATAAGTCCCAACGTCATACCTAAATCAAACGTATCTAAATAACATACCTAAACCAAACCTAGTAGGTAATTGTTTAGATATAAGTACCCATTTGCAAATCTATGTCTGCTAGTGAAAATGACGATATTTTGCAGTGCCTTATGTTTTTTTTATTATAAATTGGCTTGCGACTAACTGCCATCTCGCCAGATGTTAAACGAAGTTGGGGTCTAAGATGATTCACTCAAATTTTAACTGACTCAAAAAAGAAGGAGGTTCTCAATTCGACTGTACGTTTTTTGTATGTATGTTACGCGATCATTCCGCCAAATTATGAATCGATTTTAATGATTCTTTTTTTTTTGCTTAGTATATCATACTTAAGAGCTAGTCCCATGAAAATTATATGGAAAATCTAAAAATTGTATCGATGATATTTTCGTTTACTCCGAAACCTCGGTGTTTCATTGGAGCAGTCTGTTTAGCTGGCCTAAGGGTCATGAAGTCGGTAAATTTATACGTATATTATTCTATTTTAAAAATAATATGTGGATATAGACTTGATCTGAATTAAATAATTCCCTATTATTATTGTGATTACGACAACAATAGCAGGTATTAATCACAAATAATATTTAATAATGCTAGTTAATGAAGACACCAAAAGCCGAATACTATTTGTCTCAATAAATTTAGCTTAAGAAAAAACCTACACACAAACTTCTTTCTACACTGACCATTAAGAAAACTAAACGTCATATTGTGGTTACAATAACTCCTTTGCAATTCTGTCGGTGATGTCACCAGTTTAGAAAGATTTCCAAATCTTCAGTTTTCCCGTTTTTGATTTGTTAAATTTTTGTTTGTAGCAATGTGTGACAACCTTAAAACAGATCGCAACCGGTGCGATGTTTGCCGTACCATCAACTTGGCTAAAAATGCCAGACATCCAAAACCAGATATGCAATTATACGACAAATGCACCCCCATGAAGGAACCGAACTGTGGAAAGGTTACAGGTATTCTCTCAGATTGTTATAAATAAACTAGCTGTGCCCAAGGTTTCTAGGTGGGTCGTCAATAGTAGCCCTTGAGCCACGGGTTTTTCATACGCCCGCCCTTTATGGAAAGAAAGGCGAAGGATCTCCAGCTCTACCTTTGGGTTCGACTCCCATGTTTGTTCTGTCTGTACTGTATTTACAAAAAAAAAAAGTATTGATGTATTCTATCAGTTATCTGACTTCTATAGCACAAGCTTTGCTTAGTTTGGGGTCAGATGGCGCTGTGTGTAATGTCCTACGATATTTATTATTACATTATTTTTGCCTAAATATGGAAGGAACCCAGGGGTTCACTTACTTACCTAGGGGTTGACTTAGTCGGCAGACCGCCAATTTGGCAGAGAGTTAAAAAGGTGTAAGCTTTGTATTTTCATTCTAAATTTCATCTAAATCTGTTGAACTTTTACAGCGTAGAGAAGTAACAAATTATGACTATTAATTATTCGAATTATATCTTATTTGATTGAAACCTTTTCAACATGAATCGAATGCATTTCCCAAGAAAGTTCCCAAACGAACTTTCAAGCCGTTTGTATGCCGTGTGATTTACAAGTGTTTATTGGACACTAAAAACCAGTTCTCTTTACTCTGGCCCATCGCAAACAGTCTATTTATTCGCCCCACATTCGACGGGATGCTCTAACAATTTAACTTCTCATTTCTTACCGTTAATTTCTTGTCTGGTGGCCTGTGTTTCGTTTCACGTCTCGAAACTTCCGGCGACTGCAAAATCAAAATCTAGATGCAAGATCTTTAACAGGTGCATAACAAAAGAGTCCCGTAAACTAATCTTAACTAAACAAAGTTGTCGTTTCATATCTAGATTTTTTCGACAACTAATTACTATGGTGATCGTTGCAATGACTCAGATACAATGAACGTATAAAATCTTACGCGAATTCTATTTTGGACTGGACAGATAACAATGTCAGTGACTTGGCTTTAACAATACGCGTTCATTTATAACGCCTGACTAGGTTCAACGTATTTGCATAGAATCATTATGGAATCTACTCGAATTTCTGGGTTCCTGGTAGGTACGTAGCTGTGAGGTGAAGCTCTACTTGCCAGCCAGATTCAATTTGCAAAACTCGGACAAAATAATAAAGAGAAATTAATAAAGTTGATACCTAGATACAATTTGTAATTATGTAAACTGTAAAGGGCACAGTTAGCGGTCACAAACATAATTTCTCCTGCGTAGGTATTGTTGGAAATTTTGTGGTCCTCTTTCAGAGTTTTATATATCTCTGCCAAACATCAAGATTGGACGAGCAATTGTAAGAAGGTAACAAACAGACAGACCTACTTTCGCGTTCTTAAAACTATAATACAGTAGGTAGGTAGGTACTAATTTTTCGCTGCGAACAGTTCCCTCAAAATCCCGGTGTCTACGCAACCCTGATAAGATTTTGCTGTCAATTTTCAAACAAAGAGTTATTTTTTCTTCGAGTTAAAATTACTTACATGAATTTCTAAATTATGTGGCCGTCTTAGCTTCGCTAACTCAAATATGGAGAAATTACCAAGTACTGAACGATCGATCTCGAATCCGATTATCCTGCAATTGTATTGACTCTGTTTCCCATGTGTAATAATAAACTTTTAAAGTAAATGGAACAAAAACACATTCTTCACCAATTGAACTAATTGTCTATTTTTGTACTTTATAAAGAACAACTGAATGTAGCTCTTATAAAAATATGTCTACGGACTAAATACACGTAGCGTATCATTACGTCGAAGACACTCAATTATTGAAGTTTATTGACCGAATATTTTGGCACGTACCTATAGATACGATATTTTAACTATTACGCGAGAAGGAGACAGCAAAATTACATAACATGCAGTAAACCGTATACCTGTCTCATTCTTATGAATGGGCCGGTGTAGTGTGTAATCGCTGCCCTACATTTTATTTGTTTATTACCTCTTGCAGTTTTCTTGTACCCTAGTAGTTATTACAGAATTATGTAACGCCTCCTAAAATGTGACATGTACCAGGAAAATAGTATGCCGTTGATACACCGTAATTGTTGCACTTATTTGTAAGAGAAAAGAAACTAAACTGTAGATCAACCATTTTTTACTGATCGCTTGTTCGTTACTTGATATTTTGATCTGTCCCGAAAAAAATAAAATCATTCTTTATAATTAATTGCATTGTTACGAGCAAGTAATTAGAGTTTAATTGTCTTGGTATAATTAGATAGTTATAAAGATCTACAAATATTCAATGCAAAATTAAAATAGTTTTTTTTTTTTTTAGTGTTGACAGGCTAGGTGTTTGACCACAGCTCACCTGATGTTAAGTGAAGGTGTGGTCAAAGATGGTAAAGCACATCTAGCCTGGAATGGAACTGGCTCTCAAGTGAGGCTGCCGGAACACACCGTTAGGTGCTTGGCGGCAGATTTTCAACTTGAGGGTGGTAGCTAGCCAGCCGAGTACTAGTATATAATGTAGATAGATGTAAAATTACCAAAGATGTACCTGACCTTGTCTCATAGTCTTCAATGAAAGAGACAGCAACTTTTTTTTTTTAATTTAAATCTGTCAACTAAAGCTTTCATAATTAATTGGTTTTAAACTCTTTATATAAAAATGTACGGACAACAAAAGGATCACCTAAGCTATTGTTTTCATAGATAAATTTATGTCTTATTTACGTATAGATATGCCCATTTTTCCGTCAAATTCTCTTTTACTAGTTCTGCCAATAGTTCTGCAAGCAAAGAGGTTGTTTGCATCGGGTAGTTAAAAATATTGTATAATAAGTTTCTGGTGATATCTGCAAGGCATTTGTATCTCTGTATGTGGCATTGTAGCTTCCTAACGGCTAAGACAATTTTGATTTCTTTTTTTGTACCTATTTTTTTTTTAAATGGTGCTTTAGTCGAGAGATAAGACTTGAGCAATTTATTGAACAGTTTGAAAATTAGCAGCTCTTTTCTAGTCGGATGTGAGTATCTTCCAAGTGTTTTTTTTTTAAATGTGACAGTAATGAAATGAACGATACACTCTGCTGATGGTAACAGATAACGCCTGTTCATAACGATTGCAGCGATACACAGAACTTTGGGTAGCAAAACAAAGTCTAGGGCGTCGCTGCTTTGGTGCTTATTACTTTGAAATTCTAGATGTTTAATCTCAACTGCCCTGTAATTTCACTAGCTGCACTACTACTTCAAACTGGAATACAGTATGTTTACACACTACTACCCTGCTAAAGAGATCTACCATCAAGTAAAGTCAAGTCTCATCGAGTTGAAATCTTGTATAATTACTGATGTCATTTAATTTTTAATTTATAGGTTCTTGTCTACAAATCCATTCGTAGTTCGTACCTTTACTTAGGTCGGCTATTTTGTGCACACTTATAACTCCTTTGAGGGAACCTTTGTTAAGTATTGTATTAAAATTTTGAATTTTAGCTGTCGCAGAGCAATGTTACATTATGATGGTATACGTAATTATATCTGTGACATCCATATCCTGGCTGCATGTCTAGATTATGTTGTCAGTAATATATTGCTTCGATAGCTACGACCGTTGCTAATTTATTTTGCAATGTATTATGTCTTGCGTCAAATACATTTGTAACTTTTGATAGGAAACCAGGTTCAGTTTTACTAGTAGATAGTAAGTAGCAATATAGCAAACAAGAAAATAATGATAAGAAAAAGGTTTCTTTATCCTAAATTGTTTTCTTTTTAAAATTTAATTGTCTCTATTCTTCTTGCTTTGTTTTAGCATTGCATTGTATGCTTTTTGCCAGTGTCAAATAGTTCGATATTATTAATTTTTTCGTGTTTTAACTAAAACTGCATACTCTTTGATAAATTAATCGTGGTTCTTTTTTTTAGAATTACCCCTAAGCCCAACATGCATCAAGGTGTGTACCAAAGAAGAATACAAGATGCGACAAACCAAGCCCATTGTGCCGCGCATGCCGCATTATGTTCACGGCAAACTTTTGTACGGCGTCAAAGTAAGCAGCGAAGTAGTTTTTCCTTTATTATTTACAACAAACTTTGTGAATTCTGCCAGTGTCCAGCAATTCACATTTTCAGGAGTCTCAAGATTATATCAAGCAAAATAAGTCTTCCGTCTCAATTAGTCACATAAAATAAGTTAAGTCCAGTCCATGCCGTAATAAAGATTGAACTTCCGTAACATTGTTTTATGTTTTTTTGGAGTTTTGGAAACAACGTGAAAAGACATGTTTCACATTACATGAATTTGTCCATGACACGTATGTTTCGGTTCATTATAATAAAAAAACACTATTTTTAAATATACTTGAAGAAATACAAATTTTAAAAATAATTTATAATGTAGCAAAACAATGTTTCCGCTAACTATACGTGTAACTAACTCCCTCTAAAATAAATAATTTAATATAATTATGATGGTTGTCTCGCAAGGCTATCGTTTGTGACTATTTGGCTCTTTGTCAGGCTGGCATCCTGGTAGGCGCAGTCTACTTCACGTACACTCAGGGCGTTTGGGGCGATCAGCGAGACGTCACCGAGTGCATCAAACGATGGCAAGAGTATGTACGGAGCATTAACACGCGCCGTCCACCTACATTCGACCAGTGCGGAAAGGTGTACGTAAGTACACGGGATTTAATTCTGAGCAATTTAGTAATGTCAGTTTGAATTTGGGTTAAATTTGATGCATGACCGGATGACAATCGAAATGGATAAAGTAAACAAAAATGTACATTAAAGCATTTCAATTGTGTACTTCTAAAATCGCGATGTAATGTGTGTGGATTACGGATAGTCTGCATGACACGGGGCTTACGTAGAATTAACGATGTATGCAGCGATAACAGTGACTGAGTTTCATCGAGTTACAGATAATATAATGTTAATCTTTTTTTTTCTCAATTTAATTTTTGGAAAGTTCGAAATACTGTCGTTCCATTTTGACAGCATATAAACTTGACTATATTTCATATGGCTCAATTTCTGATATGTATATAATGTTTTTGAATTTTAATTTTTTTTTTTTGACCAACAGCAAAGAATACCCTTGCATAATTGCAACACAATACACTATACTTTTAACAACCAGCTATTTTTGTAAATATTATAGCAAATCGCAGATCCATTATATTAATACAAAAAGAATAACTAAATAAATAAACATAATAATTATGTTTCATCTATTGGATTCATGCACGCTTTAATTTACGCGACCAGTGCGCAAATGTTCGTCCACTCAACCAAGCCCAAGCATACCGTACTACATGAATCAAAAATAATGTTTTTCTTAATGTAAAACCATTGTTTGACGGACTTAACGTTGAAAAATTAAAAAAACAATAACCATCACTTTACTTCCTACCGATCTTCAGTACTGACTTCTGTGTAATCAGACACGAACTCAATCCCAAACCTGCTATACACTCATGTTCTCCTAGTACAAACGGTTACGTCACCGGCCGTTCGGTGACTCCGCCAGTGGTATTGTACCGTTGTTTGTTTACCTTGAACTCGTTGCCCCCAGCTGATACCGGACGACTTCGGATTCACGACATTTCATCAAATTAGATTGCTGATATACCTACATACATAATATAAACTAACTGATCTTTATTATTCTCCAGCTGTTCTTGTTCCGCTTATATCTGTCGCATATACATAGATATAGTATACGTATAGTATATATATGTTTCTAAAAAGCTGAATAACAATCCTGACTTTTGTCCAATGTCTAAAGTGCGTATTTGGGATGTAATCTTTCTCCTTCCCGTAGGCGAAGTATTTTGTATTGTGTCATGTTCCGAAATTTGTAATTTATTCATTAATTAAAACTAATATGTTAATTGTGTACTGAATAAAGTTGAACGAAGTAAATATTTGGATAGCGTCTTCTAGTACGTTAGTCAATACATATCACTATTATAATTGTAGATACATGTTTAAATTAATGTCAGTTACAAATTTTCTCTGTATACAGATCGTCAAACTTGTAGAAAGCCTGTTCGATCAGCCAGTGTTTCAGTTTTTTCTTAAATGATTCCCTAGAGGGCGCATCGCGCACGTTCTGTGGCAGTGTCACTGGCAAACGCCTAACACTGTTATCTGTTTTCCCAGTCTCTGAACTGTTGGTCATTTAGTTTCCGCTCTTTTTTCTGCTTCTATTTCAGTTTTATGGTGCGATCAATCAACAGATTTGAAAGTTATTTTAAATATTGAAAGATTACTGTGGAGGTTATTCGAAAACAATGATTATTTTAACAGCAGCCGTAAAACCATGTCAAAGGCTTTTGGATAGCATAAGGACTGGTCACTGCATCTATGTCGTAGTGACTTCAATTTTCGAGACAAAAATAGTCTTCTATCTGTAAAGCATAGGTTACACAAGTCTACAAAAATCCGGTAGTAATTGGGCAGCAACTTTACAACAAACTGCCCAAATGCACTAAAGCTTCTACAAAGTACAGTATATTTTGTTCCAATGTAAAAAATCTGTTGCTGTCTAAGACTTTATACAAAGTAGACGAGTATATTAAAAATGATTATCGTGACTATAAATTAAAATCTTGACTAAACTAATGAATTACACGTAAAAATTGAATACAAATAAACATTATTTATTAATATTTTGATGATTATATAATGTATGCTAATTATTATTTCTTATATTATTTTATTTTTTGGAATAACTTTTGACGAAGCCCATTTACAGCTGAAATTTGTTTAGTTTAGCCTCTATACAGCTCTTATCTTTCAAATTCTATGAAATAATCTAATCAACACTGCATTTGTGTACTGTACTGTGTACTGTACGGTGTACTGTATGTATTATAAGTATGTATTTACAACAAAAAAAAAAGTATTTAAGTATTCTATCAGTTATCTGTCTTCCATAGCACAAGCTCTGCTTAGTTTGGGGTCAGATGGCGCTGTGTGTAATGTCCTATGATATTTATTTATTTATTTATTTATTATTTCTGCGTCAAGAAATACCCATGTAAAACCTGGACGAGTACATGAAGAAAATCATTATTATACCCATTCCATAATAATAGATTTATTTTTGTGTAAATAAAGAATATCTATCTATCTATCTATCTATGCAGAATTGATGGTCATCGTTCATAATTCAGGTAATTATTTGCCCAAAACCTGATACAAATTTGTTCCGCGCGACCAAAAGAAATAAAAAGGTTACCATCGGGCCACCTAATGCTTATCCTATTGCATAGATTCGCTTATTTCCGAACCTCCAATCTAACACCAATGACAAAATAATAATTGACTAGAGGAGCAAAATCTTTCGAACTTAGTGCTTCCCAAGACACCTAGTAAACCTAGGTCTTCACTTTTCACTCCTTGCCACGTCTGATTTCCTGGTAATCAAGGCTTACAACTCAGACACGCGAGCCATTCGAATCGGAAGGCTCTCTCGATTCGCGACGCGTCTGCTCGCCAAGAAGGCTTTTCGCCTATTACCTACCTTGCCAACTTTACCCTCTTTGGTCCGTCTCTTATCATGTGGAATTCGAACAATGCCTCTGTCTATATCGCTTAAAACTTGTGCGCCTCGCTGGCAGCCTGGTAGCTATGCGCCGCGGACGTTCGTCAGTGGGCCACTTTGCCATGTGGGAGAATTTATTTTCCTCTTCAATTGCTATGAGATCCTAGTACTTGGAAGTCAATTGCATACAAGGGACGCGTTCCGCACAGCCTTTCACGAAGTTTTTTTAATTCTTGGGATTATACTCATTTTACACACACACACACACACACACACACACACACACACACACACACACACACACACACACACACGTGTGTGGGTGAGCATATAGTGTACACTGTACACATTGCGCCTAAAAACAACTTCAGCTAAAAAGCAAAATTTTTCAAAAAAATTTCACCTAAGAAAGAATAATTCAAAGAATATCAAAGACGTTACGTTTTGTTTATGTTGATAGTATTTTTAAGTTGGAATGTTGCTCAAACGACGTCTGATATTTAAAATCAAGATTAATATGCGATAAACCAGCCCTACTTCTTGATTAATCGCATTAACAGTAGAATGTGTGAAATGCATAAGTAAATTTAAATGGCATGTCGAATTTACTGGTCGTGTACAGCGAAATAACAAGAGAAAAAGAAAAAAGTTTTTTATACGGGTGTTTATAAAACGTGCTGATTATATTATGTGTATGTTACTGGTCCTACAGGGAAAATGGCAACGATACATCAGCACCCTGAAGTATTGCAAATTTACAACACTTCTCCGGAACAATTTAAATTTTACCTAAAAAATTATTGTGTAGAGTCCAACAGCCAAGTACCAAAACTGCCTAAACAATAGACAACCGTTCTAATTTGTTCCTATGAAGATTAAAATATACTTCAATAAACTAGTTCGTTCTACCTTATGCTTATAAGAATCAATATCTATTATTTTAAAGAGGTTTTTTCAGTTGACTCATGAATAGTTAGATTTGAAGACGTAATCCATTACGTCTACAAATCGTTACGTCATTGTTAAAGATGCCTATGGCCTATGTGCCCAGCTATTCTGGTAATTCGGAAAAACAGTATTTTGTTGTGAATTCAGTGTACGTTAAGGAAAACCGGTATTTAAGTCTTTGTCAGCCCCAGCACGCGAGCCGTAATAAAAGTCTGGCCACTGGCGAAAACAAGATAGATGTATTCGTACTCTAGCTTTTTCTCGCTTCCGCGCGGGGATAGACATTTGTCGACGGCGCGTCCTAGGAGGGTAGGCATAGAAACTGAAGGGGTTTTAGTTTTTTCGTTTCAACCATACGGGATTGCTCATTTGTTTCGGACGAAACTTCTTAGCAATCAATTGTTTTACTTGAATAGCTATTTTAATATTATTTTAAGGACTATTGTAATTGGCATACTGTGCCGTTTTAATCTAGAAACAATAAATAAATAAATTTCTATAACGCAAGCTTTGCCCCGCAACCAAAAAAGGCGTAAAGCCATTACGGATTCTTGCTTATATTTTCTTACCGAAACTGGCCAAAGCATAACATTTTTTCACATTCTGTTATCTATCCTCTGACTGGTTGAGGCTCGCTGGGCTAGTGGTATACTTTTATTATGTTTCTGTGTCGATTATAATTTTGTAATGCATCCTGCCTCTCCACCTACGCACTGATAACCAACAAATCAACGGGGTCATGAAGAGACAATGTTACGAGAAGGATGAATGATGTAGATTCGCAATGTATTTCAGGGCTAGATAGATAAATTTACGCACACGTACCTAACTAGTACGGAAGCGAGATCCGCTCCCGGTTCACGTAAAAGGACGCCGTAATCCTTGCACATAAATTATAAACAAATAGGATGTACTTAATACCGACTCAATATACAAATATGTTAGCTTTTGGTGTAGGTATTAAGATTAAGGGAGCCATTGTAGACATCATATTTAACTTCTACTGACTGCCCTGTTAGCTCATTTGGTAGAATATCTGCTTCAAGAGCTGTAGAGCGTGGGTTCGATTCTCACCAGGACAAATATTTATGTGACCGTGTATTTCCAAAAAAAGAGTAGATATACAAGTATCGTATGAGTTATCTGGTTCCCATAGTTCAAACTTTGCTTAGTTTGAAGCTAGATGGCGCTGTGTTAAAATTTCCTATGATATTAACACAAAACTCTGAAATCGTAAAAAAAATCAGTTGCGGCTTTAGCTTATTAATTTTCTTGGATCAAGTAGATCATAAACGATAGTAGAATGTATGAAAAAAGCAGTTTCAATTCCCTTCCGATGAACAACAAATAGTCCTAATTTTCATATTTTTTCTAATGTTTATGTAGTATATAAATAAATCTCGCAAATTTACATATATACTAGCTATTTACCATAGAAAAAGTTCGTTGACGCTTGAGTAAATGTATGGATCGAGGAGCGGAATTTTTTGCACGATCTCCAGAGTACCGACCTCAAAATCTATGTAAAGTTATTAAAATTTTTTGTAGTTGCTTAAATCGATTATAATATTATAGATAAGATAGATAAAACTCTATATTGTGCTCACCATAAACAGAAAAAAATATAGAGAACAAAAGAATATACGTATTGTAAATTAAAAAGTTTTTTTTATTTAAAATATATAAATGTATTGTAAATTGTTGGTTTTTGAAGGATATTTTAAACAGATTTAGAATTATCTATTTAAAATAATCGACTAAATTCCTAACTAAAGTAACGTAACTTATCAAAACACAAAAAAAGTGCGTGCGGGCAATCTGTGGAGCCTGGTCTATCGATAGCTGTCGGACAATTAAAAAATTTAAAAAAATATAAATTTTCACCTATTACCTCGTATGTACATAATAATATATTAAACAAGTATTTATATTTGTCCAAGAACATCCCGAATATTTAAACTATCAGTCAGATATGGTACCAAAAAATACTGTCAGTAAAAAAATAAACTATAGAAAACTAAGTAGGTACACGTATATTTTCCAAAATGTAAATTTGAGTTGTGTAAGAGAAACTTACATAAATAATGTACTTTTGTTCTTTTAATTATAATAGATAGGCTTACGTTTGATCGCCATCCCGCCATTATCCTTGTCTTTTCATGTAAATAAAAAGTAATGAGGCCAACTAGTCGCTCTCCTGATAGTAAGACAGAACGCCTGTCCATGATCATTGCTGCGGCACAGTACTTTGATTGCCAAAACAATGTCAGAGCATCGCTGCTTTGAAGTTCATTACTCTGAGACATTAGATGGTTAGTCTCAACAGCCCTGTAATTTCGCTAGCTGCACTAATTATATTTAAGATTATTGAGTAGTCTAGAGTTGCTAAAAGAGACTTCTTTAAAAAACACTAGGCATATTTTTTAACCGAAATATTTATTCTCTTACAGAGAAAGGAATCCGTTGAAAGTTTAATATCGCCTATCTACGAATTGTACAAAAGCTGCATAACTACGTGTTTTGCAGGTAAGAAAGTAGTATTGGCGGAAACACTCATTATTTTCCAAAACTTTTTTTGGAGTAGATACAATTAACATACAAACAGGAGTTTTGGCGGAAATGCGGAAAAAATCATGTCGCCCAATTTTTTTTTCAAAACTTATGTTTTTTTGTATGAAAGTCAAAAAATAAGTTCAATTTACAAGCGCGAGTGTGGGAAAATGATACAATGTATTGAAACATTATTTTACGTGTTGTTTCCATAACTATATCGAATCTTGTAGTAAAGTCGCCAGTACTTAAATAATCAATAAAGTCAATATGTGTGTCCTCAAATCGAGAGTAAACAGGTTCCTCTTAGGTATCAAAGCGTGTTGCATCCAAGACCACATCGTTGCTTAATATCATGCAGGAAAAAAAATACTTCACTAAGGCATGACTGGACTCGACCATGACTTCCATTATGACTTTGACTTATACTCATTTAACTTGATTTTTCAAGATATATTAAAACGCACGTACGAAATCCTTGATACTGGCAAATTCATCAACTGCGACACTAAAAACAAAGAAGAATAGAAAACATACATACATTTAAACGTGTAGAAAAATAGTGATGTTTTATACACAAAGTGTCGAATTACGTGTGTACACTTTGCACGTGTGTGAGAAAGAGACATAGTTTTTTTCGTGGTGCGTCCAAATCTCTGTCGAATCTCCGAATAAAGTAGCTAATATTTTACTAGGGCATGACCGAATTTACCACTAGCTTATTTTAAATAATAACTTCCTCTGTGATTCATACATTACCTACTCAATGATTTTTTTATCAAATATTACAAATTATTAAATATTAATTAAATGGACAATAGACAACACTTTATTGTGACTTATAACAAACAAATTTTAATTAGGTACAAGAAAAAAAATAAAGTGAAAATGAGAGAGAGAAAAAGATAGACAGAGAGAACGAGAGAGAGAGAAAAAGTGTAATTCTAAAGTGTATAAGTGTTGTGCGGTCCCTTAGTATAGTAACACAGCATTAAACATTCCTGATAAGCCATTTATTTAAGCAAAAGTGACGTCATTCACTCTGATTGATGTTCAACAAATTTTATCATGACGGACTTTCATCTTTTGTAGTTTAATTTTTTTCAAAATCTTGCTCTTAATAAAAAAGTAAATGCGTATTTCGTAGGTACTCCATGACTCAAGTTTCATTAAATAATTACATAATTTTAGTGATTTTTAATTACTGTCATCATGCCTATTATAATTGTGTATCGTTTTTGTGTCAATAAAATAATTTTATTTTGATTTCACTGGCACTGTTGGGATTTCACACCAGTGGCAGTACAGCATGCGAACGGTTGACCTTATTTACTAAGCTACTAATGCTACAATTTTCTTGTTTTAGGCGTAGTGAAAGTGCCAATGCTGTTAAAATGCGCATACATCGACTACCTGAAAGCATTGCAGAAGAAATACGAAGAGGACCTCAAGGAGAGAGCTATCAGAAAAAGGGGTTGAAGCAGATTTAGCGAACCAGCCTGTGAACGTGTTGTAGTCAATCAAAACAATAGATCAGGAAAAATTGGAAAACTTTAAAAGTGATTAGTATTTATTGACCAACACAAAAAACTTTAAAATGTTGCTGTATATTTTTTTTTTTTTTTTGAGACGTGATCATGACTTTATTTATTGACAATTATAAAATGACATATCAAGTATTTTATTTAAATTCATCATCATCATCATCATCCACAGCCTTCTTTATCCCACTGCTGGGTATAGGCCTCTCTCTTTGCATGCCATCTGCCTCGGTCCTGTGCCAATCTGGTCCAGGTTCGACCCGCGACGGTGACGATATCGTCGACCCATCTTGCGGTTGGACGACCGACGCTCCGCTTCCCTTGCCTAGGCCACCACTCTGTTGCAACCTTACTCCACCTGTCATCACTTCAGTGTCAGCCTAGCAACGTGTCCTGCCCATATTATTTAAATTATTAGGTATATAATATATTATTACACAGCGCTATATAAACTAAGTTAAGCTTTTACTACGGACCTATAGAATCGCCCTATAGCTCTTGAAGCGGATATATACAAAGAGTAGGTATGTTAAAGGCTGGTTACGAGTTTTGGCGGGAACGCGGGAAGAGTCGTGTAGCTCCGTTGTATTTTTTTCCAAAACTAGTGTTTTGTCGAGTGCTTATGCATAAAAATGGTGGTGTTTTATTCATAAAGTGCCGAATTACAAGCGCGAGTGTGGGAAAATGATATAATGGGGTGAAACACGACTTTTCGTGTTGCTTCCAAAACTCCATCGAAGCTTTATAGTAAAGTCGCCACTACTTTACTAAAGCATGACTGGACTTGACTGACGCAGACTGGACTTGACTAAGACTGGACTTTGACTATAACTAGCTACGAGGACGCTAGTTTAATTTTTGAAACTTGAAAATATATAAATACTTGACACTGGCAAATGCTAAAACGCGACGCCAAAAGAAAAAAAAAAAAAAAAGGCTGGTTACAAATAAAACCGGTCAAGTGCACATCGTTGTATGGGAGCCTCCTTAAATATTTTATTTTATTCTGTTTTTTAGTATTTGTTGTTATACTGTTAACAGCAATACATCATCTGTGGAAATTTCAACTGTAACTTTCACGGTTCATGAGATAGGTACAGCCTGGTGACAGACGGCAGACGGACGGACAGCGGAGTCTAGGGTCCTGTTTTACCCTTTGGGTACGGAACCCTAAAAATTGATCTACTCCATAGGAACTACGATGCCACAGACAGACACACAGTTACACAAACAGACACGTCAAACTTATAACACCTCTCTTTTTGCTTAGGGGGTCAAAAATAAACTGTCGTTCTGTAATCTCGAAACTATTTAACGCCTACGTGAAGTGAAATAGTATAGTCATTGCGAACTAAATAAAAATTTCGATTTTATTTAGGCACTGTAAATTTTATACCTAGTGGGTAATTACTTCTTCGATACGGTGCCTGAAGGATACCCAATCTCAGGGGGCAATGGATGAAGTCGCGTGGCAGAGCTAGTGTGTGATGAAAATATGTATAAAATCGTTAATAACACTTGTATCAATTTGCTTATCTTAAAAATGGGAGGTAAGGTACAGAAACGCCAAACTTTTGTAGGTAGTTAAAATGCTAACTTTAAATAAAAACAACAATTAATATGTTTTATTTTTTATTAACAAAACTAGCTACCCGCCCCGGCTTCGCACGGGTGCTTTTTTTTGGTGACTTGATTACAAAACATTGAATTTCTTATCTACACTTATACAACACTATTTTTTAATTACTAGAATGTTTTTTTTTTTTTATCGCAGGACATTACACACAGCGCCATCTGACCCCAAACTAAGCAAAGCTTGTACTATGGGAGTCAGATAACTGATAGAATACTTAATTTTTTTTTTTGTAAATACATACAGTACACCCAGTTTATTGGGCAATACAGACCGATAAAGACATCGTAAATGTGCCATGAGAATTTTTGTTTACTTCATAATGCCAAAGTTATTACTAGTCAAAATTTTTGTAATACTGCCTAAAATTATGGGCATAGCACTCATTTACTACAAAACAATATTATCACCGGACCAGCTGGCGGTAACCAATGGCGGCTTTCATTGCAATATTGCAAAAACATTTTTTTTCTCTATCGCACTATCGCGGCCGAGGCCTCCCGATCCAGTTGCACGAGCTTGCCACGTGATTTATGAATGAAATTGCGACGGACTAGGTTTAGATAAATGCTTACGGGTAGAACAATAACCAGGAATGGCCTATTTTTGTGGATAATTTTTGGACATTGATTTTTAAGTTTTTTTCATAGTTCATTTATAGCTGTAGATAACGGTTACTTAGAAAGTATTGTAAATAAAAAAACCTTTCGTAAACAAATAAGTAAATGACAATGAAAACTGTATCACAATCTGTTCATTGTTTTTGAACAAGTAAGCGGAGAAACAGAAGAGAATAAGCGACTTTGTTTTACATCTACTACTGTTTAGAGAATAATTTTACTTATTAATTAATTTCAAAAGATGTATTCAATTTAATTTATGTACCAAATATATTTACTAAGCTATTGCACATATTTCTTAACCCTACACAATATTAAACTTTTAGATATCTATCATTTTACTTTTTTAAAATATAATTATATAAAAGTATTGAACCAAACGCTCTCCTGATGGTAAGATATAACGCATGTTCATGACCATTGTAGCGACACACAGAACTTTGAGTAGCAACATAAATTTCAGGCGCTCAATACTTTGAGACTTTCGATGATTAGTCTTTACACTTACAGCCCTATAATTTCGCTAACTGCAATTACCCTTCAAACCGGAATAAATAGTGCTCACACACTACTGCTTTGCGGTAGAATATCTGGTACTGCAGCGGTACCTACCTAGACGACTTCCTTCTAAAGAAATCTATCGGCAGGTAAAATGTTAAGTAAATTATTCTATCATTTTATAAAATTGTACCTGGGGTGATTGGTCCCCTATCTTTTTATGTCTTAACTAATGCCCTATAACTGACGACAATTTTGTTATTAATAATGGACATATAGACTATTTATATTGCTATGATTACAGGGTAATTTTTTAGTAATCTGCCATGGCTTGCAAGCAACTCGAGATAAAATTCAGCCGTTCCAGAGAAAATATTCGTAAATCCATGCTAGCAGCTGATTTTTTCAAGATTTGAAAAGTTGTTCAAAACGATGATTAAATTACACCCCTATCGGTTTATTATACTCCAAGCTTACAACCCTGTAAAATACGACACATTAACTTTAGTTCTATAACTTTTGACAAACATCCAATAACATTCCTCAAAAATAATTGAATCTACTTATAAGAAATTATTTTAATTTTTCAAGTCGCAAATTAATCGGTTTCTTCTACGCAAACGTTCTCAAACATCAGGCGAGATGGTGGTCAAACGCAAGCATACAGTCATGTAACAAAAAAAATTATAGATGCAAACTCGTAATTTCTAAATTTTGTTTCCGCGCCTCCTTTTGTATGAGAACGCATACCTACGGTTTTATTTTTAAAATAGTTTAATTTTTAACTAGGAAAAATTATTGAAATAAGATGCTATTTATGGCCTATTTACAATAGCCCTGTGTAACGGGACTGACTTGGCCTCTAAACTCATCCCATCAAATATAGCTTTATTTTTTATGCGTATCCAACTAAATAACGTAGGCCAGCCTAATGTCAGTCAGCAGTATCTAGTCTGCCGTCGTCTCAATTCAGCCGCGTGTAATTCAAAAAACGCTGGATTGTCATCGGGAGAGCCACCAGCTAGCATGTACTCCAGGTGTCTGATGTAGCATATCGCTATCCTGAAACAAATGAAGATTTTTTTTTTTTTATAGTAGATAGGCTTGCGTTTGACCGCCATCCCGCCTGATGTTAAGCGAAGATTGTGGATGGTAAGAAGAACTTGTAGTAGGTACATTAACTGTCGATAATTAAGTGACAGACACTTTTGTAACGATGATAGCTCAGTGATCAGCGCGATAGGATGAGGGCTCGGGTTCAAACCCCAACAATGAGCTTGTGCTGCCGGTAAAGAAAACCATCGTGAGGAAATCATAGCATAGTGGTAGGGTACCCTCTAGTACTCTGCTGGCTAGCTACCCCAAGTTGAAAATCTGTCGCCAAGCATCTACTAATGTATTCCGGTAAACTCACTTAAGAGCCAGTTCTATTCCAGACTAGATACTACTGAACATCAGGTGTGCTGTGGTCAACCATAGAATAAAGCTTACCTAATTTCCCCTCTGATTGTATTAATTATGAGTATTAGAAACTAGCTGCGCCCCGTGGTGTTACCCCATGTTTTACGTGGTCTCAGCTACGTCCATACCAAATTCATCAAAGTCCGTTCAGTAGTTTTTGCGTAAAAGAGTAACAAACATCCATTTATAATATTAGTGGGATTATTTGGAAGCGAACCTGAGACACTCTATCTTTGAGTATTTCTTCTTGGAAGGCTTGGTGACTGGCAGCTTGGAACGAAGCAGGTCGAACGCGCGGTTCATATCGCGCATGCGTGTGCGCTCGCGGTCGCAAGCAGTTTTCTTATATTCTGTAATTTAGAAAAAGATTGTGTAGATATCCATTTATATTTTAGTAACTCAAAAATTGTTGTAAAGGCACACTTTTATACTCTGCCCATTATGTTAACCGTTTTTTGACAGCTCACACAAAGCACTACGACATAACTTTTACAGCGTCTAGCAAAATAAATCTCACACAAATTAATACGTTTAATCTAGCGTTACATCTTTACAAGGTTTAATAGACATTTCTTTCAAATTAACGCAGCGGTTATAATTGGACAGAGTCGATAGGTACATAGAGTTTATGTTGCAAATGGTTCCGCTAGCTAATCTAAGGTAAGTCTGCCCGATATTACCTTGATTGTTCTTGTTACAGACAGTTCGATCCAAGATTGATGGTGGCTGTAAAGTTATGCGGGAAACGATGTGTAACAAAATATAAGGTCCGCTAGAAAACCGACACAAAGTTAGGCTCATATATTTCACTGCCGCCATTAAGACGCCATGCCCGGACTCTATTTTTACTTACTTTGTGTGACTTAAGACTTATTTCAAATGATTTCGAAATAGTTGACACTGGAAAGTAAAGAAGACAATGCAACCACTAGTTAAAGTAATAAGTAGAATACCTTTCTCCAGCTGCAGCGCGCGTTCTTTCCAGCTGGTTACGACGTCCTGGCCCGGATCGTCCATATACTTAGTGGTATCCTGGGACTCATGAGAGAAGTCCAAGGATGACTCGGAGTTAGCTGTCTCGGGCAGCGCAGGCCCTTCTCTGTACTCTTGCTCGTAGAATCTTGGCCCTTGGTAGAGTAAATTTAAATTTTATGACAAAAGAAAAAGAAAGTATTATACTGGCACTGTGACGTTAACAACAGAAGAGGTTCTAATTCACCAACTTTGTCTTCTATGTACTAAAACATCTGGAATTCATAGCTTGGTGCTAAGGCCAGTCTGTCTCACTGTCAACGGCTCACATTCTCGCTAAAGTAATTAAGGCTTTGTTATTTTGTTGAGTGAACTACAAGTGCAGTATAGGTACCTGCTTTATTATTTTTTTATTGCAAGAAATAAACGAGACGCTCTCCTTTTGCTAACATATAACGCCTACACTACACATGTCCGCTGTAGTGGTAAGTACCCAAAACTTTGAGTAACTAAGCAAATCGTTGTTTTGACGCTCATTATTTTGAGACATTCGATGGTTAGTCTCATTGGTGCTGTGATTTCGCTAATTGTTAAAATTTAGTCTACTCGCGTATGCGGAAATACTGTCTACTGTTTCTTCTTTTGTTTGCTATACAACCATTTGAAAGTTTCTTAGTTGAATACCTAAATAAGCAACCTAAAAAATTTTAAACTTATACATGCCATGTAAATAAAATAAACACCAATAACATTCCAGAATGTTTTTCTAAGCAATGACGTAATCATTTATACCTAATGTTAGTAATCGATATTTTTCTCTATCGATATCGAATCATTTTATTGCTATTTCTGTAGAGTTCAAAACGAGATCTTACCTTCTTGGACGCTGGTATCCATCTCATGTGGCCGAAAGTATGTCATTCTCCTAGGCTCGTAATCATCCAAGACATACGACCTATGATGTGAGATCGTCTTATCGTATTTCTTATGCGAAAACGTATGCTCCTCTTTGGGCTTATCCTCTTGCCTCCCAATCTCCAAAATTACTCGATCTTCTTCCCTCTTTTCCGATTCAACGTCCTCTTTCACAACCGTATAATTTGCTATCAATGGTATTGGCGCTTCTTCGTCGTAAGTTTGGTTATACATTGTCGGATTTGCCACGCTTTTTCACGAAAAACGTTTCGAGCTGGTCTAAAATCTACTAAAATTAGGTACACTACCCGTGTGGCCGCTACCTGTAGCTGGTAAGGACTGCGCCACACACGTTTCAGTTCTTTTGTAATGCATATTCGATCAAAGTTGCGTTTTGTGTACACAAGTGGCCGCCACAATTTTTAGTTTTCACTGGGAGGGTCTGTGTCACCTTTTGTTTCGAGCTCTTTTGTTCCGTTTGATACGTCGCTGTAGGTGTTTGTTCTCCGTTAACTTGTAGTCGATTCTAATACGATTCTCGTTCTTAAAAGATAGATTTTTTTGTAAATAGACTGCCCCAACATGCTGCCTTGTTCTTTCATAAGCTGTTTCACAGCTAAGCGCAGGTTACTTCACACTGCGAGCAGGGTAAGGCCATTTGAACGGTTCGTCACGCTAGCCAAGGAGGATAACCGTAAATAAGGTGTTTTTTTTTATAATTTACAGCGATGATCGCAAGTAACAAATTTTATAAGTATTAGTCATGCTGAAATAGTAGGTCGGACAGACAGACACAATGGGCTCATTACCAAATAGAATACAACTTTACACTTTTCAGGTACAGAACCCTGTACAAACTCGCATTTAAAACACCATAAAAAATATTTTCAACTTTAACCCTAGAGCCGAGGTTTTAGAACGGCTTCGATATATCCTCCTTCAAACATCGTGAACTGCTCTAAAATAACGTTCTCGAAGATGTGTGAATTCTGCCTACACACGTTTGGCCAGCGTGGACTTTAACCTTACCTACCCTTCTTCAAATAAAAAGCCAACACCCAGTAGTAGGTTTTTTTTTAAACAGCTTTCTAGATCCCCAACCTATCGTATGAACCAATTAATGGGGCCATTTCCCGTTCCTAACGGGGGATTACGAGTTGTCAAATCTGGGTTTCTGACCTCTCAGTCAAGAAGACAAGAGCCCGGAAAACAAGTGCGCGGTGTGACCCGTACCATTTTACAATGATAATATAACTTCTAGACTGTTGTAACACAGAATAACCAAAATGTAACACAGTTTTACAATAGAATACCTTCTGAATCTGACTGTTTGTCTGTAGGATAGCCTGATTTTTTTACTAATGTAATTGACATTAGACAATACGTAATTTCATTTTATCCAGTTTTTGCACACCCTATTCTGGGTTAAGTGTGGTCTTAGCGACTTTAATTTATGTACTAACTTTTTGACACCTGTACTTAGCAATAAATACATTTTGATTTTGCGGGATTAACCACTTTTAATTATATTATAATCCGACTATAGTTTCGGCCATATCCTGTGGTCTTCTTTAAGGAAACAAAGCAGAGTACAACGCGCGCGCTGCCTCGTCTTGCTTCTACTGCGGGTCGCTGCGCGCCTCGTAAAGACAGCGGTTGGTACGCGGGCCCGAAGGGGAGTAATCCCGCATAATAAAACAAAAATGCTCTGCGTCATGCATAGAGGCTGTCGAGGGAGTTTACACGTACACGGGAATCTTTAGAAGACTCTTCCTTTATCATAAAAAAATATTGTTCTGCCTACCTAGCATGTCATATGGAAAGATTAATAAACACATTATTTAATGAAATGCCGTTTATTCTGCCTAAAAAGTAACAAATAAATTAATGTTATCCTTACAGCACAGCCGTAATTTAAAAGTTATACATCTCAATTCAACGCTTTGCGTTCTATATTAACTTCAAATTATCATAAACAAAATTTTTGTCAAACTTAGATAATTTCATTAATTTCACGATACGGGTATAAAAGCTAGCTAAGAACTGATTATGCTTACACAATTTAAGTAGCTTAGGCTATGTATTGTACTTAGAAAATGAATTTTAAAAACTGAATACCTGAAATTTAAAAGCTTCAGTTAAATTCTGCTCAATACCAATACTTACTAAAGTCGCGTCATTTAACTTTGTAAGACACGTTTAAAAGAAAATGAATTTTAAAAACTGAATACCTGAAATTTAAAAGCTTCAGTTAAATTCTGCTCAATACCAATACTTACTAAAGTCGCGTCATTTAACTTTGTAAGACACGTTTAAAATAAATAACAGAGACGCTAGCATATCAATTTGCGAAATCTACGTATTATAAACATAACACGTAGATGTTTGTGTACATAAACGATATAAAAATTTAGTGGAAGTGGGGCAGCGACACTAGTGCGAGAAAAAGAAAACTGTTTTTTTCGTAAATTTGGCTATTTACGTATCACGTAATTCTTGCAAATGAATATGCTAGAGCCACAGTTTTAAATAGTCATTTTGCTTAGCTAGTCTAAATTAGGTTTCAAGTAATCGTTACGGGGCTGGCATAATCGCATTGCGATAAAAGCCCCAATTAAAAATAAGAATTTAAAAAAAAAAGTAATTGTTGATGATGCCAGAGACAAGAAAGGTTGCGGGAGGGTGTTGAAGCACTAAAAACAAACTTTCTGAGATAAACAGAAAGGGTGACCAAGCCGACTTAAAAACTCGGATACGTACGTACAGAAACTGTAGGGAATTTCTTCTAGGATATTGTTGTATGCCCAACAGCCCAATCAGAATTCATAATTTAAATCGAAAAAGTCTTTGTGAAATAGTTAACAGTATAATAAATACTAGACATACTTGTTGAATTATCTGTAGATTTATTTTATCACTAAATTTTAATTTTCCGCATCTTGAAGAATTCCATTAAAACTTCATCGGTTACTTTGGCTCTTCGCTCCTGTGAAGAAAAATTGATACTTTATTTTTTGTCCCTTTATTGTAAACAATTTTGCTTATTCTTAATTTTAGTGGGGAAGATGATGCATCAATATTTTTTACCTAAACATTAATGTGTAATAATTTAATTAGGAAGTTTTTTTTAATGTAAATAAATATCGTAGGACTATACACACAGCGCCATCTGACCCCAAACTAAGCAGAGCTTGTGTGACGGAAGTCAGATAACTGTTAAAATACATAAATACTTTTTTTTTTGTAAATACATACTTATAATACATACAGAACACCCAGACACAGAACAAACATTATTGTTTATTCACAAAATGTTTGCCCTGAGTGGGAATCGAACCCACGCCCTACAGCTCTCAAGGCAGATATACTACCAATGAGCCAACGGGGCTGTAAAAAGTAATGAGACGAACGCGACGCTCTCCTGATGTTAAGAGATAACGCCTGTCCATGACCATTGCAGGGATACACAGAACTTTGAGTAATAAAACAAAGTCCAGGACATTACTGCTTTGGCGCTCATTACTTTGAGACTTTGATGGTTAGTCTCAACAGCCCAGTAATTTCGCTTGCTGCAGTACCCTTCAAACAGGAACACAGTAATGTTTGCACACTACTGCTTAGCGGCAGAATATCTGGTACTGCGGTGGTACCTACATAGACGACCTCCTGCTAAGGAGATCTACCACTAAGTGCAACATATGTGTACAAGTTATGGAACATATAGGATTATAAACTTAATCGAAAAGGTGTACCTACTCATCATCATGAACAACTTTAACTAAGACAACACCTCTGAAATCGCGAAAAAAAATAAGCTGTTTTATACATTTAATCAAGGGTCATCGATTTTTTTCTGTTGAACATCTGATTTTTCTTCCCGATTTCACATTTGTGCCTATAGTAAAAGCTGTTTATAATGATGAGCACAATAACACCCTTTAGGCTTAGTCTACCCAACGCTTACAGCCCTGTATAGGTACCAAAAGAAAACTTAGAAGAACATCAAATCATTATGTCGTTTCTAATTTATTAAAACTAATTTTTTTAGAAAGGTTCTTCAAATTAATTCCTCAATATTGTAACAAAGGCTTTCCTTTCTAAATGCCTTATAGACAAATATAAAAAAGTACGACTAACCTGGTAAGCCTGTAGTACGGGAACTATCGAGTCAATGGCCAGCTTCTTCAGCTCACCCGTTAGCATTGCTCCAGACTCGTATAGCTTACGAATCTGAAATATTTTTTTATGTAAAAGGTAATCCATTAATCTGTAAAAAAGTCTTTTCACAAAAAAACGGGAAATCACTTTTCAAAAAGCGCCATCTATTGGATTGACGTTTCACTACAACGAAAGTGGCCAACATGAACCTAAAATAGTTTAAAACACTCGCCGCAAGTGGCGCCATCTAGATCGCTGATACTTGAAAACAGAACAAAGAATAGTTCGAATTACTGTAGTACCGTGTCTAGATAGAATATTGTGTATAATAATATAGCTGTAACTTACATCAGCGAGTCGCTCGTCATCCTCTAAGAAGAATTCTAGGTATTTGTATGATATGTCAACGCTGGCATTCCCGCCGCGTTCCCTGTGCTCTTCCACCGTCGGCTGTCCGCCCGAGAACGCATATTTATTTATCTATACAAAGAAACAAACATTGTGTAAATTAGTTTAGAATTATATTTAACACTGGCGGACACCTCGCGGTTTCACCCGCGTAGTTCCCGTTCCCGTGGGAATACAGGGACAAAAAGTTGCCTATGTCACCCGGGGATAGTGTAGCTTCCCAACGGTGAAAGAATTTTTGAAATCGGTCCAGTAGTTTCGGAGCCTATTCAAAACAAACAAACAATCAAATCTTTCCTCTTTATAATAGTATAGATAGACGTTTAATATGTGAAAGATTTATTAGCTAGCTTACTTGCACATGTCGTGTCATCTTATGGGAGCCTCGACCGAAATAAAATTAAAACAGACATCTCATTTGGTATCCGATTAAATAAACAATAAATAAATATTATAGAACATTTCACAAAGCGCCATCTAGCCCCAAACTAAATCTTTTTCAGAATAATAATTATATCAATATGTGTTTTAATCTTGACGTAAATTTGCTAAAAAAATACCTACTAATGAGTTTATATTGTTACACGTTGTATTTACGTATAGTTAGATCCCGAGATTCAGTTTTTCTTGTTCGGATGCTAACACTTCCTTATTTTTTTAAATCTAATCACACACAGATGTTGGTACTCTAAGCTCTGTCTTAGAGGAACCCAACGTGCCCAGGAATTTAACAAAAAAGCCTCACCTTATTTTTGATCTGTTTAGCAGTATCGTTCAGGAATATTGACGCGTTGGGATCGCTGGCTGACATCTTGTGCTGCGCTCCCTGTAGTGCCGGCAGGAAAGTGGCATGAAGCAAGGCAGGTTTCGGCATTTTCAGCCGAGCAGCCACGTCGCGCGTCATGCGGAAATATGGGTCCTGGTCTATTGCGCACGGGACCAAGCATGGCAGCTAGAACGGTTAAGTCTTTTTTTAAATGGGTCAGTTCCCTTCAAAACGGACAGATGTTTGACGAAATGAAGTGAATATTTGCAGTTTTTTATTCGTAATAGCCATGAAAGTATACATCAGCAGTTTTCACAAAGCTGCAAAAATAATGATGAGATCTAATAAGACTGATTAGCGGATGTTGTAACAGTTTATTTTGGGTTTTAAATATGGTAGGTATAGTTACATGTTGCTTCCTTTTTTCTTATGGGTGACATGCTTGGTGTTTAACCAGAGCTCATCTGCTGTTGATTGATGCGGTCGATGAATGTAAACACACCTAGCCTGGAATGGAACTGGGTCTCAAGTGGAGTTGCCGGTACACACCGTTAGGTGCTTGACGGGAGATTTTCAACTTGAGGCTACCACCCTCAGCCAGCCTCAGCCTAGCCAGCCGAGTAGATACTAGAAAGTACCCTACCACCATGCTATGGTTTCCTCACGATGTTTTCCTTCACCGGCAGCTCAAGCTTATTACCGTCCGGGCTATCACTGAGCTATCATCGTATCGTATCATTTGACCAAGTACTCACAACTTTATTGTCGAAGATGAACGGGAAGGACGTGGAAAACGCCGGTGCAGCCTCGATGCTGGGGAATGTGATCTTGCCGATGACGTCAGAGTCTCCGAAGCCGAATATTCCTTTGACTTGGTTGAATGTCACGCATTTCTGGATGCGGACCATGTTTTGATAGAATGCTGGGCATTGTCTAAAATACAGCAATACTGATTTTATTACTGTTGTTTTATGTTGTCGATATTTAATTTTTTGAAACATGCGAGGGTAATGAGTCAAATTCAACTTCAGCTCTTGATGAGTGGCCTTTGCGGAGATATTCGACACTTCTCCCGGGTAATGTGTCATTACTGACGTAGCATTTGCTGTAGATAACCGTATATGGTATTTGATCGACATATTGCTTCATATTAAGTAATCATACAGCTTAAGCTAAAACACGATTCCATAAAATTGATTCACATGAGAGTAGAAGACACCCAGATAGCCTAAGATAAAACACAATTCCATAAAACAGATTCACATAAAAGTTACAGACACCCAGATTCTATCTATCGAGAATCAATCACTACAGAACATTCCACTGTTTAGCATTTAAGTTTCTGATTTGTTTATAACAGTTCAAAATGTTATTTACCCGATGAAATCCAAATCGTTAAATATGAAAGTTTTCTCAACATCGAAACCGACAGCGATGATATCCTTCGCATTGTTAAAGGCCATCTTCCGAGCGTCTTCTATCTTGATGTCTCTCCACAGGACCTTCTCATCATCAGTCAGTTGGATGATCAGCGGCACGTCGAATACGTCCTGGAGCCATCTGGGGGATACATAGTGCATAGGGTTTAGCATCTCACAGATGCCAGGAGCCAGAGCGTGACAAGCGAGTCGTGATTAACTCTATCCTCTCTTCTTAACACGCAAAAATCAGACTGACATGATATATCCATACTCTACAGGTTTATTGCTTAAGTATTTAAAAACTTTCTGAGGAATTTTTCTAAACAATCCTACATATTGAGATACAGCTGGGTTATGAAGGATTGTAGCTACTTATACCTACTTGGTAAACCTCAACAGGAAGGCACAAGGATCTCTATAAGAATACACCGGTGTCCTCTAGTGCTTTGCTCACTGCAACACTCCAAGAGATGCTGAAGGCATATCACTTACACACCTAGTCAGTGGATACCGAAGATGCATTTTAATTCAACAGCTCCAAAGTTATGATAATTCTTTTAACTAGGCAACATGGATCTACCGGCTTCCTTGTTTCCTGACAGATATAATCTAGATCTTTTCAAGGTCAGAGTGAATAGGTATCTTCTAGGTCTGCGTGCTTCATCTTCGACCACATCGTCGCTTACCATCAGGCGAGTTGGTGGTCAAACGCGGACTTATCCGTATTAAAAAAAAAAAAAAAAAAAAAAAATTATTTCAAATAAACCAATTTACTCACTTGGTGAACATGAAAGGAATCAAATGGCCAATATGCATGCTCTCAGATGAGGGTCCCCTTCCAGTGTACAGGTAGAACTTCTTTCCTTGCTCCACCAGATTCAGAATGGTATGTAGATCACGATGGGAGAAGAATATACCACGTCTCAGGTAATGATGAGCTGGGACACATGTTGCTTTTGTTAATTTTAGCTTTTGGGGCCATCTATAAATTACGTCACACGAATTTCATGATTTTTTGAACGCTCCCTGTCCTTGTCATATATTTTGCAAATTTTACATTTAGAAATTTACTAGCTACGCCCCGCGGTGTTACCCGCTACATGTTTTAGGATAAAAAGTAGCCTATGTCTTAATCCAGGGTCTCGGCTACCTCTATACAAAATATCCTGTGTTCCGGTTTGAAAGGTACTGCAGCTAGCGAAATTACTGGGCTGTTGAGACTAACCATCTAGTCTCAAAGTAATGAGTGCCAAAGCAGCGATGCTCTGGACATTTTGTTACTCAAAGTTCTGTGTATCGCTAATGGTCATGGACATGCGTTATCTCCAGTTCTAGTTCCATTCCAGGCTAGGTGTGCTTTACCATCTTCGACCACACCTTCACTTAACATCAGGTGAGCTGTGGCCAAACAACTGGCCTGTCAACCATTAAAAAAAAATAAAAAAATCTCTTAACATCAGGAAAGCGCCTCGATCGTCTCATTACTTTGACATTAAAAAAAAAACATCCAAATCCGTTCAGTAGTTTTTGCATGAAAGAATAACAAACAGCCATCCAAACTTTCACATTTATAATTAAATTATATGTAATTACATATTACATTATGTAGGATGCTTCACCAGTCTGATTTTATATTTGTCTGCGCCCACTTTAATTTCCTCTTTTACGGTTGGGGTGCATAATTGTTCATGTACTTTGTCTTATACACCAGGGTGCATTACTAATTTGTTTCATTATGTAGTTCTGGGCTCTCTGTACTTTGTTTACATTAGAATTACAGGTGGCTCCCAATAATAGTATCCCATAAGTCCATACTGGTTTTATAATAGTCTTGCAGTAACTTGTTGTTGATGGACAATTTTAAATTTCTTCCTAGTATCCAATACAGCTCTTTGTATTTCAGATTTATTGCATTTATTTTGAATTCAACATATTTTTGCTATTTCAGTCTGCGGTCCAAGTATATCATTCTTAAAAATGGATCCTACAACATACATGAAATAAATCTTATTAAAGGCTTACCCTTCTTTCCCGTAACTTTTTCAAATCGCTGAACAAGTTCACAGTCTATTTTGGAACTTCCAAATCTCTCTGTAAAGAAAACAAACAATCAGAAACTATTTTCCTTGTGGAAACTGACATGGTTTGGACATGGTTTGTAGCGATGATAGCTCAGTGGTTAGCGCGGTAGATTCGCATGCCGAAGGGCGTGGGTTCAAACCCCGACAATGAGCTTGAGCTGCCGGTGAAGAAAAAACATCGTGAGGAAACCATAGCATGGTGGTAGGGTACTTTCTAGTACTCGGCTGGCTAGCTACCACCCTCAAGTTGAAAATCTGCCGCCAAGCATCTAACGGTGTGTTCCGGCAGCCTCACTTGAGAGCCAGTTCCATTCCAGGCTAGGTGTGCTTTACCATCTTCGACCACATCTTCACTTTACATCAGGTGAGCTGTGGTCAAACACCTAGCCTGTCAATCATTAAAAAAAAAAACATTTTTGTTATACATTATGTGGGATTACTCACATTTAACTTTATCAGAAAATACAACTATAGTTTCAGTCACATCCAGTCGCTTAACATCAGGCGGGATGGCGGTCAAACGCAAGCCTATCTACTAAAAAAAAAAAAAAAAAAAAAAACATGGAGACAAAGCTGAGAACAAGTTCTCTATTTGGTAAAAGTACTCTACTGCATAAAATATATTAGTCAATTTCATATACATATGTATAGTCTATTGGCTACAAGATAATATCTGATAGCCATTAAAAAACATTGTGAATGTTCTAAAATCTATACAAAAATAAATTATATATATAACTTTTTTTTTCATCTACATTTAAAAATAATGATTTAGATTTACTCAGCCCTATTGCTCACTGCTTTAAGAGCAGTAAGGTGCAGGTTAGATTACCACTTACACAGGACAATCATATAATTATGTTCTGTCTGGGTGTTCTGGGTATTCTGTATGTATTATAGGTATGTATTTAAAAACAAAATTATTTATGTATTCTATCAGACTTCCATCACACAAGCTCTGCTTAGTTAGGGATCAGATGGTGCTGTGTGTAATGTCCTACTATATTTATTTATTTACTTTATTTTAGATGAAATTTCTTAGTAATTATTAGACATTACCATGCAGATGTCAGATCCAATAGATTGATGGAATCGGAATCTTTACAGTGCCTAAAACTACCAACCCTGATATTTGCTAAAGGGGAAATGCATCAACACTTACTTTGAATACTCACATTTCCTTACCAGCACAACCAAATTTGATATGATCCTAATAATGTGGATTTGGATACTCTATCCAGCAATTCAGAAAAGTCTATCTTTTTTTTTGGATGTAACTTCTTAGCTGTTAATTCTACAACTACAAGATACTTACGAATTAGTTTATCATAATCTATGCCTGTCTCCGATTGGCCGGAAACATTCCATGGGTCAACTACATCCCCGCCATCTCCATTGTCACTAACTGTGAGATTATTCACTTGAGCTTCTATTTCTTCAGCCATCTTCACTAACTAAAACAATACAAATGCATCCAAACTTTTAGAATACTTTATTGTTTAGTAATCACAGACTTGGCTATTGTCATATAGGACATACATATGGCTAAAGTTATGTGAATCAGTCGTATCAAGCCTATATGATTATACTTATCGTTATGTACAAATTTTACTGGGCAGACTGATCATAAGTTAAAGGAAAAAGTCAGCTGTTCCTTCAAAAAATGTCATTCACCTCTAAGGTAATGTATACAATATGTAGAGGAAGACTGAATGTCGAGTGACACGATGGTCACGAAATTTTGGACGAAGATTTTTTTTTTTTTTTTATAGCTGACAGGCTAGGTTTTTTTTTTTTTTTTTTTTTTATAGTAGATAGGCTTGCGTTTGACCGCCATCCCGCCTGATGTTAAGCGAAGATGCGGTCTACGGTGGAGCACGCTCGCCTAGAAGAAACCGATTCACTCGCGACTTGAAGGTACCCAGACTATATTCATTGGGGAACACCCACTCGGGCAGCTGATTCCAATGTCTAGCGGTACGCACGAAAAAGGTGGAATCAAACCGCTTAGTTCGAGCTTTTGGAACATCAACCATGAAGCGGTGACGCTTTTTAAAGCTCCTGGCTGTCCGATAGTAGAATGGGCAAGGTGGAATTAGGTCATTGACCACAGCTCACCTGATGTTAAGTGACGGTGTGGTTGAAGATGGTAAAGCACACCTAGCCTGGAATGGAACTGGCTCTCAAGTGAGGCTGCCGGAACACACCGTTAGATGCTTGGCGACAGATTTTCAACTTGAGGGTGGTAGCCAGCCAGTCGAGTACTAGAAAGTACCCTACCACCATGCTATGGTTTCCTCGCGATGTTTCCCTTCACCGTCAGCTCAAGCTCATTGTTGGGGTTTGAACCCACGCCCTTCGGCATGCGAAGCGACCGCACTAACCACTGAGCTATCATCGCTACAAAATGTACACAGAAACAGATTTCAACAGCAGTGTAAGTGATTAAAGAAATTATGAGCATATTTGTAGATTCTATGAAACATTATTTGTTTACCATAAGCGTGATTAAACAGGTTTTATTAAATACTAATGAATCCAATTCATGTACAATATGTGCACAGATGGTACTAGAGCCAAACTATGAACTATCTTGGTAACAGTCTGAATCGAAATAATATGTCAATGAAAACAAGAAAGCTCTCAATGAAACATTTCTGTCAGGATAGTTTTTAATACTCCTTTAAAGGCAAAGTTAATGATTTGCGTTACAACATAGATAAATTAGCTGTTAACAGCAACTTTTGCAGTTTATAGGGTTATGTTTAGGAATATGTGAATTAACTTACTGTAAATTATTTTCACTTAAAACTACACTTCAAATATTGTTTATTTAAAGTAGCTCTAAGAAATCTAATACTGTAAAAGGATAGAACTGATGCAATTCTATCAACAATTAAATAACTTGGAATAAAGTTCCAACTTTACAATCTGCGTCAGCTGCTCAGCTGTCGGTGTTTATTTTTTCTTTTCATCCAGGCAACACTACACTGACATCTGACAGTGACATTACATGATTTGACTTTTTTTACTCAATCCGTTTCACTTGTACTAACATTTTTAGGGTTTCGTATCCTAAGGATGTTGTCCAAAGAAACGATCACTAATTTACCTACACTACCTACCTAACAATGAATATATTTTGCATAACGTATTTATACAAAATGCAAATAGTGTTCAAGGTAAATGTTTAGTTTATTTCCGCTTGAACACTCTTGAACAACAAATGAACTTTTGCAAAGTAACGCCTGAATCAATCAAAAAAGCAATGAATATGACATATTGTTGGGCATATTATTGATAATTTAATTTAATTGATTTTGGCATTAAAAAATGAATATGATACTACTTACTTATTGACTATGAAATGTTTAATTTTGCAAATTAATAATGAAAAGAAATATCTCTTAACTTAATAACATTTTATTAGTTTTAATTTTTTGAAATAGGTTCTCGTTTGACTACACTGCTTGATGTTAACGTGAACGAAACATTTTTTTGCAGTGCAACAGAACTTCGATGCGCATCACGTACTTGACCAATTTTTTTTTAACTTGAAACTGGATAAATAGACAAAAAGTTTTGAGTCAAAACTTATAAGAAACAAACAAACGTCATCAGACAGATAGAGCTATTGTCAACAATTTGTCAATACTCAATGTTAGCTTCAAGCTCGCTTACTGGTGTAAAGGAGTCTTTTTGCTGTATTTACCAAAAAGCGAATTAAACGTGCGTCCTTTGTCCCGATTATTGTATGGAGCTTTTGTCTTGAACAAAGTCGTCGGGTCAGTGTTCTTGATGGTGTCCGGCGACGATTCAAATGGTGGTCGTTTATCGAGGAAATCTACCAGGTCCCCGAACCGCAGGTCTAAGAAAACTGATGCAGATATAGCCAAGGGATCAGCGTTGCGAAATGCTGCGCAACCTTCTGTCCATAAAAGGAATCTTTATGTGGTTTCTTTCCCAATCATTATTTTGTTTAACCTACTCAGATCAATTCTGTACCAGTTGTTTATAGTTTTTAAATATTTATATACCGCGTCGCATCGGTTAATGCAGAAGCCGAGAAAAAGTGGAGAGTGCAATCTTGAAGTTGTTGTGAAGGACGGAATAGTGTCTACGGAGCTAGTTTCTAGTGAAGACATGTCTAATATTCACACAGTGGGGCCGGGAGACCCTCTGCTGGCCAAACAAAAACATCATCATAGGAAAGCTTTTGAATATATTTCAAAAGCACTAAAAATTGACGAGGAAAATGAAGGTAAGTTAACTTAATCTTCTAAACACTAAGAGCTTTCTATGACTCACATTATTGATTTTATTTTTTAACAAAGAACCATTAGTATTTGATTTATTTTATTTTCAGCAAAATCTTATTTAACTAGATAGATACTAGTAACATGACATATAAAACTATAGTTTAGTAGAATTTCTTAAATATTTCATTAGTATTCATTTCAAACTCTTTTTTAACATAGATCTAAATAAATGTGTATGTCAAAGCTCAACAGTCAGATTAGACACTATTGTCATGAATGAAAATGTTTCTACCAGGTCAAAAAGAATTAGCCATAGAGCTTTACAAGAAAGGTATTTACGAATTAGAAAGAGGAATCGCAGTTGACTGTTGGGGTGGTCGTGGAGACGCCTGGCAGAGAGCACAAAGACTCCATGATAAAATGAAAACCAATCTCGGCATGGCCAAGGACAGACTTCATTTCCTCGGTATGCTCATTACTTCCTTTCGTCCAATAAAATAACAAACACAAAAATAAAATAGCACTACCAATCCCAACATCAATTAGTAGCTCTAATGTAAAATGCTATGCTTATTTTATTTTCTTTAAATGGCTGTGTGTTTGCATGCTAGCTTAAAGTTTGGCCCACCTTACTCTGGGTTCTGTTTAGACCATTCTGAAATAAAGTATTATTGTCTACAGTAGAATTTACAGTGTAATAGATTTCAATGCATCCATGGATGCTATACCAACTGCTATATTGGACTTACTGCCAAGTTACCAAAGACACTGAATAGAACAGATAATTAATCAGAGATTACGGGAGCCCAGGGTAATGTGGATCATGCTTAATTCTTTATTCTCATTACACTACAATTTGTTTAAAATAAGATTTAATATTGTCCCCAATGTAGCCAATCTAGTGGCCCTTAGTAAGTTGGGCGTCGAAGGTGAGGCCGAACGAAACAACAAAAAACCTACGGAGTCTCCGCATAAAATCCGAAGGCCGCTAGAGAAGTCGAAGACGACATTACTAGCGCACACAGAAATTAACAGTGGCTTATCTAAGCCACCGACTGAAGGTAGACATCAAATTATGCTTAGCTTCATTTTACATAACCAATGCCATTTCAACCATGGATAAGCTTAACGAATGATTCCATTCCATTCCATTCTATAAGCTAATCTATGCTGTGTTCTATCAAAATCTCACTTTCTAACAAGTGTTAAGTGTGGAATGAGGCAAAGTCTACATCCCTGCATATTGAATGTTTTCTAAATAAACCCACTAAACATTAATTATTCAAAAAAGTACATTAACAAGCTGACATAAAAGTATAAATTGTGTTTTTAATATTGGCAGTGTTTGCATGTACATTGAATGCACACGTTTTCGGCTTTTGACTGTTATTTATCATTCCATTTGTGACGCAAATTTCAGTTAGTATTTAATTTGCATTTAGCACATCATTTGCAAGTGTTTGTTTTATTTTTATCTGTAGTTTATACCTATCGAAACTGAAACTTGTCTAATTCCTTACATCACATCATATTTTTGAACTTTCTCATTCAGGAAATGCACATAACACCCAAGTGTCTTGACCAGGACTTATCACCCCCACTTTAAATAAAATTAAGAGTATAATTTTTTTCACATTTGTTTTACAAATTATAAATTATATTTTTTTAGATGCAAATATAGTTTATAATGTCCACCATTTTGGATTTACTACGACGTTATATTTCTTATAAAACATACATGTATATTGCTTACTTGTCAAGTTATGAGTAGCAGTTTAGAGACAGAACAGATGAACATAATTATAGAGACTGCTAAAATTATAACCCTGTTTTGCATAGTCTGGTTACTTAGAGGCCATCCACAAATTACGTCGCACAGTTGGGGGAGGGAGGGGGTCGACAAAGTGTGACATTGTGTGACATGGGGGGTCCCAAATTTTGTGACATCACATTTTTTCAAAATAATGTGTGTAATAAAATAAAATAAATTTATTTCAGGCAACTGTAACCCATATAAATAATAATAATAATAATACAAATGCAAATACAGTTCAATTGACTATCCTATATATCTATCCGTGAGTCATCCATGGCCGACGGCGACGTCGCAGTGTATCCGAAGCCTCGGTCCACCGTGCCTACGTACAGCAGTAGGCCTGTAGGCACACACGTCACACGTACGGCACAGGCACGTAATGTCCTGCGGTATTTTTTTTTTTATGGTTGACAGGCTACTTGTTTGACCACAGCTCACCTGATGTTAAGTGAAGGTGTGGTCGAAGATGGTAAAGCACACCTAGCCTGGAATGGAACTGGCTCTCAAGTGAGGCTGCCGGAACACACCGTTAGATGCTTGGCGGCAGATTTTCAACTTGAGGGTGGTAGCTAGCCAGCCGAGTACTAGAAAGTACCCACCCTACCACCATGCTATGGTTTCCTCACGATGTTTTCCTTCACCGGCACCGCGCTAACCACTGAGCTATCATCGCTACACCGTTATTTGTTGTATGCACACTTATAATCTTTAAAAATACAAATGTTAGTAACGTAAAAGTAAAGAGAAAAGGATGGTACGGCCGTGCCGCTTTTTTGCTCGACTTGGCGAGCAATTATACGTGATAAAACCTTATTAGTATAGGGCCCTCAGTATTTTGCACCAGGCCTTAGGGATACTTAGATACGCCACTGGTAGCACTGCTGAAATTCATGAATAAGGCTTTAGTAATAAAGACAAACTTACAAATATACGAAAAACTATCATTCTTCTTAGATTGTCGCGTAACTAGACCATGTAGTTCTTTTCAATATTTGTTACTTAGTTACCATTTACAAATTGTAAGGTTCTATTCTAACACAGATTTTCATTTTCTTTCTGCACAATGCCGTTTATACTAAAGACGTAAAGTTTACATACATAAATGATTTACAAAGACATTACTAATGGTCTGACAAGTCGAGCTTCATTATATTGAATGTCCTGCTTATACAGCATGTGTATATTTTTGTGTAATATAAAATAAAAAAGACCTTAAATTATACTATTTACAAAATGTATACAAAAAACTTAGTCTAAAAAACCGTCAGAGGTAAAGGTAAGGTAAGAGTAACCGTAATATAAAAGGTAATCTGTACAAATAAAGTCTATAAAAAAATTTCACGCGTTTATTGTTTGGCACACGTTTACGAAAGTGCAAAAAAAGACCGAAATCGACTTTAGTAGATACAAAAAGCACAGTAAAACACCTGACACTTAATTTTTGAATCGTTTGTACGACTTTTCTCAGCAGTTATGAATATGAAATAAATAATTAGGCTTAATTTCTACTACAATAATGTTCACACATGAATTATATTTTATGTCTCGGTAGGTTTTCGATAATCTGTAATACTTAAAGCATTAATTACTAACTAGCTGTGCCCCGCGGTGTTACTCGCTACATGTTTTCGGGATAAAAAGTAGCCTATGTGTCAATCCAGGATGGCAGCTACCTCGATACCAAATTTCATTCAAATCCGTTCAATATTATTATTATTATTCTTTATTGAATCAGACGAACGATGCGCTCTCCTGATGGTAAGAGATAACGCATGTCCATGACCATTGCAGCAATACACAGAACTTTGAGTAGCAAAACAAAGTCCGGGGCATCGCTGCTTTGGCGCTCATTACTTTGAGACTTTCGATGGTTAGTCTCAACAGCCCAGTAATTTCGCTAGCTGCAGTACCCTTCAAACCGGAACACAGTAATGTTTACACACTACTGTTTGGCGGCAGAATAACTGGTACTGCGGTGGTACCTACCTAGACGACCTCCTGCTAAAGAAATCTACCACCAATGTAGGTACTTGTTATTTTATCGGGTTTATTTTCCGATATTTGGTATTTTTCCTAGATAAAATGTAACCTATGTATTATTCCAGCCAAGGTATAATAAACTATATCATTCCGATATACACTCAAATCCGTTACCTCCCCATTACTGCGAAATAGTAACAAACATACAGATATATATTCACTCACAAACTTGAACATACATATTTACTTAAATAATAAAATTGCCTCTGGCTCTTGATCGGTGGTTTGATTTTTACATGAGTTTACGATCATTGCTTTGCCAACTCAATAATTTCATCGAGAATCCTTCAAGTTTCTTTGTACAAAACTTAGCGAAATGGAAATGCCGTTCTAGCTAAATTCAACCTTATTTACTTGATATCGTTGACCTAGTAGCTTTTTTTCTATGTTAGCAATATGCTTAGAGATCGATATTAACTTGTCTGAGGGCCTAGACAAAGTATCGTTCGATTCAATAACTTATTTTTTAATGTAAAGGTTAAGAGTGAAACGAGACTCTCTCTTGATGGTAAGAGGATAACACGTGGCCGTGACCATTGCAGCGATACATAGAACTTTGCGTAGCAAAACTAAGTTCAGGGTATCGCTGCTTTGGCGCTCATTACTTTGAGACATTCGATGGTTAGTCTCAACAGCCCTGTAATATCGCTAGCTGCAGTATCATTCAAGCTGGAGCTCAGTAATGTGTATACACTATTGCTTGGTGGCAAAATATCTGGTCCTGCGGTGGTACCTACTTTGCTATGGAGATCTAACACCAAGTAAAGAAAGAAATCGTGTAATCAAGCAAGAATGTTAGAAGTTTTCATTCATTATATAATATATATTGACAGCCCCATTGGCTCATTGGTAGTATATCTGCCTTCAGAGCTGTAGGGCGTGGGTTCGATTTCCACTCAGGGCAAACATTTTGTGAATAAACAAAATTTTTGTTCTGTGTCTGGGTGTTCTGTATGCATTATAAGTATGTATTTACAAAAAAAAAGTATTTGTGTATTCTATCAGTTATTTGACTTCCATCGCACAAGTTCTGCTTAGTTTGGGGCCAGATGGCGCTGTGTGTATAGTCCTACGATATTTATTTATTTATTACTGTATCTGTAACTTTCTTCCCCCTGATCTGTGCCTGCAGAATATTATAAGTAAAGAGACGAATGAAATTCTCTTTGATGGTAAGAGACGACACCAGCCCATGACCATTGCAGCGGTACCTACACAGAACTTTGAATAACAAAACAGAATTCAGGGCATCGCTGTTTTGGCGCTCATTATTGTGAAGCTTTCGATTGTTAGTCTCAGGTATAAAATAATTACAATGTAGGCACTTCGATCTTGATACTTGAGTACTTGCACTTTTGCGGCACAGACACTTTGCGGTTTGCGGTCACTTACCCACCCGAACACGATCGGCCAATAATCGGCTTCCTACATTCGTAGTCTTCCTACTATGTATACCCAGTCCGACAAAAGGTAACTGTAAGCTATCTCGTCTCTTATTGAAAGCAATGACAAAGCAGATATCTCGGATTCAATAAAGAAACCTGGCTAACTTCAGTGATTACTTTCGTGTTATTTTGGCCCTCCGGCAAAAGTATCCTATCCAACTAATCCCACTAATAATATTATAAATGTGAAAGTTTGGATGGATGGATGGATGTTTGTTACTATTTCACGCAAACACTACTGAACGGATTTGGATAAAATTTAGCATAGGGTACTTTATGTTACCCACCACATGTTTACGGGATAAAAAGTAGCCTATGTGTTAATACAGGATGTCAGCTACCTCCATACCAAATTCAATCCAAATCTGTTCCGTAGTTTTTGCGTGAAAGAGTAACAAACGTCCACACAAACAAACAAACAAACAAACCATCCAAACTTTTACATTAAATAAACATTTATCAAAACATAAATGTTTGGCCTGATAGGAATTGAACCCACGCCCTGCAGGTCTCGAAGAAGATGTTCTACCAAAGTAAGCTAAATATAATAAAATAAATAATAAATATCATAGGACATTACACACAGTGCCATCTGACCCCAAACTAAGCAGAGCTTGTGCTATGGAAGACAGATAACTGATAGAATACTAGCTAGCAGGGCAGTTTTTATAATATTAGTGGGATGGTACGGAACCCTTCGCGCGCGAGTCCGACTCGGCCTCGGACTTGGCCGGTTTTTATTATACCATTGACGTTTCAAATCATTAACTGGCTTTCCACCATATTGCCGCACCCTGTACAACAATACCCTCGGAGACATTGATGCGTGACACACGCGGTCTTTTCCAATTGACTCTGCGTTTTATGTCGTCTCACATGAACAGGCGACATCCTTTATTAACTAGAATCATCGTAATGTACGATCATTGTGTACCAGTCCGTTGACCGTGCCCGACTATTTCTGTACCTAGAATAAGACCAACTTAACTGGAGGTGACTAAGATGAGGAACTATATTTCCTATAAGACTGTACAGTTTTGTTCACGAAACACGTCTGTGGCTCCTCCACTCAAGTCTTTATATTATATTGGCTGTACTGAAAACGGTTCGTGATTGCCGAGAAATGAGTAAAAAAAGTCCAAAGTCAATATTTTCGTAGGTACCTAAAGATCGTGACTGATGCGTGAAAGGACTAGACTGTGGGGCCTCTCAACAATTTTTTTCGTGATCGTTGATTAGCCATAACATTTAGAACTGTTGACTTTTCGAAAGTAAGCGAAAGTTGCAAGTCAGGATGAGCTGAATCGACTTTTTAATGAATTTAAAAAAATATTAGTAATCGCGTAAATTGCAATTTTGTACCTTGAGATCATAATGTATCGTCTAGACACTCGTAGCTAGCATATAGTTTCATTCACAGTTTGTTTATAGCATTTAATTTGCATGCAACCTTCGCAGTATCACTCATTCATGTTTCTCATGTAGGACTCTGTGGTGTTGGGTAACAATAGTAGCCTAAGGCTATATTTACCTGCTTTACTGTACCGCCATTCATCGTAACATGATGAAATTTGTGTGTAGGCGTCAATTGAATAAAACGTTCTCTAATTTGGCAAATGAAAAGGACGTTGGCCTACCAGTTATAGAATGATCCAGTTTTAGAAATCAAATGTCATAAGCATATAAATGCAAAAGGTTATGCGTATGTTTGGCGCCAACTTAATAATTTGCACACAATTTCAATCTGAAATCTATTTATATATAAGTATTTATGAACGGTTACTGGGGGATAGCGGGTAAAATCAGAAGACGTAGCTAGTTATATCTTTAATGGGGATTGTCCGTCTACAAGATTCTCAAGTTAAGCACTTTCCCACAATAACAATCAATGCATTATTATACAAAAACAAAATTCAAGTTGCCGAAAATGCCTATTGTCAGCAAGGCAAGCTGAATGCTCAATCTCATCTACACTAATATTATAAAGAGAAAATATTTGTATTTTTGTGTTTGTAACGAATAAACTTAAAAACTACTGGGCCTATTTCAAAATTTCTTTCACCGTTGGGAAACTACACTATTTCATGGTGACATAGGCTACTTTTTATCCCTGTATTCCCACGGGAACGGGAACTACGCGGGTGAAACCGCGAAGCGTCCGCCAGTAACATACATTTTCACAAACAAAACTTCGCTAGATTTTGCGTTTCAGTTATAGATAACACGAGGATCGCAGAAAAACTAAGCAACCTTCAGTTCGCTTGCAGCACTACCTAAAGAACTTGAAACTATGGCAGCATGTAGCGATCCAAACCTGTCAATAAATGCATGAATTGGAATGTTACTTAATTATAAGAACGACAAGTTGATTATTCACTTGCGAACGCTTAGCTTGACATTACAATTTTACCATGTTATATTAGAACGTCGTGAACGTGTTCTGACATATCTATAAGTCGCTTGTACAGTAGTCCAACGTGTTTTGGAAGTAATGCTTCTGCGAACAAACATGTCTCTCAACAACCATTAACTAAAATAATAAGGTATAAAAGTCGAACGTATATGTTTAATTAATAAGAACAGTATCAGCTAAATTTCCCCCTCAGTCGTAGGTCGTAAACTGACGACCCCGGGTCGGAGGGTGCCGAGCGGTGGCGGCCCGCTCATGAAGTCTCAAACGCTGCCTCGATCGATGGGGCGCTCCGCGTCCCAGCCAAACAGCTCCAACGGGAGCTATAGCAGATATCCTGTGAAGCCCGCGTCTACACCGCCTGCTGTTAAAAGACAACTTTCTGTAAGTTTTCTAGAGTTTGATTATATTGAATTTCTTAACATATGACCACAACATTTTTTAGTAAAATTAATTAAACGAACGAGACGCTCTCTTGATGGTAAGAGATAACACTTGACCATGGCCAATGCAGCGAGACACAACTTTAAATACAAAACGAAGTCCAGGGCATCGCTGCTTTGACGCTCATCACTTTGTAACCTTCGATGGTTAGTCTCAACATCCCTGTAATTTCACTAGCTGCAGTACCCTACAACCGTAACACAGTAATGTTTACATACTACTGCTTGGCGGCAGAATATCTGGTACTGCGGTGGTACCTACCTTACTACTCTTAAGTGATTGATCACAGCTCACCTGCATCATACAGGGATATAAGCTTGGGGTGTACCTACTGATCCAAATTAAGGTTATTACATTCACTCTTATGAAGAATATTTATTACGGGCATAACAATGATATTAAAAAAAATCAGCTTCTTAAATTTGGTCAAGGGTGAACGTACATTTTCTTTTAACCCTGTATAAATAAATTGTAATTTTTCGCATTTCGATCTGCACAGTTTGCCTGTTAAATTTTGCCTTCAAATCAATCTATTAAAAGTTAGTTTTTTTCTCAAAAATACAGCGAGACTAGATTCATGAAAAAATTCTACAGTCCATGTTCTTATGTATTTTATTGTCCTTATGAGGTCGTTGTCTTAACACAATTGCTTCGCTCACTCAGTACAATAGCTATATTTGGGTGTCAGATACGATACTTATCAAAGCTACTGTAATACTTCTGCTGAATTCCCTTAAACCTTGAACACCGTAGTGTTGCTAGCTTGTCGGTTTCTATCGGATACATTTCGGAGAATGTGCACTTGAACTGCACAATTTGGTTCCCCCTTTCTTCTACCGGGCGGCCAGACAAAGACTAGTTACTAGTGCATTACAAAGAAAATGAAGATTGAATTGAAAAAGTCATGATTATGTCGTGGACAGGCCTGTGTACGTAAACATGTGTACATTTTTGAGAGTTTTTTTTTACGTTTGAAGTCCTCATTCAACGTAACGAGTTCTTTGATCCTTAGATAAATAAATAAATAAATAACTGTATCCCCCGATTTTGTTATCATCCGTTTTTTGAATTGCCTTCCACTATGGAAACGAATTCAAATAATTATTCACGTCAAAAATATATTCATTTTCATAATATTGCTGATCTACTTTTTAATCATACATTGACCCCATATACCCCACAACGCTTTATTTGTCATGTTTTATCAAAAATCTTATCACATTGTAATGGATGTAATTTTGAAATGCGCTTCAACAAAGATATCTCTTGGATTTCAGTTCAACACTAAAAAGTATTAACAGATTATACACTAGATCTGTACATTGAGACTTGGCAGACTAACTTAAGTCGCATGAAGTGTGATTTAAATTAGTCTGGCAGTGACTTTTAAATGTACATTTTTGTGAATTTCGTTTCACACTGTCTTCGGCGATAAGTTATTAAATTTCCTATCTACATATTTAACATTTTACAAATGTATATATTAGGAACTTCCAAGTTACATAAAACTGTATTACTCGTATTAGACTCGATTTACATAAATTAACAATTAAATACAAGTTTTATTTAGGTGCCAACTTACTGAATACACTCTGTAAAAGTTTTTTTGAAGCGCTTTTTTTAATCGTTTATATTGCTTAGCATATTTTGAACATACTACACGTTAAATAAACCTTGTATTTGCCTAATAGGGTATTCTATTCAAGATCAGCCTGCTTCTTCATCTATGTGTTATAAGTGCTTTTCGTAACGATTCGAATAAGAAATAATTTCTCCTGATTGCAGGCGATACTGTTAGAAAGAAAGAAAGAAAGAAAGAAAAATATTTTATTTTGTAACTTAAAGACACAAAAAACAAACACGAACAAACAGTTACAAAATAAGGGCTCACCTCAGCATAATACTGGTCATACTAAGTATGACCAGCGCTGGTCTTTCGGTGAGCCCCTGTAGTTGTAAATCAAAGTTAAATGTAGTGAGTTATGTGTGCCACTTTCATAGAATGCCGTTCACAGACGTATGTGTGACCATATTTTTTTTTGTTGATATGGAAGAAATCTTTACAAGATGCTCGACTTCGTTGAGGTGCAGTCGAGGTGAATGAGATTGAACCACTATACCCCTCCCGAGTGGCCACCCTTGATGCTTGGCGTACGATTCTGGGAACGCCAGTCCAGTGGGGCACACCTAGATCTGATTAAGTTTTAGTACAGGATATGTATGATGATATCTAGTCACACTTGGTAAAAGATAGCCGTGTAAAGTTTTCATTATAATACCTAGCAGTGCTAACATAACATAGCTTTAAAAACACATACCCGCTGCTAATACCGTAACATTTCTTTAGCTACTAACGCCTTCACATCATCCATTAACCATCACATTACCCGCTCACGATCAGGGCGCGTATCAGGTGCCAGTAAACGGGTCTCCGGTTCGGCGGGCCGTCGGTGGCGGCTCCCAACGAGGCACGCCCACCAGGAGTAGAACCCCGCAGTCAACGCTGAGCGTTCGAGGCGTGGATCAGAAACTAGTTCAACTTATACTGGACGAGATCGTCGAGGGTGGACCAAAGGTGCACTGGGACGACATAGCTGGACAAGATGTGAGTGACACAATTTATTTTTACTATTAGATTTAGAACACAAACATTGTTAGAAAAGTAGGTCTCAGGGTGATTCAACTTATTTATATTGGTCGATGATATAGCAGTAAAAAATGAAACAGACGTGATGGTTGTGGATATGACATCAAATAACTTCATGTATGCCCCGAATCTTTTCCCCCTAGAAGTATAGAAGGTTTAACTATAATAAATGGTACTTTCTCAACTCTCGACACTCTTCAAAAAACTTAAGGTACTAACTACAAATAACGTTGGAAACGTTGGTTGGGATATTAGTGATGCTATACATTAATCATATTTTACTGTCTACGACGGCATCGTCAAAGTTATTGTTGTCATGTTTTGAATAGATTACTTTTAAAGTTAAATTATAAGCATTTATTTCAAGTTAAAAAACACCAGCACAAAAAGTCTCATTGATATTTCGAGCTAAGAAGGAATTGAAATAATCAGACGTCGCAGTTTTTCTATAGGAAGCCAAAACTTTATGTTTGTTACTTTATTATTCCACCGAGTAAACAAAGAACTTCCTAAGGTCGTTAGTAAGAATCTTATTTAGGACATGATGCGCGTCACGGTTTTGCTTTGAATTTTCCGATTTCGCACAGTTTTTTTAGATCAAAAAGCTGTTATAAAGTATACCCTAAACACCACTTTCTAATCTTGTGCTTTTTGAAATGAAAGTACGTAGTTAAATCGTCCGATATTTTAAGTTATGAAACGTCATCTATTTTTCGTGCTGTCTTAATCATTCAATTCAAACAATTTAATTAGCTAGTAAAATTACAGGGCCCTTGAAACTAACCATCGAACATTTCAAAGTAATGAACGCCAAAGCAGTGATGCCTTGGACTTTGTTTTGTTACTCAAAGTTCTTTATATCGCTGCAATGGACATGCTTTATCTTTTATCATAAGAAGAGCGTCTCGTTCTTCTAATTACTTTTATTTTTACTTTGCGGCGATGATAGCTCAGTGGTAATATTTTTTTTGTTACCGGTGAAGGAAAACATTGTGAGGAAATCATAGCATGGTTGTAGGTCGGGCTACAAAGTAGTAGTACCCGGATAGCTAGCTACCACACTCGAGTTGAAAATCTGCAGCCAAGCACCTAACGGTGTGTTACGGCAGCCTCACTTGAGAGTCAGTTCCGTTCCAGGCTAGATGTGCTTTACCAACTTCGACCACATCGTCACTTAACATAAAGTTATGGTAGTTGTTGTCAAACACCTAGCTTGGCACCCAGTTTTTTTTTTAAGTAATGAGACGAACGATACGCTCTCCTGTTGGTAAGTGATAACGTCCACGACCATTGCAGCAATACACATAACTTTGAGTAACAAAACAAAGTCCCGGGCATCGCTGCTTTGGCGCTTATTACTTTGAGACTTTCGATGGTTTGTCCCAACAGCCCAGTGATTTCATATATTACACATTAAACACCATATCAATAAATTTCAGTCATAAAGATATTGAGACACACCTTGACTTTTGTTGCATGCACTTTGATTGCCTGTTAATAGGTTAAAAGTGTTAAAACCAATTCACCTTGACACCGTACCCCACATCGTAACTGTTAATTTGCAGTCCGAACTGTAACGGATAATTTACAGTAATGTATTTCGATCCCGCTGGGGACTGTTATGTAACTATTGTCTAAGTTCGTCCCGTGTTTTTTGAACTCTTTGGATTATACTTATTTGTTTGCTAATATTTAAGAATCCAGGGGGGATCCAAAGCAGCCTTGTTGGCATAATTTGACAGTCCTGTTGGCATAATTTGACCAATACCATTTCCAATTCCCAATTCCAATTTCCACTTCCAATTCCCAATTTTCCATTCTCTGTTCTCAATTCCCACGTCCCATTTCCCACGTCCTGTCCTGTTGGCGCATTGGTAGTATATCTGCATCAAGAGCTATAGAGCGTGGGTTCAATTCCCACTCAGGACAAACATTTGTAGTATAAAAAGTATTATATCAATTGTCTAATTTCCATCGTACAAGCTTTGCTTAGTTTGGGGTCAGAGTGCGCTCTGTGTAATTCTATTTATCTTCCCTATTAGGCGGGCATTATTTACCTTACCTTGTGGAAACCCCACCCAGTAGTACGGGGGTACTTGGGCAGTAACCCCGGTTGCCCTCCCCTAAATCCGGCCCTGCGGCACGCATTCTAGTAATTAATCCGAGAAAAAAGAAACTGCCTGCGGAAGACCCTAGTCAGCTTTCGAGGATGGACATATGCCATATGTCAGCAGTAAGTATTAATTACTAATAAGATTCTTGATGTTTTTTTATTTCAGACGGCGAAACAGGCGCTACAAGAAATGGTGGTACTACCATCTCTTAGGCCAGAACTGTTTACCGGACTCAGGTCTCCAGCTAGAGGGTTACTGCTTTTCGGACCTCCAGGGAACGGTAAGTAGATACACCCTTAGGATTCCGTCCGGAAAGATACGTCCAAAAACGTGGTGCTAGGGTATTTTCTAGTAGGTACTCGGCTGGCTAGCTACCACCCTCAAGTTGTAAATCTGCCACCATGCACCTAACGGTGTGCTCCGGCAGCCTCATACTCATACTCATACTCATACTCATACTCATTTATTAATAACGAAAAGTTACAAGTCACAACCAATAAATAAGACAATTAAGGTAATCAAAATTAAATCAAATTCGCAACTAAATCAATATAAAAAAGTCAAATAATAATAATTTAAATACACAATTAATTAATTTAAATCGAATTATAAATATAACGTAAATAGATTGGCTTATATAACTAGTCTACTCTGAGTAGAAAATCATCTACTTTGTAGAATGCTTGCTCCACAAGCCACTTCTTCACTCGAGAGCCAGTTCCATTCTAGGCTAGGTTTTCTTTACCATCTTCGACCACACCGTTATCTAACATTATTTGAGCTGTGGTCAAACAACCATTAAAAAAAATTAAGAAGTCATCAATATTTCTTCCTTATCATTGATTATGGGCAAGCGTTATGTCTTACCATCAGGAGAGCGTTAAATTTGTTAAAAAAAAAATAAGCCTAATCATGACCATGTAGCGGTACACAGAACTTAAGAAAACAAAGTGCAGGACGTCGATGCTTTGGCGCTCCTTATTTTGAGGCACTCCATGGTTTGTCTTAATACCCTTGCCATTTTACTAGCCGCAGTAAACATACTAACTTATTTCTTAAAAAAAATACGATTTAAAACTCTTGATGCAACGTGTTTTTTACAGCGTTGTCGTTTAATAATTTTTTTTAATGTAGGGTAAAACCGGGATAGATGCCGCAGTGGGATAGATGCCTCACTTTCAAAAAACCTAACTTCCCAAACTCGCGAGTTAGAATTAGTAGTTCAGGTAGGAGCCGCAGACACCCTAGACCTCGGTCACCTACGGGCTGTCGTCTGGTGAGGATGTGTTTTGCTCGTGTGTGCAATTATCTCCGCGGCGAACTTTACGAACACATCAAAGTTTTAAAGGCTTGTGTTTGCCGTTGTATAACTTTATAAGTAGTAATAAATTCCGTTTTATTTTTGATTACGTTAATATACTACTTCATTAAGTGTGCATTAAGATGTAAATAGTTGCTCTTGTGTTTTTAATTTATTTAAAAAATACTTGGGCATCTATCCCTATTAAAAAGGATAGTTGCCCTGATTTTACGAGGGATAGGTGCCCTTAGGGGCATCTATTCCTCCATACACATTTACTTACAGTTCAAACAGCGAAGATGAAGATAATCCACCTAAATATAAAATTAAAGGAAAGAAAAAGGTTTGCCCGTAAAGAATACTAAGAGAGATGGCCTAAATATAAATAAATAAAGATAGCATATAATGTTTTGAAAACTATAAAAAAAAGGAAGTCGAAATCCGACTGGATTCAATGTGTAACGTGTCAGAACTGGCTACATGAAACCTGTACACTTTTCAGAAATTATTAAAAAAGGATTAAAAAATGATCTCTTTACAGTTTTTTTTTTTTTTTTTTTTTTTAAGTATCATTATGCATGTTGAATTGTTGATACTTCATTAAATTTATATTTTATAATAACAATTTAAGAATTAATGTTTTCCTTGATCAAATGCTTTTAAAATTGAATTATGGTTATTTGCATCATATTATAATTATCTTAGAACGATAACAACAATTAAAACATTTAAAAATTGCAAAATGTTTTTCGTCATTCGATCCATGTTTCTTGGAGACAATTGCTGTTTTAGGGAGTAGAACGACCTAATAAAATTTGGTTGGATTTTTCGTTTACACAGCATAAAAGGCGTCTATCCCGCAAGGCAGGCATCTATCCTTCTTAGTATTTTCATGGTGGGGCAACTATCCATACAGGTAGGCATCTATCCTCAAAAAAAGTGTTCCACAAAAAGCTAAATTCTGCAAAATTTGTAATTAATAGGTAAAAAAAAACAAACAATACTTTAACATAAATGATGAGGCTAGATAGATTTATGGATATTATTTATATAATATTAGTATTTTTTAAATTAGGAGGCTATTTCAAAAAGTGGGGCATCTATCCCGGTTTTACCCTAAATGTAATGTGACGAACGATGCGCTCTCCTGTTGGTAAGAGATAACGCCTATCCATGACCATTGCAGCGATACACAGAACTTTGAGTAACAAAACAAAGTCCAGGGCATCACTGCTTTGGCGCTCATTACTTTGAGACTTTCGATGGTTAGTCTCGACAGCCCAGTAATTTCGCTAGCTGCAGTACCCTTCAAACCGGAACACAGTAATTTTTTATATAATTATTTTTTTGACAATTACAGTATGCCACTTAATTTTTTCGGATTCCGTTTTGCTAATGTAAATAATTAAATACCATAATTTTAAGTTCAGCCTCTAATATTGCATGTTCGTACTGAACGTAGCTGTTGCTCTACCTATATATTAAGACCTTAATGTAACACAGCATAGCAATAAACTATACTTTGACTTTTGACTTTGAGTAATGTTAACACATTACTGCTTGGCGGCAGAATATCTGGTACTGCGGTGGTACCTACCTAGACGACTTCCTGCTAAAGAAATCTACCACCAAGTAAAATAAAAAGTTACTATTAAAATACTGCGGAAGCTTCAGATAACAAAGGCAATCCTGTTACAAATATATTAGCATATAAAGTGGTCGTGTTTATCTGAATTGCATGTAACACGCTCGATATATCAAATTTAATGTTGCAGTTTGAACTTTCAAGGTCCTCTTCTAAATTAGGACTTGTGACTAACCCGACTACTTAAAGAGTAGGGTGTTTTTATGATGCACGTATGTGATCTTAAACAATGTTGACACGCCTTTTTATGTAAAAGTAATAAATGAATAAATATCATTGGACATTACACAGCGCCATCTGACCCCAAACTGATCCATAGTACAAAGCTTGTACTATGGAAGTCAGATAACTAATATAATACTTAAATACTTTTTTTGTGAAAACATACTTGTAATAAATACAGAACACCGCTACATAAAAGTAATGAAAATTTTTCTTGATGGGAACGCATATCAATGACCACTGCAGCAATACACAGAACTTTGAGTAGCAAAACAAATTCCGGGGCATCGCTGCTTTGGTGCTCATTACTTTGAGACCTACGATGTCTAGTCTCAACAGCCCAGTAATTTCGCTAGCAGCAATACCCTTCAAACCGGAACACAGTAATGTTTACACACTACTGCTTGGCGGCTTCTTGCTAAAGAAGGCCTCCTTTTGACACGTAGCGCGTTCGAATGTGGCGACTCGCACAAATGTATGTTCCGTGTGCGGCCTTCCTTAATAATCTGGTTTGTCTGCTATTTTTGCAAGTTTTCGACAGCTGAGACTATAATTTCTCTAAAATAATTACGTAATGGTGCCTAAAGCGAATTTGTTGAATTAATTAAGGAACAGGTTTGTGTGAAGCTACACTGTAATCAAGTATGTGCTGTAGGTTAGCGCTCATTCCCCTGTATTTTTATAGCTGGGTATTTCTTTTGTTTGAAACAAAGAGTAGGTGGCTATTAAAGTAAAAATTCAGAAATGTTAAGTTAGGCATGTAAATAGAAAAACAGAACGCAAAAACAATTCGGTATGTAAAGTTTTTTTTTGTATTTATTTTATATTTTTTACTGATAGTTAACTTTATTTTAAGAAACTAATTTGAATATTTTGGCTTTCTATGCGGTAGATTCTAATACGTTTTCAAACTTTTTATAGTTATGACATCATGAGTACGGCTAAATATGTAGAATATGCCTTTGCCATACGAAACAAAAAAGTATACAAAACATTTGACACATTTCATTAAATTTGACAACAGAACTGACAAGTTTTTTTTTTAATTTGCCGCTAAAGCTGTAAAGCCATTGTGTCACCTTCGGTTTTTACAATTCATGACATAAAGTAAACAAATCTTATGTCATAAAAGCGATATCAGAGTCCAAAAAACTTTTCAAGTAAAATAATCCAGATATTTGTATCAATAAACCGAAAAACATCTCGACGTATGTGTATTGAAAATATTATTATGATCGCCGTTGACTTGACATTGACAAGTTTTGTTTTGGTTTGCCAGTCTATGAAAGTTGCCCGTCGAGATGACGTCATGAGACATCAATTGAAAGTCAAGTTTGATTTATGTTTTGGGACGGCAGCCCCGTTGGCTCATTGGTAGTATATCTGCCTTGAGAGCTGTAGGGCGTGGGTCCATTCCCACTCAGGGCAAACATTTTGTGAATAAACAAATGTTTGTTCTGTGTCTGGGTGTTCTGTATGTATTATAAGTATGTATTTACAAAAAAAAAATATTTATGTATTCTATCAGTTATCTGACTTCCATCACACAAGCTCTGCTTAGTTTGGGGCCAGATGGCGCTGTGTGTATAGTCCTACGATATTTATTTATTTTATTTTATTTATTTTTTTATTTATTAAAATAAACCCCACCTCATAGTTTACAGAGTTTTAAACGTAAAAATATTGTACAGAAATGTACTATTTCGAAATGGTTTTGGAATCAGTAAAGTTTTTTTTTTCTTTACATACCGAATTGTCTCCTGCATGTATTGTATGTAAGAGTGAGATAGACGGATGTTTCTCTGTTGCAGGTAAAACGCTACTAGCGCGGTGTGTGGCTGCAGAATGCTCGGCGACTTTCTTCTCAATATCGGCCGCGACGTTGACGAGCAAATACGTGGGAGAGGGAGAGAAGATGGTGCGCGCTCTCTTTCAAGTAGCTAGGGAATTACAGGTTCGTTATTTCTATTGTCGACAGACCGACCGAATGAATTTTTAGATTTTTTTTATATGAAAGTAAAGGAGTTCCTTTACTTTTCTGTCCTGCTCTTTGACAAAAATAGACAAACAAACGGATAAATAAGATTTCACTTTTATAATACATAATGTATTAAGTGCTAATTTACGGACAAGCTTTCACATTCAAGCAATTACTTGCTTATTATTTCTCATTACTTTCAATTGATCTTATGATTTGAGTTAAACATTAAATATGACTGAACGTGTGAGACAAGTCAAACAAAAGAGTAGGTAGACTTTCTTTTTAAAATTATAATCAACAAAATTGTTCTCGCCAACGATTTGTGCAAATTTTTTTATGCATTAAAAATTCAAGGTAAAAATTATAAAAGCATTTTACAGATATTTTTTATACACATGATGAGATCATCATTACCAAAACTTACTTAAAACGATCACACTTATGTACGATATACATATCGTCGAAATATATTCTAAGAGATATCGCCTGTCCATTGCAGCGATACTCTGCGATACACAGAACTTAGAGTAACAAAACAAAGTCCAGCACATTGCAACATTGACGCTCATTACTGTGTTTACTGTCTGTATGGTACGAGTTTCGGTTTCTTCTAGGCGAGCGTGCTCCACCGTAGACCGCATCTTCGCTTAACATCAGGCGGGATGGCGGTCAAACGCAAGCCTATCTACTATAAAAAAAAAAAAAAGAGTGTCATGGCTTGGGAGATATCTATGTTTAGTTATATACGGTGGGCTGATGATGATGATGAATTCTTTACTTCACATTTATATAAATAAATTCAGTATCTGAGGACATTTCATATAGAGTCATCTAGCCCCAAACTAAACAAAGCTATGGGAACTAGATAACTGTTAGAACACACATCGTCCACTTGCGACGTCAGTGTGACATCTCAGTAACCATAATTTTACAGAAAACTGCTTTTAAATTTTTAAATGAGCTTTTTAACTGTTGTCAAGATAGATTTATTATGTAAAAAGATAACGATACGAAAATATTGAAACGAAATGTAAAAAAGAAAATACACATTTGGAAGTAAGTTAACTTCATTTTAGAAAAAGAAAAAAAACTTATCACGTTGTTCCAAAAAAAAGTAAATTTACAAGGTGGTAAGTTTAATTGTCACGTTGAAGATGATGTGGAAATTTACATTTAATACGTGGTATCCACGTGATGTCACGTTTTTAACGAAAACCGAGAGCACTTCACACCTCGGAGCTTAGGTGACAACTGATCTGTCACTGTGTCGAAGCCAACTAGATCACCGAACGAGACAGCGCTATATCATGATATTTTGTGTTTTCTTTGTTATTTATTGTAGAAAAAATATCCCCTTTTTAGGACATAATAGAACGCGAGATTACGATTCAGAATAAAACGAAAAATCGTATAATCCGAGATGTCACACTGTCGTCGCAAGTGGACGACATGTACATTGTACATGCTTTTTTTGTAAAAACCTCAGACACAGAACAAGCATCTATGTTGGTCACTTAACCAACGTTGGCACTGAATGATAATCTGACCCACACCCGACAGCTTAGGAAACAGAGTTACAACCAAATGAACTAAAATGGTAATCAAAATACTCAATAAAGTTAATTCGTGTTTTAGCCTTCAATAATATTCGTGGACGAAGTGGACTCGCTGCTCTGCGAGCGGTCGTCTGGCGAACATGAGGCTTCCAGGAGGTTGAAGACGGAGTTCCTGGTGGAATTCGATGGATTGCCCGCCGCGGGCGCCGATAGACTGATCGTGATGGCGGCCACTAACCGCCCGCAGGAGCTCGACGAAGCCGCCTTGAGGTGAGATACAATCTTCCAAAAAATTCTAGAAAGCATGCACAGAGCATTTTTTTTGAAGGAATGATGTTTAACTTATAATATAGCCAGAAACTTTTATTGTGAACACTAGAAATCAATAGGTAAAAATAGCTTAGCTAGTGATTAACTGTTCGGATAAATGTATTCATGTGTTTCGTTTTTGATATGATTTTTGCATTTATGTAATTGGGATTACCGAGACATAACCGAGCACAAAATACATACTCTTTGTGTGTACGTTTAAAAACCATAATCATGATTTATTTTGTATTTTGTTTCTGAGATTTTTACTCATTAAAAAATCGTTCATCATAAAAAGTGATGCCAAACATGTTATATACCATATAGTTGAAAGTTATGCCAAACATAGTTAGCATATCATTGAAAGTGATGCCAAGGATAGTTACCATATCGTTGAAAGTGATGCCAAACATAGTTACTATATTGTTGAAAGTGATGCCAAGTATAGTTACCATAATATGATCGAAAGTGACACCAAAAATTGAACGCGACGTCACGACATTTTCGATTAAAATAAGAAAATATGACAGATATTATGTCGCGTAGAAAGTCCTTGAAAACTAGTTGGCTTAAATATATTAAATGTACCCAAGTAGTTTAATTTTCGTTTTTCACTCAAGACCTTCATACAAATGCATCGAAATGTGCATGTAGTTCTCGTAAGTCAAGTGAATTGGTAAAACCTTGGTGTCTTCACTAATTTTCTGAGCTCGCTACGTTGAATCTGTATTTTTTTTATCGTTTCTAGACGGTTCCCAAAGCGCGTGTACGTGTGCCTGCCGGAAGTGCGCACGCGCATGGCGCTCGTGTCACGCGTGCTGGCGCGGGGCGCCGCCGTCGCCGCGATCAGCGACGCCGAGCTGGCGCGTCTGGCGGCACTCACGGACGGCTACTCCGGCTCCGACCTTACGGCGCTCTGTCGAGACGCCGCGCTCGGGCCCATCCGCGGTAAGTACCTCACTACACTAGGTGTTTGTGTACAGATGGATTCAATAAAAGTGTGTTTAATTGGTAGTAGAGTTACATGTCGTACCACACTCGAGAAGGTCAAGATGACAAGGAAGGAAGTGTTGCCATTTCTCTAAATTTAACTATAAATATTAAATAGCCGTATGAAATGTCAACAGTTTCACCACAATTGACCTGATATTAAGTTGACTGCCATGTTGGCTCAATTGGTAGAATATCTGCTTCAAGAGCTGTAGGGTGTGTGTTTGATTCCTCTCAAGACAATGTGCCTGGGTGTTCTGTATGTATTTACAAAAAGAAGTATTTTAATTTTTTTTTTAATATGGCAATATTTATTTTTTATATTTATTAATTTAAATTTTAAATAATATTTTTTGTTAAAAATAAAATATGTATCTTATAGGTAGGTACTAATATGAGCGTTAACGTCGCAAAAATAAAAGCAAAATTTTGACTAATCTTGTACTACCTTTACTACGTGGTGGGTCTCCTTAGTAGGTTGTCTAGGTAGGTATCACCGCAGTACCAGACGTTCTGCCGCCAAGCAGTAGTGTGTAAACATTACTGTGTTCCGGTTTGAAGGGTACTGCAGCTAGTGAAATTACAGGGCTGTTGAAACTAACCATCGAATTCTCAAAGTAATGAGCGCCAAAGCAGCGATGTCCACGACAATGTTTTGACATTTAAAATAATATCTGTAGTGCTGTAATGGCCATGGGCATGCGTTATCTTTTACCATCAGAAGAGCGTCTCGTTCGTCACATTACTATTACATAAAAATAAAGTATAAATTGCCGTTTTTATCCTTTCAGAACTAGACCCAGAAGAAGTAAAATGCCTGGATCTCTCGCTGGTGAGACCGATAACCTTCCAAGACTTCATGGACGCGCTGAAAAGGATCCGACCGTCGGTGTCTCCGCAGAGTTTAGTCGCTTACGAAAAATGGTCCGTACAGTACGGTGACTTAGGACTTTGAGTGGGCTCATACTTTTATACAGGTCAGTGGTGCCATCTAGTTTTGATACATATAACAAGACGTAAAGTAAAAATACACATAAAATAGATAATAATAGTGGTATAAAAAATATAAAATAGGGGTTGATATATTTAAAAGTAAACATGATAATATATCAATATGATTAAATGTCAAAAAATAATTATAAATAGAAAGAAAGAAAGAAAGAAAATAATTTTATTTTGCAACAATACAAAAAAATAACAACAAAATAGAGACAAACAGTTACAAAATAGGGGCTCACCTCAGCATAATACGGGTATAATAAATCATAAGATCCAAAAGGCATGGCACATGGCGCGCACTGTTAGGAGGTTTCTCACCTCCGGCAGTTTGTGCCCTACCCCGTTGCCGGCAGCACCCTAGTTTTAATTTTTTTATTTATGTTTATGTTATGTAGATTATTTATGTATTTTAAAAATTCAAAAAAAAATCTATGACTAATTATAAATTAATTTCACCAAAGTCGTGCTTAGGTACAGTTAGCATAAAGCAGTCAGATTTATTAAATAAAATAATTCGTAATTACTTATAGATCACATTTCAATACTTGCTCAAATTAAAATAAATTTCACAGTTGTCACAAACTGGCTTCGATTCAACATGATGCCGTTTGCAACCAATATGCGCTGAAAGAAAACAGCAAACTTTTTTTTTAATTCTGTAAACGTTGTAGGTCTCGTCAGGATTTTGTCTATTTACACATAGTTATTTTTTATTTTATTACAACCTTTTTTAAATAAATAACACACACCAATAAACTTGTCTCGGTTTCAAATAAAAATATTGTCGTATAGTTAAATTGACATAAATAATAAACGTTAACTTTTTTTTTACAAGCAAAAAAAACACAAATTAATTAATTAAAAACTCGGTCCACCGGTCGAGCCCGCCGCAAACGTACCCATAAAACTGGCGGTTACGTACGTTTACTTGAATACTAGCAACATTATTGGCAGCCCTGTTGGCTCATTGGTAGCATGCCTGCTTCAAGAGCTGTGGGGCGTGGGTTCGATTCCCACCCAGGACAAGCATTTTGTGATATAAAACATATGTTTGTTCTGTGTCTGGGTGTACTGTATGTATTATAAGTATGTATTTACAAAAAAAAAAAGTATTTAAGTATTTTATCAGTTATCTGACTCCCATAGTACAAGCTTTGCTTAGTTTGGGGTCAGATGGCGCTGTGTGTAATGTCCTACGATATTTATTTATTTATTTATTTATTATAAAGCAATTTATGTGACCCATAAATTAACATTATTAATATTAACAAATTAAATCAACATTCCACCCATCTCACTGTAGCTACTATGCCAGCGGCCCAGAGCCTCGCTCCGGTACTTCAAGGAGCTGGGTTGGCTCGGGTAGACGCTGGTAGGGGGAAATGCACAATACACCCCAAGCGGGACGTCAGTGCAGGACCTATCGCTCCCACTTAGAATAAGAATCAACATTATTAAGAAACTGGCCCGTTTAATAATATATTATATTGTTTTCAGGTTTTGGTTATGAATCTGAAACGGTGAGTCATTAAATATAAGAATAATTATTATAGTCAGACGACAAGATAAACGGAAGACGTATTCATAACTAATGGAATAACTTTTTATAAACATTTAAATGAAAATAGGAATCTCGAACTTTGCGCAAGTCGTATTCGAATGGTTACAAGTGCATTTAGTTATAGTTTATAATAATGACATATGATTTGATTTATAAATGAATTTCGTGTTGAAACTTTTAAAACTGTTATTATATTTTATTTTATCAAGAGATGAGTTATGTTGTTACAATACATAATATTATGTTAAATTAATTATATGACTTCAACTCTGTATCGTCCATCTCGTTCTTAGTTTGGAAAACGATATGGGTTAAAGTTTGCGATGAATTTTATGAATATATTGTCAATGCAGTTTAAACGATATTCAATTAAATGTTATTTTGAAAATTTAAATCTTCGATATAAATTTATAGTTACTGTATAAACGATTGACGATAAATTGTAGCATATATAACCCCTTATAACTCTTTAACTCGCCCAAGTATGTGATACTATCACGTCATATCTAAACGTTTTATTCCTGGAATGACAATACATATTATGTATTCATAAATTAAATCTGGATGTTGGCGAACTCTGGTCATTAAAATGTGAACCCTATTAGTCGTGTAGAGTAAAGTTTCCAATGATGTATGTCGCGGATCATATATGAAGCTACTAACATTTAAGCACTACGCTATATAGGGTACAGATTTTAATATTAAAGTCAATATGTGTCAGTATGTGAATGATGTTTGAATATTGAAAAGCCAAAGTGAAATCAAAATGCCAATCAAAGCTGTGGAACGTCCTAATTAACAAAATACAATATTGCTTCGACGACCGCATCGAAAGTTTGCTGTTTCCTTTTTGAGTAACTATCGTAGGCTTATAAAAAAAAATTATAGTCAAATCGGCATGTCTCTAACGTCAAAAGAAAGAACAGTAGTATTTTTGATCCAATTTCAAACATGTTCAGTTAAGGTGGTTCGATTTCCATACAAATATTTTTTACCATTTATGGACAAATGAATTATAATTTTACAGTGAAATCACTCGGTCTTTGATTACGGTAAATCACAATTGCTTGAATAGAAAAATAATGTGTACTAATAATCTACTGTTTTATTCAAGCAATTGTGATTTACCGCAAATAAAGACCAAAATAAATGCCAGTAGCTATGATTTCCCTGTAAAATTATGCTCCATGTGTCCATAAATGGCAAAAAATTATTTGTATGGAAATCGAACCACCTTAATGACTTATTTTTACTAATAAATTATGTTAGAACCTTTTTCGATGCGGATGTTGACTTTTTTACTAGCTTAGTACACTGTTCACGATGTCGCTTTCATTGTTAGATGTATAGAGGAACGCTTGCCATTCTCTTGAACATGTACTGAGTTCTACCGATAAGTAAATATGGTAAAGATCCCGTCCTAAAAAAAGTGTATTAAAAAGTCGACTCCTACGCTTTAGGCTCATGTCGTACTTTGGCTTGTTCGTGCTAGTTGCAAAGAGCACAAAATTGCGTACGTGTATTTCGGCTTCAAGTCTAATCGAATTTGTTTATAACATTGAATGAACTGAAACTCGTGACCGAATGAACGAAAGTTTAATTATGGTGAATGAAATGTTTACGTGTCGTAAAACAAACACGGTCAGTTTTCGTTAGAAAAGACATTTGCTTCGAATTTAAATGCTTTTGACATTTTATGATAAAGCTTTTGTACTTTCGAGTTTTAAGATAATAAACTCATATTAAATGCGTAACATGTTAAATGTAAAATATTGGGATTGTAACGTTATGAAATTCTATAAAGGTATGTAAATGAAATGTTCAACTGTTCGCTTTACAATTACGTGATGAGAAATAATAAAGTTGCTCATATTTGAGCTTATTAACTCTAGTTCATAGGGTTATATTATGCACTTTACACAATATATATATAAATTTTTAGTTTTAAGCCATGGAAGTCTTTTGAAAATCAAATCGCGTTTTTTAAATTAAACATAATTATTTAATTACATTCATCGACTTTCAGCCTCGTAGACGGTAAACAGTGAATACTTTCAAATAACACATTAGCGCTTTTAAACTTTTGTATCGACTTCACTGATCTACATGCCAGACCACAATCGTGATCTTAAGTGGGCCAATCAATCTACAGAAATATAATTTTATTTTTTATTGTTTGTGTTGCGAAACAATTTGGTTTAATGTCTACGGAGTGAAAGGTCTTTGTTTGTACAGAAATTGTTTTTAAAACATTGCGAGAAATGCAGCTATACAGTCAATCAGTCAATATTTAAAAATTTATTGTGAAACAAAAAAAATAAATTTAAGTAACTTCAAAAATAATACGTTTGCGGAAAAGTCTCTCTTTCCTTACCGACTTTTGCTGCTTACTTCCTGTTTTATGAAAAAATTAATATTTATAAAATAAAATTCATTTATTTTGAAAAGCATGGCAAAAAAAACAATAGAAATCATTGTACAAATTGTGTTTATACAATTACCTCATCATTTTATCAATTATTATTTATTGTGAAATCACTTTGATTAATATTAACATTCTTTGAGTTGGCAACCCTGTAGTTCTAAGTGCAATGCCAAAATAGTCTTGGTCCTCCACATATACCTATAATTCTAGATCATTGTTAACCATTAAATATTTAAATACCCTAGTTAACATAATAAATTATTTATATCTATCTACTAGCAATAGAGATTCCACAGTATAGTTGTGGGTTTCCAACTCAAATATTATATCTGCGTATGTATTAATTGCCCAGTGTCGCCAGTGCAAAGACGTAAATTATTATTTTTAAATTAATTATAGTGTTTTAATTATAACGTATAGTGCTTGAAAGATGTTGCTTAAATTCTTTTAAGTCGGATACAATGCCACATGTGTTTTCGTTTCAGAGTTTAAAAATATATTTTAGGGTGTGATATGTTTAACCAAAACAGTGTTTTATCTCTTATGTTGCTAAGAAACATAAACCACAGAAGAAAAACTATAGACTTCTGAGTTTCCGCTAAAACTCCATTTTTTTTTTTGGTTTGGCTTCGCGTTTTGACCATTTGCCAGTGGCAAGTGTTTTATATTTTCAAGTTTCAAAAGTTAAATAAGTTGCCTCGTAGCTATAGTGAGTATTCGACTTAAAATTATATCAAAATTGCGACTTAAATACAAGTAGTAGTAATCCTTTTAGATTGTTGGCAAATGTACTTAATTCTAATTATGTTGATTATTAATTAATTTTAATCGATTATTATCTTGCCGTCATAGATTTAATTTTATCAATTATATTTTATTTAAGAATATTGCTGCGATTCTTATGAACATTTATGTAAACTGTGCAGAAACGGGTAGCTGACTCTTCCTTAGCATTTTAAGGCCTTCATATACCGCGTAGTTCTGATTATTCTATAATGTGGGCTTTGTGTTATGTACAGTTGGAATTTGAGTCATACGATACGATCCATAGACAAATCATGATTCAGGAATCGTATACTCAAACTGCCTATCTATTGTTATGATTTGTTCTTTATCTGCAAAAGTCTAGTAAAAGACACTAATAAAATAGAATAAGTAGCTAAAAAAAATACGTCGAATCTGTCGTACCATTTTCGGAAATTGTTTTTAATGCTGATAACACAGGTTAGTAATATTAAACTTTTATCTTGCCGCACGAATTTTTTTATTGATTTAATAAGCGCTGTATTAATTTTCCATTAGCCATGAATTTTCTCATGCTCATCATTACAGCCTTCATGATAGGGAAAATTTATAAATTTGAGTGCAGGATAATACATTTTAAGCGACATATTGCAACCTAAAGCTTTATATGACAATAGAAGCTCTCTACAGTTGTCACTCCATATCGTTTGTATTCGACTCCATTCGTTCTTCTATTTTCGTTTATCGTTTTATTGTACCCAATATAAACTTGACTTAATTACAATAAAACTTGCATTGATTAGAACAAAATTGGTTATCGTTCGGTAGGTAGTTAGAAACGTTCAATCAGAGTTCGTGTGGTAAAATATCTATCGACCTGTGTAATTTATACCATCTTTTTATGTACAAAAAGAAACTCTAAATTCAGTGACATAAGAAAAGTTTTAGTGTAGAGAATGATACGCCAGAATCGATGTAAATAACCACTTGGAAATAATAGTGTATGACTGTAAGTTTCGGTAAAATCATTGAATAAGTTTGAGTATTTTTGTATCGAGTCATATGGATTCATAAAATACATTTCTGACGCCAATTACAACAATTTGCTCAAATGATTAAAATAATGAGCGACATGAAAAAAAATATATTTTCGGAACATAATTAGTTTGTCGGTAGAGCATGAGACTCTTAATTAGTTTGTTAAATATATTTCTTCGAATTAATGTTAAAACCTCTATATCTTGCACAGGACCACGTAAATTTCGATAGTTGAATGTAGTGCCATGAAAACAAAAATAGTATTTTTAGTACTGGAACTTTGAGGTGTAAGTTAAATTCGTTTTGGTGGATTAATAATTGTGAAACATATTGGTTTGTTTTTTCACAGAAAATCTTAATACTTTGTCACGAAAAATTCTTAGCATTTTTTGTGGTTGGCAGGCTAGGTGTTTGACCTCGGCTCACCTGATGTATAGTGACGGTGTGGTTGAAGATGGTAAAGGACACCTAGCCTGGAATGGAACTGGCTGTCGAGTGAGGCTGCCGGAACACACCGTTAGATTTTCAACTTGAGGATTGTAGCTAGCCAGCTGAGTACTAGAAAGTACCCTACCATGCTATGGTTTCCTCACGATGTTTTCCTTGACCGGCAGCTTAAGCTCATTGTTGGGGGTTGAATCCACGCCCTTCGGCATGCAAACTGACCGCACGTGGATAAATAAAAGGTCCAAAATCGCGTAACCATGAATAACCCGTTTATAGATCAGATTTATTACACATAGTTCAGCGTATTACATATATTGGATTTTGAGCCTAAATTGGCCTTATAACCATAAGTCATAAATGAGGATTTACTGGTTGGTTTGCTGAAATTTAAAAAAAAAGTATAAGGAACAACAGCGATTATTCTAATTTCAACTCTATGTATAACATCAAAAAAAAAATTAATTCTCACATCAAAGTTTCATTATTGTCATGAATTGTTGCAACATTCGTGTATTTATCAAGCCGTAGAAGGCAATGTATTTTTTCAGCTAGAAACAGTTTTACTAACAATACAGCGAGCTAGAGTGTACAAAAAGTAAATAATAAATTTAAAATACATAGACATTTATACAATACCTAGTCTAGTACGTAGTTTCGTCCTGATGTTTTTGTGCTTATCGGCGTTGCGATGTGATTTCTAAATTATTTCTATTCATTATTCAGAAGATTATGTAGCCAGAATATGTATAAAAATTAATAAAGCGCAGATTTTTTTTTAATGTCTAGTATTTTTTATATTGCGTTTTAAAGTATGTTTAAATTGTAGGGAGAATTTTTAAATATAAACGACAAATTTGTAAGGAAACTTAATGTCCATCTTAGATGTCCTAACATCAAAATATCAATGATTTACGGTTAGTCTAAAGTTATAGAAAAACTTACAAGATTAAATTGCGTACCTTTGTAAAATAATCAGAAACCACATCGCAATAAAAGTCATGTAGATATGCCAATGTAGTGTTACAATTCCTAGTGATTTATTAGTGTGTAGCTATTAATTTCGCGCGCCCTAGCTAGGTAATAAAGCTCGCCATACACTACCGGACTTAGTGTGCCCTTGGTTGATGTTTTAGGAGCTAGGGTGTGAAAAGAAGGAAGCTGAGCATTACAATTTGCTAAAAATCATTCGTGATTTTGCAAATTGTTATGATAGACTCTGTTCTATACTCGATGGCTAGAAAGAAATTAAAAAGATTTAAACCACAGCAAAATAACTATAAATATGAAGTACCCATATGATTTTAGCACATGTGATGAACTTTACATACAACGTTGCGTAAAGTAAATCCTTAAAATTGTTTATCATTCACATTCTCGCTGATGATATTTCGCGATAAAACTAGGCAGGGTATTTAATACATAGATTAACTCTTAAACAACTTTTATAAGTAAGGCCCGGCAACTTTACGACCAAGACGGACCACCATATAAAATACAGACCCTTTTTTGATATTTCCATCGCATCTAAAATCTAAATGTACTATTCTGTTTATAAATAAATTGTAATGTATATGTATGTCTTTAATAATGTTAACAGTTATCGAGTATAGTACGACAATAAATTATAGGCTATAAATATTCTAAACACGGTGTTGTACGTATCATACATAAAATATTGAAGGAAAATGTAGAGAAAAGTAAATAATTGTTGGATCGTTAGAGTAAGCTGTTTTATCGCGTAATAGTAACCAACATTCGTGATTTTTAAGATGTTGATAAATTTCTTGTTGCGTGGTTTGTTAGAACCTCTTTCATCAAGTTTAGTCTGGTAGTGTATGCTCAGCTTTAAATCATTTTTAAATTCGAAATTGTAAAGGCAAGTGTGCAATGACGAAGTTATAACGAAGTTGTGATTTAAAAAAAATCGTTTGAACAATATTTAGGTTGTGCTTTTCTTGTGGGAAACATTTTTTTAATTGTTCTTCCTTTTTGTATGAAGTTTGGTGAAATTGTCAGCTGTTCTATACGTGTGAATTTTTCGCGTACCTTTGAATGTGTTGAGTTAATATATTAAGTTTTGATTGTTGAATATCCTTTTTTTTTAAATAAATTTAAGTAATTTTTAAGCAAACAATATATATTACCATTAACCAGTTTGCAGCTGCGGCTTCAATAAAACGCCTTCATATACAAATAACAGTAATAAGTAATTTTACTAACTGAAATCATGTTTCAACATAAAATAGCACAAGTAATTGACAACTGTGAATCCATTTTTTAACCCTATGTCGCCAAAGACTGATAATAAATGCTATTGAATCTAAAATAAAGCAGAATATACCTGCGGTATAAGGCAAGCGTACACAGTTCCGCATCGCACATTGTATGGATCGGATCAAACGGATTTATTTTGTGGCAGCGTGTCCACAGTAATCGGATTGCGGACGCAACTGGTATCTATCGGATTGCCGACGTTGCTGACATTTATATTTTCAAAGCGAGCGGAAAGTGTGTGTGTGAGAAAATGGAAATGGAAAGTGTGAACAACTTATGATTGCTTGTCTATTGGCAGAAGACGACGAAAAAATAGCAATCATGATATCTGGATACATGACACGCGTCAAGTGATCAGCAATCCGTATGACGTCATTGTGGCGTATTGGAATAGTTGCCCCTCCAAGAAATGGCGTCATCAACGTGTGTGTGCGGTCAACCCCGGATCTAAAACTTTTCTGACCCGGGACAAAAACTTCATAGTGGCGCCCTCTCCACTAGCGTTTGAGAGAAATGATTTGTGATACAACCTATTTCTACTGTTTTTTCAAGGTTAGAGTAAATCCAAGACTGCGTGCCGTTCATCTTCAACTAAAACATCACTTACCATCAAGCGACTTGGTGCCTAAACGAGAACTTAAACGCATAAAAAAATTAGTTTTTTATTACTTTAAACATGGATATGGCGCCCTGCGGCATTGCCGCTCAGTGCGGATACCCCGGTTGCCTCCTTAGATCCGAGGCTGCGTGTGGTACCTACGTACGATACGTATTAGAGTGCGCAATTGTACTATGACTTATCATGATAAAAATTCTAAAATCCTTTTGATGCATTCCGTATGTTGCGTACGATGCGGAATTGTGGACGCTTGCCTTTACTAACGGTGAGTTTCCCGCCGCCGCGCCGTCTAGTTGTTTCGGCGCCGGTTAACCTACCAAAATGAAAAATAACCAATGTTCCCCTCCTGTAATCACGTGATCGGATTTGTACGTCTCTCAATACCAAAATACTGGACATTGTACAAGTATATAAGGTATCGCATTAATCACTATCTAATATATTCACATAAAATCTTAGTAAAATTCTTCAAAACTTATTTAAAATCTCTGTGATAAAACTAATTCGTAACTTGGTCTGAAAATAATAATAATAATTTGTTTGCTAAAATACAAACGTGATAATAATTATTATTTCCGAAATAATTTTATTCGTGTTTCTTTCATAAATCAAGGTCTCATAATTGTAATGTGCGTGTTTAAACAATAAATAATTGTGTTTTACAATATTTTAGTGACAATTTTACAAGTTCTATAAAATATTTCGAATGTAAATGATGATGGTGCTTACGGTTCAGACCACGTTTAGAATCAGAATAACTTTATTATAAGTACGCTTTTGGCGTGGTTGGCGTCACAATTTACACCGGGGCATTTAAGCAGCAAATACACCCTAAAAGCCCTATACAGTACCTATAAGCTTGGTGTGTACTAAGCCAAAAGGGGATCGTAGTACACGTCATTATGTACAACTTTTACTACAAGCACTCTGAAATCGTAAAAAAAACAACAGCTGCCCCATTACGGTACAACATACTTTTTTTTTAACAGCTGATTTTAAAAGATTGTATAAGTTGTTAATAATGATAAATACATTACCCTCATTTGGGCTTAGGGTATAACCTTAAGCGTTTAGAACTGTATTGGCGGGTTTGGTATCTGGTCGCTAGTGCTTAAATGTTTGTCAGAATATAAAATAACTGAATTAGTACTCAGGGAAAATCTATGCAATTTTCATACTAGAAGCCATTCACATAATAATCATTTATATAGTAAATATTCTTTTGTTTAATTGATCGATAACTGCGCCTCGATCACGAACGACTTGCGAAAAAGTATTCGTATCGACATCGACACAAATTAGTATGAGATTTGTACAGCTTTGTGTGCTATCGAGGGCTCGATACCTTTACGATACGAATTTCATAAATTTTCGTGATAGAGGCTCTGTAATTATTTTTTTCTCGTATTGTAGGTATATACCTTGCTTAAATTTTTATATAAGTAAATTCAGTAATTTTATATCGCGTGTGGCAGCGAAATTGCAAAGTCACTGCTCTTAAAAACTTTTCCTTGTGAAATTCTAAACTATTGCTGTAAGTTGTTTCTATCGCCTTGCTATTGTTATTTTATAATTTAATCGCACGAATTTATTAAACTCGACTAAATTTGTTATAAGTTAAGGTGTCGTTGAGTGTTGAGATGTGTATTTTTTCATAATTTTGGTATAAACAAGGCTTTATTTATTTGGCGTTCTGTACTAATTTGCTTTGAGAGCTGCCTAGACAATTATATTTTTCTTTCTTTGGTTGTTGGGGTAGAATAACTATCTAGTTTTGTTTTGTTTAGTGGTATTAGGTACTCCACAATTGGCATGATGCGTTTGGAACTTATACTTAAACCTTCAGGATATCGCGATGAAGCTTTGCAAATACGTAAATGTCATAGCGTAGCTTACTATCAAGATATCTTCGCGATAGGTCAGCTCAACATACACACATCACGATATCGCGATGAGTGATTCTTCAGCATGACATCATTGATTAAAAAATATTCAATCGCATCCCGCCATTTCTTTAAGTTCATTTGGAATTATCATAACATAAACAAGATGTAGTATGATAACATTTTTAGTTGCGAGGCTCTCAAAACAAATGTAGGGTTTACTTATAAACATTGCTTTAAGTTAATCTATGTTTTAGTCTGTCTCATTTCCACGCGTGGCATTTCACGTCAACGGGTTAAGCATTGGTTAACTTAAAGCAACGTTTATAAAAGAGGCCCTAAGTGTAGCGCGTTAAATAACAAAGCCGCGAGACAAGCACACTTCTGCCTAATGTCGTGGATGTAAACGCGTCATGTGATACACGATTTACAATAAACGATCGATTTGTCAGATGTAGTCTTATTTACTTCTTGTCCTGTTTAGCACTGCGAAATACGAGTAGGACATTCGGAGAATCTGAAAAAAGTAAGATAAGTTACGGCCGTTGCGTTGGTAAAATCTTCTCTATAAAAAATCTATATAGGTATATTAAATCTATTTTTCTCTCTTATTTTCACATGAAAAACTTTGTTTGACAGTGTTTCACACACACACGTACAGTTTTTCATGTGAAAATGTTTCTACTATACTATACAATATTATAATTCGGCTGTGTTTGGAAGGTATATATAGTTTTCAGGCTGTGAGGGAGTTTTGATTTCGTTTTCACCTTTTTTATCGACGAGAAGTTAAAAATTTTAAGCATTGATTAATTTTAAATAACGTTTATAGCTAAAGCCCTTTGTGTTTAAGATTACAACTCAATACTATCTGGATTGATTGAGGTTTTTGATTGGTCCATTTTTTTCGTGAATTTGGCAAATGTACTTAGACTTCTAGGCTGGCATAAACGAATCGATCCTTGCATACAAAAAAGTTACAAGTTGACTTTTTAATTGATCAATTTCGGAGAGTGTGCCTCAGATTTGCATATAATTGAATCTCTCATTGTCCATTCTACTATCGTACGACTAGAAACTCGAAAAGCGACATCGTTTTTTAAAGTCTTGATTTCATTTTCGTTCTACCAACTAACAAACAGTGGAATGCCGTTGACTGAGTGGGTGTTTTCCGGTAGACAACAATCAACAATTTGGGTGTCTTCAATCGTGAGTGAATCAGTTTGTTCTAGATGCTCTTTAATGTTCTTAATACGTTAACGTTTTACCACGTCCTGATGTTAAGCAACAATGCTGTCTAGGGTGGAGCACGCTCACCTAGAAGGAACGTTGCTCTGAATTTGAAGACACTCATATCATACTTTTTGGGAAACACAGACCCCAGTAAATTGTTCCATAGAGACCGCAACTTCGTTTAATATGAGGCAAGATGACAGTCACACACAAGCCAATAAATTGAAAAAAAAAAGTTTTTCAAAATCACAACTACCTAAATCGCTCTCATCTCTCTCAGAAACTTATAGTCTATTTGTGTAAAACATATTTTTTGGATAATATCCGTCCGCTAAGTCCGCTATTGCTGATCAAGTATAGTTAGATGGCTGACATGAACTGACATTCAGAAAGGCCTCCAAAAGCATCCAAGGTGATATACGTGTAGATATGTGTCGTGTTTTTATTATAACTAATATTATGTATGTAGATCAGGCACTTACGGCAACAAAAGTTGGTCTCGATAGTGAAATATAATGTCCAGCTTTGAAGATGATAGGCCTCTTCATACGCTCCATGGCCAGCCACATTACACGTTTGTACTTAATATCTTGCTCATACCAAGTGCACTGGTACAACCAGTCTCGAAGATTCTCACTCTGAAACACAGTCTAGGTGTTGTCCACAGCTCACCTGATCTTTTTTAATGTGCCCAAAAGTAATGAGACGAACGATACGCTCTCCTGGTGGTAAGAGATAACGGATTTCCATTACCATTGCAGTAATGCACAGAACTTTGAATAACAAAACAAAGTCCGGGGCATCGCTGCTTTGGCGCTCGTTACTTTGAGACATTCGATGGTTAGTCTCAACAGCCCAGTAATTTCGCTAGCTACAGTACCCTTGAAACCGGAACACAGTAATGTTTACACACTACGGCTTGGCGGCAGAATATCTGGTACCTACTGCTGTGGTACCTACTTAAACGACTTCCTGCTAAGGAAATCTACCGCCTAAGTGACAGTGTTGTCGAAGTAGTAAACTCACCTAGCCAGCAGTGGAACTTGTTCTCAAATGAGGCTGCTGGAACTCACCTTTTTCACTACCTACAGCATCATGAGCTTGGTATGTTCAGGTTGACAGAGGGAATTAACAAATCTTGGCGTCTAAAACTAAAAAAAACACGATATTACCGTGTCTCTATATTGATGCTTCTAGTGATTCTATGACGATACAAATAGGTATATATTGCTCGCGTCTTTCTTGATCCCTCGAACACAGAACAACGCCAGTAGAATTTGTTTCATGATTGTTTGTTCTAAGCCGCAGCCACAATAGTACGGAAGAAAGCAAGGGTTTTGGAGACGGATACAACAGCTCAAAACGGGGATCCTGCCTTCAAATAACCGTACAAAGTTGTTTAAAAGCAATTTCGTAGCGATGATAGCTCAGTGGTAAGCGCGGTACTAGCAGTACCTACCTACTAGTAGATACTAGTTGCACTTCCTGTATCGTGTCGTGGTACTCGTTGTGGCATTTCTAACCTGGATTCTATCAAATATAAGCCAAAAGGTCCCCTTTTTATCGGCTCTTAGATACGATAGGCAGGGGATACGAAAACCGTACCTATTTGATACCCTGGCACCAGGCTAACGTCTTAAATACCTATTACCTACCCGTATAGTAAGCTCATGACCGCACCAGCAGTATAAAAACAGTTGGGATAACATCGTCACCATGTAATTCAACATTGAAAAGAACTGAACGCTTCTATGATTGACCTGAAAACAGACAACATTGACTGTAAAATGATGAATTGTATCTGTTCCTAACTTCACTGTTTATGATTACAAAGGATCAACTGCATAATTATCTAACTTTCTAATATCCTATTTATCTAAATTCCTAATGTTTTTTAAACAAAAGTGAAAGCGAGTGACCTTTTCACAACAGAATGGTTCAATGGATTGAAATGGCTATACTGTTTCACGTAGACATAGACAACTTTTTCTCAAAAACGAGCTTCATATTGTGATGGTGTTTTGGCGAGTATGGGTCAAATTGGTGGATTTTTTTTGTATGTGAATTTTGAATCACTAACAGCATAATCCTTACTAATATGATAAATGTGAGTTTGTTTGTTTGTTACGCTTTCACGCGTAAACTACTCAATGGATTTGGGTGAAATTTTGCAAATGTAAGAACTATGGTAATACGAACGATCGTAATCCGGAGGCCGATGTTGCACATGATACCGACCGTCCCAACCAGTTGAAAGAAAATATTCGTGTGATAGGTGTCCTCAACGAGTTCTATGAATCTGAAATAGATAGAACAATAATATATGGCTGCTGATAAAATATGCGTCACTATTGGCGAATAGGTACTAGTGATGCCTTACCGTATCACATCTTGGTGTTGCTTCACACACTCGATAAGCGTTTCATTGTTTTCCTTCAGAAGTTTATCCTTTTCTGTTCTTGTTTTCTTTTGTGATATATTTTGGACCTGTAATAAATTCGAGTACAGTTTTTGGAACAAAATACGTCTATTTTTAAAAGAGTCTAAACGTCTAAAAAACTACACAAATTTCTATTTTAGATGCATTCTATGTTTCTACTTGTACCTATAGCTATTGATTCGCTACTTTTACATTATAATACAGGTACAGGCCATCAACTACAGTTCTTCTGCAAAGCTCTAACTTCGAAACCAATTGGAAAACAATACGATGCCTGGATTCCTACGTAAAAAGAAAGTTAAATTTCAACTTCTCTCGTTTTCCGATAGATACCATATTTTTCGAGTGATAGCTTATTCTAAATAAGCGTACTCTATCGTACTTAGAACGCATCTTTGCTACGGCTTGCTTAGGTGATTTAATTCTCATACACAAGCCTATTATTTAAATAAATTTTACCTTATTTAGCTTATTGACAATGATGTCTAGTTGCGCGCATCCAAACATGATCATCGACAGTGCAACGCTGTCCACTCCGATGAATAGAAAAGCGCTGATGTAGATGCTCACCATCTGATACACGTACCCTAGCTCGTAATGGGGCGACTTCTCTGGAGTGAACGGCATCCTGGTTGGAAAAAAAGATTTCTCAAGAAATGTGACCTATTAAAACTATTTTGATACGACAAGTTGCCAAGTCTTCTTATAGCTTATCTATTATCTCATTACCAATCTTAAAAGTTACCTACTTATCTTAGAAATCAGGTAGACAGAATACACACTTAATACTATAACCTTAGAATAAATGGAAAGCTCTTACCAAATTTTGAAGGGAAACGATCGTTTTCCGGCATCGTCAAACAGTGGAATCATAGCCCAAAGAGTGCAAGTTGTGATAGCGCTCGACAGAAAAAACAAGCATAGACGTTTGATCGTCCTTGCCAACCTAGACAAGATCCTGTTAACAAAATAAGAGCTTGTGGTAAAATGATTGATGTTTACCATTCAAACGTGTATGCAAAAGGTAGTTTAATGTTTCACCGTTAGAAAGCTAAAACTTTCTAAAAGCAAAGACTACATTTAAAACAATATGGGGAACGATGGGCGATACGTTATTACTCTAAAATGGTGTTTATATTTGAACTTGCGTCGAACTTTTACTACTATTGGCTAGTATTTAGTGTTTCACCTGAAATGTACTTCCGATTTCGACTCAAATGATTTCTGTTCCATAAAATCGAGTTGCTGTATCAAATTATTTTTGTTTATCAAGAAAAGGGTAGTCTTGTAACAAACCGAAGCTTGTGTGAATAGCAGATAGGACGCTTCAGAAACGGCGCCTATGTCACCCCATACTTCAGCTATGTAAATAATTTCAAATATCACGAATGAGTACTGAGATAACATAACAAAGATCATATATATTTGAAGCAAAACAACTTGATTTGTAGTGGACGGCCATATTCCAAAGGTAGTCAAGATGTTTCTAGGTCTGCCAAGGAATAGATCTATGTTCGTTTTTCCCATGATGAAACTGACTTCAACTTCAATGCTTGTGTAAACATATAATGTTTTATAGTCGCGGGTCTTGAAGAAGTCTATTACGAGATGTTTTAACTTGTTTACCTTAAGCTGCTTTTAATCGTTATGTAGAACTCTGTAATTATGGTACTTTCCAAGAAGCCTGATGCTTCTTTAATTGCTAAAAGTCGTTTATTAGAAGGAATTCGGATTAAAGTAAATTAATATTTTATAATTCGTAGAAGTTTAAAGTTTAGCCGGTGTTTATTATTCTAAATAAGTACACTAAGCGATAGTATAGGTAAGTAAATAAGTGGTGAAACCAAAATGTACCTACTTTAGTTGGTTTATTCTTTACATGCTCAATTGCTCATTAAGTACCTACCTAATCACATAATTATACTCATATACCTACCTCTAAGAGACAAGTAATTCGCCAGAGAACAGAAGTCACTGAAGGCTCAGCGTGTTAGCAAACTGATGTGGCAATGGGCTGATTATCTGTCGAACCGATAACCGCTTGGGTAGACGTGTTCTAGGATAGAGACTACGAATTGGTAAATGTAGCGTAGGACTGAGACTCGATGGGCTGACGATATACATAGGACAAGTGAAAAGCCAAAGATCGGGCTGAGTTGCGTGTCTTGGGAGAGACCTTTGTCCAGCATAGGACTTCGGCAGGCTGATGATGACGCAGCTACCATAATTTAATTAGTATATTATGTAGACACTAGAACTGTTTAACTTCCTGTCCCGTATTCGTTTTCAATTTAAGGCATTCTTCCTCATGATGTATCTATCTAACTACTCTACTGCCATGTCAAATTTCATCAATCATTAATCAGTGACTAATATAACTAACGGTAACAGTGTTAAGGATTAATTATAAAAGTATAAAACAATGTATTGGAATTCGAAACTTTATTTCTTCTAAGTAATTTATGCCACACATTAAGACAATCTGGTGAATGTCACCATAATTTTAGAAATTTCACTGCCTAAATCAGGTTCTCACTTCTTCGGCCTGCCGTTCAGGGCATGGCCGAATGGATGGATGGATGACGAATTTGCCCACTATCTAGGCTGCTTTTGTATGGAACAAGCTTCACTGAGTGTTGGCATGTCTGACACCACAGACCGCAACAGATTTAACAGGCTTAACCACGGGTTTAGTTATTCACAATATAGGCTGCTACCCCAGGACGTCTGTCTGGAGCCAAATATTAAAAACATAGGTACTTATTACTTAGATTAGAACCTACTTAACACAGTTCCTTTCATAAATTAATAACTGTGTCATTTTAATGTGGGTGTAGGCGTTTAAAATCTTAAAGCTGTTTCATTCGTTAGTAGGTTACATCTTACTATGTAGTATGTAGTGTTGGAAGTAAATAAGTAATACCAGTGATGTATATACTGATTCCTCAAAAAGTGGCTACGCACGAATTTGTATTTCGCGGACTCATTGATGACTTTCGTTTAGATACATTACCAAATAAATCTGGTAGCTAGAGTTTGGCTAATAAAAGTTGAGACTGGATTTTTTCGAAACTTTTTACAAATCCATACTGAAATGTGTACAACTTTGAACATTATGCCTTATAACAGGTTAACTTTAGGGTGCCCTGGCATTTGGCATTACTTATTTCGTTAATAACAACGAAACAACGAACTCTAGCTGTTGTTGACGTGTTCTGTGTATCCGATTCAACATTTTGACGTCTGATATGATGTGTCAGGCTTACGTCAATCGAAACCAAATGTCAAACAAAAATGATCGCCGTAAGCAGCTAAAACCGATCTTTTACTGCAATTTTATTAATTTCCCAACGATTTCTTTGATAATGGTGCCTTCATAGTGCAGTAATATTGATCAGCTAGTATGGAGCCTGATATTATGGAATTCACATTACCACCGGCTCCACGGGGGCTCTGTTTCGACCGTAATGATTTTGTGAAGGTATTCCACGTATATTTTCCTGCAATTTTCTAGAACCGATAATTATTTTATAATCTAATATACTCACTACACGAACGTTATTATTTCAGACAAATTTTTCCGTCGATAACTTTTTAGTGGAGCATCAAAATGTAGCTTCTTTGGAATCGATGCGGGATGACTTAGGAGTCTACCTAAAAGTCCTGAGACTTGCTATGATAGAGCTTATCAACAAAGACTATGCGAATTTTGTAAATCTATGCGCGACTCTGATTGGGTTCGACAAAGCGATCGAAAAAATTCAGGTGCCATTGGGACAGTTGAACGAAGAAGTTTTTGTAAGTAGAAGTGACTTATAATGTTATTGTGCTTGCAACTTACATTATAAATATGAAAGTTTGTTCTATCGTATTTATATTTGTTATTACTTCGCCAATGTGAATAAAAATAAATATAATAATCTTGTCTTATAAATATAATTTGATGTAATTTGCAATGTAGAAAATTTATTACACATAGCCTACTTTTTCTTCTGTGGTTTGCGCTATGCCCCGCATTACCTAGGTTTAAATATAATTCTCTCAGATAATGCGGGGCAAACCAGGGCACAGCTACTAAACTTAAAACTTATCAAATTTATATAGTAGAGTCAAAAATAAATTTACTTAAGTAAATCAAAGTTGTGTAGTATTTAGTATACAGAGTTGCACATTATAATAGCACTAAGCAGGTAGATCATTGTGAATAATGTTTATTTTGGCACCAAGTCCTAATATCACTACAAAAATTAGTTAGTATATACATTTTATTAAGGGTAATTCCATATTTCTATATTATACTGTTCAATGTAACCCTGTACTGTATTTTTAAAGCAACCTGTTATGAATGAGGAAAGTTGTTCATTTCTGAACATGCTGAAATTCTCTTATGAGACCATTGTATAAATATTTATTTATTTATTTTAGAATACTTAACTTTTTTTTGAAAATTCATACTTATAATACACATGGTCTACCACAGTTAACATAATTTCTTTACAGAGTGTAAGACAATGCTTAGAGGATGCAATGAAAGAGGTCTCCATGTGGATGAGTCAACGTCACACATTACAAAAAAAGAAGCAACTATTAAAATACTATAGCCAAACAATTAATGGACTCAAAACTTTAGACAACATATTAAACTATATAACAGATAAAAGTCTAAATGAGAGGATAGCATTAGCAGACCGAGGGGCAATGCAATACAATCAACTGAAATTTTCAATCAAAAAATGTGAAACCTTAATAAAAGTTGACCAGAAAAACCAATTTAATGAAGTTGGGACTCAACTCATCCAAACCTTGAACGAACTTCTTTTCCAATTTTGGAATGACAGTGATGAAGATAACCTTCTAAAAGCGCTTATGACTTTGGCCACATTAGGCCGTGTTACGGAAACAGAGATGCTGATACGAAAACAAGCTATTGGTCCTCTATTACAAGATATTATAAGCGAGCCATCACTTCAACGGAGTGAAGATGGCTTAGAAGGAATCTACAAAAAAATAATGGCATTATTAAAAACGAAACTAAAGTTACTCTCCGAAGTAACCCAACATTCCAAGTTAACATTTCTTGATAAGAAATACAGGTTTCTAGTTAATTGCTTTTGGTGTGAAGTAGAAAGTCGCTTAGAAGTGAATTTAGCGTCAATATTTGCTCCTGGCAATCCACAGATTTTTTATAGAAGATATAGTGAAAGTATGCAATTTGTAGCGAAGTTAGAAGAGTGTTGTCCTGATGAGGAAACTGTGAAGTTATTGAGAGAAACAATTGAGTATAGAAGCTTCCAGAAGCGGTGGAATTTGCCAGTTTACTTTCAAATACGGTTTCAAGAAATTGCTGGTAAGTGAACAGAATATTTAATTGGCTTTTTATCTAGATATGTTATACTAGGCGTTTCAAAACTACAATTTCATTAGTAAAATTAAAAAAGTAAAAAAATACAAATTAATGTCACTGTCTGACAATAACAATGATAACCAGTGAATAATATCAGTAATGCTTCCAAAACTCCATCGAAGCTTCATAGTAAAGTCACCACTACTTTACTAAAGCATGACTGGACTTGACTGATACGGACTGGACTTTGACTATAACTTTAGCTACGAGGACACTTATTCCATAATTGCCCCTTTATATTCTATTTCATGTACTTAAAACACCCTAATTTTTTCAAGATGATAAAGAATTTCACCCCATATATTTAATTAAGTATGTTGATTACCAATTAATATGTTTATTTGATAACATAAATATACTTGCCATTGTCTGATAGACATGGCCTGTTATCAATGAAATAGAGTCAAGGGCAGACATGACATCATTTATTTACTGTTATGTGACTCATACAAAATAACTGTTTAAATTACCATTAGGAGCCAATGTTATAATTATGGCCACACACAGATGTTTGATTATGTATAACTAAAGTGACCATACGTACTAGTGATTGACTAGGTGTTTGACCACAGCTCACCTGATGTTAAGTGACGGTGTGGTCGATGATGGTAAAGCACACTTAGCCTACAATGGAACTGGCTCTCAAGTGAGGCTGCCGGAACACACCATTAGATGCTTGGCGGCAGATTTTCAACTTGAGGACGGTAGCTAGCCAGCCGAGTACTAGAAAGTACCCTACCACCATTCTATGGTTTCCTCACGATGTTTTCCTTCACCGCCAAATTGTCCCGTTTTTAGTTACTGATTCAAAAAATTACAAAATTTATAAAAGACAATTAAGGCCGCAGTGTTTACCTTAGTGGATAAGTGACAGATTGGAAAAATCAAAACATTTGAAACAAATTATTCGGCGGAAGTTTTTCAATTCTATATAAGCAATCAGAACCATTTCAAACCAAAATTTTGCATTTTGGTACAAATATTTATTTTATTTTATATCATAGGACATTACACACAGCGCCATCTAACACCAAACTAAGCAAAACTTGTGCTATTGAAGACAGATAACTGATAGAATACTTAAATAGTGTTTTTTTGTAAATATATACAGTAAACCCAGACACAGAACAAACATTTGTTTGTATCACAAAATGCTTGTCCTGGGTGGGAATCGAACCCACCCACTATATACCTATATTGTTTGTGTAGCATTAATGCAATATAGTACACTATAAAAAATATATGGGGCAAATACATTGTGGACGTAAATTCCGTGTTGATAATGAAAGTGAAGATTATTAACTTTATAATTTTGAAAATGTCTCGTTTGGAACAAAAATTAAAATGGTCACATTATCCATACTATATCTTTTTAAATCACTGACACTTCCAGGAGGCTATGAGTCGTCTTTACAAAGGAGTCCTACTATAGAAGCGAATGATGGCTTTGTTCTCCGAGAAACGCACCGATGCTGGCAAGCGCTGCAGGACTGCTGGACGGACGGCGTCTACGTGGAAGCTCTCGGGCACAAGTTCTGGAAGCTATCTCTACAAGTGCTGGCACGTTACGCCTCGTGGGCTGGCTCGTTTTGTATGCAGGTAAAGTTTGAAAATAGATGTTTCTACATGCATTATTGTGCCAGTGTGAGTGTAAAATGCAGACATTAGAATTAAATAAATAACATCGTCCGACATTACACACAGCGCCATCTGACGGCAAACTAAGAAAAAAACTGGAGGTCAGACAACAGACGTAATACTTTTTTTTTGTAAATACATACTTATAATACAAACAGAACTCCCAGACACAGAACAAACCTTTGTTTATACCACAAAATGTTTGTCCTGGAAGGGAATCGAACCCACGCCTCGCCTCGCTCTTAAAGCAGATATACTACCAATGTTCCAACAGGGCTTTAATTAGCCATTAGACGGTTCTCACACTGCTCCCCGCCACGCGACAGTGCACGTGATTGCGTTGATCGATATTGTAGCACTCGCCACTCGCACTGAGAAAGGTTGTCAGTGTGTTGGAATGATGTGTATGTTAGAAGTATATCAAACGTTGTTATAGAAGAATATGTTTAAAAAGTCGGCCCCAATGTGAGGAACGCCTTAGGGCTGACAACCTTTTTACCCTGTTACTCCAAATAGAGGGTTGTTTTTCAGCAGTAAAAAGCATTCTTCTTACAGTCTAAAAAACTAAACTATCGTTTTGTCTCTGAATGCTTTGGACTTATGATATAAAAGTTATGAACATATATAATACACAACACTGTTTACATTGTATTAAACATTTATAACCCAGTTTACTTGTGTAGAACTGTCAATTTTATTTTAGAAACGAATTTTTAATTTAATATCTATCAATTTAACATTCGAAATGGTCGTTATTTTTTTTAGAAAAGCAGTTTCATCACAACTACCTATATTCTAGACATTATGCGAGAAACCCCCTGTTTTCTATTATTTCAATCTGTTTTGTTAATATTGGTTTACTACATTTTTTGCTCATCTGCCACCACTTGTGGCACAAGCTCATAAGATTATTTTGTTCTCTGCACTTGTTTTCTGTTTGTGTGCACAATAAAGAGTTTCTATCTATCTTGTTGGTCTATTTTTCCACATAATTAAACTATAGAACTATGATATTTTCTTCAATTACATTTTGAGTTCTCTTTAACATGTTTTAACTCAAATAATTAAGTACAAAGCTAGGTACTTCCCCAAATAGCATTCCCGGAAACACAATAACAACGTGACTCATTTATTTCCAGAGAAACTCACCGAAGTACGAACCAGTGAATGTAAACAAAGCCCTAATAGAAAACAGTATTAGCATCTATGTGGACATACAGAGTCTCATACAGCGACTGCCGCAGTTTTTAGACATCGCTCAGAGCAAAATGCCAGTCGACAACAGGGATTTACTGAAAAAGAGTTTGCGGTCATCAGAAGATACCCTGCTTGGCACGAAAAATAAAATCAAAGCGTGCATAGTGAATGAATTGTTTGATAATTTCAATGTGCAATTAAAACAAGTCAGCGATATACCAAGATTGTACAGGAAAACCAATCGCAGTGTACCAAATAGACCTTGCACCTATTTAGATACAGTCTCAAATGCGTTGAAGGAGTTCAGAGACGATGCAGCTAAAAGATTGGATGATTCATTCTTGGTGGAGCTTTTTGAGGCGTTGTTGAACGCTATGACTGAATCGTAAGTACATGTCGCAAGTTTGTGACGTACTTTATATTGCACTCGTAACTGAAATACATTGCAATTAATGATTCATTTACGTAACATTACATGAATTTATTTAGAATTGCTACATAATTATAAATGTCTGTTATTTCAATGTTCTTTTATGTCACCTGTGATGTTTCCTTCTTTCAGATATTACAAATATGTTGAAGATGTTCTTACCTCTGTGTATAAAACTGAGGAATCTTTAAGAAGACTGAAGCAAATTCGGGAAATGTCAGCGCAGCACAACGATTCTACGGGCATCACAGACGGAGATAAAATTAGGCTACAATTGAATGTAGACGTCGTTTACTACGGCAAAATGATGGAGACGATAAAAATCAATGTAAATAATATCCAAAAATATAAAGAGTTAACTTTTATGGTTACGGAAGCTATAAAAAATATAGATATTAAATGATACCCCAGTTACAAAAATGGTTTTCATTGAGTAAAAAATAAGATGTTAACATAAACATGTATTTTGATCAGCTGAATAGAAATTGTATGATTTGAAAAAATAGAAACCATTCACTTATTACTTAAATTAACAAGTTATAAATCTTATTAATACTACTTGTGTGGTACAAAATATTTAAGGATTGAGTTGGGCTTAGGTTTGTTCGCGTTTCTTGGACTACTTCTGGGGACTCCCGAGCCAGAAGGGTTTTTCCACATGGCCTTCAGTTCTTGCTGCATTCCATCAGGCAGAGCATTGAACACTTCTTTATCAACATAGCTTGGACAGTCACAGTTTCCCTCCTCTTCCACACCCTTCATTGAATCTGATGCATCGGACAATGTGTCCTTCGCGGGACTAGCTCTGGGCGTCAACGATCGGTCCCGGGAGTTCAATCTCAGTTCAGAGACCTTCTCCAGTTCTTTAGAGTTAAGTCTCATCTCGCCTACTTTGAGCTTACTGGGTGATGCTACTTCCTCCTTGGCTAAACACCGTCTTTTAGCTATCCAGTTCACCTTTTTCGGTTTCTTCGGCGAAGGTTCGACTTCCGCGTCAGAGAGATCAGTCGTGGTGCTACTGCTCGGTGATACTGCAGAATAATCCATGGAAGAAACTGATGTGTCACAGTCACTTTGCAAATTAAGTACAGATTGGACGGAAATATCATTCATTAAGTAATTCACAATGGAGCTCCTTCCAGTCATGCGCTCCTGGAATTTTGTAAATGCCAGCCCCACTAATGTCAAATGGAATGGTTTTGATAAGTCAATGAGCTTGTTGAACAGTCTCATTATAATTGTCATGAGTTTCTGTTGACCTGCATCTGTTACAGTCAACATGCCATTGTTCAGTGTGAAGATTGATGGGGAGATCTGACTTTGTCGAGACTCTCTGTGGCTGCTAAGTCTTTTGGCATCTTTTTTTCGCAATGTGACTCGCAACGACACTGGAATGCGTCCATCTTCCCTGACAAGAACAAGTAATCTCTGCAATAATGCAGAGAATTTGTCTTCCACCTCGCTCTTCACACTGACAGTCTTGAAGCTATCCTCGAGGCCTATGCTCTGTGGTCTGCCAGTCTGTTTTACAGGTGTGCTGTCCTCCCCCAAGCTTAAGCTTTTTAATCTCACAGCCATGTCACTACTGAAATGCTTTTTTAAGACTTCCATAGGCGCTTCTTGTAGGTCTTTTACAGTAATAATTTTCTGGAAAATGAGAGCTTCACTGGACTTGGCACCAATGCTCGGGATTGAACGGACACTTGAGATAGAGGCCATAAAACTAGTAATATGTTCTGGATAAATTGTTGTTTGATCATTAGGCTTGTGTAATGGACAGATTAGTTTTGCCAGGAGCTTGTTGTGTGCAATACCTGCACAAGTTGTGAAACCTAATTCATCAAATATTTTCTTCCTCATTTCATTAGCTATTTGTGATGCTATCTTCAATCTACTATGACAGCCACATGGGCATTCCATACTTGGTTCACTGTAAATATGACCGCTGAGAACTGATTTTGTAGAATCCAAGGTTTTTAACTTTTCTTGTACTAAATTTGTGACATCGATAAAGTTTTCGTCCATACCTAACTTTTCAACGGGACATTTCAAACTTTGGAGCACTGCAAAAATCTTGTTTGAAGCTAATCTATAGTCATGTAGGTCTTCACCATTCACCAATTTCAAATTAGGACAAGATTTAACGGCGTCCGTAATAAGCATGCATTTTTGTACCCCATACTTCCTCGCTTCGTAGTTGCACGTTACTACGATGTTTTTCTGCTGAATACCGAGCGGAACAGTGCATAGTTCGGGATTCCGCAACATTTCCACTTGAGCGTAAAAGCAGTCAACATCTATGTGAATTATACTTCTGATGTGTTCGTTATCATTCTCATTGTATGTAGAACAGCAAGATTCCATGCTCCTGCAATATTACAACAGTTATATAGTAATTTACATTGTTTAAGCTTACTTTTACCTGTTGCAGTCTGAAGTTATGATTTTTGATGAAATAACTTACCTATCGTCCATGGTTTTGTTTTTGAATGATGAAATATATTTTAGAGAGTAAAGTTGTCCTTATTTTGAATAGAATTGGTGCTTTTCTTATATAAAAATCCAAAATATTGATATTTTTCATTGGACAATCACGACACATCAACAGAAGCAGGGTTGCCAGAAAGGAAAATGTTTCCCTCTCTTTTTGAATCAGAAATTTAGGGAAAGGTTGTTCAGTCGATTAATCGAATAGGTAAGTAGTAAATAGAATATTTAATCTGTATTGCCCTTCGACAGCTAATAAAAAAGTCTCGAAATTTTCATTAAGTTACTTTTCAAAACTTGTTTTTTGAACATTTATAACAATGGTATTTTATTCAGAAAATACTGATGTACGTGCGCAAGTGTGAAAAGTAAAATAATGTGATGAAGTATAACTTTTTTTGTTGCTTCCCAAACTCCATTGAAACTTATAGTCAAGTCAACGCTACTTTACTAGGACATGACCAGACTCAAAGGAGACTTACCATGTGTCGTACTACCGCTACGACCATAATATGTACGACCGTGGCCTGTTTTGTAAATAAATTACTTTTAAAATTCCGCTAAAACTGGTTAAAGTATTTTTGGCTTATATTATCCAAAAATACTTAATACTTATTACTATTGATAATACAGCCTGTATTATCAATAGTAATAGGTCCAGTGACATAATTATATCAAGGTTCGGAAAATTGTAAAAGACTACACTTCTAATAAAAGTATCTAATAAGTAAGTAAAACGGTAACACTGCAGTTGTGAGACTTGGACTTGTTTTTTCACAAAATACTTGAAAAAATAGGTAACTTGCCCTGGCAAATATATAAAAATCAACGCAAAAAGCAAAGAAAAAGATTTCGGGTATAATATGTCAAAGGCCAAAGCTATTAGGAGTTTTGGCGGGAACGCGGGAAGAGTCGTGTCGCTCCGTTGTATTTTTTTCCAAAACTAGTGTTTTGTCGAGTGTTTATGCATAAAAATGGTGGTGTTTTATTCATAAAGTGCCGAATTACAAGCGCGAGTGTGGGAAAATGATATAATGTGGTGAAACATGAGTTTTCGTGTTGCTTCCAAAACTCCATCGAAGCTTTATAGTAAAGTCGCCACTACTTTACTAAAGCATGACTGGAATTAACTGACACGAACTGGACTTGACAAAGACGACTTTGACTATAACTATAGCTAAGATACAGCAGAATTAACACTTAAGACAAGGCAGTATGGCTTTATAGCTTTAGCCTGCCCGAAGTGGCAAATTATTAAAAAAAAAAAAGGGGCAAATTATCAAAAAAAAAATCATTGTCAATGTCAGTTGAAGTAACTGTCAAAATTGAAGATTGCAAAGTGGGTGTTTTTCATGTTTGTACTAAAGATTTGCTTGTAAAGAAGGCTGCTTATTACTGTAAATACAGTTATGACCACCTGAAACATTACAATGGAAGGGGTGCCTTCGGGTGATATCCAGGCGAAGTATCAGAAATTAGCGTCAGAGTACTCGAAGGTATCACCGCATTCAGTAATCATTGTTTCATTCTTTATTGCGGTCGGTAAATTGCTAGTTTCCGTTGTTTCAGCTACGGGTGCATGTAAAGGTGCTAAAGAAGGGTGTTCTAGACGAGCAGGCAAAGTCTAACGAGCTACGAGATACCTTGAAAGATAGAGAAAAAGCTCTACGTAAGGGGGAATTAGAGATAGATTCTTTGACGTTTAGAAACCAGCAGCTGACGCGGCGAGTATCTGTCCTTCAGGATGAACTCGAGTCGTTCCAGGTTAGTACTCAGTACTGTGGCAAAGGGCTACTACTTATGCAAATGATTCATGAAAAACTATTGATAATGTACAATTTACTGGCGTTGTTTACAATTATAGCCAAACTTTATAGTTGTGTGGGCTTACACGAAGTATTATGACATTATCAGCCCTGTAAGATAATACTTTATCACAGTAGATAGGTTTTTTTACATTTATAATAAAATTATGGCATAAAAACAATTTTATAAATACTTAAAAATACTAGTCCCTTCTCTCTTTTTAATGTTGCTGTGTCTATGGTCCATAGTTAACTTCGTACCATATAACAACATTTTGTACTATATGGAAGCAATAAATATCTAGAATCTATTGTATTTTTTTACACTAAGTGAACAGGACTAGTATTTTCAAATCTACTCAAATGACTACAAAACACATTTTATCCATTTGTGGAATTTGTCTCCAATGCATGTTTGGCTTGCCGATTTAATTGGCATGTTTGTAGGTATGGAAGCATCTCCAAAAATTGATTTTATGTAGCGACATCACCCACTTTTCACTAAAGATAATTGTGTTTAAGTATTAGCAATGAAAAACATATATTCACAGCTGAAATCTACTAAGAAATCCAAGAGTAAAGGAGATGATAAGCAGCCTTCGAGCAGCAATGTACCACCACTTGACTCTGGGCTACTACAGGAAGAACTGCAGAAGAAAATTATTGAAAATGCACAATATGCTTCACAGGTACATCTGGTCTTAAATATTTTTGTTTTTTTTTTTTAAATTTTTATCATTACTGTAGAATATTTTCATTACTAATTCTAAAAACTAGTAATGTTAAATTTTATCATAATCTGTGTCTCTGTTAATTATTTTCTCTTTATTTAATGAAAAGCACAACCAGTTTTACTAAAAATTTGGCCATAAAGTATTTTGTGTCAAAAGTTTTGTGTAGAAAACAATAGAAAATAGCAAGCAGGATGCAGCAGTGAATATATTTATATTTTGTTCCAGTTATCAGATAAAGTTTTTGAGGTCTCCCAGCTACAAGCATCCCTAGAAGATTACCAAAAGCACATAAGCGAGAGTGACAGCAAATACAAATGTGAGATAGCAAAGCTTCGTAACAAGAACCAGGAATTACAGCTAGCATTGGAGGAGGCTCAGAAAGAACGGCTTAGTGGGACTCCAAACAAGGCACACTTGGCTATTAATAGTCAGGCTGCCAGTTGTAATGGAGACTTCCTATCTGAAGGTGGCAGTCTGGTAAGTTACTTGAGAACCTCAAGTTTTTTATTACTGTGTACTCATGCAGTGGCAGGAGGATGCTTTGGGAAGCCTATGACGGTCTCAGCTAGCTACTAGCGTATCTTCAAGACACTGGATAGCTGAACTAGCTGCCCGGGAACCAAGTATCTGTGGCTCGTTAGCAGCCTAGAGTGTGGAGTACTTTCATAATTTTAAGAATACAACGGATAAAGGACAGATTGAAATTATAGTCTACCATTAATTAATCAACCCTTTCCGACAGCTCGGCAGTGAAGATGCACTCAGTTCTGTGGATGATGTCAATGAGCATCTTAGTATAAAGGCTCACAGTTTAGAACAGGTAAAACTACTTTCATTGACTAATTCCAGATATTTATTGTAATTAAAACAAATTCAAGGTTATATTGGCTTAAAGTTATTTTTAGTTTTATCGAACGGTTTGAAGGTTTTGTGTATGTATGTATATTGCTGTAAAATTACAAATCGGACTAGCGGAATATGCTTCTGATGTTTAGAAAAAATGACTGTCTATGACTATGACAGGAGTGCCTGTAACTTTGAGTAACACAGTCATCACAACTTTGGTGCTCTTTACTTTTGAAGTTTGATGGTTAGTCTTAATGTCTTTAGTTGCAGTATCCTTCAAACTGGAACACAGTAATTTTTACTACTGTTTGGTTGCACAACATCAGATATAACCCTCAAAAAATTATGAGTGATTACAAACTTTAATACTTTTAAAAAAGTATTTTTATAGCATGAAATTATAATATTATCTTTATTGATTGTTATTGTTATGTTTATTAATTACTCATTGATTGATTTATAGTGAGATTTCTCAATAAATAATACAAAATTGGTTGTCGTCTCCAAACTTCAGAGATTAAAGACAGTTAATTGAAATAACATTAATGTTGCAGGAAAACCAAAAACTCCGTATGGAATATGGCATGCTCCAAATGGAGAACGAGAGTCTAAAATTGGAAATATGTAAACACATCTCGGCTTCACAAAAAAGAAGGGGAGATGGCCACGACTCTGGTGACTTCAATGTGTTCAGTGAAACTTCAGTCGATGGAGAAGGAAGAATAACGGGACTTCTAGGTTCTTTAGAAGCACCATTCCTTCTCAGCCATGAAGTGCAAATGAGAGAGGAACGAATGAAGACATACTTTAGAAATAAGATTAGTGAATTGAAGGTAGAGAAAGATGAGTTGAAAAGCAAGACTGAACACTATGTGAAAGAGGTAAGGTTCATTTTGATTTTTGAACTCTAAATATGAATCAAATCAAATTAGCATAAATTTGGTGAAATATTTTTATCATCTTTTTTGCGTGTATAAAACAAAAAAAATGATTATTTTTTTTTAATTCTAGTGTGAAATGCTCAGACTCCGGTTTGAAGAAATGGAATTGGACAAACAGACAGATGAGCACACACTTCAAGATAAACACAACACAATCAGCAGATTAGTAAGTCATGGGCTTAATCAATTTAGTTTTGTTTAACTTTATGGGCCGCCTTACACGTTCAATCATGATCACGATCCGCGATCTGCGATCATGATTTCAAAATTTCTAGATATGCGATCCGGAGCATCAGTCCGTCAATCCGCTTCGTACACGATCAGTCTGGATCGCGATCATTGATCGCGGATCGCGGATCGCGGATCGCGCGCTACGTGTACGGGCTGCCTATGAATAACTTCAGGTTTAGGTGTGGTTTAAGTTTATTATTGGACCAATCAACTAGCAAGAACCACAACCATAGCATGGTGGTAGAATACTTTCTAGTGCTCGGCTGGCTAGCTACCACCCTCAAGTTGAAAATCTGCCGCCAAGCATCTAACGGTGTGTTCCGGCAGCCTCACTTGAGAGCCAGTTCCATTCCAGACTAGGTGTGCTTTACCATCTATGATCACACCGTCACCTAACATCAGGTGAGTTGTAGTCAAACACCTAGCCTGTCAACCATTAAAAAATAAAATAAAGACAGTACTTATTTGTTAATCAAGTTTCTTAGTGATGAGGTCTATTAATATGATAAAATTATTATAGCAAGCACATCATGTGATCGTGCAGTGAGATACTACTAATAAATGAATGCTTTATACTCAAATGTAATTTACATGGTGACTCACGTCTGTTCAAATAACTCTAATCAAGATATATGGAAGGGAAAACATGCTGTTATCTGTTTACTGTCATTACATACATTGCTGTGTTAATATATTTTAATGTTACACAATGAATTGTACAAAAACTGTTTTTTTTTGTGTCAAGTGAAATAGACAGCCCTGTTGGTTCATTGGTAGTATGTCTGCTTCGAGAGCTGAAGGGCGTGGGTTCGATTCCCATTCAGGACTAACATTTATGTGACTAACATCGATGTTTGTTCTGTGTCTGGGTGTACTGTATGTATTATAAGTATGTATTTACAAAAAAAAAGTATGTAAGTATTCTATCAGTTATGGAAGACCATAGCACAAGCTCTGCTTAGTTTGGGGTCAGATGGCGCTGTGTGTAATGTCCTTAGATATTTATTATTTATTTATTATTTATAGATCTATGGCATTTTTCTATTACTGTGTGACCTGGTTAAGAGGGCACTTGATATGTGAGAAACTTTGTTACTGATAATAACAATGAGGTCCTGACACTTTTACATTGAAATACCTCTGTTAGTGGGAATTTTCAAACCTTTTTAATTGAGATTTGAATTGTTAGTTTTTTCGGTGTTTACCTATTCAACAGCCCTGTTGGTTCATTGGTAGTATATCTGCTCTAAGAGCTGAAGGGGATGGGTTCCCACCCAGGATAAACATTTTGTGGTATTAACAAAATGTTTGTTCTGTGTCTGGGTGTTCTGTATCTATTATAAGTATGTATTTCCAAAAAAAAACTATTAAAGTATTCTATCAGTTATCTGACTTCCATAGTAGAAGCTTTGCTTAGTTTGGGATCAGATGGCGCTGTGTGTAATATTCTACGATATTTATTATTGTTATTTATTGGGACTTAGTAGCTCAATATATGTTTTGGACGGTAATCGAACCCATGGCTTATGAAGTAAAGCTTCAAACAAATAAGCAGGGCAATCGAATAAACTCAGATGTATGATCATTAATCACTTTCCAGACACATTCAACCAAACATTTTGTTTCTATCAAACTTTGTGATATCAGGAGGTCGTCTAGGTAGGTATCAGATCAGACCACTGCAGTGTCAGATATTCTACTGGCAAGCAGTAAACGTTAACTTTATGTGTAAACTTTACTGCGAGTTCTGTGTACATTGCAATGGTCATAGGCAGGCGTCATGTCGACTTATTCATTTCACTTAAAAAAACATGATGATCGATGATGTTTATTCTATTATTAATTTTTTAATTATGTATTTGACAATGTATTTATTATTTTTTATTTTTCTCTCTATTGACATTTTGATTCTGACATTTATTTAGTTTTTAATTATCATTTACTTTATTACATAGGATAATTAATTGACGTTGTCATTAGTGTATTTCGATACTTTTTTGTTTCGTATGGCAAAGGCATATTCTATATATTTAGCCGTACTCATGACGTCATAACTATAAAAAATTTGAAAACGTATTAGAATTAAACTACCGCATAGAAAGCCAAAATATTCAAATTAGTTTCATAAAATAAAGTTATCAGTAAAAAATATAAAATAAATACAAAAAAAAACTTTACATACCGAATTGAAGTAAATAATTTATCTAATCTATACTATTATAAAGAGGAAAGATTTGATTGTTTGTTTGTAATGAATAGGCTCCGAAACTACTGGACCGATTTCAAAGATTATTTCACCGTTGGGAAGCTACACTATCCCCGGGTGACATAGGCTACTTTTTATCCCTGCATTCCCACGGGAACGGGAACTACGCGGGTGAAACCGCGAGGCGTCCGCTAGTCAACAATATGTTTGTGATATTTCAGGAAGAGGAGCTCCATTCGACGGCACACAACTACGAGGAACAGATGTCTGTTTTGACAGAACACGTAGCTGGACTTAACGAACAGCTGACCAAGCAGCACGACGAAATCCAACATCTGAAGCACCAACTTGTCACGAGGAAAAAATAAACGTACATAGTACTACAGTTTACTTTGAAAGTTGGAAATCGATACTATATTGTTGATTTAGTAGCAACTATCGAAAACTAGCTGTTTTTCTCTATAGCAGGATAAATAGCTTGTGTGTTCATCATGGTTTCCATTAACAGAATTCTAAATTTCATCCAAATCCGCTTAGCCACAAATTCATACACACACACACAAACTTTCGCTTTTATAATATTGTTGAGATTACTTAATAAATCTATGTTTTCGATAAAAACATTGTATGTATTGATTACGCTCGTTAATGGCGTTGTCTCAGATTTCAGACATTTTCTACCGAATAAGTACATAATTTTCCAGTATTTATTTACGGTTTAGACAGACGTTTTTTTCTTCTAAAAGCTAGAAAACGGGAACGTTTAAATAGACACTATTCTGTCCGACATATTAATAGCGATCATTGACATATTTGACATTGCAAAATGTCAAAAACCGTTATGGCATGATTCGTAAAAAAGGTATCACATTTGATCGCGTGAACTGCCTCAGTTTGACATGTCAGTGAGCCAACCAGAATGCCTTTTATTTAAGCGTATTATAAGATATTTCTTGTAAATGACAAAACATACATAATATGAGATTTGTTCCCTAACTTATGTCAGGGTAGTACGTCCCACTGTATGCCTTACAACAATGATTATTAATTAGATGGAATTGTAGCAATGTTTGAAATAAAAATGTTCGAATGTTTATATGAAAAATTGTTAAAAATTCTTAATTAAATCTATTTAATACTTAGATAACGATAATTTTAAATTATGGGACGAAAATAGAAATTATTTGAGATTTGCTTCGAATGTATAGGGAATAAATTAAACTGACAAGCACTTCATATTAAGTATGTTTTTTAGACGATTAACACAATTTTCTTTACGCTTCGAACTTTCCTTACAAGTAAGTAAAAATTTAATTTAACTCAGTTATGTTTATACATATTTACCTTTTCTATTAAAATTTATTTAACTAAATCAACTTTATAACAGAGGCTTTCGGGTGGCATATTAACTCTGACATTAAGGCTGGCCGCTCAGCTTAATACAAACTTACTTCTTTTGTTTTTAAAATAACAACTGTATTATGCATAATCTAGTTTCAAAATTACATTCCTAACATTATAAAAAATCTGTGGCCTAATTTGGTTAGTGTCGATTTGTATTATTTGGCTAGTGATCATTTAAATATCTTTTACATTTAAGTGTCGCGTATAAGTTTTTGACAAGATAAGTCCTTTTCACCATCTTCAAACTACATAATATAGTCGACTTTTTTGAAACTGGTTTCGACATGCCTATTCCGCCGCCATCTTGAATTATGGGGGTATAGATCGTTTCACGAAAGAGTTCCCTTCGTCGTCATGTTGGTAGTTACGAAACCAGTGTTGCTACTTTTTCAGAAAGATGTTTACTCGAAATTAAGGAAATTTTAATGTCACTAACGTAGATACTATTTTTTAACATCTGGTCCGAAGTATCGGCGGGAATCCAGCCGGATTGAAAATGACACCAGACCAGATTGCGGTCCCTAGTCCTATAGTTTTAATACAACTATGTATTTTACCTATATTGATATAATTGACAAGGTTGAAAAATAAAACAAATGTTTATGGTTATTTTTTATAATAATTGTGTTCAACTAATGGGCCAACACCCGAGATGTCGCTACCACCTGTATCATCATCAGAAGAAGTAACGTCACTATCGTTTCCTACTTCAATTATGAATCGGTCAATTTCTGCGTCTGCACGTACTCCATCATTGTAGTATTTGTCTTCAATATTCTTGACATGATCACATTATCTTCTGCAGATATGCTTAAAAATGCTTCTTCTGTTATTTTAACAATTTGACTTGCTTCCTGTCCAACATTTTTTTCTGCAATTCTTCTTTTCAAAAGACTCCATATGAGCTCAATTGGGTTTAAATCACAGTGATAAGGCGGGAGCCTTACCACTTTATGACCATGTTTCTCCAGTAACGTGCCTGCTTCGTAAACAGGCGGTTCTTTATGGTCTTTAATTATTTCATAAAGCTCAGCTTTTACCATCGTTGGTAAATAAGCGAGACCTTTACTAACAATCCAGTTTTGCATCTGAGACTTCGTACTCTGCCGTGATATGGAAAAAGGCGGCTGTACGACATTTTCATGAAAATGAGTTATTGGCACCAGCATACTAAGTAAACGATTGCGCATTTTCCCATCTTGGAATTAGATTTCTAAGTTTATTCGTTCCCGAGATATCGTAAGCTATTTAGCGGCTAAATGCACATTTTTTAGGGTGGCCATAAGAAGAAAAGTAGTTACAGGCTAATTATAGGTTAAATATACTTTAAAGTATCTTAACGTCTGTTTTACTTACATTGTCTTCTAAAATATTGAAGTGCAATCCTACGTTACACAGCGGCAAAATACTTCAAACTAGATACTTACGCGGTTATGGGCTAAATACTGCGTATTTCTGTATTAACCCCTAATCATTTTAAAGAACACTTGATAAGTAAAAAGGCAGCTAGCAGATATTCATAAGTTAAAAGTTCGGTAAAGATATGCACTTATGACAGAACGTACGCCAGGCGCATTCGCCACTTTTGCGCCAAATGTGATATCGGTAAGTTTTGATTATATTTATGTGATTATATTTAGGTTTTTTTATGTTACGAATTTGTGTTGGTACACTTGCACGCTTTTTTGATTATTTATTGTTATGAAGTACGAAATTAATAACTATACGCAGATTTTTTTTTCTTTTTGGTCGATGTCGTTAGTTCGGCTACTTCAATTTATTTTTATTTCCCGCCTTATACTCATTTGAATCATAATATAATTAACTTTTCGAATACTGAAATTGATCCAGTTACATTGTGTTTGGATGGGCAAAACAAAATATAATGAATAAGATGAAATTTCTGTGGTTATTGGTCAAAACGAAACAAATATCATCCGCACAGAAGACAACAGAGTTAGTTCAACACAAAGCTACAGAAGAAATATTTAGTGAGTAGGATTGATAGAAAATGAAGATATGTGTGAACCTTGGAACGAAGAAAATTTAATAGAAGAAGCAACAAAAAAAACAAGTTTCATGAAGAAATAGAAGAACAATGCGATGGAAAAAGTACAGAAAAAAGCGAAACTGGTGGTGCGAACTCTGGTAAAGTCACGGTAAAAAAAATGGAGCAACTTGTTTTCTAAAAAACTCATACTTGAAGTTTTAGTTAATATTTTGATTATTTTTGAAATTTGATGAAAATGAATAGTCTAGTTGATCTCAACATAATTATCTTAGAAATAAAAATAATAATTAAAGAACTGAATGAATAAGTATAATAAATAATATTCTCAAACTTAGAATATTTTTTGTTTATTTGTTAAATTTTTTAAGAATATTAGTTTTTCTGGTATAATGTTACAACTTTACTGTCATAACTGATTACCTAATGTTACAACTTTACTGTCATAACTGATTACCTAGTCTATTTAATGATATAGAGTAAATAAGATATGTTATAGGGATAGTTTTATTTATTTTTAAAGCTTTTAAGATTAATAAATAATTTAGGGATGTTATTTTGAATAACTGCTAAAATATGAACCTGTGAGTTGATTTCAAATAAATAGCAAAGTAAGTTTTAATATGATAATAATAAGCAATTCTCATTTTTTTCTTTTCACTATTTTGATTTGATTAAATGGTAATTTTGAATACTTAATACTTTTTATTTCTCACCAATTCTATATATTTAATGTTCTCAAAAGTTACTTTTAACCGTCTTTACAGTAAATAATTAGGATTTTTCATACTATGTTTACTACATATTATAAAGGCGGTCTTATTAAAACATACGAAACTAACCGCCTTCTTACTTAGTTTTATCCATGTCAAATAGTTTAAAATCTATCTGATACTTCCAAAAAAGGCGACCAATAGGGTTTAACGGCTTTATTTACATGGGGGTCGTTCTTAATTTGATATGATTTCGGAAGTTTAAAAGCAGCTAAAGAACATAACTGCTATTTGTCGTATCATTAACAAAATAAATAAAATTTGTAAAGAAATTCATACGCAAGAAGGAGGTTAAGGTACTTGTAGCGGCCTTTATATCTATTATTATTATTACCAAAAGAATAAAATACTAAGATAAACGAGAAAAATACATTTTAAATTGTCATGAAACATGTTGTTTAACATAAGCTAATGAAAATAAATACTAGATTTTTTCTTCTTCTAAACTCAAAAGACCGATTCGCGCTATCTGTCACACAGGTCAAGAAATCACGTTTGCCACCTTTTTGCGTTTTTCTCGAAATCAACTTTCTGCACGTAGCCGCCTTTTGCCATATCAGGGCAGTACTGTTCATTGTTGGTGCTTTGTTGAGTGCCACTGTATGGTAGGGAGCATTATCCATAATCACAAGCGACTGAGGAGGTAGATTCGGTAAAAGCTTTTCTTGAATCCATTTCATAAAATTTTCTCGATTCATATCATCGTGATAGTCTCCGGATTTAGACTGTGATTTAAAAATCAGCTGAGCGTTGGGTACAAAACCGGTTTCACTCCCTGCATGGACTATAATCCATTGTGGTCCTTTTGAGTCCGAAGATAAAACGCCTGCTTCTGTGTCACTCTGCCAACATTTACCTGCACAGTAAGTTGAATGAACGTAAGTTTCATCTAAATAAATGACTGGACGCTGGTCTCCTTCACGATTTTCTCGTAACTGCTTCAAATATCGACTACGCCAAGCCACAATATCGTACCTTTCCATCATAACTTTTCTTTTTGATTTACATTTTTGGAAATAAAATCCTATCTTCTTCATTATTCGCCATAAAGTAGTGCGACTTCCCTTGAAATCGATATCATTTCGCATTTCATGCAGTAATTTGGTCAGCGTAGGTAATTCTTTTCTCACAGCATAGAATTCATGTATTTTATGTCGTAATGCACAAATTTCAAAATCATCCAGCTTAATTTGTTTATCGCGCGGCCGACTCTTACCAGGCGTCGAAATTCTTGTTGAAGTACTAGCAGCTGCTTCACCTTCTTTATAAATTTGTGTGACTGTTTTTTCTGATATACCTGAAAAAATAGTTTTTATAAAAAAACTCCATAAATGTTAAAATTAACTTAATAACAAATCCACATTGTTTTATTTATTTTGTAACACAATTGTTGGAGACACATTTTAAATTCAAAAACAATATAAATAAATAAGTACAATTGCTAGTTTTATATTTGAATTCTTTCTACATATCTAAAAGTTTATGTAGTTACTATATAAAATTATAATTATTATATACATTAAGAAAAACGAGGAATAGTGATTTGACCTGCCTGGTATCCCTATTTTACTAACCTGTCATGGCGGCGACACGGCTACGAACACATTCCAAAGGGATTATTGGCGCTTTGTTCCGTTTTTCACGTTCACAAAAACATTTGACTTTTAACACCATCTGTCTTTCACCACTTTTTAGTGTTTTGGGCATGTTTAGAAATTTTTTACTAATTAAAAACTTGAAAACAATTAGAGCAATGAACAATGAAACTATCTGTTTGACGTTTCGACGAACAGGGCTGCCAACATGACGACGAAGGGAACTCTTTAGTGAAACGCACTATAGGAAGGAAATTAACCAACAGTGATCGCAAGTCGAGACCACTAAAATTATTTAAAAAACAATTTTCAAACCATGTAATTTATCTTTTTGTTAGTTTCGCCATTTATAGCCATTTATTCACGGAGGTCTTCAAATAAAACGCATTTCAAACTTAATAAACAAGTTAAGTTCTAGAAAGTTTCAGTAATTGTATTTGAATGTCAATTCGCACACCACTCGCAATTATTGAAACGTTTTGTTTTTAATACCTTGGCGTGAGAATGGCCTGTTACAAATTAATATAAGTACCTACCGGCACTGATTTATTTATCTGACCTTGAATGCGCAAACCTCATTTTTAATCAATTAAAGTGCAGTAAGTAGGTGGTAGTCTGGAGGTTCCGGGTTCGAATCCCACGGTACGCATCTGTCTTTTCTAAGTTACGTGCGTATTGTCGATAACTTTAAACGGGAAGGAAAATATCGCGAGGAAATCTACATGTCCGACAGTTCTTAAAAGTAAGTTCTAGAAAAAAGTCTGCCAACCCGCACTTTGCCAGCATGGCGCACTATGTCCTTATCAATTTCACAATGAGAAGAGTCCCGTGCCCAGCAGTGGGACAGTTTATAAAAACGGCTGATTCGGAGGTAACAGACTCCAAAGAAATTACATTTCAAATAGACTAGTTTTGGAGCAAATGTCAAAAAAAATGTATTTACTTACATTATAATAAATAAAGCAAAATTTTGTTCAACCAAGCAATTTTGTGGGGGATTGTAGGTTTCTGCGATCATTTCCTCTATTTTAGATTTGAATTCGTGACTCAAAATCCGTGTCGGTACAGCATATTAAAAATAAAGTGTTGTCTATTGTCTAGATATGTAAACCAAGATGGAGCTGATAGACTTTAAACTTAACGATCTCCCAAGTTTGCTTATCTGTACATGTAACTTGAAGCTGGTACAGCTAAGTGAGAAAATAAAAAATAAATCGTGTATAATATTAATAATATTATGACTAATTTTGGAGGTTCTATTTGACAGATCTCTAAACTTATTAATAATGTTGCTGTTTTTTTCATTTCGGTCTATTGGACAAGGACAGTAACATTTTTACTAATGTAGAGATCTGTGAACTGAAGCCTTCAAAGTTGGCCTTACTATGTGTATAAAATGAGTTTGGTATACAGTATATTTACTTATAAGAAAACGTAAATAAATTATCATTCGTTTATAAATTTCGTTTTTATTACTTACGTAAGTAAGATAGCTGCTTTTTTCATATCGAAAGTTTCATAGACGTCTAAAAGCTAGAAAACGAACATTGCTATAGGTACCTAAGTACTAGATATAATTCACGTATTCGACATTGGCCAGTATGATGTCAAAAATGGGCACAACCCTAAAATTGCTAGAAAAAATCTGTTGCTCCATACATTTCGTCCGGGGTAAAATAAGTTTGTAGGGCGTGGGGTTCATCAATGAGCTTGAGCTGCCGGTGAAGAAAAACATACTGAGGAAATCAAAGCATGGTGGTAAGGGTACTTTTTAGTTGGTATTCAGGTGGCTAGCTACCACCCTCAAGTTGAAATTCAGCCGCCAAGCATCTAACGGTGTGTTCCAGCAGACTTGAGAGCTAGTTCCATTCCAGGCTGGGTGTACCAGAACTATCTTTAACCACTGCTCATTGATGTTAAGTGACGGTGTGGTCAAATGCCCATAATAAAAGTTATAAGACTTTTATTATGGGCATTTGACCACACCCTACATACCCTAGGGTTTTTAATCATTGGTTTCTCGGCATCGTTTTTTTTTAATATTTCCCTAATGCCAACCAGTAGAACAAACTAGATGGGACTCAACGACAGACTATCACCAATTAGGAAATAAATAAAACATCACTAATATGCACAACTTTGTATTATAACGATAATCATAAGCACCTTATAATATGTCATCTGTTACAATATATTTTTTAAATGAACAGTTACATTACCGTTAAAATATTTATACAAAATTTTTTTTCAAATCTGCTCATTGCAAAATAATTCGCTATAGATAGACCTTATACATTCACACTAGGAGATCTATTAAAAATAAATAAGGCGAGTCAATGAAAAAGATCTTTAGACGCTGTACGCCATTTCAAAATCATCTTCCACAATAGTTACATGTAATTTCAAATTAAAAATGTATTTTGCGTTAGTTCCATAATACATTTTTACAGTCACTCGCCGTAGGTAGAATAAAGACGTGATGCAGAAAGAATTATGATAATTGAAATGCGTAAGAATTGGTAAAAAGTATAAAACTGAAAATGAGATCTCAATGAAATTACTATGCAATTGATCCATTTTTACAACGTGAGCTGTGATAACTATCTTTCCACACGCGTAAATGGGACACACCTATCAATATAGCTTGGTCACATTTCCGCGTGGGAAAGACAATTTAGTCCACTGCCTAAGTCTGTAAGCTGTACGCGCCAATGAAGTGAAAATCATTTTTCTGTAGACGTCATAGACTTATTGATTTCTCGAACTCTTGACTGAATTTGCATGCTAGCAGTAATCAAAAATTCACTCATCATGCATGCGAGTTTTACCCAGCTTACACAATAGATGTCGCTTTCCCAATCAATTACGGCGGAATTTACTTTTTGTACAAATGTTAAGTAATTTCAACTTCTCGTGTATTCTTGCCGCTATTTGCCAATGTCAAAATGTTTTCTCATTTCAATGCGTAAAAAAATAATGATATTGTCATAAAATAAAACTTTGGACAACGTTGTCACGTTCATATAAGCATCATTATCAAGTGCATAGCAAGCTTTCCGATTATAAATTGTACGACAAACAAAATTCTGTTATCGATCCAAAAAACTTAAGAAAGTTATCACCTGATTCTACGACAAAATAGGTATCAGAACGCGATTCCCTCGTTATTGATTTAATATATAAAAATACAGTCACCGCTATTCAATCGCTAAGATACAAATTTAAACCGAAATATTACGCTAACTAATACTACTAACAGACGTACGGAGTGGTCAAGGAGAGATATATCTAGTTTTATCTCTTTCGTTGCTCAGACTACAGTTTGCCTGAAGCCTGCTTTAGACTGGAGCGGACTGCTGTCATCGACCTATCATAGCCCACTACTGGATATAGGCTTTTCGCTTCCAAGCACTGCCAGCTATCTTACGTACCTATATCGTTACTCCATCTAGTCTAAGGGCGTCCTTCGAGGTTTGTAAATTCGCAGTCTCTTCTCCAGAAAACGACCACAAATTTAAACATAACAGTAGACCGTGTGAAACAGGTTTCACTGCATTTTCTGCTCTCGCCTTCGCAAATAGCAGTTTTAGCAGGGCGCTACCCCATGCTGTGCCTGTGATAAGCTTAACGCATCCCGTACATTTGTTAATACTAATATAGACACAAGTCTTTTAAATATATGGCGTCCTTTTGCCACCAGCATAAAAAAATAAAAGCAATTTGAAATGCCTTACATAATAAACTTATAGAAAAAATAAAGTTTTAATACAGTGGAAAGTAAAGTAAGTACCACAGAAAGGTTGGACATTATCCGCAAACCACATTTTAACAAATATACCCTAACTAAAGCAACACGCGCACGGAGAAGTGTCTTTGTTTGAGAGATATTGTAATCAACTATACAGGGTAATTTGTAATCAGTCAGCATCCTTTTAATGACATGTTCAGTATATTAAATCTAACAACTTTTGTTCTCCTTCCGTTGATAAAATTCTTATTTTTTTCTTCCATAAAATGTTATAAAGAAATATATTTGTCCAGTCTAAACAAAATAACCCTATGCAACGCACACTCTGTGACGCGTGCCGGCAGCAATCGCGATGAATTCAATCAAGGCAAATAAAGAGGTCGCGGCGCGGGGCGCGGGGGACGGCTACTCGCACGAATTGTAAAAAACGTTGAATGAACCGTCTACGCAATAGAGAACTAAAAAGTGTTAGAGAGTACCATAAAAATGTTTTTGTGGGATATGTATTGTGTTTTGACAAAAGTTGTTTGTTTTAATGTACAAAATGTGCCCTTAAAAGGACGCTGACTGATTAACAGCATCCCTGTATGGTTCTGGTTGGCAATACAACCGTGAAATAATGTCCAATGAACTTCAAACTAATTCTGACATCTCATCATCAGACTGACCGATCACCCATACGAACCAATTTGTTCCGGATTTTGGGGCAACGAATTTTATATGAGATGTCTATAGAAAAAAAAAATGTATTTAAAGCCTAATCTTAGAAAGATAAAAACTTAATTCAGAATCAAAGAAACGTTCTCAATAATCCTGAAAAGAGATAACGAATCGAAACCTTTCCGATTTGTTTTAAGAATACATGAGATGTATACAGTTATATACCTGATCTATGGGACCCAAAAAGCTTGTGTTAATCTCACCGAGACACCTTCCCGTGCGAATGGTACGTTTATAACATCTAATATTTGACATAAACCGACTAAATTAACATAATATTCGCCATGTAAACCAGTGTTGCCAACCCATAATTAGAGAAAAACTGAAAATCAGCTAAAAAAAATACTGTCCAAAACTGTGAAACCAGCTAATCTTAAATTAGGTTTTTGACGAAAATAAGCTTATAGTTAGCTAATAATTAGGGAACGAAAACTGTAGATCTACAGCTGATACTGCAGGGTTGGCTACACTGGTGTAGACGTAAATATGAAACTTACCGACGAACTAATTCGTGCCAAACTACAATGCATATTTGGTTTAACAAATAAATTAACATTAACTAATATTTTTTTATGTTATGGCTCTTGTATAAACATGTTTTTATTTTATAAACTAACTACAATTAATTTTTACGTTATTACAGTGATTTTATTAAAATAACATTACTTTCAAATTTTGTTATCACTAACGCCCGGTTTCTCAAATGTCAATTTTTACTAACGCTCGATTTCTCGTATGTTATTTCAATCGAATAACTGTTTATCATAATAATATAAGATTTAATAAATATAAACATGATTACTAATTAATTTGGAATAAAGTCGCAATATCATAGCGCATTTTACAAAAATAAAAAATATTGAAAACGATAGTTTCAACTTTGATCTTAATACGACGCTCTAGGCATGTAATTTGTATTTTTTAATGTTTTTACTATACAGTTATAATATAGCTTTATTGTCCATAAGAATTATAGTGATGCTTTATTAAAATGACAGGTTTGGCTCATTTCGCCGTTCTTAACTATCACTTAACATTTGAGATTCGAGAAGTCGGGCGTTCCCTTTTGCTGGTCATGCAGTGGAATGGTGATAATCCTATTTACTTAAAATTAAAATGAATCCCTTACTTGTCGAGGCGATGAATATGAAGTGTTACAGCAATTGCCATGATTTTGTTTAATGAAATAGATCATCCACATATGAAATGATTCGATTGAAATTGGTTTAGTCCCTTTAACATATCGATCATAATTTATCTCATTTCACTGCGTTATAGCTCAGTTGGTAGTAGCTCTGTCTCAAAACAAACATATAAGACCAATTGTAAAGTTTTTCGTTGACAGTTCTATTCTAAATTTACTAAAAATGTCACTGTCTTTCTCGTTTGCAGACCATTTGTCAAGGACCAATATTTTTGATAAGCTTAGAACTGTCAACATAAAGCTTTAAAAACTGACTTTAGAATGTTTTCAGAAAAAGTATATAAGTATTGTGTTAGATATATAAAGAAATGTATAGAATGATAACATTGAATCGAAAAAAAAAGTATCAAATTAATATGAAAAACTTTCATAAGGATGTGGTTATAGAATATGTTTGTTTTCACATATATGGCCACAGAGTCAGAGGGGAGAATAAACCAAATGCCAAATTCGCAAACCACTTGTCACATCATATGTAAAGGATCTCTTTCGTAATATTTCGCCTAATTTCCTTTTTACAACTCCGGTTACTTTTTTGTAACCTTTGTTAAGGCCGAATGACCATTAACTAAGCTCAAGCGACATATTATTTACACCAGTTTGCCATCAGACTTAACAATGTAAAACTTCAATGTAAAATTTATAAAAGCTCCGTATAAACTTTACAAATCTACATCTTTCCATTCAACTTTGTATTGAAATGCTTATGAAAGCATAACCGATCATAGCAATAGGGATTATTCAATATCCCGTTATAGACAAGTAGACTTTCTCACTCGCTATTGCTATGGTTTCATCCCACTGCCAATATGCGGCGGGATGTATAACGTGATAGCGATAGCTAGAGTCAGATTTAAATAGTTTCGTCGCACTTCCCGAGTCTCGTACCTACTCTTGAGAGTTATCGCACAAAAATATAAGATATACTTTTGGACGATAACTCTTGCGAAAAACAAATTGGACCTGCTTTAAAAATTGAGCTCCCAAACTATTGTGAAGCCTTCTCTATACAAAGCTATTCGTACTCTGTGCTCTTTACGCACGTGAGTAGTGATGTTAGAAGATATACAATCGATACAAACGCGGTAGATAGAAACAGCGATATGGACGCAAACGTGTCAAAGCGAGAAGCAAGACATCCTTGTTCAAGTTCTAAGTCCTTGCTATGTTGATTGTTGTTGTTGGTTTGTTTAGTTGTCGTTGGCATATGTGGTATCGAATTCGAAGTGATATAGCTTCACTTTATTTTTACACAAAATAGGAAAATTTCGTAAATTATAACAAAGTTTAGTCAGCCAAACAAATTCATCAAATATCTATCCCTGTTTTGAAAAACATTTCCATTGAGTAACTATCATTTTTAAGCGATGTTTTTTTTTAAAAATAATTATTCGATGAATATGTATGATGAAGCAGCAAGTTACACAGATAAGTTATTTGTACGGTAGACTTTAAGTCTTGCTTTCTCTGTCACATGTTCTGTCATAGATGAAGATGGTGCATGGGAAAAATTAAAACAGTAGCGTCTTAATCGCCATACACCATATTTAAAACTGCAATTTACACACTTATTTATATTTGCCATTATTTAACAGTTAATTTTTAAAAGGCAGAATTCAATTATCCTATGATTATTTTTTTTTTATAATTTTACTCCTGCTCATACAAAATTATAATTTACTGCAACTCTTAATATGCGTACAACTGTGAGTAGATATACATTATACATAAATATTATTTGTGACCACGGCAACCAATGAAAGCTTTTTAAAAATATGAATCAGTCATATTTATGCGGTGCCGATCGGCGTTAGTCCAATCATCGTTCGCGCGACGATGACGTAACGGGCGGTGATTGGATGTATGGCAATCGCCGTTGTGTGATCGCGTTCCGATTGGCACAGACCTAATTAAAGTGGTCCGATTTCCATACAAATAATTTTTTGCCATTTACGGACAAATGGAGCAGAAATTTGCAGTGAAATCACAGCTACTGGCATTTATTTTTGTCTTTATTTGCGGTAAATCACAAGTGCTTAAATAAAACAGTAGATTATTATTAGCATAAAATCAAATTTAATGATTTATAAATTTATGATTTTTCAATAAAACTGTAGATTATGCTAATAATTAATCTAGTGTTTAATTGTAATTTACCGCAAATAAAGACCAAAATAAATGCTTAGTAGCTGTGATTTCACTATAAAATTATGCTCCATTTGTCGATAAATGGAAAAATCTATTTGCATGGAAATCGAACCACCTTAATGTATTGATTTCTTGAGTTTATATCTTCCGGATAAGCATTAAGAATATTGTATAAAAGATACACAACATAATAGAAAAAAGAATCGTCCGAAAAGCGTGATTGATGGAACATGTAAATGGAACCGATAGAGCTCAATTAGAAACCTTTAATCATTCGACGCCGTGGTGCCACAAACGATCATGTAACATTAACAGAATACACTACAATTGTTAATTATTGTGTACTAACTAGTTTATTTCACTTTATGTGTGTCTAAAGCGCATCAGAGCGTCCATTTCGCTAGCACTTCATGTCGATTTACGGGCACATTCATAATATACTGGAGTTAGAATTTGGCTGTAAGTTTTCAGACATGAAATTACGAAACAGAAATGAAAAGAAAAAAAAATATATATAGATGTTTATTTCAGTCAAGTATATCAGATAATGACAGGAATGCTCAACAGTCCAAGTAACCTTCAAATGTTCGGATCCAAGAAATCCTACTTAAAAATACCAGCTAAGTCCTAACTCCAGACCCCTTAATGTAAATCCAATGTTCTACAACGAAGCATTTGTATTTGAAAATCAATCTTCACAAAATCAGGATTACAAATCGCTGACTATATCTCCCTCGTTCTCAACGATTCATGATCACCATCGATCATCGCCATACCAGTGTGATCGTATCGTTCATACACCATAAACACCAGGCTGTTTCGATCCCACGAAATCGACCGACGAGTTAACCAACAACTTTTCTAAACGCTCGATATCCAAACGCATGCACATTTCTTGCTGGAATCAGGCGAACTTTTAACATTCATCGTCGAACCAGCGCGGAATTCCGATCGATCAAAATACGGAGAGTGAACGATTGATACGTTGCTCGTTGAATGCCGACGAATCGGTAAATGACAGACAGAGAACGACGAACGCTGACGCGTCCGATTTTCAAACGTTCTATCAAGTGCAGAACTTTGACAAATATTGTCAGAGACCGGTTCAACTCGGTTGCATGCGCGCCTGCGTCGACAGAACATTCTATGTACCTTTCTTTCATTATGCGTGTTCATTCGTTCATCTGTCATGTATTGGTCTTGTCCGAACGATCTCCCAGCAATCCTTGATTCATTTCCAATGTCCATAGTTCGTCGCCTCGTGTGGAGTTGTCCAAAAAGCATGTCAGATAATCGATAGCGTGTCGTTTGTGTTTCAGAGACATACCGTTCGTTCGTCGCGTGTGTTAAGGTCGCGTGTGGTCGAGTGGGGTGTGAGGCGCGAGCGGCGCGGCGACCCGCGCTAGCACTGGTTCACGTCGGGCGGCGTGGGGAGGTAAGGGTCGGCGCGCTTGTGCTCAATGAGGGCCTTCACGGTGCTCGAGTCGGCTGGTAAGTCGGACTTCTTGCGGAGGAGCGGCTTGCTAGCGTTGTAGCCTTGTTTCCGCACCTGGGGAGGTGAAATAACGTTAGCAAACCAAGCAATTTTAAAATGCGCAAAATCTAAGCGAGATGCTACGTATCAGAATGCTTTACTACGGCAGTTAAGATTTTTTTAATAGATAGGAAAACCAAGAGTTAAGACAACTTTTCAATTTAATAAATAATTGTCACGTATTACATTGAAGATGATTGTATGCGGGATGCGAGCGGTGACAACCAATCTTTTTTTTAATGTAAAAGTAACGAGCCGAATGATAGGCTCTCCTGATGGTAAGAGGTAGCGCATGCCCATGATCATTGCGTCAATACAAAGAACTTTGAATAGCAAAACAAATTCCGGGGCATCGCTGCTTTGGCGCTCATTAATGAATTTTAATTGAGACTTTGGATGGTAAGTCTCAACAGCCCAGTAATTTTGCTAGCTGCAGTACCCCTCAAACCGGAACACAGTAATATTTACATATTGCTGCTTGGTGACAGAATATATAGTACTGCGGTGATACCTAAGTGCTCTAACGCTATTTGAGTGATGAGACGACACTTACCTCCTGCGTTTCGCTCTCTATCTTGTGATAAGAGAGGTCGGGGAGGCAGTCGTCAGCGGGCGGGGGGGAGTGCGGCGCGCGGGGTACGGGCGCGGCCGCCGCGCGCGCCTCGAGTCGCTGCCAGATCTCTTCCCGTTGCAGTAGTCTCTCGCGCTCTCTGTGAAAACAATTATTTTATAATTATTATTTTTCAGAGTAATAAGCTTCACTAAATACTTGTCTTGTATAACCGTTTATAGCAACGAAATCGGAAGAATAGCCAAAAAAAACGGCATCACTGTGAGGTGTGCAGTGTAGCCAACTCTACAGTTTTAGCATTAGCAGTAGATATATAGTTCATTTGCGATCTGTTTTAAAAAGTTTTACCCATAATCTACGGTACTTTTTGTCCCGTATTATTGAAAACCCTCATTTATGCGAAAATTGGTAGTTTCATAGTTTTTTTAGACGTAATCTACAGTTATTTGATAATTATGATAGATTGGCAACACTGTTCCCATGAGATTTTCACATTCCATGGCCAAGAATAAATATAAAAAAAAAACATTTTCAAACATGGCCAAGAATGAAAAATGGCACAAAAGAAACAAAAATGCTGCAAGCATTTTTGTTTCTTTTGTGCCATTTTTAAAAATTAAATTAAATTAAAATAAATATTTGTTGATTATATGGACAGTTATAGTTACAGATGTAGTTGATCGTATAACAGTTTTTTATATGTTTTTTTCCCGGGAAGAACGAGATCAAGTGACAATGTGGATAACATTTTACTAATTTTTACACACGTTATGCCGTATAATTGATACGGTTGATATGGCGGTACCTACGCCCCAGCTAATTGCTGAAGACAAATATGACTTTTTTTTTCATACAGAATAGGTTCACGTCTGACCACACCCTGCCTGATGTTAAGCAGGATGCAGTCTTGCACGCTTACCTAGAAAAAAACCTGTTTACTCTAGATTTGAAGACACCCAAATTGACTTTGGAAAAGGACTCACTTTTGCTTTTCCTGTTTATACTGCTGGGTACATTCATCGAACAGCTTTTGATTCATCTCCATGAAGAGTTTAAGCGCGTTGTACACGAGGCCGTGTATAGTTTTGTTCCAATGGCTCTTAGTGTTCCGGTATAAGGACGGGAACATTATGGGGAGGATGTGGGTCGCGTTATCGGATATCAGCGACATTATGTACTCATTGTTCCAGTAGTATAGAGCTCGTTCTGCCACCTGGAATTAGGACACGTACGGATTAAAAAAATACCATTTCAGTAAAGAACAATATAAATAAATAAATATCGTAGGACATTACACACAGCGCCATTTGACCCCAAACTAAGCAGAGCTTGTGTGATGGAAGTCAGATAACTGATAGAATACATATATACTTTTTTTTTAGTAAATGCATACTTATAATACATACAGAGCACCCAGACACTGAACCAACATTTGTTGTTACATAAAATGTTTGTCCTGAGCGGGAATCAAACCCACGCCCTTCAGCTCTTAAGGCCACGCCCTTCAGCTCTTAAGGCAGATATGCTACCAATGAGCCAACAGGGCTGTCAACCCAATATGGACTGTAACCTGCATTGAACCCGTAGATTTTTTTTTAAATGGCGAAAATGAATCTGCCAAACATCATAGAAGGACATAACAAGTTAGCTCATTCGATAGTAGCTCTGCTTCTTAAGTTATGGGGCGCAAGTTCGATTCCCATCCAGGACAAATACTTGTGTGATTTGTTTGTATAAGTGTTTATCTTTGTGTCACACTAGTATTATAAAAGCGAAAGTTTAAATAAATATCATAGGACATTACACACAGCGCCATCTGACCCAAAACTAAGCAAAGCTTGTGCTATGGATGACAGATAGCTGATAGAATACTTAAATAGTTTTTTTGTTGTTGTCAATACATACAGTACAAAATTTGGTATGGAGGTATCTGACACCCTGGATTAACATAAAGGCTACTTTTTACATCAGATAAATGTTACGTTCCTGTGGGGTTATAAAAAATGAACTACTAGACGTATCCACTTGAAATTTGGTATGGAACTTTATTTAGGCAGAAAAGGTATCTTTTATTTTAATAAAATAACACAGGTTTCACGTCTATTGCCTAATTGTTACATGTGTATAGTATATTTGTAACTATATATTACACATGTTTAATTTCTCTCTGAGCCTAATTCTAAAGTTAACGCGGGCGTAAGCTAGTACGACTGTAAAGCATTGATCCATCTAACGTAGTTACGTACCTATTGTATTCACTGTTTTTTTAAATGGTTGACAGGCTTTGTGTTTGACTTCAGCTCATCTGATGTTAAGTGACTGCGTGGTCTAAGACGGTAAACAGACCTAGCCTGGAATGGAACTATTTTTCAAGTGAGGCTGCCGGAACCCACCGTTAAAGCCTAATGTATACGGTGGATATGTGTACCTGGAAGTGCGGGCTGGAGACGCACTTGGCGAGCTGCTTGAACAGCGGCTCCATGATCTTGGAGAACTCTGCGGGCTCGATCACGTCCAGTATCTCCTCCATCTCGTTTAGGAACATCACCTCCTTGGGGGAGTGCGTCTTCGGCCAGTATTTTAGTAACGCCCTGGAAATAAAAGCAAATTGAATCGACACTGGGCTCAATTTAATGAAAAAAATATGTTGCATTGTATTATTTTTTAACCGACTCAAATTTTCTTCTTTTTTGTGTGTATATTAAGCGGTCATTTCGCCAATTTATGAATCGATTTGGATGATTATTTTTTGCTTGCATCAGAAGTGATCCCATATAAATTTTATCGAAATCGATCGAGCGGTTTTAAAAAAATCATTACACCGACTATATACTAAAGACACAGACATAACAACTAGCAGCCTTATCATTTCTAAAAAAAAAACAATTCCAAATGAGACTGAAGGTCGATCTAAAACTAAACTGTGTCTTACCTGACCACGGGTTGCGTCAAAGAGGGGTCTTTTTCTAGGAACTGCACCACACAGTAAGCCAACTGTGGATGGTATACCGACAGCGACTTCGCTTTGTGCAGCGGTAGCAATACCTGGAAACGACGAGATAGAATTACCAAGCGCTAAGGTTGAGTGAACTCAATCAGTTTTATAAGATAATTAATTGATTCAGGCGTCACTTTGCAAAGTTCATGTTGAATATTCAAGGAACATATTTAGTTTATATTTAGTAAATTTAACGAATTTGACATCAATTTATTAAATCAAATCAAATTAGTTAAATTTAAGTCCTCATCACTGTTGTAACTGAAACGAGCGTTAAGCGGAAAAAAACAAAACATGTACCTTTAACATGTACATATACCTTTAATATTCAGTTTTATAAGACTTAAACGAGAGTAGGAAATCACAACACGTTCCCTTTTCACCGAGACGACCGGCACTCGTGACCACGACTATTGCAACATTCCAGATATTTTGCCGCTAAACAGTAGTGTGTAAAAATTACTGTGTTCCGGTTTGAAGGGTACTGCAGCTAGCGAAATTACATGACTATTGAGACCAATGATAACCATCGAAAGTCTCAAAGCAATGAGCGCCAAAGCGGCGGTGCCTTGGACTTTGTTTTACTATTCAAAGTTCTGTATATTGCTGCTGAGGTAAATAAACATAACTAATTTCATAGTTACTATGACATAGTATATTGTACGCGATTATATCCTTGTGATAAATATAATTATATGATATAAATTACTTGGTTAATAATATTATTGTTATTATTATTGGTACTGCTGCAATGGTTATGGACAAATGTTCAGGGGATATATGCTTGGGGTTTACTAACCCAAAAAGAGGATATTACACTGATCATTGTGAAACTCTGAAGTAACGAATAAAATTAGCTGCTTCATACATCTGAACATGGATCAACGAACTTTTTAATGGAAAAGTTGTATCTTTTTTCTGTTTTGCGCGTTGTGGAAATTTTTCATAATGGTGACCACAATGACCCAGCTTGTTACTTGTACGTAAAAATACCAATGGTTAATTAATGTTCTATACTGACCCTCAATAGGAACATCTTGTGTTCTTCCTTGAGTGGCAGCGCGAAACCGTTGATGATGGAGCCGAGGATTTCCAGCAGTTCCGCGATGCCATTGTGGTGCTCCGTTTCGTATATAAACCTATTAAAAATAATAAAATAATTTTAGCAACGGTAGGACGCTAATTCTTTTGACCGCTTTCAAGGTCGCTTTTTGTACCCTCGTCACATTATTTATCGATAACTTAACAGGACATTTCGTACAGCGCTATCCAGTCCCAAACTAAACAAAGTTAGTTGATAGATTATTATTTTATACAATTTTTTGTAAATACATACAGAACAAGCATTCGTGATCTATGTATTATCTGTGATAGTTTCTTAAATGTTTGTCCTGAGTGGAAATCGAAATAAAGCAGAGCTACTACGAAAAGAGTTAATAGGCCAGTAATACAGATACATTTTAAAAGCAAATGCAGTTGAAAATCTGCCACCAAGCACCTAACGGCTGTGTGTTCCGTTCCGACAGTCACTCACTTAAGAGCTCCACTCCAGACTAGGTGACATTAGGTAAGCTGTATGTCAAACACCTAGCCTGTCAATCTACAACAAAATTATTATCCCATACAAAATAACGATCCTACAGTAATTTATTCCATTTTTATAGTTACATTAGATTCACTAGATTTATAATTATTTAATATTTGTATACAAAAAAAGAGAACATTTCTTAATAATTTTTAAAAAATACACTTATATATAAGTAATTCGAGTTATTTTACAGCCGGACTAGATAGCGCTCCTCTCTGTGGGTGTTTGAAACTATTTAGGCTTTACGTTCACCACTATGTAGTAGTGAACCGTAAATTCAATAGATGGCGCTTATTTTTGAGCGAATTCACTTTTATTCGTATTTAGATTTATTACGCCTAACTACCTACTTCCAAGATAACAGAATTATTGCTCTTTTTTAATTTTTGAGGTTGCATAGATAAGCACTCATTCAGATATATATGGAAACTTTTTAATGTGCACTATAGAAAAATAAAATAAAAATGACAGAAAATAAAATTAACTCATCGCTAAAAGTGATCTCTTCCAGACAATCAAGGATGGAAAACACGTCAAACAAATCGACGTCAATCAAATCATATAAAGGGGTAATGAGACTTAACATCGAATGTCTTAAAGAGTAACATTTAATTGATGACCTTGATTTTTTCTTCTTATATTTTAGGTAAGTACAAACACAATGGTCATCGCAGAATCTTTTACCATCACGAGATAATTCGTCTCTATTAATTATTAGCATAAAAAAGGAAAGGAAGTCCTACAGACAAGTATTGTATATAATTACCCTCGTTGCATAATTAAACTGATTACTCATAAATCACCATTTCCGTTGTTTATATGTATTAAATCCATAAATATAAGGTTAATGCTGCGTTAGTTTATCCCGGAGTTATTTATAGCTGTCTAATATTTATACTGTTATGTAAATAAGCCAGACAAATGTTTTGGCATTGGAATTAAATGCTTGTGATATGTAGAAAAACTGAATATCAAAGGAAATACAATATTTTTGATACAAAAAGGTTATAATTATTATAGAAGGACCATGTGCAACCGAGCGCCAAAATGTGCGCATAATAAACACATACATGACATATCGACAGCTTATATCAATCCCGTACATTTTGGACTTTTCTATTAGAGTTATCGCCAATAGAATATTACTTTGTCAGGTCTTAATCTATACTATTATGAAGAGGAAAGATTTGATTGTTTGTATTGAATAGGCTCCGAAACTACTAAACCGATCTTAATAATTCTTTTTTTTTTTTAATATCTGACAGGCTAGGTGTTTGACCACAGCTCACCAGATGTTAAGTGACGGTGTGGTCGATGATGGTAAAGCACACCTAGACTGGAATGGAACTGGCCCTCAAGTGAGGCTGCCGGAACACACCTTTAGATGCTTTGGCGGCAGATTTTCAACTTGAGGGTGGTAGCTAGCCAGCCGAGTACTAGAAAGTACCCTACCACCATGCTATGGTTTCCTCACGATTCAAAAATGTTCTTCTTCACCGGCAGCTCAAGCCTATTCTTGGGGTTTGAACCCACGCCCTTCGGCATGCGAACCGACCGCGCTAACCACTGAGCTATCATCGCTACAAAATAATCTCTCCGGCGGGGAATCGAACCCCGATCTTCCGCGTTCGTTCATTATTAGAATGCTATATTATCCGTGATGGGCATAGGCTATATTTTATTTAAAAAACAATTAGGGATCCGTATGGAAAATTCAATAATGTAACACAAGCTGTGAAATTTTAAAAAAAATCCTTACTAAGCATGCGCAGCGAAAACTATTGACAATAGAATAAAGTGACGTTTTATAGAGCAAATAGACAGCTACAAATAAGTCCGTAATAAGCAACTCGTGCTCTGAACCCCATAGCACAGGCCACGTTGCCTAGTTTGGGGGTCAACGAAACTTTGTAAATGTTTTGTTTTTCTTTTGGCAATAAAATTATTATTCATCGTTATTTATTTTTCATCTTATTTTTACTAATATAATAATAATTATTATTATTATTATATTAGTATAATATCATATGTCTAACTATTACAGTTGTCATCTACGTCTTATAAAGAAGAAAGATTTAATTTTTTGTTTGTTGAATAGGCTCCGAAACTACTAGATCGATAAATTTATATTGTTAATAGAGTGTTTCTTTTCCTGTGCGAAGCCGGGGCGAGCTGCTAGTATAAAGTAAGATTGATGCAAAAGACTTCGCCGAATAGACTATTCGCGCTGGTTGCATTTGCATAAAATACTATCTAACAATGGGAAGACAATATCCGAAGCGGTGCTCTCGAGTGGAATAATTAACGTTCGTTAAACTTACTTATAAAACACATTGTTGATCTGTTTCCTGATGTACGCTCGTAGCACGAGGAACTTGCCGTATATCCTGTGGAGAGTTGTCTTCAGGAAGTCGCGCTCGCGGGGGTCTTCCGAGTCGAACAGCTCCAGAAGCTGGAACAAACGTGTCGGACAATTAATTTTGAACATTATTGTTGGCCACAAACTCGCCTGATGTAAAGCGACGGTGAGGCCGAGGATGGAGCCCGCTGATCTAGAAGAAATCTATTCACTATAGCCTTAAAAACGTCCAAATTGTAGTTTATAGGAAACAGACGACGCTTTACTGGAGACACGGCTTCAAAGCCTTCAAAGCCTGAGCATCGGTTGTCAGTTTTCTACCAGATACATTTCGGGGAGTGTGCACACACAACTGCACAATTTGGTTCCCGCTGCACCTTTCTTTTACCAGGCGGCCAGACAAACGCGACCAAAACATCATCCGTACATAGTGGATGTTCCCCATGTACGCACAAAGCGATTTGATTCCAAATTTTTCATTCGCACAGCAAGGTTGTGGAACTCTCTGCCGGAGTCTGTGTTCCCTGTTAGGTACAATATGGGTGTCTTCAAATCTAGAGTAAATAGGTTTCTTCTAGGTAAGCGTGCTCTATCTTAGACCACACTACTGCTTAACATCGGGCAGAGTATGGTCAAACGTGAATCTATTTTGAATTAAAAAAAAAGAGAAGCCTGTAGGAATACTGGGAACGTCCACGAGGAACGGATGATACAGTGCCGTTCTTCTGCTTGTCCTGTGGTGGAACGGTGAAGGTAAGATAAGGTCATGGAACTGGCTCTTAAGTGATGCTACCGGAACACACCGTCAAATGCCTGGCGGCCGATTTTCAACTTGAGTTTCGTCGCTAGCCAGCCGAGTATCAGAAAACACCTCAAAAGAGTTATCTTTAAATCGTTTATATTATTTATCTCAGTGACAAAATTATTGTATACACTGGATTTGCTACATACCTATGTAAACCAAATAAAACAACGCATGTTTACGAGAATTCACGTTATTAAGATACCATTAGCGCGAAATAACAAGGAAAATGTCACCCGGACAGAATAAGGTTGATTAGTAGATAAAACTATGATACACAATAGGTCTTGGCAGGTAGATAGTATAGACAACTATTATATGCACAGTTTATTTAAAAACATACAGATTTGAATTAATAATAATAAATCTTTATTGACTAATAATATTTGATAACAATTTATTATGCTAAGTTAGAATTACATATTGTGGTTGTCTCTCGAAGAAAACAAATTGTTTAACTTAGTGGAACTGGCTAGCAACCCGTACTAGTAACTAAAGTGAGCCAGGCGCCAGAGCCCCCCATATGAAATTACATTTTATGGTGAGCTTATTATATATATTATTATTTCTAATTATTAATTATTAGACGCAAGGGAAAAAACAGTTCTACGTAATATGTGATGAGTACACTTAGGCACAAATACAAAAAGAGTCCTTCGTTGCCACCTTGACCAAACCGCAAGAATCGATACAGAACTTATATTTAGTACACTGTTGATCCACGTATGAGGTTGATTCGCCTCTCGCGTGTTATTTAGTAGTACCTAGTTCTGTTCCTACCGCTATAGTGCTGAATTAGGATAATCAAATAATATAATTAGTTACATACATACGTAGAATCGCTGTTAGTCGGATTAGTTATTTATTATGTTTTATGTACGTCGCTGCTGATGTTGGTTTCTATTTTACTTTTGTTTTATCTTTACGTATATTTATGTAGGTATATATTTCGTTTTATTTAAATACATTATTATTATAGTATCGATAAATAAATAACGTACGACATTACACACAGCGCCATCTGACCCCAAACTAAGCAAAGCTTGTACTATGGAAGACAGATAACTGATAGAATACTAAAATACTTTTTTTTGTAAATACATACTTATAATACATACAGTACACCCAGACAGCCCTTATGACAGCCCTGTTGGTTCATTGGTAGTGCGTCTGCTTCGAGAGCTGAAGGGCGTGGGTTCGATTCCCACTCAGGACTAACATTTGTGTGACTAACATCGATGTTTATTCTGTGTCTGGGTGTACTGTATGTATTATAAGTATGTATTTACAAAAAAAAAAGTATTTAAGTATTCTATCAGTTATCTGTCTTCCATAGCACAAGCTCTGTTTGGGGTCAGATGGCGCTGTGTGTAATGTCCTATGATATTTGTTTATTATTTATTTATAACTTCGTCATTTATGTGCCGATTTGAAAAGTTTCCTGAACATTACAACATGGATGTCTTCAAATCAAGAGTAAACAGGTGCCTTATAGGTAAGCGTATTCCATCCTAGACCACATCGTTGCTTAATATCAGGCAGGATGTGGTCAAACGTGAACCTATTACGTATAAAAAAACGTACAGCGACTAAAACGCATGACCTTACTGGCTTAATTGTTAAAATCTTTCACTAGAGCAGATATATAAAAATTAAATAGGTTAATACGGGCAGAATAAATACCGCCATAAATAAAGCAAACCCATAAATCTTTGGCCCTGAAGCTTTCGGAAGCAATTTGCTTCCGCGATATATCAAGAACCACGGTTTGGACCAAATTGAAAGCAAACCTCCACTCCAATTATCTTCTTCTTTTCGTTTCTAGGCACCTCAGGTCGCCCTACACCTTGCGGATTTGTGGTCATAAAAATATAACTTAAACAAGCTCAAGAGTTTAAAAAATGCGACTGTAAATAAAAAAAAGCTATAATAAATAAATAATTAGAGGAAAAAAATCTTTTTAAACCAATTTTTTATTCCTAATTAAATTTAAACACCTTCAAACTTTAATACAGCATTTTTGGTTTCACCTTTTAATTTTCGTTTATTTTACCCTTCATGATAGATTGGGTTCATTTTTATAAACTAAAATAAATACTAAAATTTCGCGCCAAACATTCACTTGGGAAAACTTGGGTTATTGAGACGAATCTAAAGATACTAAATTATTAATGTCGTAATCCATTCGGCCGTTTGAAAGAAATTAGGTAAGAAAGAAATGTACATACAATAGGTACGTACATACAAGACACGCTCGAAAAACATAGCCGTTCCTTGGCAGTCAGGCAAATATACAATCAATTAGTTACATACACCGTCATTGTATCAGATATGTGTAGGTACACAAGAAATCAGCGGACACATAAAACCTTATTAGCCAGTGATACAACTGGCGGCCTTATCGTTAAAAGTGATCTTTTTTATGTAGTAACAATGGAAAAAGCCAAGTATAAAAAAGTTGAACATTCAAATGATAATAAATAGGACATTTCTTGAGGTCAGACTGCTACTTTTTTCACAAAAATAAGCTTTGCATGTGAATTCTTATAAGAAATTCAGTAATAACATTGACAATGTGCGCGGTTGTTAAAAGCGTCAGAGGAACGCGTATTTCGCAAATCCTATTGCTTATTATGTGTCTGTGTGCTGTATTCGTGACGAGTGATACGAAGCGCGCGGGAAAAACACTAACTGTATTAACATACATTGTCGGGTAATACATCTTCTTAGCAGGAGGTCGTCTAGTCTAGACATGTCAAAAAAATCATAATTACTTACTAGTAATTCAATAATCTACTACAGCCAAGATCTTAACTTGGTTCTGAAGCACGCGGTGGAAGGTGCATCCCGTTGCAATAGACATTTCCGTATTAAGCACGCGAGCAAAACAGCGGGTGGAAGCTAGTAATTGTATGAATCAGATAGTAGCTCACGGGGCGGCGGCGTCAGTCTTCAATTATTCAGGGCTCGCGGTCAAGGGCGCGCCGGGTGACGGACATCTCTCTAATTTATTGACGTTTGTAATGACAATTCCGTACATGACATGGCCTCTGATTTCGTAACTCACGTGAGATTTCTTGCTGAGCTTGAGTTGTTATAACGCTTGCAATGTTTAAATAAATAAATATCGTAGGACATTACACACAGCGCCATCTGACCCCAAACTAAGCAAAGCTTACCATTGCTGTCAGATAACTGATAGATTAATTACTTTTTTTTTTGTAAATACATACTTATAATAAATACAGAACACCCAGACACAGACATACCTACTACCAAACCAACACTGTTTTTTGACAGGCTAGGTATTTGACCACAGCTCACCTGATGTTAAGTGAAGGTGTGATCGAAGATAGTAAAGCACACCTAGTCTTGAATGGAACTGGCTCTCAAGTGAGGCTGCCGGAACACACCGCAGATGCTTGGCGGCAGATTTTCAACTTGAGGGTGGTAGCTAGCCAGCCGAGTAGGTACTAGAGAGTACGCTACCAGTATGCTATGGTTTGCTCACAATGTTTTCCTTCACCGGCAGCTCAAGCTCATTGTTGGGGTTCAAACCCACGCCGCAGGCATGCGAACCGACCGCGCTAACCACTGAGCTATCATCGCTACAAATTTATTTTGATAGTTTAAATAAAAACGAGCTCATAACACTTCTACATTCTACACTCATTCTATTACTTCTATATTAATTCTACTACTCCACATTTTGGCGCGTCACGTTATTATTCTAGTATAGATATTTCTAGTTAAGTAAGTACATCACTAGTATTTTTCTCAGTATTTTTAGCAACAAATAAATACCTATTTGTTCTTTTTCATTGTTACAATACGTAAAATCCCCAAGCGTTAGATGGCCTCAATATTTTCTTGATATTATACGACAGTCGCACATATTCGTCTGAGAACACTCAGGTGTACGATTCAAAAATAGAGCACCTGATAAAAAATTCACAGACCAGCGTAGCATAGGGTTAGTTAGGTTAGTTTTTCAATTGACATCTTGTTATTTTTTTATTAAACTTTTCAAACGTCATCGAAATTTAAACGACGACCATAAAAAAGCAAAATTAAAAATTTTGAAAAAACCCGCAACGGTTAAAAATTTAATTGACACCTATCTAAGATAATGCACCAATGAAACCCGAATCCATAACTGAAAACTGCATCAAAATCGGACTAAAAGTTTTGGAGAAAAATGGCAACATGGATTTGCACAAAAAATGTTTGCTGCAGCGCTCCCTGGTGAGTTGCCACCGTAACATCTATCTAAGAACATTCACCAATCAAACTTGTACCCATAACTGACTGCATCAAAATCGGACTAGTAGTTTTGGAGAAAAATGGCAACATGTAATTGCACAAACAAACATCCTCTCACCCCAAACGCATATAACGTCTCCGTTCCGTCGTGGGTAAAAATCGATACAAACACAATACCTAAATGTACTCAAAAATAAAACGCACAATGTTGGCAATGTTGTTGGTATGCCACTTACGCCCGGATTGGTCTCGGGGACCATTAATGAGCTATTGAAAAATGATAGCAAAAGTAATTCTCTTGCGCTCAATTATCATAAACAATTTGAGGGTTAAGCTCGCGATACTTCCGCACACTAGCTCGGGAGCTATGAAACGTCGAATTTGTACAGACATAAAACTTCTTGGTGTAACTTTAACGTTCAGCTGTTCTAAAACGAGTAAGGGTTAAGCGGTAAAGCTATTACGACTGCGGCCCCTTTTCCGCCTTCATTGTCAACAAATGTCTAAGCACGTGCCTATGCGACATTTGTGCCGTTTCGGCCTTTCAACAACGAAACCACTTAGAACCCTCGCTGTTACATCAGGACACCTACAATCCAACATACAACACTATAGGATGACTTGATATTATGATTTAAGAGGTCAATTCGCTGTGAAGGTTGATGGTCCGGGACTTTCTGGGTCACAATCATTTGATGTCGATAAATCATCGTCTTACGTTTATCCTTATGTGTATTTTCTATTAATAGTTTTCAAACTTTGTATTGATTAAATAAGTATCAAAAATACAATTTAAAGATAGATAGAGACATTTTATTGTACACACCAAAAAAAAAAGAAAAAAAAGCCCAGAAAATAAAACAATCTTACGAGCTAGTGCCACTAGTGGTGGCCTTATCGTCTTATGTGTGCATATAATCGATAGAAAGTTTATAACGTGTCTTTCCTATTTTTAGGAGTACGAAATTGTGGGCAGGTGTTGGTTTATACTTATGTACCTACTTATGTACGGTTCCAGTTTTTATTACAATTTGAATGTTTTTAGGGTTCCGTACCCAAAGGGTAAAACGGGACCCTATTACTAAGACTCCGTCCATCCGTCTGTCTGTCTGTCTGTCTGTCATCAGGCTGTATCTTATGAACCGTACCGACAGTTGAAATTGGCATGGTGTATTTCTGTCGCCGCTATAACAAATAAAATAAATATTTAAGCGGGCTCCCATACAATGGATAGAGATATAGAAGATAATGGTTCGGAACCCTTCGTGCGCGAGTTCGACTCGCACCTGGCCGGTTTAATTTTATTTGCATGGCGTTATTATTTTGCACGTGAAATCATAGATACTGAAATTCCTATGATTATGCAAGAAAATACATACATCCAACTCGCAATAAATAATTGTAGCACCTGCACATACCTGTAACACAAACTTCTGGTCAATATACTTCTTGGCGACGTTGGGCTGGAAGTCTGGTGACTCCAGCAACCTGAGGAACAGCTCGTAGACCAGCTGCAGGTGAGGCCAAGCCGCTTCCAGCGTGGGCTCATCTTCCTCTGGGTCGAACTCTGCACCGTTCGGGTTCGAAGATGGCGGTAACGTCCGGAATAGGTTGATTGCGAACTGGGGACAAAGGACAGTTATGAAATAAGTTACCAATCTATTGTAATATGTCACTTTGATTCAATCTACAAGGAATATGGTATGTGGAAGTTGCATCACTAGACCACGTAAGGGAAAAACACTAAACTTTTTTTAAATGTTTTGGATATATTTACTTGGTGGTAGATATTATTAGTCGTCCTAGGTAAATACCACCCCAGTACCAGATATTCTGCCGGCAAGCAGTAGTGTGTAAACAATACTGTCCGGTTTAAAGGGTGCTGTAGCTAACGTAATTACAGAGCTGTTGAGACTAATCATCGAATGTCTCAAAGTAACGAGTGCTAAAGCTGCGATGCTCTGGACTCTGTTTTGTTACTCAAAGTTCTGCACCGTTACACTGGTCATGGATAGGCGTCTCTTACCATCAGAAGAGAGTCTCTTACGCCTCATTACTTTTACGTCACATAATAAAAAACGTAGGGTATATTGCTATAAGCTAAAGGGAGCCAGCTGATATAAATAATCGCAGAATAATCAAGGGTAGACGGACATAGGACGCCCAGAGACTAGTTCCAGTTATGATATAGGTAGGTAGCTGGCAGAAACGAAACTGAAGGCTGAGTGATGCATCTTGGAAGAACCCTATTTCTAGCGGACAAAATCTGGGTGTGCGATGCTTGATGGCTAATTTTCAACTTAAGGGTAGTGTGAGCACTAAACATGTTTTGCCGTTGTGTTATGGGTTCCTCACGATATTTTCATTATCTGAACAATTGGACGTTACATTGGAGAATCTAGGTGATTCAGTGTGTAACTCACCATGCTAACCGCCTCCGGGTATATAGGCTCGGTGATGACACCACGCTGTGACGTCACGTACTCCACCATCTCCAGCAATGCTGCCCGCTTTACCTCCTTCCATTTTAGGTCGGAAAGCGGCTCGTCGGCGAAGTCGAACAGCAGACAGCATTGCCGGAGCTTCTGAACGAACAACTGTTCGCGCTCCGCGGCTGGAGCATCTGATGAAGGAAAGTATATTATGAGGGCTAGAATAAAATTAAACCAATAAGCAACACCATTCTGAACTTCATGGTAAGCTTGCAAGAGGACGAAGAGCGTCGGCATCTAGCGATGAGAGATTTAATCGGCATTCTTTCTTTTTTTTTTTTCTGGAGCTCTGAATAAAAAGTTCGAAGAGTGTTGAATTTCCTAACAAAATATGTCTAGTGGCGCCACCTATGATTTATGTAATGTATCTACAATAACCAGTCAGTCGTTATCTATACATTCTGCGTTTCATTATAGGTTATGGGCCCAGCACGCTTCCACTGCGACCTAGGTTTAGCAGGTAAACATGGTGTGTTAGTTCAATTTCATTGTTATGTCATGTAATTTATAAATTAGCTTTCGGTTTCACTCGTGTCTTGACCTTTGGACAGACGGACACATTTTAAGCGTAATTAACAGGGCTCAGCTAGGATTTGTCCTTTCCCGTTGCCTTCCCAACTATTTAAATTTTCATAAACATCCTTTTAGCCGTTTAGTCATAAGATTAGTAACAGACAGAACTACTTTCACTTTTTATGATATTAGTTAAGAAGTTGTTATTTTTAAGCGTATGAGTGCATTTAGTTATAAATGTCTTAAGAACGAATATGACATGTTCGTTAATCTACTGTTTCATTTAAGGAATTGTGATTTACCGCAAATAAAGACCAAAATAAATGCCAGTAGCTGTGATTTCACTGTAAAATTATGCTCCATTTGTTTATAAATGGAAAAAAATATTTGTATGGAAATCGAATATTTACACATATATTTTATGCAACAAATTAAATCAATTAATAGCATTATACATTCGATACTAATTATTATGGAATAGCAGGGTAATGTAATAGTTTTTTTTTCAAACACTTGCATGTTTTGACAGCATAAATAAAGTACGTAGACATTTAATATTACGATACTTTGATACTCTGTTTACCTATTCATTAGTTTTTGGTTACAAAACGGCAATTTCGTGCTCAAACACTCGCGTCCAATTCACTTCAATGTTTTGTGATTTAGATTACCGGTATACACTATAACAGGTTTATAGCGTGGCTCTGAAGCTGTTCTATAGCAGCTAATTGTGTAAGTTTATAAAAAAGTATATTTAACACCAAAACCCGTTCATAGGCTAAAATAGTTTATCAAAACTCTCAATGAACCCAACTAGTTTCAAGGTAGTTCTGTCATGTTTCTCACAAGACCCGATACCTTTCGACTTTATCTCATTTTATCCGTTTCTAGTGCCTCACAAACGGCACAAGTTTAATATGGTGACTACGTGCCAAAGTTTGCGAAGGCCACTCTACAGCTTAGGTTGTCTGCATAGCATGTAAGCGAATTCTAGATTAGCTGGGATATGTTTGGAACTAAACCGATATCATCCACTATTAAGACTCAACATCGAATGGTGGAATATTAGGGCTTACTGAAGAACCTACATAATCTATCACTTTTCCTCCGACCCATCGTCTTATATCAAGCTGACAAAAGGAATGATGTAGGACGCTTCGGCAAAGTTAGAAATTCGTATACGTGACTGGAAAGATAAAAGGCACATCATGATGACTAGGGTTGCCAAACCTGTTTAATATTTTTTTTTACATCTATTCAAACACACAAAACAAATTACAATAAAAAAAAAAACTTTTTTTATTTTTTATGTAAAAAGTAATGCGACGAACGAGACGCTCTCCTGATTGTAAGAGATAACGCCTGTCCATGACCATTGCAGCGATACACATAACTTTGAGTAACAAAACAAAGTCCAGGGCATCACAAACTAGACATTCTAAAACAATATTGAACATACATTAGGTATATTTTCCTCATTATACTGTAAGGGTCCATTATGTTAGAGCCACAGAAATAGCTAATTTATCACTCAAATACCACCACCAAAAAACATCGAACATCTTTTTAGCTTGAACTTGAATTGAATTAAAACCTTGAATTGAAAGCCTTCATAAAACCTTCACTCATGAGTCAATGAAAGTTTCACCATAGCTATAAAAGTATATACATGAAAGAGTTTCGAAAATACTATGATTGATGTAAAAAGCCAGCCCCGTTGGCTCATTGGTAGTATCTGCCTTGAGAGCTGTAGGGCGTGGGTTCGATTCCCACTCAGGGCAAACATTTTGGGAGTAAAACAAATGTTTGTTCAGTGTCTGGGTGTTCTGTATGTATTATAAGTATATATTTACAAAAAAAAAAGTATTTATGTATTCTATCAGTTATCTGACTTCCATCACACAAGCTTTGCTTAGTTTGGGGCCAAATGGCGTTGTGTGTATAGTCCTACGATATTTATTTTATTTTATATATAAAGTAATCTTACCAACCCTATCATATACCCCTCACGTAGGTAAATAATAATGAATAAAAGTATATGTACACAAACACTACACACAAAGGTACCCAATATTAGCTAAATCTAAAGCAATTTCGCCACCCGAGTGCTTTTAATGTGGAACTTGCGTGTCTCCAGTTAACACAAGCTTAATACAGTTTCTTCTAGAAGAAAATCTAGCGTTAAAACTAATGAAACCGGGATAATAAGAACATGCCGTTTCGCAATAAAGAAAAACAACCCTCTTGAAGATTATTATAGAACTTAACAATGAAGAACTTGGCAGAATAAAAATATTTACCCTTTGCATTGGATTGCTTTGATAAATACTGAAACGAAATTTTCAGGCGGGCTTGCAAACCGTCACTCCTGGAACGCCTTTGTTATCCTCAACAAGTTTAAGTACATGAAACAACAAGGCTCTTTAAAACGGTCTCTCAAATTTACCAAACAAGCGAGTAAATATTATGTACTAAACAAGTAAACGCTTGGGTTAAATCCGTTCGCAATAAATCTGACACGCTCGGGACGCCCTCCGATAGGGGTGATGGCAATGACTCGTTCTAAATACGTGCTTTAGGACCATACGGGACACAAAACAACTGCACGAATGATGTTTTAAACAGTGTTTTTTTTAATGAACAACTAGCTGCGCCTCGCGGTGTTACCCGCTACATTTTTTCGGGATAAAAGTAGCCTGTGGTAATCGTACGTTGGATCTTCGCAGTAATAAAAAGAAAGACCAACTAGTAACGCTGTCGCATCGGCTCGTCAAGTCGGAGAGGTCGGTATACATTCTGGGGCCCGCGGCCTACAATCACGTACCCGCTTCCATTCGGGATGCACCTGCCATCGCGTGCTTCAGAAGCAAACAAAGATCTTGGCTTCAAGAGACCTTGTTTTATGACATTGACGATTATTTAAAAACAAGAGATTATTGAATTACTACTAAGTAATTATAATATTTTTGTTTTTATTGACTTTCAATTATATTGACATAATTATTTTATATGTGACATACTATTTCATTGACATTTCCATTGTATTGACATATGTTATGATTTTGATATTTTTAAATATGAATGGAAAAATGACCTGTAACTTTGGTGTTATTGATATAAGACTTGTATTTGTATTAGTACTCTAATTTGTGAGTGTCTAAATGTATTTGTATGTTTCTATATTTCACGCTTAAATGGCTGGACCCATTTTGATGAAATTTGGTATGAAGGTAGCTGACACCCTGATTTAGTGTTTTATTAGTACCTACATTATTTCTTTTTTGCGTAATGTTTGTATTATTTTTGTGTGAAAATAAAGTAGTGTACAAAAAGTCCGATGAATCGACAGACTACAAGATGACTTAAAAATAAAATAAACTTGGTGGTAGATTTCCTTAACAGGAAGTCGTCTAGGTAGGTATCACCGCAGTACCATATATTCTGCCGCCAAGCAGTAGTGTGTAAACATTACTGTGTTCCTGTTTGAAGGGCAGCTAGAGAAATTACCTACTGGGCTGTTGAGACTAACCATCGAAAGTCACAAAGTAATGAGCGTCAAAGCAGCGAGGGCCCGGACTTTGTTTTGCAACTCAAAGTTCTGTGTATTGATGCAATGGTCATGGACATGCGTTATCTCTTACCATCAGGAGAGCGTACCGTTCGTCTCCTTACTTTTACATTTAAAAAAAAGATAATATATACTATGATTCCTAGTAGTAAGTAGGTACATGGTACATCCTTTTTTTATGACTGACTGGCTAGGGGTTTGACCACAGCTTACCTGATGTTAAGTAACGGTGTGGTCGAAGGTGGTAAAGCACACTTAGCCTGGAATGGAACTGGCTCTCAAGTGAGGCTGCCGGAATACACCGTTTGATGCTTAGCGGCAGATTTTCAACTTGAGGATGGTAGCTAGCCAGCCGAGTACTAGAAAGTACCCTACCACCATGCAAAATCCTACGTGTATTTTGTTTTTCTCGGTTTTTATATCATTGGTACAAAATGATTTCCTTAATATGTGTACTGTCATATATGGGGAAAATGGGATCAGGCAAATGCGAACGGGCTTCGAAAACCATTAAATATATGTATATGGATCAGCTCCGTAATCTAAAAAAGTCTAAGGTTTTATGTAAACTTATTTTGCATACTCGTATCTATATCTGTAAAAGAAGAAACTGACAGACTGATCGATCAACGCACAGCTGAAACCGCTGGCTCTAGAAGCATCACATTTTGCACAAATGTTTCTTAGGTGACGTAGGTGTGCACTACAAAGGATTCGAAAAATTCCATCCCTAAGGGTGCAAAATGAGAGTTGAAATTTATATGAAACTTCGTTATTTTTAACATATTAGTATCCACAATGCATTTTTTAATTTTTTTTTATGGTGGACAGGCTGTTTGACCACAGCTCACCTGATGTTAAGTGACGGTCTGGTCGAAGATGGTAAAGCACACCTAGCCTGGAATCTGCCGTAACACACCGTTAGGTGCTTGGCGGCAGATTTTCAACTTGAGGGTGGTAGCTAGCCAGCCGAGTACTAGAAAGTACCGTGCCACCGTGCTATGGTTTCCTCACGATGTTTTCCTTTACCGGCAGCTCAAGCTCATTGTTGGATCAACCCACGCCCTTCGGCATGCAAGTCGACCGCGCTAACCACTGAGCTATCATCGCTACAAATCCGTGCGAAGCCGGGGCGGGTCGCTAGTAATTAATAAGATTGTTTTGTTTTGATACACGACACGTTTTGTTATAATTTTACAAAATCATAGATACATTATAGGAATATCAATGTAGAAACAAAGACAGGCTAAATGCGAGTCGGCGTCGACTGACAATTTTGGGTATGAAACACCAAAATTTGATCATGTGATCGACTAGTTTATTTGTTTTTTGTAAATACATAGACAGATAAAACTCCTTTTTAACTTTTTTTTTTCTTTACTCTTTTTTCTTTTTTTCTCTCTTTATTACTCTTTTTTCTTTCTCTTCTTTATTGATTCTTTATACATATAGAGTATGATGCAGCAACGATGCCCTTTACCACTCAGTTCTGGGTATCGCTGCAATGGTCAAGGACCATGGATTATGTCTTACCATCAGCAGAGAGTCTCGTTCGTCTCATTACTTTAATAAAATCAAGATTCTTCAAGCAGCATGTTAGAATTTTATTTGTTATGTTGATAATTATAATTATATTATCTGTAAAGATTTATAGTGTCATTGTACGATTTTCTAGAAACTTTGTTAAAAAAAATTGTAAAGAATAAAAATCGCTACAGTCGGAAAGAGATACCAAAACAATGCTGCGAAAGCCGTACACGTGATCTTTTGTTAAGTCACATATCCGCTATACAAATTCTGAAACAAGGAAAAATACTGAAAGACGGCCATAATGGAGCTTATTAACGCTAAAATCGTCCAAAATAACCCAGACTTCATTCAGAAACTTGTATGAAACTAATGGACAACAATCATTGCAGACACTAGGAATATTGTTAGTACGTTACTGCGTGACCCTCAATATCTAGTATACCTACATCCTACGTAATATTATAAACGCGAAAGTTTGTATGGATGGATAGACGGATGTTCGTTACTCTTTCAGGCAAAAACTACTGAACGGATTTGAATGAAATTTGGTATGAAGGTAGCTGAGACCCTGGATTAACACGAATTTCACTTTCAATCACAGTTGTAGCGATGATAGCTCAGTGGCTAGCGCGGTTGGTTCACACGCCGGGTTCAAACTCCGATGAGCTTGAGCTGCCGGTAAAGGAAAACATCACGAGGAAAACATAACGTGGTGGGCTGGCTAGCTACCATCCTCAAGTTCAAACTGCCACTAAGCAACGGTGTGTTCCGGCAGCCTCACTTGAAAGACAATTCCATTACCGGTTAGATGTGTTTTACCATCTTCGACCACACCGTCACTTAACATCAGGTGAGCTGCGGACAAACACCTTTTTTTTTTTTTGTCCAGGGAAAATACTTTGTGTATACCACCGGCCCTGGGGCGGGCACGGTGGTTATGTGGGATTCTCCGTCCTAATGACGGCCTACCCACTAAAAACCCTGGAGTGTTCCACCTCGGCGCTTTGTGTCGAGGCTGCGGGCACGCTTTCGCACTGTACCGCGGCCTCGACAGCGCTTGTCCTCGGACCCGCCTCGGGGAGCTCGAGCTCACCCCGCAACGATAACGATGTGTCCGAACACCAGACACATCGTGATCCACCTCGGAGACCAAATCAGCATGCGGATAAACACCTAGCTAGACAAACTAGGTGTTTTTATCCCGAAAACATAGCGGGAAACCGAGGTGCAGCTAGTATGTATTATAAATAAATAACAAAAAAAAAAGTTACAAGCATTCTATCAGCTTTCTGGTTTCCATAGTACAATATTTGCTTTGTTTCGGGCTAGATGGCACTGTGTGAAATGTTCTACGATATTTATTTATTCCGGAAAACGCGGGTAAAACCACAGTTCGCAGTTAGTATGAAACTCAACCGTGACTAGTGTGGTGGCGTCACTAATACATCATATCGTTACCATAATGACATAATAGCTCAGTATCAACCCGAAACCCAGATTGCCTGTAATGTTTTTCGAAGGTAATAGCCGTCAGGTGCTCTAGTATTGATTAGATATTGTTGAGTAGCGAACTCAGTTGCTCTGACGATTTAAGCCCTATAGTATAGTATATAGGTAGTACATCTGATTCAAGAGATGTAGGGCATGGGTTCGAATCCCACTCCGAACAAATATATTATTATGTGGGACGAGCATAAATGCTTGTTCTGTCTGGGTGTTCTGTATCCTACTACCTACTACTATTATAAAAGCGAAAGTTTGTATGTATATTTGTTACTATTCCACGCAAAAACTGAATGTACTTTAAAATTTGGTATGGAGGTATAGCATTTTTTTTTTAAATTAAATTTTATTACAATTATTGTTACAATAAACACACACCATTAAACCTCGTCGAGGTTTGTCTGTAGCCGACACCCTGGATTAACACAGGCTACTTTTTATCCCGAAAACATGTAGCGGATAACACCGCGGAGCGCAGCTAGTATATTACAAGTATGTATTTACAAAAAAAAAAATAACATAAGTATTGTCAGTTATTTGGTTCCCATAGTACAATATAGGTACATATAAATAAATAAAAATCGCAGGAAATTACACACAGCGCCATCTGACCCCGAACTAAGCAGAGCTTGTACTATGGAAGTCAGATAACTGATAGAATACTTAAATACATATTTTTTTGTGAATCATACATACTTATAATAAATACAGAACACCCAGACAAAGAACAAACTTTTTTAAACTACAAAATGTTTATCCTGCGTGGGAATTGAACCTACGCCCTTCAGCTCTTAGAGCAGACATGCTACTAATGAACCAACAGGGCTGTCTGTCTATATATACATACATAGACTTGATGACGCTGTGTGAAATGTTCAAGGATATCGATTTATTTGTCAAATATTAAAATGTACAGCGTAAAAAAGTATTATAAATCGCGCGATTCTATTTTCGACTGTATCTTGTATAATATTTACAAAGCGGTGTGTTGGAAAAACCCAGAAACTAATCGTAAAAACGTATAACTTGACGTTGTAAATAAACAAAGTTCCATGTTATAAGAATGGAAACATTTCATCAGGAGCCACGTTTTGCGTGAAGTAGAACCGTAAACAATACACACTGACGGCCAGATGATGATCATTAGCCTAAACAAACAAAACAAGAGAACGAACGCAGCTCGCTTATTCAAATTGTGTAATGCGAAGGAGACATTTTTTCGGTTTTTTTTTCTTGACCTAGAGGCAACACGTCCTGAGGATGCCTCGCATAGAGCCCTAACACGTGTCGTCAACTAGTTACAAGAGGCCACAAATACTGATAGTTATTTTAATTAAATAATTTTAATTTATTTAAATTTTAGTTTTAGATTAAAAATATATTTCGGATTTCAGTTTTAGATATTAAGTTTATTTCGGATAAATGTTTAAAAATATATTTAAAATTACATAAAAATCCTCGTCATTGTTGTAACCGAAACAACTCATACTTATGTGAGTGGAAATACACTAACGATCTCTTGAATACCATAAGGAGAAATTTGTTACATTCCTAAAGCTACATAATTATTGCATTGCATGAATAATGTTAATGGTGAATGTACTGCAAGGGCGCAAGGACGTCGCAGTCCAGTTCCCATGGCTTGGTGGAGAGGCCGACCACCGGCCGCCGGAGCCGATGGGTCGATATATTTCTGCGGCGTTTTCGCTGTTCGGCATAACCTTCTCGCTTTATGTATAGTGTCGATGAATGCTCATTAGTTTTGCTGCTTCGGACGCATCGTTTCGGCTCTATGTTGTCTAGATGACCGTGCCTCTTCAAGGTTGCCAGCCGCCAGGCGTGGGGGCGATTTAAAGGTTCGCAGCGATTCTCTACGTCATGCGAGATAACGACTCGCTAATGTTTTCTTCAAAAGCGATCGGCGAACTCTCCGAATACTTCGAATAGAGCGGTCGGACAGAAATAGATGTGGCTATTTTGCATGCGGATATCGAAAGGTAGGAAAACAGTGGAGGTGTTTTGTAAACAGTGCAGTTTCTGCTACTGAGGATTTGGTGCGCAGATGGCAAGTTCGTAGGTACCGACGAACCTTTCAGTAAGGGGAGCTGCACCATCAAGCTCTCCTTATCAGTATTGAGGATCGGTCGGTCAGGTGAGCCGGCTGCGGCTGCGGCCAGGGGCGGCGGGCTGCGCGCGTCCGGTGGCGACGGCGCCTTGTGTTGCGGGCCCTGGCCCTCCATGCCGGCGCCGGCGAATAGCGCAAAGCGAAAAGCGCGCGCGACGTCCGACACGCTTTCGGAGCGCTTGGTGGTCGCCTGGTTCGCGACGAGATCGAGGCCCGAGTGGAACGAAGGAGACTTGGGTATCCCGAGCGGCGAGACGGCGCGACGCGGCTTCGTCTCAGCGGCGGTGAACATCGCGCGAGAGGGCGCGCGCGCGGCCGGCCCGGCGTGGACCATCGCAGGCGGCGCTGGCGGCCGGCAGCGGCATCCGAGCAGAGCCCGGCGGCGGCGAGCCGGGACCGGAGCGAGCTGCGGGGGCGGCCGGACTGCCACGCGCCCCGAATGAGACTTGCGGCGCGGCCGCTGCGCACGCAGCCGCCGTCACCCGCACCGCCCGCGCCCGCTGCGCTGCGCACGCCGACTACGCCGCCGCGCCACCTATACATGCAACCTTATCCGCCAACACAGAATCGAGCCTCCGCGCCATTTACATAACAACACATACTATACCTGCTTCCTACTCGAACGCGGACAGATGCTATTTCCATCGGAGGCTTCGCGTAATCATATTCATCTTATCAGACGCTTACGGAAAATCGCACTCCTGTAGCGAAATAATTATATGAGCGTACAATTATACATTCGGTGACGGTTTCATAATGTAGCAGGGTCAGGGGTCAGCGCGCGTCACTCGGCCCTCAGCGACCGAACAGCCGGCGTATTACGAGATAAGTAACTATGCACGTTACAAAACCGCTAGTAAACATCAGCTGATTTCAATGTCGTTTATTTATAGCTCAGTTCGCACTCAAATATGAGTTAGTCATCCGCAGAGAACACTTTATGCATTGCTGGCCATGTGCTAACCCAATCGTCGTGGAAGAAAATCAGACTTGGAGAATCGTAAATCGGGCAAAAAGGGTATCGAAAGTACCGATCCGAGTGCCGAAACGGGGGCACATTTCTAGGAAAACAATACGAGACGTGCGCGAACCGGGTTAGGGTAAAGTTTGTTTGGGTGTGCCACGGGGGAAGTTCCGCCCTCACGAGACAGGCGCTTTATGCCAGACGCATTCCCCCTGCAACATCGACCGGTTAATTGACTTTAAATTGTCTGACTCACTTCCTGAAATTGACAAGCTGGTGAAAAGCGACTAATAGAGTCATTAGTACTAATTGTTCATTGTTACTAATGAGTACCGCGATCGATACTTGATTTATAAGCGAATATTATTACACAAAAAAAATGTTTTTGAACCGTATTTTAGATTTTTTTACATATCTACTAAGTTTTTATTAATTTTACTATACATGTAATTTTTTGTACTATGTTTACTATCTTCGACCACGCCGTCACTTGACATCAGGTGAGCTGTAGTCAAACACCTAGCTCATCAATTATAAAAAGAGGGTAGCTAAACTCTCTAGAGTAGAAAGACTTAAAGTCAGTCTTATGGCATATTTTAAATTGCTATGTAAATATTCATTGTGCACAATATTTTTTAAATAAAATTTTATGAGACGAACGAATAGCTCTGCTATTAGTAAGAGATAACGCCTGTCCATAACCATTGCAGCGATACACAGAACTTTGAGTAGCAAAACAAAGTCATCGCGGCTTTGGTGCTCATTACTTTGATGTTTAGTCTCAACAGCCCAGTAATTTCACTAGCTGCCCTACAAACCCTTCAAACCGTACTTGAATATACGTATATGTACTTATATAACTAACTCTATTCTCGGATATCGAGCCAATTTTATCAGATACCTAGAGCACGATAAGGTAATTGCGTTATTATTAAACGCGAGATGAAAACAAAGGAAAACGGCGACGTGTTATGTGAAAATTATGCAAATAATTTATCATTTGTAACCATGATAATTAATGTAATGTAATGGAGTGACGATATACGTAGGACAGCTGGCGGTGGATGGAAGCGAAAAGCCGAAGATCGGGCTGAGTGGCGTGTCTTGGGAGAGGCCTGTGTCCAGCAGTGGACTAGTATAGGCTGATGATGATGATGAACCATGATAATTACTTAAATGAAATACGCGACGACATTTCACGCAGCTTCATCTACCAAGCAAAGCGAGCAGTAGTATGTAAACATTACTGTGTTCCGGTTTGCTGGCAGTTAGAGAAATACCTACTAGAGGTAGCGTTGCAAATACAAAAGTCATAGTAAGCCGACTGATGATAGTAGATCTTATATGGCTAATAAGTAAACCGAACGTCAGCTGCCCAAGTAGCGGTAGGTTTGGCAGTGGGAAGTAGTAATTTTTTTTATCTTAATTAAAAGTTAAACTATTACTAAAATTAAGTTTTATCCCGTGATTCCCACCTTTCTTGTGGAGTTTAATTTAATGTCTATCTGAGCAAAATACAAAATCTGTGTGAGTGTTAGTGTATATATCAATGAGATTAAATTCATTTGTATGTTTCCTCGTATCCCCTAGAAACTTAAAGAGAGAGTAAAAATGGAAGTTTGTTTTAATGTTTACAGGAAATTTGCCTGTGCTGAACATTTTACACAGATAAATAAATACGGAATCAGCCAAGTGTTGCGAATCGTGAAAGGTGAAATTTTCGGATGAAATTTTATTTAGTGTTCGATTGAATATACGAGTTAGTATGGATGAGTAACGTGATTGATTAACACACACTCTCGCCCAAACACACTCGCCCATTACGACTCTACAGTCAATAAATAAAAAAATCGGTCAAGTGCGAGTCGGACTCGCGCACGAAGGGTTCCGTACCGTTATCTATAAAAAAATCAAGTTTGTTGTATGGGAGCCCCCCTTATTTTATTTTATTTTTAGTATTTTTTGTTATAGCGGCAATAGTATACATCATCTGTGAAAATTTCAACTGTCTAGCTATCACCGTTCTTGAGATACAGCCTGGTGACAGACGGACGGATGGACGGACAGCGAAGTCTCAGTAATAGGGTCCCGTTTTTAACCCTAAAAATTACCATAAAATACAGTTGGTAATTAAATACCTCTATAACATATAAGACCGACCACAACATAGTGATTTGTCAAGCATTACAGACTTATACGACTTACAAACGACTTAACTACGACGCACATGGTTGGAGTACCTACTGCATATCTATTGATTCTGTTGTATTAATGTACTTGCATATACGTATTAGAACACTTTTTAGGGTTCCGTACCCAAAGGGTAAAAACGGGACCCTATTACTGAGACTTCGCTGTCCGTCCGTCCGTCTGTCACCAGGCTGCATCTCAAGAACGGTGATAGCTAGACAGTTGAAATTTTCACAGATGATGTATTTCTATTGCCGCTATAACAACAAATACTAAAAATAAATATTTAAGGGAGGCACCCATACAACAAACACGATTTTTTTTGCAGTTTTTATAGATAATGGTACGGAATCCTTGGTGCGCGAGTCCGACTCGCACTTGGCCGGTTTTTAAAATTTGCTTCCATAGTGAGAGTGACTAAATAAGAGGGGAAAAGAATAAAAAGGAGAGAAAACTAAATCGGGGAATAGTTTGGTCTTCGTCTTCGTCAAGTCGATGTTTTATTTTTTTTTATTACATACTGCGCCCCGAGGTGTTGCCCGCTAAATGTTTTCGGGATAAAAGGTTGCCTATGTATTAATCCAGGGTCTCGGCTACCTCCATACCAAATTTCATCCAAATCCGTTCAGTAATTTTTGAGTGAAAGAGTAACAAACAGCTATCCATCCAAACTTTCACATTTATAAGTGGGATTTTTCTCCCAGTATTTAGTCACTGCAACACCGCGGGAGGTGGCCTTTTGGAGGTCTTCTATGGTGCAGGAGTCCGGACAGCGAGGGCACGAGAGAAGGTGCTACATGGTTTACGTAAGAGCCCCACAGTTGCACTGTACCGTTTCGGCGACCGAGTATCCCCACTTGGCCTTATCGCTCCTGCAGCGGCCCACTTGGGTCCAGTCGATTTAACGACTTTCACGAGTTGTACATACATATCTATCATCTACGTCCAAAATTTACACACTACTGCTTGGCGGCAGAATATCTTTTTTTTATTATGGTTTACAGGCCAGGTGTTTGACCACAGCTCACCTGATGTTAAGTGAAGGCGTGATCAAAGATGGTAAAGCACACCTAGCCTGGAATGGAACTGGCTCTCAAGTGAGACTGCCGGAACACACCGTTAGATGCTTGGCGGCAGATTTTCAACTTGAGGGTGGTAGCTAGCCAGCCGAGTACTAGAAAGTACCCTACCACCATGCTATGGTTTCCTAACGATGTTTTCCTTCACCGGCAGCTCAAGCTCATTGTTGGGGTTCGAACCCACGTCCTTCGGCATGCGAACCTACCGCGCTAACCACTGAGCTATCATCGCTAATATCTGGTATTGTGATGATATCTAGACGACGTCCTGCTAAGCAGATCTACCACCTGGTACAAGTGTACTCTCTCCGCCAATATCAATATCAAATACACAACGCGGTGTGTTAAAAGCTCGTTTTGAACTATCAAAATAACCTTTCATCATCATCATCATCATCATTTCAGCCGTAGGACGTCCACTGCTGGACATAGGCCTCCCCCATTGACTTCCATAAAGACCGGTTGGAAACGGCTCGCATCCAGCGCGTTCCTGCGGTCTTTACTAGGTCGTCTGTCCACCTTGTGGGTGGACGTCCTACGCTGCGCTTGCCCGTCCGTGGTCTCCACTCCAGAACTTTGCAGCCCCATCGGCCATCAGATGTAAAAATAACCTTTAAAAGGTGATAAAGTAATAAACGCTTTACGTGGAGCAAGGACACTGCAAGGTATTTCAAATGCATTAAAGAATTAAGAGCCAGCTATTGGAAATCCTTAGCCCCCTCATGTTTTCATCTACACTTAGGACGGCCGTTGGGCATATGACTTCCTTTAGTCCGAGATACGCCCTACAAACGGAGCGAACATCCGATCGGGATGTCCAAGCCAGCGGAGCGTGTGCGATTTGTCTCACCCATGACAAATAATTATTAAGTAAGACGTAGTTTACTTGGTGGTAGTTTTCCTTAGCAGGAAGTTTTCCGTAGGTACCAGATATTCTACCGACAAGCAGTATAATGTGTAAAAACTACTATATTCCGGTTTGAAGGGTACTGCAGCTAGCGAAAATACCGGGCTGTTGAGACTAACCATCGAGTCTCAAATTAATGAGCGCTAAAGCAGCGATGCCCCGAACTTTGTTTTGCTACTCAAAGTTCTGTGTATCGCTGCAATGGTCATGGACATGCGTTATCTCTTAGGATCAGGAGTGCGTATCGTTCGTCTCATTATATACGATCACATAAAAAAAAGTCCAAGCTAGGTGTGTTTACCATTTTCGACCACACCGTCACTTAACATCAAGTGAGCTGTGGTCAGACACCTCACCTGTCGACAATAAAAAAAAGTAATATTTTTTTTGTTCATACATTCAATCCACAGACACTGAGCTCCGTGACCTTGTAAATTAATTTTTTTTACAATACAGGTAGAGGAAAGCTAGTTTAATTAATCTTAATCTAAGGTTAAAGGATTAGGTACTACTTTGTGTGTAGATACTCCGCAAGCACAGCAGCGACCCGCAAGCAGCACCCGATCACGAGTATGACGCATGTACCAGCTATCGCCCACCTCAACCAAGAACCAAGTCGTAAGAAGAAAAAAAGTAATATTTACACACTACTGTTTGGCGATGAAATATCTGAAACCGCGGTAATATCTACTACACATCCTGCTAAAGAGGTGGTACCAAATATAAATAAATAATTTCCGATTATCATGTCCGCTACTCAGCCAAGAAGCTGATGTCGACGCGGATGCAAGGTCGGCTTCTAATTAAGATAAGAGGCCAGATTAGCGACGATGAAATTATCTGATTAGCTTAGAGGGAATGACCTTTGTGCTCGTTGAACGCGTTAATTCGTGCTTTTGAAGATGCTATTCAAATCAAGGTTATACAATTTTATTGAGAATACACAAGCACGACGTCAGTGCAGGACTTGCACAGTGAGTGATTAGCCTGTAACATTATATATAGATGGATGGATGTTTGTTACTCTTTCACGCAAAAACTATTAAACGGATTTGGATGAAATTTGGTATGGAGGTAGCTGACACCCTGGCTAAAACATACACTTGCTTGAGCAAAATTTTCAAAATAAACAACAGAAACCGCATAACCGCATTTCTCCCTAGCTTTAGTTCAAAGTCCTTTCTGCTGTTAAGTCAGTATCACACACTAATTTGCAGTCCCTTAAATGTAAAATTGTACAAGTAATATGTGGTTCCAAGTTCTGAGAAGCAAGCCTTTTGCAAATAACTCCGCTCTTTGATGTAGACCAAAACATTATGAATTTATGTAAACTAGAGGATCTGAGAACAAACACGTATACTGCGACTTGAGCTGGATTAATTCTAAACAAGGAAGAACAAAGCTATGAAATTAAATGTAGGTACAGTCTTGAACTATGAACTTGCTATGGCGTAATGCTATGTTATTGCTAGGTGGAATTCTGCTAATAAAATAGCTCCAAGAATTTTTAATACCGTCCACTTTAGCGTCAGTGTTCCACAGGCATGGCACAGAAGCGTGGTCTTTTTTTTTTTTTTAAAAAGGTATGAGGACCTTTCTTATGTCAAAGGGTCGTTTTGGAAAAAAATTTGAAATTACACTTTCAAATTTTATTTTATAAGAAATTATTTCGTCTTAGGAATATTATTACCAGAGTTCCGTTGCCGACCATTGTGTACAACTTTTACTATGGGCAGAACTATAAAATCAAGAAAAAAATCAGCTGAACCAAAAAACTTACTTTGACCCTTAACCAAATGTATGGAGCAGTAATATTTTTTTTGCCTTTTCAAAGTATATTAAAAGTTGTTCTTTACGATGAGTAAGTACCTACCTACCTATATAATTACCCCCTTTTAGCATAGTACAACTAATGTACAACCAATGTACAAGTACAACCCTGTGTACAGTGGCGTAAACTCTTCTGCATATTTGCTTACATAGGCCAGTAACTTTCCAGGCTAAGTTAAATGACTTTAGCCCTAATTATTTAGAAACCTAATTAGCGTAAGCAGACAAGACTGTTCTAAATGCGGGGTTCAAACTGATGAAATTACTTACGGGGAGGAAAATTTGTTACGGTAATTTGAGAGAAACTGAAACAGACCATCAACGGTAAATTTGACCATCACTGCTCAACTACATATACAGCATCAAAACTATACTAGCATATCATTTCGCTCAGTTCCACGTTTTTCATACGAACAGCGAGGATGTGGAACTCTTTGCATATGTATTTTCCGCTAATTACAATTTGGGTGTCTTCAAATCCAGAGTAAACACTAAACAGGTTTCTTCTAGTCTAGATATTAAGCGTGAATCTTAGACTGCATCATTACTTAATATCAGGGCGTGTACAAAATCAAACTTAGTTTGTCTGTTTCGAAAAAAATTACCAAACATCACGTATCACGAAAGACTTTCTTGTAAATATTTAGCCATTTTAGTTTGAAAATAATTAGTGTATTCATACACTACACGTTATCATTTACCATAATATTGTTTTTGGTGTTTTTAGTCACGAAATCTGTCATCTTAACAAAGTATGGGTCATATATAAATACATAGCTTATGCAATAAGTATAGCATTCTGTCCTCGGTGAGAAACCAAAAAGGATTTGGCAACTTTCTGTCGATCTATAATTAGTAAAACGGCAAGTACGTAAGGCTGAGCGGTCAGAGCTAATGTCAAAGTTAATATCCCGCCCGAAGGCCTCTGACATAGCTGGACAAGTGCTGTAAAACCGTTGAGCACAATATTAACTGCAAACGCAATTACTTTGCAAGCTCAGCCTAGAGCCAATTTGCATAATTATGATAATAATAAAAAGAAGCTAAAGATCATCCGCTACGATTTAAGTTTAGCCACACGTGACATGCCCCATATCTCGTAAAGGGTCCATAGCTATAAAGTGACGTTAATATACGTCACCGGGCACACCCGTAGTACAAACGCGTTTTATTGAGTCGAACAGGCCAATAAGTGAAGGATTTCGGGTCGGTCGGCGAGGTTCGCAATTTACGCGCGTCATCATTGACCTACATCCATCACGGTGGGCTCTCCACGTGTGGGAGTCGATGGATACGTATGTCGGTGCATATCGGCCTATTTCTGGAACTGCAAAGGTATCTACTGGGTCGGGATTTTTACGTCACTGGTCTTCATAGATCGCACGTGAAATTATATAAAATAAATAAATGTCTTAGGACATTTGACACCCGCCCCACTCCATCGCGGGCGTAGGACACCCTGAGACTCGGTGGAGTGACGATATACGTAGGACAACTGGCGGTGGATGGAAGCGAAAAGCCGAAGATCGGGCTGAGTGGCGTGTCTTGGGGAGAGGCCTATGTCCAGCAGTGGACATCGATAGGATGATGATGATGATGATTTGACACAGCGCCATCTAGTCCCAAACTAAGTTAAGCTTGTACTATAGGATCTAGACAACTGATAGAATACTTATATACTTTTTTTGTAAATATATGTATACTTATAATGCTCAGATGATGAATCGATTGAACAAAAGTTGATAACATTATCCTCTCCTTTAAAAAATATTCGCGACAAGCTTTTAAAAAATAGGTTTTGATGGCGCTTGCCGAATTTGTATGTTTTTTTTTACTTTTAATAGGATCACGTTTGACTACACTCTGCTTGATGTTAAGCAGTATTGTGGCCAAAGATGGAGCACACTTATTTAGAAGGAACCTATTTACTCTGGGTTCAGAGGCATCCTTATCGTCACACCTTTCGGGGAATATAGACTACAGGCAGATAGTTTTACAAACACCTTGTGTAAATAAAAAAGTTAGAAGTAAAACGCTTCATGCGTACGTGGGGCATATCCACCATATATGGATGGCATTTTGGTCTCGTTTGTATAGACATCCGGTAGCATTAAGGGATAGGTGGAGCCAAACTGTCGGTTCTAGAGTAGCCTACACTTTCCGATATTATGCACGTTTGAGTACATCCTGCCTAATGTTTAGCATTGCCGTTCAAGGATAATTGTCAAGAAGGAAATTGTTTGCTCTCTGGATTTGAAGATAATAATATTGTACTTTTCGGAAAATACAGATTTCGGGTAAAGAGGTGACTGAAAAGATCATCCGCACTTTTGATTTTAAGCTTAATTACCTTGCTGGTTTCAAAATCACTTTACACAAGCGTTTTGCATTAATCATTTATACCCATCAGAAACACGACAATGACTATACAAAAAGTAAAAGAACCCTAACAATGGAACCTCTGTTTTTCAAAAGCTTTACGGCCAAATAACTTTAATAAACAGTCTAAATTAAGAACATTTGAAGTCGTAACTCGCGGTTTCCCCACATACATAACTCATATCTCCCCGTAAATGGGGAGAGTGGGTGTTTTGTGGCAACCCTACTCGTTAACCCTCGTCTCGCACGTAATTTTTTGTGATGCAAATTCAGCCTATTTCTTTTAATAGTCTGACGGAACTGTGAAGGCGCAAGATTTCTTTTACAGCTACGAATAATTATCAGAAGCGCAGTTTATGGTGATTTAAATAAGAGTTATATATATATATATATCGTAGGACTATTTTAGGTCGTAGGAGTTGAAAGAATAAAAGAGAAAGATTTTTATTTAACATACATAAATCTAGATGATACAATAATATATCATCTAGGTCTCTCGGTTATAAAGCCAGCGATTTGTTTCGGTATTTCAACGAGTTAGGACGGCTTTAGCTGAGGATATACATGTACTATATAACACATATGTATGTACATATACATATACGAAGCATATTGGTACCGTGTAAGAAATGAATGACTAAAACCTGTTGAGGTTCTCTCTCCTTCGGTCATCAAGGCAGGTAGTATCACTATTATATATCAGATATTCTGTCGCCAAGCTAAAGCTAACGAAATTACAGCACTAATCATCAAACGCCTCAAATAGCTCATCGTCAAAACAAAATAGTGGAATTTGTTATGCCTGCTATGGTTAATTTTTACAATCAGGAGCATCTCGTTCGCCTCATTACTTTAACATAAATAAAAAAAAAAGGTTCACTTTAAAGAGAAATCTTAGGAAAACCTGAATAGGTATCATAGAACACATTAAATGGAATAGTATACACAGCGGCCATGCAGCGTCTTCATCAGAAATAGGGCAAGACTATCGCAGGTCGTGAATAAAAAACGCGCAGCTGGCTAAAGAATTGGATGAAAGGCAAGCATCCACGGGAACTGCCACGAATAGCTAAGAAAATGTATATGAGATACTAGCATTGCCCCCATTCACGTCCGTATTATGTACAAAACGAAACTCAGGAATGATGTAGCTTACGATTTAAGTACTACTTCTTCAAATTCGATATGTGTTATAAAAGCTGGAAAATTTTCCATTGACTGAGGCTTTGCCAAGTACGTCAGAAGGCACTTTCACAAGAAAACAAAAAAGTTGCGAGTACAAAAGGAGTCCTTACGACTGTGGGTTGAACACGCACTGAAAAGTATAATGTTATTTTTTGTACAATCAAAAATTTCCTTTGAAGTGTTTCTAACGACCTCCAGCAAATTAATATCTTCTTCTAGGCTTTACGACCGTTACTAGGGCATGCAATCTATATCACCCACATGGCAATAAATAAAGTGTTCAAACGTGACAGAGCACAATACATCAGACATACGCTCAATGACTGCTACAGACATCGCTAAGATGTCTTTAATTGTGACATTTAAGCACTACTACCAGCGATGATAGCTTAGTGGTTAGCGCGGTCGGTTCACACGTCAACAATGAGCTTGAGCTGCCGGTGAAGGAAAACATCGTGAGGAAACCATAGCATGATGGTAGTCTACTTTCTAGTATTCGATTGGCTAGCTACCACCCTCAAGTTGAAAATCCGCCGCCAACTACCTAACGGTGTTTCGGCAGCCAGCCGCACTTGAAAGCCACTTCCATTCCAAGCTAGTTAAGGTGGTTCGATTTCCCATTTATGGACAAATGGAGCATAATTTTACAGTGAAATCACAGCTACTGGCATTCATTTTGGTCTTTATTTGCGGGAAATCACATTTTCTTGAATAAAACAGTAGATTAATAACATAAAATCAAATTTATGAAGTATTTATGAATTTATGATTTTTGAATGAAACAGTAGATTTATGCTAATAAGCTGCTGGTTTATTCAAGAAGTTGTGAGTTACCGTAACTAAAGACCAAAATAAATGCCAGTAGCAGTGATTTCACTGTAAAATTATGCTCCATTTGTACATAAATGGCAAAAATGTATTTGTATGGAAATGGAACCACCACCATCTTCGACCACACCGCCGAACATCATGTCTGTCAACAGTAAAAAAAAAACTATTCACTCTAGCCTTTAAAACGCTCAGATTGTATTTTTCATTGTTCACAGAAAACAAAGAAGCCGGCCGTGAGTTCCATTCATGGGCTGTACGGGCGTACGTATCAAGAAAGTAAAGGCGAACCGTTGTACCAATTACTTCTCTAAGATGAAGCACATTTGTCCAAGAAATGTTTATTCACTCTATGTCATCACCATTAGCATCATCGGTGCCTTCTTAATTCCACTCACCTACTAAGCGTCAGTTGTGTTCAGGTTCGACACGTGATTTAAACAATACCGTTGTGAAAAATAACTACTTATTCTTGTCTTGGTGGCCCATGTATTATGTAGTAGATATGTATTTACATAGATAAAGGTATTAAGCATAATATCAGATGTTAGGTTTACATAGTACAAGCTTTGCTTAGTTTGATGCTAGATGGCGCTGTATGAAATTTCCATCGATATTTATTTTAAATAAACACTGAAAGGTAAACGTAATCTCCGTAAATATTAAATTTTATTGCAACATAAATTATTTAGGCGGTTTTTTTTATGTAAAAAGCAATGAGATGAACGAGACGCTCTCCTGATGGTAAGAGATAAAGCCTGTCCATGATCATTGCAGCTATACACAGAACTTTGAGTAACAATCGGATCTGTGAATGTTATTAAAAACCTTATGTCAAGTGGAAAATGAGCTGATGATCATTAAACGCCTGAACAGATTTTAATCGATTAAGTCAAACAAAAAATACCGAGCATCAAAATCGGTATATCCATTTAGGTGCTACGATGCCACAAAGGGGTACATAGACAGACACGTCAACCTTATAACACCCCCTCTTTTTGCGTTGGTGTTTAAAAAGAAACAATGTTTCAAGTGAAACTAAGTAAGTTGGTTTCAAAGCGTCACAGGAGGCTCGAGGCATTGAAAGGGGTGGAAACAGCCCACACAAAGCGACGGCAGGCAGCGAGACATGCCACTTTATACGCCGTTTAGATCACATCCTAGTGCACTTTAAGGCTACCAAGCTTTAGGAGGAACAAAATATATAGCCGAGCCGGTACAATCAATACTTTTATTCGCATAGACATATTATGTATATGTCGCAGCCAACTAGTTTAATTAGCCGTTCAATCAACTGCCTAGGCTTTTTACTAAACAGCGCCGTTCAACTAGCGGCCTGAATGATATTCAGCCGTAGCGTTTGTTACAACATTTAATAAATTGGATGGCTAAATTCGTACGATAGGTGACCATATGACAGAAATAAAAAAGATGAACATCCTTATAATTACATTTTTGGAATACCTGGCCACCGAAAGGTGACAAACTTGCCACAGCCTCTCTCAAAGAAATAAAGTTTTCTGAAATGTCATTGCCATTGTCTGAGTACTTGAAATGAACAGACTAGGCAAGTACTGAAACGTCATCGATCCGAGTAATTTGCCTAGCTGTTTGATCAAATGGCTGAATATCATTCAGGCCGCTAGTTGAACGGCGCTGTTTAGTAAAGAGGCTGGGCTGTTGATTGAACGACTAATTAAGCTAGTTGGCTGCGACATATACAAAATTACAAAAAAGTAGCCCATGTTAATTACTAATGATATAAAGTAGCATTCTGTTAAATTATAGTAAGATCAGCGCAGCGGATTTGAATAAGACGCTAGGGTAGGTCACCCTTACCTCCCGTTCAGGCGTGAAAAGGTACCAAGCAGATCAGAGTGACAATGAGAGTGAGAGAGACAAACGTTTTTTTTATAATATTATAGGGATGTACGACTAACTCGACCGATTAAAATCGGAGGCCCCATTTCAGAAATATTTTTCGCACCTAATACGAGGTAAAATTCTGTTAGGTACTGGAATACAATCAGAATATACCGAAAAAGAAACAAATACTTGGCCAACTGTTACTACAGGAAATACCAATACAGCCTTTATGTCGAGCTCGTATTATTAAGATAAAGTTACGTACCTATCGAGTTAATTAGCATAAGGGTTATAACATGACCGTGAATGGGCAGTTATATGTAAGTTTGTGTAGTCGGTTAGATGGTACGTGTCAATTATTCAGAAAATGGTGGAAATTAAGTTTGAAAAGATATATCGATAACTGCAGATCAAAGGAACGTTTCAATCGTGTTGAAAACTAGTTTCAAAAGAGACTCAAAAATTACGTAAGAGTAAAAACAATGAAAATTCCAAGAAATTGCTTTGACTGAGAAGCATATTCAGTGATCCTACAAATATTAAAAATGTTAAAGTTTTAATGTTTGTTATACTCAGTCGCGTAAAAACGGGTGAACGGATTTGGAAAAAAATTTGGCACACATATGTGTACGGAACCATCATCATCAGCCCGATCCAAAGCTAGTTCTATATATAACTAGCAAAAAAAAACTGAGGAACGACGTTAGAAACATTTTTCAGGTATAATAAAAGAAAAAAATACATTAACCTGGCACGAGAAAGTTCCCCGCCCACATTAAGAGACCTATTGTATATGTGTGTGAAAGAAAAACAACAATATTTTTTTCCCTTTCAGCAAATACAAGGTTTCGTTAAGAAAAACATTGAGCGATATAAGCTAGCATTTCACATATAAGTATTTATTAGTTTACCTTGCATCTACAAAATAATCTTACGTTGTGGTTCCGATTTCTATTTCGATAAATAAAATAGGTACTAATTTTATACATTACTAGCTTACGCCCACGACTTCGCCCGCGTTAATTTTAGAAATAGGGTTTTTTTATTTTTTTATGGTTGACAGGCTAGTTGTTTGACCACAGCTCACCTGATGTTAAGTGAAGGTGTGGTCGTAGATGGTAAAGCACACCTAGCCTGGAATGGAACTGGCTCTCAAGTGAGGCTGCCGGAATACACCGTTAGATGCTTGGCGGCAGATTTTCAACTTGAGGGTGGTAGCTAGCCAGCCGAGTACTAGAAAGTACCCTACCACCATGCTGAGGTTCAAAGAGAAATTAAACATGTGTAAGTCGCAAATAACAGCCAGTGATATTTGCGCTATTTTATTATTATATTAAGATAAGGATACCCTTTTCTCCTTGTTCCATAAGAAGTAGTTTGTTTTTTGATAATTCCACACAAATCTAACATTTTTGTGATATAAAAAGTATCCTACACTAGTGGACGCCTCGTGGTGGTGGACACTAGTGGGCCCTCGTGGGCACCCGCGTAGTTCCCGTTTCCGTGGGAATACAGGGATAATTATTATTATTCCTTTATTTAAAATTATTATGATTCTTATATTGTTTAAATTTAATTTAATTTGTATTATTTAATTTGACTTATTGAAAATTGACATATTTATCCATTGACTATCTATTTAGCTGACATTTCTTAATTTTGTAAATAATTGTTAACTTATTGCATGTTGTCGTCACCTGTAACTGCTATCACATCTAGTTTTGTTTTTTTTTGTGTTAATGACCGCCATTACTGTTGTGATGTGTATAGTGTTGGTGATCTAATAAATAAATAAATAAATAAATAAATAAAAAGTAGCCTATGTCACCCGGAGATAGTGTAGGTTCCCAACGGTGTAGAATTTTTGAAATTGGTCCAGTAGTTTCGGAGCCTGTTTAATACAAACAAACAAACAATCAAATCTTTCCACTTTATAATAGTATTAATATAGATAGTAGACATAATTATGTTAATCCAGGAAATAAATGACGTGTGCCAAACTTCATCCAAATCCTTTCAGCCCTTTTCGCGTGATTGTGTAACAAACATTCAAACTTTCACATTTATAATATTAGTAGGATATTAAGTTTATATATGATTAATAATTGTAGGTATTTATATTTTGTCTATTTTTATAATTGATTCGCAGCTAAATGCCAAGATTCAAACTAACTAAACAATTAATACAGTAGGTGGGTACAAAGAAAAACTGTTAAAAGATTATCATCTGTAAATGAAAATTACAGCGTTAATAATTTTTAAGCGACTGAACCTGACCTTCGAAACGGCTTTGTCTGCGAATTTTTGTGATTTTGAGTTTGAAAATAGTATTAATTTTATCGGCATGATGATGATTTCAATCGCGGTAGCCTAGTGACGCGAATGGACAAAAACGTGAGTCTAATCGATTCTGTGCAGATTAATCAATCTGCTAACGCTATTCCACGCTGTTTCCAATACAATCGTTATAGAAATAGCGTGTCCTTTCTTTTTAGGTTCCCTTACCTCAAAAGAAAAAAAAACGGAACCGTTATAGGATCACTTTGTTGTCCGACTGTTAAGACCTTCTATCTCGGGAAAGCTTGGAGGTATCAAGTTGAAATTAAAAACATAAACGCAGATCTGTAGTCCCTTGCAGCTGTGTCAAAAAATCAGAATTATCAGTTATCGTAAAAAAACGTTTATATTTAGCATATTTAGACACTCGCAAGGGAATCAAAACCTATAAGGCTTTCCGTTGACCTAAAAGTATGAAATTTGGTAAGAAACATTTTTCATTTAATCACAAAAAAATAGTATATTTATGTTAGGAATGAAGGCCCACATTTCTAAAGTGAGTTAACCGTGCGATGTGATGTCTTATATGAAAGTGCTTCATTAGCACAAGCTAAAACAGGTTTTTAATTACTTTATAACTTGTTTGTACGGAACCCTCGGTGGGCGAGTCTAACTCGCATTTGTCCATTGTTGACTGCCATCTCGTCTAATGTAAAAGCAATGCGGTTTACTATGGAGCACGTTTGCCTAGAAGAAACAGGTTCATTCGCGATTTTTCTGATTTACAATACACTATATTTATTCGACGTATAAGTTTATGTACCTACGTGAAACTATATCTACCTATATATTTTGTCAGTTATATACATACACAAAATACAAAAATACAAAATATTTATTTACCAGAATATATGTGTACAAAGATCGTAATATTTTACAATGGGGACTATTGTAAAATATTACGATCTTTGTATTTCAGGTTTCTCTAGGGCTAGCCTGTATCGCGGGAGGCTGGAACCGATAAAATATTTTAAATTTAAAAGAGAACTTGTACTATTTTTTTTACTATATAATTTGATGCTAATAAATTAATAAGCAAGGAATGCAGTAAAGTATATATGTATGAGGTGTGATATGAGTATGTATTTATCTTCATTCATAATTTATATTTTTTTACATTAATCATACATAAAAGTGTGTGTGTGTGTAAAGTGTTGTCTATTGTCTATTGTCTACATAGGACATTAATAATAAGAATTGCGTAACAAACAGACAGATAGCGTATGTATCAGTAACTATAGGGTGATACTGGTATTAGGTTACAAAACTTTAGTGAATGGATTTGTAAAACTAGCATTTCAGATTTTAATTTCAAACCGTTCCCCGTCAATAATAAATCACACGAATGGTCGATGGACATCAATTACTTATTAAAGCAAACGGGTTCTACAACTATAAAAACAAATAATTGGCATCAACTGATGGATCAATCACTCAGCTTCAGTTATGTTATAATGACTCAATTTCTAGTCCAACAACATAAACAACAACTACTAGAGAAAATATTTTTAATGCCTATCTAGTATTTTACTCCCTCGGCGTTTTTTTGTAGCGATGATAGCTCCGTGAAGGGCGTGGATTCAAACCCCAACAATGAGCTTGAGCTGTCGGTGAAGGCAAACATCGTGAGGAAACCATAGCATGGTGGTAAGGTACTTTCTAGTACTCGGCTGGCTAGCTACCACCCTCAAGTTGAAAATCTGCCGCCAAGCATCTAACGGTGTGTTCCGGCAGCCTCACTTGAGAGCCAGTTCCATTCCAGGCTAAGTGTGCTTTACCATCTTCGACTACACCTTCACTTAACATCAGGTGAGCCGTGGTCAAACACCTAGCCTGTCAACCATAAAAAAAAGGTACCAAACCTGCAAATAAATCATTCTCGCTGTCGATCTCGCATCATTTCGACTTGTAACATTGGTGCTATAAATAAATTTTTTGTATTTTCATCTACGTGGAAGCAGAACAATATAATGTTTGTGAATATACGTCAAAAACAACGTTTGATATCTCGATACCAGTATAATGGCTGAAACATTTTAAGATATATTCAAGGTATTGTCTGGTCGACGCCACTCGTGAACAAAACGCTGGCCTTTATTTTGCTCAGCGTTTGAGTATTGCCATACAACGCGGCAATGGGGCCAGCGTTTTGGGAACTATTCCCATTGATAGCGGCGTTTTAGAGTAGTTATTATTTTAAGTTATTTTATTTTGTTTAATTGAAATTGTAGGTATATATTTAGTTTATTTCCGCAAGATGTTTTAATTAATACAAAGTAGTATATGGTACACAGTCAAATATGGACCTAAACGGGCACGGCAACGTTTAGAAGAGAGGAGGGAGGGGCATTACATTTAAAAGTAAAAAAAAAAAATTTAAATGTCATATTTTTATCATAACTTAACTATCTTTCTGCCAGGAATTCGTCAATTGTGTAATATGCTTTAAGGATAAAATGTTGATTTCAGATTGTATCTATCGGGGAATATAGGAAAGTACGTCTAAGTATATATAATACTATCTCTCAGCGGCATTTAAGCCAATGAAACAGCACCGTACGCTGCGTAGCCTTAAGGTAGCTTACATGAGTATGCAACATTTATTTTCTCAAAAATAAAGCTGCAAATGATAATTGAAAAATGTTTCATGTGTTTTATTAGGAACTACATAATTTACAGACACTAAAATAACATCCGTACGTTTGTACGAAATCTATTGATCTTTACGAGCTAATCTTGAGTCGAGTGCTAACGTCATCCGTGATTAAAGTTCATTTTATTAAAAACATTCTAAAAAACTCTATCGAAGGGGGATTGCCAAAGTGAAAACTTAAAACACGTCACATTGGCATGTCGGTGACGTGAACCCATAAGTTTTTTGGTAGGGGCAACCCACCAGAAAATCGCTAAACGCGGCCAAAGGTTTTCACTTCAAAAGTTAAGACGTAATCTTGTCTCTAGTAAAGCCCAAACTTGATATGACTAATTACGTTTTCCTCGAAAAAACGCGCAAGTTGCTATGAAAAAATACGCCGATAGCAATCTGCAACACATCACTTACAGTGAGTAGGAATTCGCTCTCTTCCAATTCGGTATGTAAAGAAAAAAAATACTTTGCTGATTCCAAAACCATTTCGAAATATTACATTCCTGTACATGATTTTTCCGTTTAAAACTCTTTAAACTATGAGACGGGGTTTATTTTAATAAAATACATAAAATAAATTTGACTTTCAATTAACCTCTAATGACGTCATGTCCTTGGCTGTATAAGGATTCTTTCAGTGCCTAAAAAAGGTACATATTATTTTACATATTCAGCCAATGTTATGACGTCATAACTATAAAAAGTTTGAAAATGTATTAGAATTAAACTACCGCATAGAAAGCCAAAATATTCAAATTAGTTTCATAAAATAAAGTTTACTATCAGTAAAAAATATAAAATAAATACAAAAAAAAAACTTTACATACCGAATTCAGAAATTATGCTTTAAGATCTAAGTGTAATAGCCTAAAATAAGAATATTTTGATCCTTTGTTTAGTGACGTGTTCTTCACCCTTCCTTGAGAAATCTTATTTCCCTCTAGAAGATAGGATCTTATCAGGCGAGAAAATTGTCTCACTAAAATCTATCTAAACATTCGCCGGTTAGGTTTTATGGGGCATTGGTGATACCTGCGGTTTTGTTACTTTTGTTACAGAAGTAACTTTACTTTAGAGAACACAACACATAAAAATCATTCAATTCGTCAACTGTAGGTTTTTAGTTTGTATAAAGTTATTGTTTGTCTTCGTTTTCTAAAATCTAATGTGTGTTAAAAGAAGAGGTCGGCGGGAAACAGAATTCCTTGTCTGGAGTCCGACAGATTGCGTGTATAGTTTAATTATTGTTATTTTCACAAATAAAACGAATTGAATTCTACCAAGAAGTCAAGGACAAAAATTACCATATTTGTCCACGTACAACTTTTTTTTTCACAAGCATGATTTTGGCTCAACTTGAAGATCAACGTCACATCACTAAATTATTTTAATATAAATGAGTTGTTGTTCACGAATTCTACATTACAATATTGTAATAGCAATTCAATAAGAAACGCTCAAAAAACTAAATCTAAATATTCAGAATGAACAGCGAGAAAAACATTCTATAAAACGAAACTAAAACTTGTTGCTCGATGCGTGACGCAACTGATCTCTTTCTGTGTTATGACATGTAAAAGGTAAAACAGATAAACAAAAACATCGCTCTGAAGCCAGGTGCGGTAGAAACGAAGGTTGGGTCATTCAAATACCAATAAAATAATACCTAATCTGCGACAAGTGCAGTAAAAGTCGGCGGTCACGCTGGTTACCTTCCCACCGCAATAAATCTAGACCTTTCTCCGAGCAGAATAAATAAATTTCTGGAGAAAACTGACGTAGGAGAAAATCATCGAGTAGTGAATCAATAGCTCGTAAAGAACCGAGAATGATAGGCAGTTTGATTGCCAGCAAGGGCAAGGCCGCCCCAATGTAAACATACTGCTTTTTATAACCTAAGAAAGCTTTCCTACCGTGCAGGGAAACGATAAATTGCTGCCTATTCTATGTCCGATCTACAACGAAAAGGCATCTAGTAAATCGTTCTAGTTGAATTTACTTGAAGCTGTTACATCTCCATAGAATATATTTTTGTAGAGTATACTGTGAGTCAGAGTACACTTATTTTAATTCTAGTAGCAATTTTTTTTCGCAAACATACGCAATACGCAATACTTTTGGCAGTGATACGCCAAGCAGTAGTACAAATACTTTAAATAAAAATCTACTAGCGACCTACTGCGGTTTCGCAAGTATTTAATTTGTTTTAGAAACTGAATTACATTGAATTTCTCATATTGGACGTACAAACCTTCCGTAAAAAATATCTTAATAAGTTTTTTTTTATGGTTGACAGGCTAGGTGTTTAACCACAGCTCACCTGATGTTAAGTGAAGGTGTGGTCGAAGATGGTAAAGCACACCTAGCCTGGAATGGAACTGGCTCTCAAGTGAGGCTGCCGGAACACACCGTTCGATGCTTGGCGGTAGATTTTCAACTTCAGGGTGGTAGCTAGCCAGCCGAGTACTAGAAAGTAACCCTACCACCATGCAGTGTCCAAGTATTACTCGATTCAAAATACTTTGCGTGATTTATAAGAAGTAAGCCGAGAAAAAGACGCTGCCAGCGACTTTGTTATATATCATTTATAGATAATACAAATACATATATTATCATGAATTCGAGGGTTCCTAAGCTAGTTTAAGCTGTGTTTTAACTAGTTCAAGTCGAACTTACTGTGTGACTAACTTAGTATGAAACTACGATTTTCCGGATAAATAGCAATAATTTTTTAGCAAAGACTGATAAACTTCAACGCGGTAAGTGATCACTAAGGTCACCTTGATTGATTAAAAGACAGGTGACATTTCTGAGTAGACACATAACATAGCTCACTGTAAGTTATCACTAGTGTAGTAAACATTAATATATACGTACTACGTACTAAAGTAACTCCCGATTTATCGGGAGATTACAGATTTTATGTATTGTCTCCCGATTTTTTGATTTACCATCCCTATTTTTTTTTGTATTTTGAACTTTGCGTATGTACATTAAATTCGATTTTTGAATTTATTTTAAATTTTGTGAGCTGTGATCAAACACCTAGCCTGTCAACCATAAAAAAATCTCCCCCGGACGAAGCGTTAACCCATTCAGTTATGTATCTACTGTTAATATTTTGGTCGCCCTGCGACGGGCACCGTCAGATGGTTTTCAACACACTTCAATGTTTTGAAATTCTCTTCTAGGTACATAGAATTCATCATTTGTAAAGTATTTCAATCAGCCGGACATAACTAAAGCCAAAAAGAAAAAGATGAAAAATGACGCTGGAAACATTGTCAGTTAATGAGACATGAAGCGTAACAAACTCAATCATCATAGAAAGAGGTTAACGAATCACTACAAAAGGTTAACCTAGAAGCTGAGAAGAAATAATGGCCAGTAACGGATGATAGCGGGTTAACAAGCCTGTTACGTGGGCGCCGAGATAAATTAATAGATCTGAGCTAAACAAAGTTTGAATTATAAAGGAAGCTTTATATAGCAAGACTTGGTTAGCGTAAAGAAACTATAAACTATCATGTGAATCCAACATTGGATATAGAGAATGCATAATTCAAAGAGAGTGCATATCATGAGCAGGTGTCAGTCATTTGTTTCCCGATTGATATAAATTTGGTAATTATATTTTTTAAGTTTAGCTCAAACAATTACTGTTATTAATTTACTAAATTTCAGTTTCAGGAGCATCTTGCCAAACGTGAATTGGCATCATGAGGGTTATGATTTCTTTTATAAGATTACATTTAACTCGCAATGTACGCGTTTGTTATTTCGTTTAGGTCAAATCTCGGAAGCTGTATTAGAACCCCTTTCTCAACTCTACGGTGTTTACATTTGACAAGTTGGTTCAGTTCCGATGACAATACATTATAATGGTGAGTATGTCCTGATTCTACACGCAGGATTGACCCCAAACGAAAGAACTCCTCAACGGTCATCAGCATACACAAGAAATTTTGTATTCACCATTAATTTTGATTGCCAGCCATTACCTGGCTGATGCACATATCAAAAACTTGTTTTTAACCGACTGTATTATTTTTTGACTATTAATTCATTTTAAAAAGTCATCATGACTAGAGAAGATGTTTAGAAATGACTGCAGCTACTAACTCTGTGCCTTTACAGTCTTGTCGACTGAAAAGGCTGAAACCGTATTGATATCGAATTTATTCCTTATAGAGATGATATACAAACCTTTAATAGGTGGCAGTTTAACCAGCTCCTGGTTGTGGTTCTGCACGTTGAAACGGCTTGAGCCATGTTTCCTGGGCTGGCCATTCCACCCAGGAGGTCGTGGGCCGTCCGCCGTGCGAGGGACAATCGCCGACGGCGGCGGCGGCCCCGACGCCAGGGACGAATGCTGTTTCTCGGGACGACTCTGGGAACAATACAGAACATGGTAAACTACTTCAAGCACGAGATTTTTCGAATGATAAGATGCAATGAGACAATATGATACCGTTGAAATGGTAAGAGTAATCAAACAAAAGTTAAAAATATTACCGACAAACTTCTTGAGTTAAACAGGTCGGACCTCTTCGCCTTATTATAAAATAGCTCGACCCCGCTGAGTACCCGCTACATGTTTTCGGGATAAAAATAAGTCTATGTTCTATTCCAGGGTCTCAGCTACCTCCATACCAAATTTCATCCAAATCTGTTCAGTAGTTTTTGCGTGAAAGGGTAACAAACATCCATCTATCTAAACTTTCACATTTATAATATTAGTGGGATAAATAAATAAAATTATAATTTGCACAAAATCCGAGCTACGGACAGTCCCGAGGCTGCCAACTTTAAGGCCACAGAAAGCATCTTCTAAGATACTTAAAGTCTAGCTTGCAATACCACAACATTTGGCGAAGTTAAAGGGGAACGATTTTGCCGTGCTCCGTTACTACAAGGAGCTTGGTTAGTTTCGATAGGCTTGTAGACATCAGAATGGACAAAACACCCCGAACGGGCCGTCAGTTCGGGCCTAATAATCCCCGCTTTCAATATACATTCATAATTTATTATGAAGAATTATATTTTTGCTGTAACACAAACTGGAATTGATTTAATTTGTTTTGATATAAATATTTTTACTGCATCTACTATAGCTACATAAACTTTACTACTCGTAGTCGCAGCGACTATTACTAGTTTATTTGATAAGCAGACACAATGATTTGACGCATTCTTTTGCTTATCAGCAGCTAACGCAATATTTTCATCATCGATATAATCTAAATAATCTAATATAATAAGGCGATGAAAATTTTCAATGCCATTGCCATTTAGTCATTTTTGTGTAGAACATAATATAAATAGTAATATAGATTATATTTTACGTCACAACATGCGTAGATATATTTCGTTATTGACGTGCAATAGATTCTTTTTTCAAGTCATGTTAATTAGATTAGGACGCTGCGCCGTACGTAGACAAAATGTCTTCTCAATATTTTTTTTAGCAACATAAGAATAAAATGATTGGTGACAAAAGTTAGCCATTATAACCTATATGATGCTGGAAAGAAGATATTTTCAAAAAAGTGATTTTTGGTTCCATTTTTCAACATAGCGGCGCGGGCAGTGTTCGTTCCAGGAAGATGAGCATTTGTAATTCAACTCCGATTCCGAGAATTCGGAATATTAACGTCATTAGTAATAAAATAAATAAAAATAGCCTTTATTTTCTCTAGCCATAAAAAAAATATTTTTAGTATTTAGCTAACTATCAGCTACCAAGTCAGGCTGTTTTGAGACATAGGCTTCCTCTAGCTCTCTCCATTAATCGCGATCCAGTGTGATTCTTCTCCAACCTTTAGGCTTCATAAAAAATCGCAAAAGATTAAAAATTACATTCAAACGCTAGTTTGGCCAGAAATCAAAGTCGAGCCCCTGGCTTTGACTGGTATAAGATGCAGAAAACTATGAAAATACTATTTTAATAGTAAAAAATAAAATAGTATTTTTTACTAACAAAATATAGTGCGTCGGTCGATAGCGATGGTCCATCTGTAATATACTATGATGATGGAACTGCCGTCCCTAGAGTCACCCAGTTTAAATATCTTGGTTCTGTAATTACACCTGATGCAAATGTGGAAACGGTTGTCTCGCATAGAGTAAATGTGGGCTGGCAGAAATGGAGAAGCCTAACGGGTATTCTCTGTGATGCGCGGATGCCTATAAAAACAAAAGGCAAAGTCTACAAGACTGCAGTGAGACCCGCGACACTCTATGGTGCTGAATGTTGGACTGTGAAACAACCACATGAGCAGAAACTGCATATAAATGAAATGAAAATGCTCAGATGGTCAGGCGGCGTGACCAAACTGGACAAAATCAGAAACGAGCACATACGGGGAAGTTTTAAAGTGGCACCTATAACCGACAAGTTAATGGAAGAGGGGAAGCGGGGAAGAGGGCGCCCTCCAGCCACCTGGTGGACGAGCATGCTCCAAACTATGAACAAGGCCCAATTAGACCCTGACAACCCAGGACAGAGCGTCCTGGCGCAGGCTTATTAGGAAACCCGACCCCACCTAACGTGGGAACAGGGAAAGAAGAAGACGAGAACTATATAGTGCGTCGCAGCCTCAAAAAAAAAAAGCAATCGTACTAAGCCTATAAACTACAAAGTTGGCCAAGTTTCATCGCATTCGGATAAACGGTACGACACCGCATAAAATACGAACAAATAAATATTATTTTTTTACATTACATTTAAAAAACCAATAAGTGTCAATTAAATATTTTTGTGTTGTGAATATTTAGTTTTTGCAATAACAAAATAAATAGCATCGTTTGGAGTGAAAGTCATATTATTCTATTAAAGCTAAGATTTTATAGCATAGCAAGCAACTTGCAGAATCGTAAAATATCTAGGTGACCTACAAATCCGACAAAGGAAATAACTTCTTACGTTTATTGGATAAAGTGGACGGTATACGGGGAGAAGGTTGGTTATTAGGAAAACTTTCATCCACTGTACGACCTTCTTAATTCAGACAGACGCAGGTAAATGATGCAGGTTAATTAAGTTTTTCTTTTTACCAATAGACCAATACGCATGCGTTTGACTGTCATGCGAAGATGCGATCTACGACGGAACATTGCCTAGATGCCGATCCACTACTCGCGACTTGAAGGCGCCTAGATTGTATAGACCCTGTACAATCTAGACGCCTATACTAGGGGAACAACTACGTGAGCAGCAAATTTCCGTTGTTCAGTATCTATATAAAAATAGGGCTGATACGTAACTTAATTCCAGGATTGGTGTGTTTACAATCTTCGACCACATCATCTCTTAACATCAAATGAGCTACGGTCAAACATCTATACAAAACTATGAAACACACATGACACAATAGGTAGAGAGAAACTCTTTATTGTGAACACCAGAATTAAAAATAATATCGCCCGAAAATAAAAGCGCCTATGGCCTAGTGTTATAAGTGGCGGCCTTATCGCTAAAAGCAAGGGAACTTTCTTCCAGGCAACCAGGAATGAAAATCAGATTACTGACAAAGAATAGATGAGACATGTAACACTTAGTTACAAGATATTTTTCTGACATTTTCATTCTGTTCAACAATCCTTACTAATACATACAATATACATAGAGTATTATATCAAATATTGATATCTATGAATGGCTTATTGCAAATATTGCAATGGGTGAAACCCCGAACCAACACCCTTCTTAAAGCTGAGCTACTACTAAAAGGGAAAATATTCTGCAATTAACAAGATTCAACATTTTGCTGAAGATTTAAGATAAATTTATATTGGAGGACATTCTAACAAGACCCAAACTAAGAAAAGCTTGTAATTCTAGACCCTAAAAGAAAAACAACTAAAAATAGTAGAGCCAAGAACAAATATAACAACTTGTCGAGCAACTAACTGACGCAGTCATAAAACATGCGAACCTGAAAGTTGTATCTGGACCAATTTTTTTTTACGACTGGGACAAGGACAGTGGATATACATAATCGTAAATTTTTATACCAGTTCTGTTGGTTACTGTACCGAACAGTGGTAATAATATCAATGTCAAAACAGTTATGCAAATTTCTAAGATTTTATAATTAAATCCTTTCAAATATTTGCTTAAAATTTTAATTTTATGAAAAATTACTGTCTTCTGTCAAAAATTACGTCGCAACGTTTCCTTTTATTTACGTCCCAATCGCTCCCAAGGTGCCAAATCGTAGATACGGTATTTGCGTTGACCAAAGAAATTAATTCATATTTTTTAATCATAGTACCTAAGAAGTGATTAAACGAACGGGACGCTCTCCTGAAAGCATATATCGGTAGGTACCCGAAGCTTTGAATCCCAAACCAAAGTTCAGGGCATCGTTGCTTTGGCGCTCATTACTTTGAGACATTCGATGGCCAGTCTTACTAGCCTTGTAACTTCATAGCTAAATTGAAAATAAATATCGTAGGACATTACACACAGCGCCATCTGACCTCAAACTAAGTAAAGCTTCTATGGAAGTCAGATAACTGATACTAACTGATACTAGTACTTAAATATTTGTAAATACATACTTATAATACATACATAATATAATTTAATTTAATACGGGATTAACATGTGGATTAAGGATAGGTACATACTATTGTAACATTATGGCATTTGTGTAGTTGCTTTATTGTTTTAGCAATGTCACCCAAACTTGGCGAAATGAACAGTATTCACGTCACGACTAGATGTATTAAAGTATTTTTAGTGACGTTAAATGGTATGTTGCATAAGGATGGAATTCCAGCAATGACACGGGCAAGAACGTAATTGCCACGCCCACGGCAACTAATAAACTTTTATTGGTTGGAATTTCATGAAGATAAGGTATTTACTAACGAAAGATTCCAAGATAACACAGCACGCTGTTATTGTGACCCGACTGCGGCGAAGCCAAAAAAGAAGGGTTGCGGCTGAACGAATTTTGATGAATGATATGTCTTTGTACCTGGCGTGAAAATGTGTATGTTTTTTCCGTAATCGGGTTATAGTTTACGGCTAAAGTGGACGACGACGGTGACAAAATTCGTCATGACTATAATGCGAACTACAAAGATGGAGACTTGATATAATCCCCCAAACAACACGAGGGAAAACTTACAAGAGATCCATAGTATGTCAGCGAAATGTTATTTTAATTCTGTTCACTTACTTTTTTTTTTAAATTTAAATATATAATTAATATCATGGCAACTTATATCGCCCGCGTCGCCCCAGTAACGCAATTTTGCGTTTCCGCGATGAAGCTATTTCATAAATAAGTACACAAGTCTATTTATAAAAACCCAGTGCAAAATACGCGAAAATATGTCCCTCGTTGCGTTCGTAAAGTATTTTAAAACGTCGAGAGTCATTCGAGGTATTTTCAAGTGGGCAGAGCTAGTTTTCACGTGCATTCAGGTCTGCGTAGGTTTGTGGATGTTCCAATTTTGTAAATATTGAAAGTTTTTCAATGAATTGCAAAATGTGCATGTTACTGGTTTCTATGTGTGTTCTGGTGATTAATTATGTAATACAAACATTTCGACTAGTGAATACGGTTTAACAGTATCTGCCCTACATCTAACATACATAGCTAGTATGGAATTTAGTCGTAATTGACAGGAAAATTCCTGCACTATTATGCAAATTTAACTGTCATCTGTCATCCCCTGATGTAAAGAGAAGGTGCTAGACTGAATCTTCGTTTAACATCAAAAGTAATGACAGTTAAACGTAATCTTATAATCAAACCTACTATGTACGAGTATATATACAGTATGTATAATACTTATATAAGTAAGTGAATTCCTGTTTCCCTTGGTAACGCCATAACTTGAGAACGACTTTGTTGATTTTTCTTTTATCACAGTTTACTAATACTTGGTAGAAGGTTCTTACGAAAAGAAAAATTAAGAAAATTGCGCAGTAAATTGGGAATTTTCTGAAATCTTACCAACAATTTTAACTTTGCGCGTTTGATGAAGCTAAGACAGGAAAACGTCTGTCAGGTCAGCTAGTCTAAAATACATAAATGTGAACAGTAGCCAGACATATTGTCATGATACAGATTCAGATAAGACCTGCAGTGGAAAAGTTATCAATGTAAGTGACGAAGTCCAAGCATAGGGGGTGAGGAAGCCTGTAGTAAATAATGATACGGATTATCACGATTATCAAGAATGATATGTAGTAAAAGTATGTTAGTATAGCTCCCAAGCTTACAATCAAATGTATAGCAAAATTATAATATCAGTGGTACATACTCGTATACATGAATCTCTTTGACTTCTTGTTGTAGAGCAAGCAACCGAGACATATCTGTTTTATTTTCCTAGTTCTAGTATACAACCTTATTAGTAGAGTAGTTGTACATAAAAGTAATTTAACGTTTACCTGATGGTCAGAGATGACGTCTGTCTATATCCATTGCAGCGGTGTTCATAACTTTAATAGCAACAAAACAAAGTTGCTTTGTCGCTCATTACTTTGATTCGATTGTAAGTCTCGAGTTCTTGATAGGTTTATAATTTCACTACTTTTCTCTTCAACCCGGAACACTGCAATTTTTATACATGACTGCTACGGCAAAACATCTGATCTACCGGGACGGTCTCCTAGAAGATAGTTTAGTAATTTTTTTTAAAATAATAAATATTCTTATGTTTGACCGCCATCTCACCTGATGTTAAGTGATGATGCGGTCTAAGATGGAGCACGCTTGCATAATAGATACCGATTTACCCTCGACTTGAAGACACCCAGATTGTATGCATCGGAGAACATCCACTCAGATTAAACAAAAAAATTCAATAACAAATCTCAAATATTTATTACATAGCGAGAGACTACGGTAAATACCTCAAGGGTCCGATGATCTTTGCTAGTCTCAGGGTGACACCTCGAAGGTCAAAGTCAACCGCGTTATTGCATTATGCATTCACCTGAACATTACCATGCGCCGGTTAGTTTACCATGTTATTCAGCGATATTATGAAACGAGAATGTTGATTTAAGTGACGATTGACTTGTAAAGTTTGTGTGATCTGGCTGCAATACAGATACGCGGAGGTTAGTATTTTCTTTTTAATTTTCTGGCATCGCGTCTAGGAGCCCGCCGCCGTCTACAGCCGCGTACCCGCTTCCGCACCTTCCACTGCGTGCTTCAGAACCAAGCTAAAATCTTGACTGCTACAGTGCTAGAGGCAATGTTATTGCCCAGTTGTCTCATTTGGTTTATCTGTAGGTTTTTAAGAGTTGCTCGATTACCACTCCGGACAAACATTTGTGTGTTTGTCCTTTGTCTGTTCTGTATGTACCTACTTACAAAAAAAGTATGTAAGTAGGTATTATATCAGTTACCCGGTTCCCATAGTACGAGCTTTGCTTAGTTTGGGGCTAGATAGCGCTGTGTGAAAAGTCCTAAGACATTTTTAATGCGTTTAAGTCAGCGTTATCCATAGCGTTATACCTAGTGAAATTATTGGGCTGTTGAAACTACCTAATCATCAAAAGTATCAAAGTAATGAGCGCCCAAGCAGCGATGCCCTGGACTTTGGTTTTTCTACTCAAAGTTCTGTGTACCGCTGCAATGGTAATGGACAGGCGTTATCTCTTACCATCAAGGCGTCTCGCTCGTGTCATTCCTTTTACATGAAAACAGCTACCTTTTCTGACATTGTATTGTAAAATGTCACAATAAACTAATCAGCGTTACATTGTATCGATTAGGCAGCTAATGCTATTTATAGAAAACCTTCGGTAACTCGAGTACAATTTTAATAAAGTATTCAAATAGCTCGACGTAGACGACAACGATCGATAATAAGTAAAGGTAGTGACTGACTTGTAACGTTTCGGTGCAATGTATCGCATTACATTACACAAGCATTACAAGGTGAGCTCTTACTGTCTTTCGAGTTAAATCGCGAAAAAGCTACGCAATCGCATGTCGTATAGTTTATTTATTTATTTAGATCACCAACACTATTACACATCACAACAATCATAGCGGTCATCAACAAAAAAAAAAAAAACTAGATGTTACAGCAACTATAGGTGACGACAACATGCAATAAGTTAACAATTATTTTCGAAAATTAGGAAATGTCAGATAAATATTTTATATATTTTTTTTTAATGGTTGACAAGCTAGTTGTTTGACCACAGCTCACCTGATGTTAAGTGAAGGTGTGGTCGAAGATGGTAAAGCACACCTAGCCTGGAATGTAACTGGCTCTCAAGTGAGGCTGCCGGAACACACCGTTAGATGCTTGGCGGCAGATTTTCAACTTGAGGGTGGTAGCTAGCCAGCCGAGTACTAGAAAGTACCCTACCACCATGCTATGGTTTCCTCACGATGTTTTCCTTCACCGGCAGCTTAAGCTCATTGTTGGGGTTTGAACCCACGCCCTTCGGCATGCGAACCTACCGCGCTAACCACTGAGCTATCATCGCTACAAAAGATAAATATTAAAAAAAAAATAGAAGATAAATATTCTAGTCAATTAATTAATATGTCAATTTTAAATAAAACAAATTAAATTAAATTTGAACTATATAAAAATCATAATAATTTTCAATAAAAAAGGAATAGTAGCGGATTAAGGTCGGCAGTCGTGTAACTTTTTCGTAATCGCCCAACTTGAATAGCTGAAAAAATCTGCGTGCCTAGAAGCCGAGTCGCTAGATGCAAATAACGTGAGCACTGGCCTTTTTTTCGCAAACGGGCATGTTTTTTATGAATTTTGTGAAATGAATACAAATATTTTATTGATAACACCAATGTTACAAGTCAAAATCCCACTACTTAATACCTATTATAAATGTGAGTTTGAATGGATGTTTGTTACTCTTTCACGCAAAACTGAACGGATTTGGTATGGAGGTAGCCGAGACCCTGGATTAGAACATAGACTACTTTTTATCCCAAAAACATGTAGCGGGTAACACTGCGGGGCGCAGCTAATTTCAAATATGTATGTCATTATATGAGTTTTAAAACATACATGTAATTGACATGTAATCATACATGTCAATTAATTTAAAAAAAAAGCCAAAATAAGGTATGTCAATATACATACAAACATTTCAATATATAAAAATATTGTCAATATTAAATATGTCAATACAAAAAAAATTATTATCAATATAATTAAGTGACATGACAAAAAAATCATAATTACTTACTATAATTACATTAATATTATTATTAATAATTACACTAATATTATAAATGTGAAAGTTTGGATGGATATACGGATGGATGTTTGTTACTCTTTCTGGCAAAAACTACTGAACGGATTTGGATGATATTTGGTACGGTAGCTAAGACCCTGGATTAACACATGGGCTAGGCTTTTTATTCCGAAAACGTATAGCGCGTAAAACCGCGGGGCGCAGCTAGTTTAATAATGGCTTTTAAATAAATAAATATCACAGGACGTTACACACAGCGCCATCTGACCCCAAACTAAGCAGAGCTTGTGCTATGGAAGACAGATAACTGATACAATACTTAAATACTTTTTTTTTGTAAATACATACTTATAATACATACAGTACACCCAGACACAGAACAGGACTAACATTTGTGTGATCGATGTTATGTTAGTCACACAAATGTTAGTCCTGAGTGGGAATCGAACCCACGCCCTTCAGCTCTCGAAGCAGACATACTACCAATGAACCAACAGGGCTGTCGATTGATGATTCGATGTCGATGTCGATTTTGAAGAAGATACACTACCAAATAAACCCACATGGCTCCATCCTAAAAAACAAGTAATAAATGCGTGTTACATCATGTCCTTTGTCTCCTTTGTAAAATATCCAATTAGTATCCAGCACGCTTGATATCTGTCGACCTAACCTTCAGGGCTGTTACACAACAGTTCCTTGCGACGAAGCACCTAAAAGAATTAAATCCTTTTCAGACTACGCTTTCATATCACATAATATAATTAATCTGCGCATCTGTCTTATATTTTAAACAAAAGCGGTAAACCAGGGGATGAGAAGCTGATCCTAAAGAATAATTTAATATTAAAATTTGTATTGTCAACGTGTACTGTCCCACTGCAGGGCAAAGGCCTCCTTTCCATCTTTATCTATCCTTTGCAACCTTCCAGGAGTCCTTCAAACATGAGTCAAATTTGTCCTTTCCATCTCTCATATAAAATATGTCTCTTATATCTACGACAGCCCTGTTGGTTCATTGGTAGTATGTCTGCTCTAAGAGCTGAAGGGCGTCGGTTCGATTCCCACCCAGGACAAGCATTTTGTGATATAAACAAATGTTTGTTCTGTGTCTGAGTGTACTGTATGTATTATAAGTATGTATTTATAAAAAAACTATTTATGTATTCTATCAGTTATCTGTCTTCCATAGTACAAGTTTTGCTTAGTTTGGGATCAGATGGCGCTGTATGTAATGTCCTACGATATTTATTTTATTTTATCTCTTGTCTTTCCATCCTAAGGTCGCCTGGAAGAGATCGCTTTTAGCGATAAGGTCGCCAGCAGTTACACTTGCTAATTAAGTTTATTTCTTCTGTATTGTATTATATGTGTAATATTTTTAATGAGACTAAACTTCGGGAGTTACAACTTAAGGAGTCGAAGATCAGGCTGCGTAGCGCGCCTTGCATGTCCCGAAGTGGACTATTAGGCTGATTACAATGATGAGGAATTTTTTTTATACATTTATATCCTACGATTATCCTAACATGTAAAACATCCACCGCTTTTGCTAACTTACTTAACTTACTTAATTACTGGGCTGTTGAGACTAACCATCTAGTCTCAAAGTAATGAGCGCCAAAGCAGCGATGCCTCGGACTTTGTTTTGCTACTGAAAGTTCTGTGTATCGCTGCAATGGTCATGGACAGGCGTTATCTCTTAACATCAAGAGAGCGCCTCGATCGTCTCATTACTTTTACAGAAAAAAAAAAAAAACTTAATATAATATTTTTTCCACATTTGTCATTTACTTAACTACAGTGATTCAGGTTTTTTCTATAGCGTAGTCTGCGAAGACCAACTACGTACAAGACATCGATGCCAATACCAATGAAGCAAGCGACTGACTTTATTTGTAACTCGTTATAACTTAGAAGACTTTATCGCAACACGGTTCTATTTCATCCGAGACGTCATTTGAAGAAACCGCAGCCGCGTCTTATTGCGAAAAAGGCATTCAGGTACATGAATGTTATTTTTTCCATTCCATTCTTGACGATAAATTGATTCGCTTTTTGCGATAAAATCCGGACAAACATGAGCTGAGGAGAAATAAGATACGGTTGGTGGCGTTGAATATTTTGAGACTGTAAAGTATGACGATTTAGCAAACATGCCGTCGATACACTTACCAACCTTTTTACATGAAATATATGACAAGATACATAAAAACCGGCCAAGTGCGAGTCGGACTCGCGCACGAAGGGTCCGTACCATTATCTATAAAAACGGCAAAATAAAATCATGTTTGTTGTATGGGAGTCCCCCTTAAATATTTATTTTTAGTATTTGTTGTTATAGCGGCAATAGAAATACATTATCTGTGAAAATTTCAACTGTCTATTCATCACCGTTCTTGAGATACAGCCTGGTGAGAGACGGACGGACGGACGGACAGCAAAGTCTCAGTAATAGGGTCCCGTTTTTACCCTTTGGCTACGGAACCCTATAAAGAAAAAAAAACATAGTAAGTACATAAAAATAATCGTAACAATGTATTTAAATAAAACGAAATATTGTATGTATGTATGTATGTATGTATTTAAAAGTAAAGTGTATTAGTATTTCAGGTATGTATATCCTAAATATCCCGTGCCAACTAAGTTGACGTGTTTGTGTCTCTCGCCAACAAAACGTGTAACGTCAAACCATTTTAACAGTTCCAGAGTTGTGCATGTAAACAAAATTAAATAAATGCTTGACTAACGCGTGAAGGTCGTCCGGCTGTTGTTGTGTGGTTTATCATAATCTGTGGTGTTTTCGGAACTTGTTCTGTTGGCGCCTAAAACCAATGGAATGTCAAAAACACTAAAAAAGTTTGCTAAAACATATTACACTAGCGGACGCCTCGCGGTATCACCCGCGTAGTTTCCGTTCCCGCGGGAATACATGGATAAAAAGTAGCCTATGTCATCCGGGGATAGTGTAGCTTCCCAACGGTGAAATATTTTTTCAAATCGGTCCAGTAGTTTCGGAGCCTATTCATTACAAACAAAGAAACAATCAAATCTTTCCTCTTTATAATAGTATAAATAAATAAATATCACAGGACATTACACACAGCGCCAGCTGACCCCAAACTAAGTAAAGCTTGTACCTACTATGGAAGTCAGATAACTAGATATATAGATATATAGATAGAATATTTATTTATACATATATAATTATATGGGTACAACGGAGGATACACACATTTTACACGTAGGTAGGTACGCACAAATCACCAACATATCTATTTATAATAATTATATATAGGTACAATTATACACATGTAATTTAATTAGAATTTTAAATAGTATTGCTCTATACTATAGTATATGTAGTAAGTACATTAAATTTGGATATAGGTATAGCTACATTTATATTTTATTTTATAGTAATTAATTGATTTCTTGTTATTATCCACGACAGTACGGAGACGGTATATGCATTTGGGGTGAGAGGATGTTTGTTTGTGCAAATCCATGTTGCCATTTTTCTCCAAAACTACAAGTCCGATTTTGATGCAATTATCAGTTATGGGTTCGGGTTTGATTGGTGCATTATCTTCATCATCATCAGCCTATATTACTCCACTGCTGGACATAGGCCTCACCCAAGACACGCCACTCAGCACGATCTTCGGCTTTTCGCTTCCATCCACCGCCAGCTGTCCTACGTATATCGCCACTCCATCGAGTCTCAGGGCGTCCTACGCTACGTTTGCCAATACGCGGTCTCTACTCTAGAACACGTCTACCCCAGCGGTTATCGGTTCTGCGGCAGATATGTCCAGCCCATTGCCACTTCAGCTTACTAATACGCTACTATACGCATTATCTTAGATAGGTGACAATTACTTTTTAATCAGGGCCACCGAGAGACAGGCCTTGCCGAGTTTGGGGCCCACTGCTATACCATTCTTTAATATTCTGTTTGGTCCTACGCCCCTACTCAACAGTGAGAGACTTTATAAAAACAACGCTGATTCGGAATATTGGGCCATTTTGATTATAAAACAATATTTAAGTATTTAAACATTGTTTTACTTAATATTTAAGTATTTCAATATTGTTTTACTCTCATTTTATTTTATTTAAAGACAATATACAAATTTGCATTTAAAAAAAAAACAGCGAGGTTTCGAATAAAACGAATATATCAACGATGTATAAAATTTTTAGATTTTTGTTGATTTTTTAAAAACCGCTCGATCAGACGTCTTCGTGCTGCCACATTCATGTCATTCCAGAAATCCCTCATTGAAAGCTTATCCAAAACGATCACGGCTATTAACTACTTACACATCTGTGGCAAACTCTAACCACCTTGTAAACAGTATCTATAAATTCCAGTGAATGCGGTACGTAGGTACATAGGTACTGCGCGTGCGCCGCGATGCTGACAAGTGTCCGTCAGCGATATACAATATCTATTTGTTTGTATTGAATAGTTCTCAATAACGTCATCGCTTCCTGAACTCGTTAAAACTGTAGGAGGGATAGCTCAGTGGTTAGCGCGGTCGGTTAAGGGCGTGGGTTCAAATCCCAACAATGAGCTCGAGCTGCCAGGGAAGGAAAACATCGTGAGGAAACCGTAGCATGGTGGTATGGTACTTTTTAGTACTGAGCTGGTTAGCTACCGCTACATCGAGTTGAAATGCTGCCGTCAAGCACTTAACGGTGTGTTTTGACCCCCTCACGTGAGAGCCAGTTCCATTTCCAGCAAGATGTGTTTGCCATCTTAGACAGTGGTAGATTTACCAGCAGGCTGAGCGGACTTAAACCCAGGATTCAAATATATTTCGGAAAATATATTTTATTCACATTCTTATATGAGTAGGTCACAATCAATTCATACATACAAGTAAAGGACCAATTTTTTTTGGGAGCTGCAAACTAAGTGTTTGTACGCCTATTGGTATTTAGTAAAAAAAAAAAAGTTTTTAATAGTTGAAAAGGTTAAAAACAATAATCGAGTAATTTTATCGATTTTAATATCATATGCTGACATTGTTCAACATCTGTACTAACTTTAGGAAATATATCTACCCAAAAACTATTTGGTGTGGAATTTGAACCAAATTTTAAATAATCGCACTGACATTTGTCGAGAGCGGCAAAAACAGTCTTTACTTGGGAAATGTATCAATGCGCCACTGATCTTATAGGCCACACCGTCATTTTATATCAGGTGAGCTGTGGTCAAACGCCTGTCAACTATTAAAAAAATATGTAGGTACACCACAACTCAACTCGCTGAAATGCTGGAAGAGATCGCTCTTAGCGATAAAAAAAATAAAAAATAAAAATATCGTAGAAGATTACACACAGTGCAATCTGACCCCGAACTAAGCAAAACTTGTGCTATGGAAATCAGATAACTGATAGAATACTTAAATACTTTTTTTTTATAAATACATACTTATAATAAATACAGAACACCGGCACACAGGCACAGAACAAACATTTTGTTTATAAATACCACAAAATGTTTATCCTGGGTGGGAATCGAACCCACGCCCTTCAGCTCTTGGAGCAAACACAAACTCAAACTACCAATGAACCAACAGGGCTGTCGAATAAGGCCGCCACTTGTGGCACTAGTTCATAAGGTTCTTTTGTTCTCTGTACTTATTTCTGTTTATGGTAAAGAGCTCTATCTAGAATGCGCCCGAACGACGCAACGCGCAATTCGTTTGGAACAGTACCTATTGATAAGGAAATATCTAGAGTGCTAGATGGGAGTGTTTATAGCCAAAGATAACATTTACAATGGTGCACCCGTGTGTCAAGGAAAATTATTTAAATTGTTTATTTATTTAAATAAATCCACGTTTGACTTTCCATTCTACTCTTGGTTGACGATGTGGTCGAAAATGAGTCACGTAGACTTAGATATTGGTAAGGTCCAAAGATATATTAAGCAAGGTAGTTAGGTATCTAAGATAGGTCAAAGATCATTTATATCTCTCTGAAAACAAATAAGTCCGTATTTTACACATTAGAAAATTGGAGGCAAAACGCTTGGCGTTGAACGTTTACTCATCCAAAAACAAAAGCCAAACATCCCACTAATTTATTATAAATGTGAAAGTTTGGATGTCTGTTACTCTTTCACGCAAAAACTACTGAACAGATATGGATGAAATTTGGTATGAAGTTAGCTGAACCCCTGGATTAACACATGCTACTTTTTAATACAAAAACATGTAGCGGGTAACACCACAGGGCGCAGATAGTATTAAATAACAAAACCAAGTTTAAAAATAATCTCGAGAAAACATATGCCTACATGCTTGGTCCTTTCTCTTGGTACGATCGATCTCTTGGTGGGCTCCGAAAACTTTAGTCTGCAACGCTAGACGTAAAGAGTCCAAAATTAAACGAATTAGATTTAACCAGTCGAATTTCTAAAACAACCGCGTTCCATTCCATGAATGTATCGATAAAAAAATAATAACACATGATGGAGCGAATGTGCCGTTGCATATGTAAAGTAAATGGATACGGGCAGACTGGCGCACAAACTACTTGCTTATCTGCGGCAACTCTCCTCTAGACTTGCTTATTAACTGTTATGGAAACTATGGTAACTACTCCACGCTTGAATTTTATACTGGCAACTATTCTGTGGTTGACCGCTCGAATGTTTAGAGACCGTTACTCCGTCTTCCATTCTCGCTCGTAATCTCACAGCTGAAGAAACTAGAGATGATCGAACCGGTTCACAGTTTTAATTAAAAAGCTACCGGGTTACGGTGGACGATGATTTTTATTTAATAAAAATAAATTGACATCAGGCTAACCCATTTGATCCTGCAGTGATAAACTGGTAACGAAATGTATCATAACAACATCAGCGGACCATTGCAGAACAATGTATATTTATAATAAAACTGGTAGACGTCAAATTCTGTACATTAAAAATAATTTGAAAAATGTAATTGGAGGGCACTCTATTATCGATACTAAAGCAAAAATTGTGTCTGCCTGTCTGCATCTTGAAAGAGCATCACGCCGAAACTGCTGAAGGGATTTGAATAAAACTTGGCATGATTATTGTACATATTATAACATAGGTCCTGTAAAAACGTTTTATACCGGAATTCGGCACAGTTCCCGTGGGAGGGGGATTAAAGTCAAAATGTTTATTTAGCAATAATTCTTTAACCATTAGTCCAATTTCAATTATTTTTTTGCTTGAAAGGCAGTAAGTACTCTAAGGATTGTACGTTCAACTTTTTCTTTTAAATGTAAAAAGTAATGAGACGAACGAGACGCTCTCCTGATGGTAAGAAAAAACGCCTGTCCATGACCATTGAGCTTTGAGTAACAAAACAAAGTCCAGGGCATCACTGCTTTGGCGCTCATTACTTTGAGACTTTCGATGGTTAGTCTCAACAGCCCAGTAATTTCGCTAGCTGCAGTACCCTTCGAACCGGAATACAGTACTATTTACACACTACTGCTTAGCGGCAGAAAACTTCATCAGAATAGTAGTTTGGAACTTTAGAAATGATCCGCATCAATATCTATAGTATACCCGTCCAAAATAACATGTACCCCGGAATGTAGAGGAAACTCTAGAAAACACTGCTCATTATAAACTGGCAATTAGATAAGTGATAGAATTTAGTGTGCACGTTCTGATTCATGCAGACTGAGTGATTAGCCGTATTGTCAAAGTTAGGCCACCTCATAGGCACGTAATCGATAATCAAAATAACATAGCTGAAAAGCAATTTTTGTCGAACTATTGAAGAAAAAATGTCCAGCAAATAAAGTCCCCAAGTGTCGCAAACGAAGTTGCGGTAAATACTATTTCTATTTATCATTTAGATTGACGTAAAAGCAAATGGGACGGAATCGACATTGCCTGTAACTGTGTCGTATTATTTCTTTTTTGTTTTATGCAAAAGTAATGAAACCATCGAAACGCTCTACTGACGGTGAGAGATAATGTTGGTTCATGATCATTGCAGCGGTACCCAGTACTTTGCACAACAAAACAATGCATCTTCGTCTAGAGCAAGGCTGTCCAATACTAGGTTTACTTTTATGTGGCTCTCCACATGTTTAACATCCAGTTAATAAAGATTTTAGTTTTACAAAATGTATTTGGTAGAATTTAATTATTTTTTATTGCACTTCAAATAAATGAATGAGATATTTATTCTTATGGCAATAAGTTTTCTTTAATTATTTAGACAATTTCAGAGCTAAGTATTTTGTGTGTTTTGTAGTGTTTGTCAGACGGTATGCGATGTCAGTCGCGTAAGCGCTTCACGTGAATGGCCCGACAACCGATGCTCGTCGACTAATGATATTATGGATGTCGTCGACGATATTTAAAGGAAGTATTTGTTTCGACAAACGTAGCGTAGGACACCCTGAGACTTGGCGGTGTGACGATATACGTAAGGCAGTAGGCAGTAACAAGAAGCAAAAAGCCGAACATGGAGCTAAGCGGCATACATTAGAAGATGACTATGATATATTTCCGCGGTGTCCAATTATATTTAGTAATATACATTAGCCCGAGATCGTATTTGGTTTGGACAACCCTGGACTAGAGCATTACTGCTTTGCCGCTCATTACCTTACTTACCATTGTACCTTTTCATTGTAACGATAAATTTCGTTGTTGATAAAATACTACAAATCTGACAATAATTGTCTACTTTTGGGGAATTATATTTCGCAAACCTTGCGACATGCCTGATTTAAAAAAAAAAGGTCAAGTACGATTAAATCTTATGCACCGAGGGTTCCTTTACTTCTAGTATAATCATCATCATCCACAGCTTTCTTTATCCCACTTTTGGGTATAGGCCTCTCTTTTTATGGCATCGGTCCTGTGCCAATCTGGTCCCGGTTCGCCCGCGACGGTTACAATGTCATCGCCTCAAATTGCGGCTAGACGACAAAGCACGACTACGTACCTTGCCTAAGCCACCATTCTGTAGCAACCTTACTCCACTTTTATTTATAGTATAAAATTAATTACTCAAATTATATAGGTACTTAATATGAAACGCTTTACTAAACTTAAGTACTTTCTGGGTTAAGTACTTCACAAAACATAATAATTTATTGTTGCTTTAAGTCGAACAATATTTCCATATTTTTTTAGTGTTGTAGAACAATAAAAAAAATATAGTGCTCATATTTATTATGTATTCAAGCTTTATTTGTTTTATAACTCTATTTCGCACAACAGTTTGCTTCCAGTCTTTACTTGTTCTATAATCATATTTGCTTAAAGCTTCTTTTGTTAATGTCGAGATCTTTAATGTATCATATCGCCAGATTTTTTTTACATTCGTCTGAAGAAATGCGTGAGAAACTTTTGCCATAAATATTTTCGTACTTTTACTGTCTAGGTAAAGTTACACGTGAAATGGAATGTGTCACTTATATACCACTTACCGGCGGAGCGGTGACCGGCGAATGATTTCGTCTCCTTCTGAACATAGACGACAACGACTGCGTAGCTATATTGGCCGTCGTGGCTGCTAGCATTTTGACCTCAACACTTCACATCACAACACCAAACGAAACACTAAAGCCGGCAGTTCCACAAGATTAGCAGACCGCTTACCTCAAAGACCGAACCCATAGTCTTTTCAATCATGAGTAGTCTATTTTTCACTTCAAAGCTCAACGTGTAACACAGACTAATAGACGAGCATCGCGTAATGGACGTCCGAAACAATAAACTTTTACTACACTACTATACGCTGTCGGTGATACCTACCACATCAAAGTTTCACTGCATCGCGTGAACCAAGCGTGGCTCAGTTTGGGCAGAACTTTCTATACGACTCTCGAGTAATATGGTCGTTGTAATGTGAGTCCACTCAAACCAAACTAAAGCTTGATCGAATAAGGTAAATATAAAATTAGTGAGACTTGAACGTGACCTCCAGAAAATCCTCGAAGTTAAAAAACATAGAATTACCGCAGGGGATTTAACAGAGACAAAAAAAAAACAAAAAATGTAAAACATTTCGTAATTTTTTACCTACATTTCTTGTTTCGCGTAACTAAACAGAATCTTACTAAATGTACTGTCCTACTAAAGTATAATTTTTTTTGACAAACTTTTTATTGTCTAGAAGCTAGCATAATATTGTTTTCATTTTTTTTACAAGCAATTCTATGTTTTTTAATGGATATGTATCATACCCTAAAAACAATTTTGTACTACCAGGAAATATATGTACATTGTAACGGGTATTTTTTTTTTTATCTATGGCCAATAAGGATATTTTGAAATTAAATTTAATTGAACTTTCATTTTTTGCAGGGAAACAATACATCTTAAGGATTATATTAAAATACATATAACCACTCAAAAATTAATACACATACTTAACATGTGCTTAAATCTATTACCTTTTCTTTTATATTATTATACGATACTAACCGTATCGAAGATCAATTATTTTATTAACACACAAACAGGATAATACTACATATACTGTATGTACACAAAGGATCAAAATTCACTTCTGTTACATAGAACACCACTCTCAGAATATATCAATAATACCTAGAATTGAATTTCAACAAGCAATTCCAAACGCGACATCCATCTCAATAATCTAACCGCCACTAAACCTGAACCCGAGAAAGTAATAAACAAAAATTACATCTAACCTAGTTTACACGATAAACATTTCAAAATACTTAGTGACACTGAGGATTTGCGTCGTGTTAAACTCTTAGATGACATCAGCGATGTAAAAACATGCTAAAATTAAAATATTACAGTTAAATCACCGACGGATATTGTACGTCTGTTTACAGCGAGACTAGCCAAACTATAAATTGGTGTACACGATAACAGTTCAGCACCGTGAAAAGCGTCGAGATTTATTAGCACTTGCACGCAAAAATTGGTAGGCAGAGGTGGTAAAAGACATACCAATATACCAGTATTGAACAATTGAAAATCTTATAAAAAATATAGCTGAGGAATCAACTTGCATCTGCATAGGTAGAGATGTATTCAGCGACTGCCCTGTTGGCTCATTCAGTAGTGTACCTATTTGCTTCAAGAACTGTAGGGCATGGGTTTGATTTCCACTCAGGACAAACATTTTTTGTATCAACAAATGTTTGTTCTGTGTCTGGGTGTTCTGTATGTATTATAAGTATGCATTTACAAAAAAAAGTATGTATGTATTCGCGCCATTCAGCTCTTAAGGCAGATATGCTACCAATGAGCCAACAGGGCTGTCGAGTTAGATATTATGTATTTAAAAAAAAAAGTACATTTGAGTATTCTATCAGTTATCTGGCTTCCATGTACAAGCTTTGAGTTTTGGGGCTAGATGGCACTGTGTGAAAAATCAGAGAATATTTATATGCGCATTCAACTCGAGAAGCAGTTTCAGATCAGATCATGTAATATTGGTAACTCTTTCTAATAATATTCCCACTCGATGCACTTAAGTTATGATTAAGCATTATCATCATATCATATTATCATCCTTTCCTTATGGAATAGTCCATAGTGATGTCTTCAACAGCCATTCGTAGCTTCAAATTTAATTTTCTCTGCGTTTTCTTTGAACTTTTGGCATTATTGTCATTTTGAATTAATACATTTCACGAATTCACGTTAATTTTGAAGTACCTACTGTCTGATCCTTACTAATCGTGAAAGAAAAAACAGCTGCCTGACCTGAACTGAACAAAACAAGAAAGGTTCACATCTATTTTAAAAATAAATGGCATAACGATATATCTACCCTCTGTCCTGAAGTTGGAAACTGAGAAAAGATAAACTTTCCGTCAGCGAAGAATAACGACTATTTATCGATGACTGATCTGGGTACACAAATTATGATTACAGACACATCGATAAGCGTGTTCTAAGAAACAGATACGTGAATGCACTGACGACGCAGAAAATGAGATTTCTAAATGTCGGTTACCCACAATTAAACGGAAAATTGCAGCAACAATGCGAAAAACAGCCGGCTGTTACGTTGCTATTAACAAACAGTGACCTTGTTGCCTTGCCTGATTAATAATGCAGTTATTAGTAATAATAATCAGATTGTATTATTGGCGAATAAGGAAATCAGCTGGTAACGATCACAGACTGATATACGACATCGTCTCAAAGATCGACCTTGTTGACCATAGAGATACCGATCACGTTTATAATACTTTGTTAGTCTATAGTTATATTACATATATATGTGTTAGTATATAGTGTCTATTCTCGACTTTTGTTTGATTTATTTACAATAATATATAGGAGGTCGTAAAATTAAAATTCGCCTACTTACATACCTCGCATATTTTTAACCAATAAAAAGTTCTATGTTTGACTTTATACAATTTTACTATGTATTCAATTCATTGAGATTTTTTTGAATACATAAAAAAATTCTTCTTTTATTCAAGCCAAAGTATAACTTTTTACGTACGTGTTAAAGTATAACTTTACGTGCATTATTACATAAAACTTATTTTTTTAAATATAATACATACATACATTTAGATATCACCAGAGTTAGAAACGAGAGTTGGATACTTTAGATAAGGAACCATAAATTAAAAATAAATATGTAAATGTTACGAACGAAACGTTTTTCTGATGGCAAGACATGTCTAACTATTGCAGCGGTACAAAGAACATTGATCCTGAAAACGAAACAAAAAAAACCAAGTGGTGGCAAAAGTTAGATTCGAGAATGGCAAGCACAAAGTTCTTTATGCAAGCAACATAAAACCCAGGATTTGGTTTTTAAACTATCCAGATGATCGTTGCAAAAGCAGTAAACGTCAGCAGTACCCCGCCCACGGTGGGTTAGCAAAGCAAACAATGCGTCCATGTGTATGAATAGCTCAGTCTAGCAATCTGGACTGGAGGCATCAAATGATTACACGGCGCTATATTTTTTCCTACTGCAATGATTACGTCGTCGAAAGTTATAACACATTTTATTGTAAGCGCTGATAGCTCAATGGTTAACGCGGTTGGATCTCACGCCGAAAGGTGTGGGTAAAACCTCCAGCAATAAGCTTAAAGGAGTTAAACAGGAGTTTATTGTACTCATTATGAAGAACTTTTACATTGGGACTAACACTGAAATCGCGAATTAAACTATTCCATACATGTTTGTCAACAGTGAGTTACATTTTCTATTGAACAGATGATGTTTTGCGATTTTAGGGATGTTCATCAAAACGATTCTGTTTCGGCTTAGTAACACCGCTCCACATAACTTTCGATCGTGCTAAAAAGAGAAGGAAAGTTATACCATAACAGTAACAAAATTGAAGTTCAAACAATAATAAAACTGCAGCGAACGAGGGATACGAGTTTGGAGCACTTTGAAAAATACTTTCATCGAAAAGTTGTTGCCGGGCGTAAGAGAGAAAGTTGTTTTGATCGTGTTGACCAAAAGAAATGCAATGACAAATTCAACATGCACTCGGTGGGTGAGATACATTATTCAATATATTTATTGCACAACTACAGTCTCTACAATACACTAAGGCCAGCATACCACAGAAAGAATGAGCTTTGTAGTGGGTTACTCAATCACAATCGCGCCAGGGGTCATTTAGGCCCAATTTCTTTTTATCAAGTGCGGCAAATAGCCCCGACCAGCCGACAAACATCCGCAAGATTGCAAAATGCAACTGCCGCGTATGAACACTTGCAAAAGTAAAGGGGTTTTTAGTTAATGCAGGCTCTTAAGTTATGTCATCTATTTTGATCTTGTTGTAATCTGGTTTAAGTTCGTCCCGCAGAATTGGCATAGCGAGAGACGCATATACCCAGTAGAAGGATAAAGAACGCTGTGGATGACGATGAAGATCGCGTCAAATTACAATATCTCGCAAAATAGTTATTATGCTCCATACTTATTATTTTTGTACGTAGGTAAATTGTATAATGTACAATTATACATACAAGTACATAAGTATGTCCATAATTACTTTTTAGTGTAAGTGTCCAAGTGTAAAGTGCAAGTTTTCAAGTATCTTATAATTTCTCATTGTAGCACACACCGTCCTTTACTTCTACCACTAATCTTTTTTATAATACGGTTGCCCCGAAGAGAACGCTTTTAGCTATAGGGTCACCAGTTGTTACACTATCGTTTTATTATTATATTGATATATTTCAGAATCATTACGCCAAGAAAAATAAAATAAGAATAATATCGTTAAATAAAGTATTGTTAAGCTGTTTCTGATCTTAATATTATTTCTGGTGTGAACAATAAAGAATTATGATGATGATGATCAAATATCGCTCCATGTTGTATCCTGAGGGGCCTCAGCGCGAGAATCGAACAATAGAAGTTTTAAGCCAAATGCCTTAAAATACAAAAAAAAACACGGTGCGAAAAGCCAAAAGAGTTTTGGCGGGAACGCGGAAAGAGTCGTGTTTTACTAGAGTTTTTTCGAGTATTTATGTATGTATAAGAAATAGTGGTGTTTTATTCATAAAGTACCGAATTACAAGCGCCAGTGTAGGGAAGTGATATAATGTGGTGAAACATGAATTTTCGTGTTGCTTCCAAAACTCCATCGAAGCTTATAGTAAAGTCGCCACTACTTTACAAAAGCATGACTGGACTTGACCGACACGGACTGGACATGACCAAGACTGGACTTCGACTATAACTATATCTACAAGACAACTTATTTAACTTATGAAACTTGAAAAAATATAAGCAACGCCCCTACATTTTTTTGGATTGGTGTCTAAGTGTTTGACCGCAGCTTAGCACAGTAAAGTGTGGTCGAAGATTGTAAACATGCCTAACCTGGCTCTCAAGTGAAGCTGCCGGAACAGAAAATAATACATTAACGCTCTACCTATGATCAATCGAAACAATTTTATTTGAATGTGACAGTGGTTCAATCTTATAGCAAGCCTAAAACTTTCAAGACAACGATGAAAAACTGAACATCTGTCTATAGATACATAAAAGAAATAAGATTGATTATAATGAAATGATATTTTTTAAAGCGCTTTTTCAATGCGCAATGTAATGCACCTATCACATCGAATGAGAGTTGTTCTTGTCGCAAATAAAAGTCCATTATCAATTTCAAACTTAATTCAGATTCAGCGTACAGTGTATTTCGTCTTATCACGGAATCAGCTAAACCAAACACGTATTTTTTTTTTCGCGTGAAATACGATCACCTGGCGTCACTTTCAGAAACCCTGTGATTGTGGATCTCTAAATGCAAATAAAATATCTCCTTTAGTCTCAGAGTCGTTTCTACGAACTTAATCATTTCTGTTCTCTAGTCTGTCAAGTTTATATGGTACTAGCTGCGCCCAGCGGTGTTACCCGCCACATGCTTTCGGGATAAAAAGTAGCCTATGTGTTAATCCAGGTTGTCAGCTACCTCCACACCAAATTCCATCGAAATCCGTTCAGTAGTTTTTGCGTGAAAGAATAACAAACACCCATCCATCCATCCAAACTTTCACATTTGTAATTTATAAATAATATAATATTAGTGGGATAGTGGTAACGCTTACGTATTTAGTCAATTAGTCGTCACATACTTTCAATAAATAATTTACTACAAGACAGAGACTGGTGGAAATGTAGCTCAGCAGGATACAATTAGATAGTTCATGATCATTGACGACGAAAATAAATCAATTGAAAGCTTCTCAATTGATTTATTTTCCACCAACATCAGCCACAACCTTCTTCATCCCGCTGCTGGATTTTCCTATGCTACCTTAGTCCTGTTTATTATCGTTTCTTATACTTGTTTTTTTAATAATATGATAAGATAACGAATGCCGCAGACAAATGCAGCGATACACAAAAGTTTGAGTAACAAGACAAAGTCCAGGGCTACACTGCTATGGCGGTCATTAGTTTCAATATCCCTGTAATTTCGCTAGCTGCAGTACCTACCTTTCAAATCGGAACACAGTAATTTTTACACACTACTGCTTGCTTAGCGGAAGAATATCTGGTACCTACCTATACGACCTCCTGCTAACGAGATCTATCACCAATTATAGTAATGTCACGGTTTCTTCAAGCGAATAAAAATTACGTAGAATAAGAGCAGGCTCCCTAAAACATCCCACGTTACGCCCATACTCTATTCCCTAAAGCTAAAAGAATAATGATAAAAATATTATCTAGCGCTTGACTGTGTTGTTGCTCGGAAGTACGCAAGCATAACTCGCACATCTAATTAGACTTATTAAGAGTAAAATAATTGGTCTAGAAAATAGAAAATGTTTTCTTATAAACGTATAATGAATGGTATTCTCGTTTCATTTGTATTTTTTGTTCAAGAAACTTATGTTATTATCTTAGATATATCTATACTAAGTATTATAAAGAGGAAAGATTTAATTTTTTGTTTATTTGTATTGAATAGGCTCCGAAACTACGGGATTGATAAATTTATATTGTTAATCGAGTTTTGATTTCCCGTGCGAAGCCGGGGCGAGCTGCTAGTTAAGAAATAAAGCTAAAAAATAATCACTAGGTACATAGTATAAAACAAAGTCGCTTTGTTCTGTCTTTATGTATGCTTAGATATTTAAAACTACGGAATGGATTTTGATGAGAGTGATACAAGAGGAAGGTTTATATGTATAATACTTGCATATGCACCACATTAGTGTATACATTGCACCCGTGCGAAGCCGGGGCGGGTCGCTAGTACATAATAAAAGGTACATCTGTGTTAAAAAATTGTAATTTTATTATAATTCTGATTGTCACTCAAAAGATGCTAGTCGATTTAAACAACAATCGGTGTGTATATATTTCGTAGTATCTAGTATTTTAAAAAGTTTTTTTTCCCTTCTTCCTTAAAATATCTGGATAATATTTTTAAATAGTAAAAGTACCTATCGGGTGAAATTCTATCTATCGTGTTTTTAGTTTGTCAATGGACAGAAATATGTTTGAAAATAACATATTTTATTTTATTTTAATTGTGATTAATTCACAATATCATGGCAAAACCATGTTTAGTCGCGGAGCCTCTTCTTAACCATAAAAATTCCAATGTATTACTAAAAAGTTATAAACATAACCCAATTCAAACTGGGACACAAACCGAACTTCTACAAACAGTCTCATATTCAAGGTCTGACGATCATTAAAAAGCATTAACATTAATCTCTATTAATGATACAAGCATTTATTAATAATATGAGGAAATTATATTACAATTTAGAGAACTGTACCGGATATGGTAAGATTTTATTAGTTGGAATTTTTCTTAAAGTCAGTTTTTGTATCGCTGTCTATTCTAGCACAAATAAATGGTCTCTTTATTGTTTTTTTTTTTGACAAGATAGGTGTTTCACCACAGGTCGCCTGACGTTAAGTGACGGTATGGTCAAAGATAACACAAAGCCTGAATTTCTCTGGGAATTCGTCGTCTGACAGCTTAATGTTTATTATCGATCGGATCTGATTTATTTTTATGAACTCTACACTGTTAGATGCTTGGTGGCAGATTTTATCTTGATTTGATCTTGAGGGTGGTAGCTAGCCAGCCGAGTACTAGAAAGTACTCTACCACCATGCTATGGTTTACTCACGATGTTTTCTTTCACCGACAGCTCAAGCTCATCGTTGGGGTTTGAACCCACGCCCTTCGGTGTGCGAACCGACTGCGCTAATCTATCTATATCTATATCTCTCGTATCGCTCGTAAGGATTGTCAAATAAAATACGAAATAATTATTTTTTAAATTTGTATGGGAAAATTAAATAACGATTTTAACGTTTATTCTTCGCGTTAATGATTCCAAACCGAACATAAATGGACCCCTTAAAATATTGTTGGCCTTTTCAGCCGCACCCTGTATATATATATATATATATATATATATATATATATATATATATATATATATATATATATATAGCTATCAACGCTACAATCTACGTTTGTTCTTAAGATGTATCGTGTTTTAAATAAAAAGAAAACAAACTTAAATTTATTTTATGTTTATTTACAAAACACTGATAATAATGTAAAATGACTTATTGATTTTGAACGGAATATTTGGTTACTATTTGATAAAAAGTACAGTAAGAAAATAACAATGAACGAATAGACTCAAAAAAAAAGTTATTGATTTATGACTTGTGTAGACAGTAGGTATACGGTCAAGCAGACGATCTTCATGAACAACCATAGCATTTCTGATCACTAGCAATTGTATTTTATTGATTGAAAATTTGTCTGCGACAGTCTAAGAATTAAATAGAACTCTAACTCTGTATTGTTCACAACGAAGAACACAATACCAGATAATATATTTGATACAATAGAAGAAAAAAAATACATCTTGTCTAGAATTTCGTCGTTCACAAAAAACCCTGCTAGCTCGGAAAAGCTTGTGGTAGCAGGTCTGGTCGACGGGAAAAGACCTACCTACCCTAATATAGTCAGCAGGGGCGTTGCTACCGCCATATCAGCCGTATCAATGATACGGGGCCCCCGGGCTACAGAGGCCCCACTAACGCGTGTAAGCAAAAATTAGTAAAATGTTATCCACAATGTCACTTAATCTCGTGCTTCCCGGGGAAAAAACATATAAAAAAACTGTCATGTCATACGATCAATATAATCAATAAATATTTGTTTTAATTTAATGCAAGCATTTGTTTTTTTCTTTGTAGCTTTCAAAATTAGTTGGAACCCAAACTAATTTTGATACAAGGCCCCTACAAGGCACGCTACGCCACTGATAGTCGGACATAATGAAAACGCTGATAGGCCGCCTATTCCTAAAGCTATTAAGACCCGCGAGGACAGAAGCACGAGGAAGAGTAACACAGAGTGATTAACACTTCAAACAATATACGACCTTCAGCAATGAAGATGCCGATTAGGAAAAAAAAATCCGTATATCTCCAAAGTGTGTCAGTCAGACGTGATCACCAGTACGCTCTCAATCTGACGTGTGACGCGTACGTATTATGTTAATCACATCAGTTAATCGATTATTCATATATTTTCCACAGCGCGAGAGCAATGTCGTCTTTAACCATTCGTGACCACTTTCACTATCACATGTCTTATGGGATGTGACGCCCTAAGAAAGGTGGGCGTGTAGAAGTCTTGAATTCCTATCTGTTGCCTTATATGTTAGAAAATTGAAGTCTAGGTTAGTACTTTTTAAACGAATACGGCAAAGACAAAAGGAAGTGTTTTAAGGAGTCTATTTATGAGTACGTGTTCCACAGTAGTGGCGAAACTCCTAACCGATTTTAATGAATGAGGTGGCAATCGATTCGTTATTAATGTTATTATGCTCCGGTTTTTTCCTTTAATTATAGTATTTTACATACTTACTATGTGTCGTGTTTTCCATTCTTGGATGTTTGGAAGAGATCGCTCTTAGCGATAAGGCGGCCACTTGTGGCACTAGCTCATAAGATTATTTTGTTTTCTGTTATTGGTGAGCACAATAAAGAGTCTATCTTTTTTTTCGTAGAAGTGTTATAGTTTTTTTTTTACTTTTTGCTTTTTATGGTAAGCAGTAATAAATAGTACGATACGCTTTTCTAATGGTAAGAGGACGACCAGGACTGAGTAACAATACAAAAATCAGTGCATCGCCACGTCTGAACACACCCAGCCTGATGCGAAACAACACAACAGTGACGTTTAAGATGAAGCACCATTACTTAGAACGAACCAATTTACTCTGGATTTAAAGACGCCTATATATAGGTATATATATATATCTTTCAGGGAACATAGACTTCGGCAAAATTCCATAATTTTGCAGTGCGAAAAAAAAGTGAAATCGAAACGCTTTGTAACTGCACTTTTTTTACTTTTATTTCTAGCTTTGCTTATTAAAGTCAAACAAATAAATAAATATAATAAAAAAACTTACATCTATTAAGTACTTGATAGGTACCTATTTCGTATTTCCCCAACATACACATTACACACGTTAATGAGACTATTTCACTATCTAATCTAAAGCTATTATTTTATTCTTAAGGCGGTAATGTCCGATTTTTAGCAATTTTTATCTACAAAAATATAAGTTTTGTATTAAAATATTCAATGTAGGTCAGTGGTAGCGCAGTCGGACCGTATGCCAAAGGGTGTGGGTTCTTTAACAATTAGCTTGATTTGCTAGTGAGGAAAAAACATCATGAGGAAACCATAGTATGGGGGTTCTCTTTCAAGCAACCTTCTAGTTATCGGCTGGCTAGCTTCCTCAAATTCATAATCTAACTCCATGTGTTCAAGCAGCTTCACTTAAAGCTAGTTCCCATTCCAGGCTAAGTGTGTTTGTTTGTGTGTGTGTGTTTAACATTTTTGAATACCATGACTTAACATCAGGTGAGCAACAAAAAAAAACTTAAATAAATATCGTAGGACTATACACACAGCGCCATCTGGCCCCAAACTAAGCAGAGCTTGTGTGATGGAAGTCAGATAACTGATAGAATACATACTTTTTTTTTTGTAAATACATACTTACAATACATACAGAACACCCAGACACAGAACAAACATTTGTTTATTCACAAAATGTTTGCCCTGAGTGGGAATCGAACCCACACCCTACAGCTCTCAAGGCAGATGTACTACCAATGAGCCAACGGGGCTGTCAGCGAAACTTGCTCGAAATGTTAGAATATAGAGCCTTAAGTAAATATAATATATATATAATATATATGTATATATATATGTATATATGACATTCATGAATTTCATGAAAGATGAATATGTGCAAATAAAGTATGATAAACAAACTAACTCCTCTGTCCTGCTTATGTGTAACAGTTTACTTTTCACATTAAAGGCTTATTCAGACTAAGCGCCACACAACATATTGTATATGTAAGCATATTAAAGACTTGTGTCCACAAGTAATAAAATGGATAAATTAGAGTTTCTAAGGTTGAATGATGATATTATGTAGATAACAAAAATATATATTACTAGCTGAATGACCGGTACTTTTTAGCTGGGTTTTATAGTACACACCAAAACTAGAAATAAAATAAAAAACTCATTTATCATTCAAAAGGAAACAATTCATACCCAGTGCTCAAACAACCAAAATCTCACTCAAAGTACCAGAACAATAAAAAAAAAAGATTTTTATTTGAGTAAGTACTATTTAAGGTACTACTAGATCAGTGAAAAATATAGATAATAATTATTTTTGAAAAAGAAATTTGGCAAATGAGCTATTCAGTAACCATTAAAACCGTGCGGAATGCCCTTGCTGTTGTCAACATTATCGTATAACTCTTAACTTAACTCTAACTTAGTTAAATAAATTACAATTTTTGAAATTGCAAAAACCGTAATTTATATAACTATACTAAGTATAATTAAAATATATCAAGATGCAGTATGAACCAATTTAAAATATGGTGAAGCAATGTACTATAGTCTGAAGAGTAGTATGTTATGCTTATTTAAAACCCCTCTAACAGTCACATATTATATTCAGAATGTTGCTAATTACTTATTATAAAGTATTTTTTTCAGGCTCAACATTTTATATTGAACAGTAAAAAATATTGTTTAATAATAGAAATATACTCAGCCAAAAAATAACAACTTGTAAGTAAAAAAATATCTGTAAATTATGAAACCACAATCTGACAGGAAAATACACTCCTATAAATTAAAACAAAAACATCGGAATTCTGTACCAAATTTAGAATCAATTCAAAACTAGCCAATTGAACATGCAAACATAACACACACTAAAGTTTATGGCATTCATTAATGACATTATATCACTTATTTATTTCAATTATGATTGACTCACTGATAACTTTTTTTAGAAAGTCAGAATAACATGTCTACATCAGAGATACTCAAACACTGCAGAGAGACAGCATGAAATCTTGATAGCACAGTGTAGTCTATTTGCATAACAATGATAAATATGAATAAGTCATACGTCAATGCTGCAGCTTTCAGAGCATAACTTTTTTAAATCACATATACTTGTACACAACCTTTTACTATTGGCTGGATGTGTACCTTCGTACATAATGCGAGTCAACAAATCTCTTTTCAAAAAGGCTCCCACATAAAGACCACTACCTAAAAGTGCCCATAATACTTGTAGTGTTGCCACATAAGATGGCCAGTGCCTTATTTCCTTTAATTATAATCTCTCACAGCACTCAGGGATATGTGATCAAGTATTTTCAAAATATGAGTCAATCATTGCACAGATTATTTTCTATATATAACATTTTGCAGGATAAAATGTAGTCTATGTGCTAATGGGTATGCCTAAATTCTTACCTACTTTCTAAATCTGTTAAGCTATTAATACAGCATGAAAAAGTAAAATATACACAAACTTCATGTATCTCAATAAAACAAACAAAAACATCGGAGAAGTTACATGACAAGACTGGTGATTTCTGTCTTGATGCCTGTATAATACTAAAGTTTGTTAGGGTAAAAAAAACATAAAGGGCCATTCAAGTATTACATAAGCATCAAGCACCCCTTGCTTTTCATTTGTTCTTGAATCCTCTCTATATTTAGATTGCCTGGAAAAGATCGCTTTTAGCAATAAGACCACTAGCTAATTAAACCTTTCTTTACATAAGCATTGCAAAGTAGTAAAAGCTTTGCTTACTATTGCTAACAAGGGGAAGGAAGAGGTTAATATTATTAAAATTCTGCTTACATAATACTTGAATGGTTAATGTAAATATCAAAATTAATAATGAGGCAAAACATGTGATGGTTGGGCTCAGATCTTACAACCAATTCGCACTTCTTTGGTAATCTCAATTCAGTGAAGAAACTTACATTTAATTTGTTCAAACCAACATCAGTTTTAAACCCTGAGAATGCATAACAAGAATAACAATAAGAGTTGATTTTCATTTCATTGAAATAAAAACTTTGTATCCATATTCACATGTTTCAAGATCATTTATTACTGGAGTTGGTCATCAGTCTAATAATGTACAGCATTGGGTAACATTTAGCAGAGCAAAAGTTTGGCAGTTTGCGTATCAAACTTAAATTTTTGATATTTTTCTATTATAGGTATGTAGGCAAGCGTTATATATATTCTATTTTACTGATTTAATGTTTTCATAAATAAATAATATAAAAAAATGACATTGCTATAACATTTTCATGTTTTTACAATGAAGTAGGTATGTCAGCAGGTGTCATATAAACATATCATTTAATATGATGATACTTAGTCTTGATTTCTAATTAAATTTCTATTTAATCATCATTCTAAAACAAAGCATTGTTTCAAATTATTGTGATCATTCACTACAACAACATGCAGCAACATACCTACCACTTACAACACAGTTAACAAGTTACATTTTAATAAGTTACACTTGGTGGTAGATTTCCTTAGCAGGAAGTCGTCTAGGCAGGTACCACAGCAGTACCAGATATTTTGCCGCCAAGCAGTAGTGTGTAAACATTACTGTGTTCTGGTTTGAAGTCTACTACAGCTAGCGAAATTACAGGGCTGTTGAGACTAACCATCGAAAGTAATAATAATAATGTAGTAGTAATGAGTGCCAAAGCAGTTATGCACCAGACTTTGTTTTGATACTCAAAGTTCTGTGTATCGCTGCAATGGTCATGGACATGCATTATCTTTTACCATCAGGAGAGTGCATTGTTTGTCTCATTACTTTTACACATTAAAAAAACAATGTATGAAATTTATGATTATTACTTCTAAAATCCCTTTAAATTTTTAATCTTAGCAAAATGGGGAATTTTTCGATTCTAGCTTTTCCAATAGCAAATAAAAAGGTCACCAACAATAACATTTGTTATTTGAAAGTAAACAATAGGACCTTATATAACTGTGACATTTGGTTTGGGTTAAATAAAATTGTGTGTAGTCAAGATTGCAATTTCTCACATTCAAGCTCAATTCAGGCTTAATTATAGATGACAACAGTAAAGTTTATAAGAAAATAGTTGAGGAACTGAATCTAACTCAACTGTACTTCATTCTAATTAAATAGGCCTAATAAACCTAGAGGCATTTCTATTTTTAAACAAAAATATTTCAAAAACATTGTCGGTATGTTTTGTTGTAATATCCTTCGTGTTTATTAAATACTTTTGAATATTACTACTCCTCTTTTTTATTTCTATAAATATGGTTTTAATTTATTCTTAAAAATAATAAGCGGGAAATGTTACAAGCTAAATGTTACACCACATTGTAAATCAATGGAATAATAGTAAGTTACTTGCCTACTATCAAGTAGTTACCTACCCAATAAATTACACTAGACATACCTCAGTTTCCGTATCGCCGTTTTTATTTTTGTCGACTTTGGTCTTCATCGCTTCCAGCAAGCAACGGCTACCAATATAACACGGCCACCACCAATAATCTCTTCAACTTCACAAAAACACGATGGTTTTACACACGTACATTAAACAAGATCGAGAATCATGAAGCGAACTGACATGGCATAAGTAGTATATAGAATGCCGACAACAATTTTTCTTTCACTTTAACTCGTTTCACTAGAGAGTTTTAAACGAAATTTCTTCGAAGTTTGTAAGCACTTTTCTACTTCATGACAGAAAGAACCGAGAACTTAAAGTATTTTACAAACGGTTAGAAACATATAAACAACGTTTTTTTATTCACAATCGTACACAATTTTGCTAACTGCTTAATTTTTATTTACTTGTCATTTGTCAAATAGGATGGTAAAAAGGTTTTGAGATTTTTTTCTTCATGTTTGGCATCGTTCTTAGCCCTTTCTGACAGAATCAAATAGTATTTTCATGTGACTCTCAGACAAAATGTAGTAAAGTAAGTCTCAGATACATTCACAATTACACAAAGTAAGCCATGGTTAAGTCCAGTGTATGCCCTAGTAAAGTAGTGATCACATTTGTAGAAGCGGCTTAACTTTATTAAAAGTCTTGGAAACAGGACAAAAATACATGTTTTACGATAATACAGTTATCACTTGCTCACACGTTTTATTATAATTCAGCAATTAATTATTTCAAAATACTATTTAACCATTAATACTTGCATAACACTTGTTTTGACAAATAATACAATGTCGCGACATTATTTTTCTGCGTTGCCGCTAAAACTCCCAGACTGTGATTGGCCGTTCGAAATGAGCGATCCCAATGACGTCACTGTTAGTGATGTTCTTAAAATTGTATTGTTTGTTCGATTTAAATCTGTTCGATTGTTCTCCAGTAACTTATAGTTAGTGTATAGTATGCACTAACTAGGCTATGCTTGGAGCAATATAATTGTAGCAATAATTATTAAAATAGAACATACTCATGTTATGATACCTAAATGTTACTACCTAAAGGTTTGTTTTTAGTTGATGGGACTTGCCAAAAATCATTAAAAAAAAGTAGTAGGTAGGTAAGTAGAAAAATTTTATTTCGATAGTAAAATATATATATGTAGTAAGTAATTAAACTATAAACGTATACTAAAATGATAAAACCATGTTTTGGTATTTCAAACAATAAATGATGAAAAAAAATTGGTTATTTTTTCTTCTTTCCCGCTTCGGCTGCTGCTCCGCCTTTTTTCTTGACAGGTTTGTACGGTCCAATTTGGCGACGCACCAATATGCCACGCCACCAAGCCTGGACCGCAATAGCTGCGTTTGTCATCTTTTCACGATACAGACGTGCCTTTTCTCGTTCGTCTTTGAAGTACACCCAGTCTGACATTAGTTTTTCGTGTTCTTCAATCTGAAAAGGCAAAATAGAGCATTTTTAAACATAGATATACCTATGTACCTATTTAAAATTTGGTGCCAGTTTTCACACGATTCATTGGAATATGCATTTACACGGGTTTGTGTATATTTTTAGGTAATTAGAATTATGAAAGATTATATGCCACCCACCGCATTTGCATTTATGCGGTGGGTGGTTCGCTATTTAGATATGACTTCACAATACTAAATAATCATCTAATTGGCAGCTCATTCATGTTACTGCAGGACATGTGAGTGAGTGAAGTGAAAGGTTTACGTTTACACTATTGTTTTATTACCTTTTGTTCGAATAAATGTTTTTCTTTCTTTTGCTCTCTCTTTTTATGTCATCTTAATAAGTATTATTTAAAATGTGATAACTTACTATTTTTTGCAATTCCATGCGTTTGTCCATCATATTTTGATAGTCGTTTTTCTGGATTTGGATCTTTAAATCGACCGATTCCATATCAACATCGTATTTGCCCATAATTTTTTCAACTTTCTCCAATGTGTCCTAAAAAATTATATCAATAGGTGATTTAGATTATTCTCGAGACTATAATTTGAAGCGTTACACATTTTTTACAACAAATACAAATACAACATCTTCCCTTCTTACATTGATACTGATATGCATAAGCATTTCTATTTCCATATGGACGCGATGTTCATGATCAGTCCTTTGTTTAAAATATTCGATGGAGTTGTTATATTCACACTCTGTTTCATGTATGGTTTCAGTGTGTTGTTCAGTGCGAGCACGCTGCCAGTTATCTATGTAACGGCTTCGGCATTCAGCTACTAAAACTACATCCTAAAACAGACAATTTTTATGAAGGTTTTATTATTAGCAATATTACACCTAAAGTGGTTCGATTTCCATACAAATAATTTTTTGCCGTTTATGGATAAATGGACCATAATTTTACAGAGAAAACATAAATTTTATTACCTCAACTTGAGAAGTGAGGTCTTCAATTTTTACACCAGTATCGTACAGAACCGATTTGATGTGATTGCGTAGCTGTCTTAACTGTCGAGCAAGTTCTCGGCGAATTCTATAAAATACAAATACATATTTATTTAGAAAACAGGGATAAATATCTTAATTACATACTAATCAATATCTCGATCTTAACACCATTTATCAGTTTTTGCATATTGAACCTAAGCTATATAGTATAACGGCATAATGCTACATAGTTATTATTAATTAACCAGCATATTTATAGCGCATAAGGATCCTGAATTGTTTAGCTTTATTTTTCTAAAATCAACGAAACAATCGTTAATAATATTGCATTTTTCATTGTATTGTTTTATACGTTTTTGCGTTGGACATAAAAGGCAAGTTTGACAACACTATTAATTTTGATACAATGTAAAATTACTAACATTCTGTTCTTGGCTTCTTCTTCGGCTAGGGATATGCGATAACTTGCCACAGCAAGTAAACTGTTCACGCTATTTTCTAACGTTTCAAATGTTTTTTTCAGACTTAAATCCACATACGTTTCTTTAACCACGTCAGTTATGTAATTCCTGAATTTATAAAATATAAGTAATTTTATAATAATCTTGAGTAGAAATAAATTTCAATTAGGTACTTATAAAACAATAAAATACCTGTCAGCGTCCAGTTTATTGATTTTATATTCATTGCAGCCAAGATTTTTAACGTCTATTCCCGCAAGCTCATCCACAGATTCTGGTTCTTTAACGCTAAATTTCTTTCGGAGTAAAAAGTCCCAGTCTGACTTGGTTTTGATTACTTTTATCTCGTTACTACCTTCCACTTTAAATAAAAATTAGATATAAATATTATTTCAGAACATACAGTAACCATTAACCATATATATTATAAGAAATGTAACTGTAGATCATTACCAAGAATAAGAAGTTGAGTTGAAGTGTCTTCTAGAATTGTTCCAAACAAAGATGAGAGGATGTATGGCAAACTACAAAAATAATAAAATGACAAAATTTATTTGTATACAATATTAAAATCACGTAAGTAATTCAATAATTACGATAAAAGCTAAATTAATATAAATATACTGAACACATTGTGGTTGATTTTCTCCAACTCCTCTTCAGACGAAATCTCTACGTCAATTGAGTTTTTGTCTTCAAATGGATTTGCTGAGATTTTCACTTGGAGGCTTGACTAAAAACATAAAATAATTTATAACTACTTTACTCTTCGATATTAATGTTTTCTTTTCTACCTAAGTAACTGTTACTTTCGTGCTATGTTATATGTCAGTTCTTATTATCTTTGCTTTTAGTACCTACAACTCTATAACTATTAGGTATGTAATTTTTTACCATGGAAACTGATTTGGTTTTGATACATATTTTGTTTTAGTTATGCAGGATTATTACGAACATTTCATTAATTTATAATTCAGTTTATTATTATTGTATATTGCAGTTTCGGCCACATCCGGGGGCCTTCTTTATGGAGACAAAAGCTGAGTACAACAAGCGCGTAGTCTCATCCTGCTTCACGCTGCGCGCCTCGCACGTAAAGACAGCGGTTGGTAAGTGAACGCAAGGGTGGAAGCGGGTAGTGTGCTTAGATGCGCGGGTAGAGGAGGACTCTGCGAGGAAGGGTTCCAGAATACACCGTAAGCGTCAGTAGCCCCGCATAAGTAAAACAAAAATATATAATTTTATTGATTAGGTGTTGCAAGCGCGCTTTAATCTGAATAGTTACTTACGTCATTTAGTTTTTCTCTAGATTTCTTGGCATTTTTATAATCTTTTTCTTTGTAAACTTCAGAACGACCCCATTCACCTTCCGTAATATGTAATATGCTTGTCATCCTTATGCAAGGTTTAAAGCTGTGCCTTTAGGTTGAATTAGGTATAAGTATGCTATAAGCTCTTCGATAATTGTCATTACTTTTCTAACAGTCCTTTTTAAAATGTTTCATTTTCGCATAAAACATTTTTCATATTTTGTAAAATTTTTCCAGAAAGTATAACAAACCACAAACAGTAAAAAGGGATTATTACTCCATTGAAACGCGCTGATGACATTTATGCAAGTATTTTGTTTCGTATTGATGTTTGGATTTGTAAAAGTTTCAAACACCTTTTAAGGTTTTATGACGAAGTTTTATGATCAGTCAAAATTATGCAGTGTTTTGGGAAATCAGTGGACCTTAAATCGTGGGAAACTAGAAAATAACGCAGTCCCGAGTTGAAAGGGAAACTACGAGATTAGTATCAAACTAGTAATATACGAACTACTATTAGTGTTCGAATCAACTAAACTAACAAATAATCGAATAAGTATACACCAAGCTACGACTCTTCATAACAAACAAGCTATTGGCGATCGGTATGCTGTTCCGAGCGAGGTAATAGTTAACTCGCGACAAGCACGCCGCGCACCGGTTGCAAATACATACGCGGCCAGCCTAATATTCTTACCTTGCATCTGAGTCGAGCACAAATCGGACCTCCGTGATTTCGTTCACCGACCGCCGTACGTCGTATGCGCGTGCATACGACGTACGGCGGTCGCAAATCGTCAGTAAATCGTCTATATTACGCAGCATAGATTTTATCATAATGAACCTTTTGTCTTTTCTCTATACTTACTGCCATTTATACCAGATTTATGCGCACGACAGAGTTGGACACAGATTTTTATAGGTTGAATAGCAACTCACCGTCAGCAGTGTGATAAGCTCACGACGTACCTACCAGTAGTCATGTAAACTGGAAGTTTTTTGTAAAAGTAGAGACGAGAATAACTATTTAAATTTAACATTTAATTAATTGTTGTACTTATTCTCTTTTTAGAAACAATCCGAAAGAAAACTTCATAATTATATAAAACTATATTTTAATGATGAGCATTGTCTAATTGCCCAAGGCTTCTAATTATGTACCTACCTACTTTTTAGACATTTGCAACTAACAAATCAAAGTAATAGTAAAATAAATTGAATATTAATTAACTAATTTAAATAATAATTAAAGCCTTATTAAAACGCTGCTTCTACTAGAAGGTAGTCTAGTTTTTCAAATGTCATTTAAGTTTTGTGCACTGCACCTTGCACAAATTTAATGATCTTATCGTCATTTAACTTTTAAGCAGCGTTGTTAAATAATGCTGAAGTATGCAAATTTAGAATTTCTTTTTTGGCTCCTTTTTCTTCTTGAAAGGTTTGTATGGTCCAAGTTGGCGACGCACCAATATGCCACGCCACCAAGCCTGCACTGCAATGGCTGAGTTTGTCATCTTTTCGCGATAAAGACGCGCTTTCTCGCGTTCATCTTTAAAGTACACCCAGTCTGACATTAGTTTCTCGTGTTCTTCAATCTGAAATACAAATAAAATATTAATGTCTTATTAACGAAAGATTAATGAGAAGAGGCGCTCTTCAAATGGTTAGAAGTACCGACTCATGACCACTGCAGCGGTACTCACAACTTTGTGCAACAAAACAAATTTCAGGATGTTGTATTAACCATACACTTGCTGTTTCGCGTGGTATTGGTTGAATAGTGAACTGCCACTGTCATGAGAACCGTGAATGAGAGTGCCAACGTGATTGGTGTTATCACCAGATACGTAAATTACCTGAGTATTGCCGAAACATTGTAATGCTAAGGATACAAAAAGAACGGACAAAAGAGCCGAACATTACACAGGGCCTCGCTATTTTGGGGCCCATGACTTGAAATATGCGAGGGAGACTCGAGACTACCCCTCAATAATGCTTTAATTTCGCTAGCTATTGTATCCTTTAGAACGGAACACTGCACTATTATTACACTCGCTTACTTGGTGGCCAAATAGGTACACAATATTATTTATGAATTAAAAAAATAATAGAGTAAGCGAGTCACTCTGTATGAGAGGTTACTGCCATCTATTAACAACTGCATCACCGAAATTATTGACATTGCGTTGAACACTAACGAGAATATCTCAAAAAGATCACTTCTCATAACAAATAATACAGGGACACACAACAGGGACTTCTCGAAATGAGTACATAATTTGTTTGTATGGTCAGTTAACATGCGAAATTCTATTTTACTACACGGCTGTTAACAATTTTTTTACCGTTTTCTCCAACTCTATGCGTCTGTCTAGCATATTTTGATAATCATTTTTCTTTATTTGAATCTTTAACTGAATTGATTCAATGTCTGTATCATATTTAGACATTCTATTCTCGATTTTTTCTAAAGTTTCCTGAAAAAAAAACAACGTAAATTTTAATGTGGTTTGTAACCTACTTGTTTGTCATTTTTAGATTACAATATACTGATCTTACATTTATAGCAATATTAATAAGCATTTCAACTTCCATGTGGACTCTATGCTCATGATCAGTTCTTTGCTTGTAGTACTCGATGGAGTCTGTATAGACCACTTCTTCTTCGTGTATAGTTTCAGTATGTTGTTCTGTACGAGCTCTTTGCCAGTTACCAACGTAGCGGCTTCGACATTCAGATATTAGAACAGCATCCTAGAAACCAATATAATTGTGAGAATATCTTTAGTCTCTAGATAATACAAAAAGTAAAGTCGTACACGTCAGACTATGTTTCCGCTTACTTCTTCAAAGCTACGTAACGGATTTTCATTTTCACAATAAATTAGAGATTAAAAAAAAGAAATAATAATACGCATCTTTATAAACTTTTATGTAAGTAGAGATATTAAATGTTTTGTAATCAAATCGCCAAAATAAATTGAGCCCAAGCGAAGCCGGGGTCACGTGATTGCTAATCAGGAGGTCCTTAGTTGAAATCCCAAGGCACCCCCGCGCACACAAACATCGTGTGGAAACCTGCATGTTTAAGTTGAAGATGTGTGAAACCTGCTATCTCGCACTAGGCCATTGTGGTAGATTTATGACCTTACCCTTCTTACAGTAAGAAGAGGCCCGCGCTCAATATAACCTTATTTCACAATGACAAATGCCCCTAGCAGTGGGAAAGGGGTTTTTTGGCGGGAACGCGGGAAGAGTCGTGTCGCTCCGTTGTATTTTTTCCAAAACTAGTGTTTTGTCGAGTGTTTATGCATAAAAATGGTGGTGTTTTATTTATAAAGTGCCGAATCACAAGCGCGAGTGTGGGAAAATGATATAATGTGGTGAAACATGACTTTTCGTGTTGCTTCCAAAACTCAATCGAAGCTTTATAGTAAAGTCACCACTACTTTACTAAAGCATGACTGGACTTGACTGACACGCATTGTACTTGACCAAGACTGGACTTTGACTATTACTTTAGCTACGAGGACACTTATTAAACTTTTGAAACTTGAAAATATATAAATACTTGACACTGGCAACTGCTAAAACGCGACGCCAAAACCAAAGAAAAAAAAAAAGTTTGTAAGAAAAGGGCTGATCTACGAATGAAAGATATTGTAGGATTGTTATTTATGGTGCGGTTCAAAAAATCGATTTTTTGCTTAAGTTTTAACCATTTTTATTGTCTTTTGAAGTTTACCTCAACTTGAGCTATAAGTCCATCAATTTTTACTTCACTGTCATAAAGAACCGTTTTTATGTGATTGCGTAGCTGTCTCAACTGGCGAGCAAGATCTCGGCGAAGTCTGAAATGTAAAATATATTATTTGTAGGTTCACTGCATCATTTACACTGTGACACAACTTATGTAGAATGTAGTCAAAAGTGGTACTAAAGTGATCGACGCTTTATTAAATACTAGCTGCGCTCCGAGGTGTACCCGCTAGGTATATGTTTCGGGATAAAAAGTAGACTATAAAGAGTAACAAACATCCATCTATCCATTCATCCATCTATCCAAACTTTCACATTTCTAATATTAGTGGGACTAGCTAGGTAAATGCCTGATACTGCGTACCTAGTGCGAAAGGCTTTGCTTCTATATAACTCATTCGAAGTATCACGCACATTTTAAATGCGCTTACCAACGAACATAATTTGATTTTTATTTATGTATATAACATATTATACGTAGTGGGTATACATAGATTAAATGAGACATAGTTATTTAGCAGAAGAGTTGTTTGCCACATTGATGTGATTTTCTCGGACTTTTTGTGTTCCGAATATGTGTTATGACGTATATGTAATTAGTGAATAAGAAAAAAGAAAAATAGAATCGTGATAAAAATAAAGAGAAGAGTGATTTTTATTATTGTTGACAGGCTAGGTGTTTGATCACAGCTCACCTGATGTTAAGTGAGTGAGTAAGTGTTATTCGAGAGATAAGATTTCATGGTAAAAAAAAATCTTTTTGTTTTTTTAGCACTTCGAAAGAATAGTAGTATCTACATTTTAGAATAATAATATTTTGATACACACGAATAGATAACAATCACATTTTTGTTAAATGCGACTATCAATATTATGACTGATGATTAATTGCTGTAACAGATGTACTACATTAAATGAATACCGTCGAGCTTTAAACACAATTATGAGTTATCTTGTCTTGTTACTATCTAGTGTGTTTATAAAATAGCACGTGTAATAACTACTAACACTCTATTTCTTGCTTCTTCTTCAGCTATGGCTATACGATAGTTGTCTAGTGCGATTATAGCACTCACACTATCCTCGAGAGCTTTGAAAGTCTTGTTCAGACTTAAATCTATGTAAGTTCTTTTAATTATATCAATCATGAAGACCCTGTATAAATAAGAAAAAAGATAGCAAAATATATCATAAAAAATACATTTCAGTATGAAATTGAGCATTTTACACTAAAATTAAAACCTTTATTTGTTTGATGTAATAGTAAGGACGAAATATTAAGAATATGTTGTGAGTCTTGACTGAGTATTCCCTTTGATTTATCTTAATTAGAAATATTGAAATATTCGACAATGCAAAATGTATAAAAAGTGCGACGTCAAAAATAAAGAAGAAAAAGAACACCTGTCATAGTCCAGCTTATTGATCTTATGCTCATTGGTGTTAAGATTTTTGGGGTCTATTCCTTCGAGCTCATCCACATCTTCTTCTTTTACGCCGAATTTCTTACGAACCAAATACGCCCAGTCTATCTTTGTTTTCATTATTTTCAACTCATTGCTGCCCTCCACTACAAATATTAATGTTTAAAGTTGTAGGTGTCATAAAAATAAATAAAAAATATGACAGTATATAATTACCAAGTATTAGCATTTGAGTTATTGTATCTTCTAAAATAGTTCCAAACAAAGATGCATGCAGATATGGTAATCTATGAAATCGAAAACATTACCATTTAGTTACGAAGAGTAGAACAATAATTAATCTAAACATATTAAAATAAATAAGCATGTAAACAAAACTTTATTTTTCTCTTCGGCTATATCACGTTCGTGCATTGTGATAATGCATGTTTTCCTTTCCCATGTCAACAAAAATAAGTGAAGGAAAGATAAAAAAATATTATAGGCATTCAAAAAGCAATGTAATACAGGGATAAAAAGTAGCATAATAGTATGTCACCCGGGGATAGTGTAGCTTCCCAACGGTGAAAGAATTTTTGAAATCGGTCCAGTAGTTTCAGAGCTTATTCAATACAAACAAACAATCAAATCTCTCCTCGTTATATTAGTATAAATCATATTTAGGTAAACATATTATTACTTCACTGAAATTTCCATTTTCTGGGATACATCATCATCTAATGATGTATCTTTATCTTGACGGTACAAACTGTCGTCATCATCGTCAGTGCTTTGTTTTAGGGTTGACATTGTCTTTGATGAAGGAATAATCTATTCAGAAAAGAAAAATGCTCAAGAAAAGAAGTATTTGGCAAATACTTACTAAAACTGCAACTTTACAAATGTATTCATAATTCAAAAAGTAGGGCGATTTAATGTGATGATGCAAAAAGCAACTTAGATTCTATCTACGTAAAACTAAAACATATTATGTAGGTATCGTAAGTCCTTCGAACACGATATGGATCGTAATGATTTATTGTAGACATGAATACTAAATAACTGATATCCACGCCATCTAGTAAAGAAGCGTAAACTACTTTTCATCAATCGCATCCCAGTTTCAGTCGAACGCGACTCGAATAAAATTGTAATCGAGTAGGCTGTAGAACAAGGAACATCACTGACAACGTTCTTTTGCTCTATTGAATGTTGTCTGAGTTTTGGCGGGAACGCGGGAAGAGTCGTGTCGCTCCGTTGTATTTTTTTCCAAAACTAGTGTTTTGTCGAGTGTTTATGCATAAAAATGGTGGTGTTTTATTCATAAAGTGCCGAATTACAAGCGCGATTGTGGGAAAATGATATAATGTGGTGAAACATGAGTTTTCGTGTTGCTTCCAAAACTCCATCGAAGCTTTGTAGTAAAGTTGCCACTACTTTACTAAAGCATGACTGGAATTAACTGACACGAACTGGACTTGACAAAGACGACTTTGACGATAACTATAGCTAGGCTAGAGCAGAAATAACACTTAAGACAAGGCAGTATGGCTCTATAGCTTTAGCCTGCCCGAAAGGGCAAATTATAAAAAAAAAAAAAATCAACTCTTGTAGATAAAAAAAAATGAAAGATTTCTCACAAAAAAAACAAAAATGCTTGCATGCAATACTTATTGATTATATGAACAGTTGATCGTATGACAGTGTTTTTAAATGTTTTTTCCCGCGGAGCACGAGAGTGAATAACATTTTACTAATTTTGGCTTACACACTTACCTACGGGGCGTCTGTAGCCCGGTCCCCCGTATGCCGTATCATTGGTGCGGCTGATATGGCGGTAGCTACATCCCCGATTTAAATTTCAAATAATAAAAATTTGATTCACGTACTCTATATAGCTTACCTTTTTTACGTTTTCTTGAGATATATCTATAACATTTGCGTGGGATTCCTGTTTACCCTTCCCATCTTTTCCTTTATCTTGAGATGCGTCTTTATCCTTGAAAACCGTAGAAAGACCCCATGTCCCTTCTGATATGTGCAAAACACTAGGCATTTTTGCAGCTTACCTATATTACTGGAGTGAATTCAATATTACTTAGACGAAATATCATAATATTATATACGTATATTCTGTAGATAGGTAGGTAAATAAATAAGTACGTAGTAGGTACGAGTATAGGTACTTGACTTTATGCTTTTAAAAATATTGCTTCAGCGCTTAAAAATTACAATAATATTAAAAGTGTTTTACATAACATAGAATCATCATAAAACATTAAACATGAGTGACAGTTTTGTCAACATTTTGTTTTTGTTGAAATTTTTTAAATTATTCTATAGGTTTCAGTGATTTCCAGATTTCGGTAAAGGTTTTAATTATTAATGTAATTCCCTCTATCATCGCCACTTTTTCAAGCAAATAAGCAAACATGAGTTTGTCTAAAGTGGTCAAACAGAACGTTTTAGTATCATGACAATTTGGGAAAATCTTTCGCTTACGATATCTTTAATTTTTTCACGTAGCTTCTGTTTAGTTCCCGCTTACGCCCGCCAGGTGCGCTTTCGTGTTTTCAGTTCCATTCCAGGCTAGGTGTGCTTTACCATCTTCGACCACACCTTCACTTAACATCAGGTGAGCTGTGGTCAAACACCTGGCCTGTCAACCATTAAAAAAAAAAATGTATTTTGGCATGGAAAACAAAAGTTTTTTTAAATTGTCATTGTATACCCTCAGAATACATATACAAGTAGGTAAATTGCTTTTTTTCGTACCTACAGATGAAATTTTAACAGTGGAGATCCTTGGTTGATCCTTGGCCGGGTCCTTGGTGATGCAGGGACAGGAATACGTAGGGCGTAAGTACAATGCCTAGTACTTGCACACCACGTGTAAATTTGAGGCGCCTCTTTTTAATAGGTACATACATATACTATATAAATCAACGCTCAAGGCCCTGTCTAGCCAATTTTGATATGAATGCCTACCAATGCTGCTTTAGCTAATCTAATGTATGAACATTGGTTTCAATTATCCCAAATAATTACCTACCAGTAGAGCCATTGGAGCATAGAGGAGAGAACCGAAGCAAAAAAAACCAGTGTTTTTTTAAATTAATTTATTGTAGTAGGTATTAAAAATACACAACAACCATAGTAAAAAGTTACGTAAGTATAATAATATAAAAAATACACCACTTAAAATCGAAAAAAAAAAAATTATAAATAAAACAATACAGCATTACAACAAAATATAATGCGTATAATATCAAAACAAAAAAATGTAAATTTATCTATATACATATAGATGCGAATATTTTTTACTTTTGTATTAGCGTTTTCGCTAATCGAACTTTGTCTAGGGCCTCAGGTGAGTTGGCAGTCGAACGTAAGCCTATTTAGTAATAAACAAATTGCAAAATGTTTTGGTATATTCGCAAATTTCTATCAGCAACATAAGAGAGGCTTTCTTTGTATTGTCAATCCGATCAAGAGACGGGAGATATTTTAGAAACCTTTTTTAAACCGCTTTATATATTATATTGGCTTCAGGCTTTTACTTCTTAACCCTCCAGGAGCTCTTCTTGAGCGGACTGTACGGACCCAGCTGAAGGCGCACCATGATGCCACGCCACCAAGCTTGCGCTACTATTGCTGCATGCGTCATCTTCTCATGATAAAATCGCACCTCTTCACGAGCTTTCTTGAACGCCAGCCAATCCTGACAGTTCTTTTCGTGACTATTTATCTGTAAATAGAACACTTTTTTTATTTACAAAACATTACCCTTTTCGTTAGTGTCGAGTAAAGAGTTATATCAGTTCGAGTGTGTCGTTTATTTCGATTACAATTTACCTTTTCCTGTAACTCTCTTCTAATGTCAACTTGGTTCTGGTAGTTGTTCTTCATGATTTGTATCTGTAGGTCGATATCTTCTATATGGCTGTCGTACTTGGACATAGCTGCCTCCACTTTGTCCATCGTCTCCTGGAGTGAACATAGAAAGCACGATTTTAAACAAAGTGTGGTAACGATAGACAAGAGCTGCTAGAAGACCTGCCCTAATTCCCGCGGCTTGTGGACGCGACAAATTAGTATCTACATAAGGGCCAAAGTACACACTTTTAGAGTCGGCGACTGGTGCGTTTACGATTGAATCGTGTATTGGGAGTCCTTCGTTGATCGCATATTCTAAATGTCGCTAGTTTATCCAAGCCTTAATGTCAAACGCAGCACATCTTTTTTGGTCGTCGCTGAGTCGCACACAGCGCGAACACCACGCGCAACCGAAAGATGAACACGCACGACACAGATTGATACCTTCTAGACAGATTATGAGGATGTTTGTTTCAAACCAAATTTACGAGTATCGATGACATAAAAGCGACACAGGTTAGGGTCAACTGTATATACATTCATTGCTAGATGCAAGACACTATTTATATAGACAGACACACTTACACAACACAATGTTACACCTATAAATAATTCACACTTAATAACACCAGACATCCAAGATCAGGCAGGTGTTCTCGAAGACGACTAGGAGCCAAGTGACTGCAAGCGGTCGGACCATCACGAACGAAGAGAAGCGAAAGCGCCTCGGTTTCCGTTACGGTGATACCAATCAACAGCTGGCAAATATAAGTGCGACAACAGACACGAGTTGTGGGGATGGAACCTATAGCAATCATATTGACTAATTTGGGGCTCCGTGCTGGGAACACCTTGTTCTCTAGGGATGAGAAAAGGCGAGAAGTGGCACAGGTCGGCAAAGTATGTTTCCTTTCTCCACTTTATTCATCGTACGTGATCACTGCTATTATATATTACACGAATACTATCTTTCTGTCCATTCTTAGAGTCTTAGATCCATCATCTTAAAGTCCATTGTCAGTGTCACTATTTGAATGGAGATGTACTAACATTGATATTCATCATAATGAGCAGCATGGCTTCCGAGTGGACTCTCTGTTCGTTGTTGAGCCGTTGTTTGTTTAACAAGATACTGCCCAGCGGTTTGGCTTCAGCGTCCTTTATAGCAGCCACGTGCTGCTCCGAGCGAGCGCGCTGCCATTTGGTTACGTACCGGCTGCGTGATTCCGCGTTTGTATTTGCATCTTGGAAGAGATAAGAGAAATCTTTATCTTAGAAATCTTTAGAAAGGATGGATGGTCAAGTACGAGTGCAGGCGACTGATCTGAATTCCAACTAAAGAATACTAAAACCCATAAGATAAATGTACCTAATAAAATTAGTTAGCCGGACCACATGCCAAACTCATTCGACTTTCAATCTAACGGTCCGATTCTGATCCTCACGACAGGCACTTCGATATTTTGTAAATATGCATAATACGCATATTGCTCTAGCTTCAAAGAGTGAAGGTAAAATTTGTAAGGAAAATCGCGCATGGAGCCAAGCTTGTTTGAAAATGGGCGCACTTTACTGAACACGTTTTATAGTCATGTTTTTTAAATTTCAATTAACGCTCTACGTTCTTCTGTTTCTGTACTGTTTTTAGTTCACACACAAGTACTTTTGAAATTTCGGCTTGCAAGAGGAAGATCATTACGTATTATTACTATTTGCACTTATCTCTATTTTATGTGTCTATCCCCCCGCAAACAGCACCTTCACGAGTGAAACCGTGTGCAAGCATCTTAATTATATTTGAGGGGGAAAAGTGACCCACCACACTTCACCACCGAAAGTGCTCCGGGTATACAACGCAATATTCATGTAGGCAACTTAATGTAATATTTGTGTCTACTTCATTTATTTATCGGACTTTAAACCAGAAGGAGGCTTTCTTTTCGTCTGTACATACTTATATATATTTACCTATTTAGATTGCTTCGTGATAGTTTTAAGTACACAACAGCAGGATAGGTTCCGCTGGCAGTAGGTTACCTCAAACTGTGCCTTCAGGCTGTCAATGTGGACATCTACGCCGTAGATAGCCGAGAGCATGTTGTTTCGCTGCTTTCGCAACTGCCTAGCCAGCTCTCGATGTGTGCTGTGATATAGGTAAGTAATAATTTTAAGTAAGTTAACAAAAGAGTGTGACTTGAATGACTGGTGTAGGTACATGAAGAGAGGCCTATGCCAACAGTGGGATAATATTGATGATGACAGGCTGATAATATTGATGATGATGAGACGAAACTTTGCGCGATCGAATCTTGCGATAAGCTTTGAGTTTGTATACCTAAGTTTAGGTATACAAACAGGTAATGTATGTACAATTTTACAGATATAAAAAAAAAACAAACAAAAAAAAAAAAACTTTATTTATTTTTAAAAGAGTAAATGTTGTGTAGGCAAAAACCACCTTAATATGCATAAAGTATAATGTATGGTATAAAGTATTGTGACCAGCATTTACAAGAAATTGCCCCTCCTCCCATCACCGCTACCTCGGAGCGCCGCTCCGCCTCCGAACTAAGCAGACTGCTTGTGTTACGGGGACGAAAAGATATGTTTAGTAAATAGGTGGTACATATTGATTTTAATATTTGACTGGAAAATAATAGAGTTATAGTTAGAGCACTACCATATCTACGCCTAGCTTTAGTACCTACGCACATCTTAAAGCAAGTTTCCTCTGCAATTAATTGCGAGAGATGCGTATTCCGATCGTACAGTATGGCCAACTTTTCCACTAGACCTTCGAAACTATTGTTCAGAGCGAGGTCCACGTACGTCGCGTATAATGCGTCATGGAAGAACTGCCTGAAAGCAAAAACAAATTGAGTTTTGTAGCGATGATCGCTGTGGTTGGCGCGGTTAGTTCGCACGCCGTTCAAATTCCATCAGTGAGTTTGAGCTGCCCGTGAAGGAAAACATCGCGAGGAAACCATAGTATGGTGACAGGGTACTTTATATAAGTTAAAAACTGACGCTAATCATCTAACGGTGTGTTCCGGCAGCTTCCATTCCAGGCTAGGTGTGCTTTCCATCTTCGACCACACCGCCACTTAACATCAGGTGAGCTGTGATCAAACACCTAGCCTGTCAAATATAAAAAAATGAAATATTATGGTTACCTTGAAAATGTTTTATAGCGTTGCTATCTCAGTGGTTAGCGAGGTCGGATCACGCGCCTAAGGGCGTGAGTGGGTTTAAAACTGAACAATGATTTTTTTAAATATTGAATAGGTTTGCGTTTGACCACATCCTACCTGATGATGATGTGAGCTTGAGTTACCGATGAAGGAAACCATAGCGTGGTGGTAGGGTACTTTCTAATACTCGCCTGGCTAGCTACCATCCTCAAGTTGAAAATCTGCCGTCAAATACCTAATGTTAACCTGATGGGTTACGGCATCCTCACATAAGAGCCGGTTCTTATTGACTTACGAATCAGTTACAAGCTTTCTCAGCTTATATTCCTCCTTCCCGAGATGCTTCTTATCGATGTCTTCCAGGTCATCGGTGACGCTCAGCAGCTCGACCCCAAACTTAGCGGATCGCAACTGCATCATGTCCGCTTTCGTCTTTACTATCTGGAGTAGGTACGTTATTGCAACCGCCTGCGTGTCACAAGGGTTGGAAATATTAAAGGATTCAGATTCTAATGAAACTACCTGTTTAAACGACTCAAAAAGGCAGAGGTTCTCAATTCGACTGTATGTTTTTTTTCTATAGATGTTCCATCATTCCGCCAATTTATGAATCAATTATATTTTGATGATTCTTTTTGGTTGGTAGATTATACTGCAAAGGTTGACCCATAGTGGTGGTGTGTTTATTTACTTATAATACATACCGATTGTATGTATTATAAGTACCTATGTATTTACAAAATAAAGTATTAAAGTAGGTATTCTATCAGTTATCTGACTTCCATATTTTGTACTATGCAAATATAATTGATATTGATATGCTGGCTATTGAGATGCTAACTTCACGGACACTGCTTACCGTATAATGTTATTAGGCAGGTACCTACTACTTATAAAAATCTTACTTAAAATCTTCATTTCCCATACAGCATCCTCCAAAATGGTGGCAAACAGAGACGCATAGAAATAAGCCAAGCTGTAAACGACATGAAACATAGGGTCAGCATATCAGTTTGCAAGATTTATGTAGGTACTGCGTACCTAAACGAAAAAAAAATGTATGCAAACGAGTCTGCGCCACCGATGCGACGGGAGCAAGTAGCATTTTTCATGCATTTTTTTTTCATGAGAATATCATTTACCTATGTACCTTACCTGATTCTCGCAGATATAGTAGAGCTACAGAACTTACAAACTTTTTTAAATGTATAAGTACCTAATAGACGAACGAGACGGTCTTCGATGATAAGAGATAACGCATGTTCACGACTTTTGCAGCGGTACCCTGAACTTTGAGTAAGTATTTAAGCCGGTATCGAGTGGATTTGGAACTGTTTGTTTCGTTGTATTTTCGTTATTACTAAAACATCATTTATGAGGTTAATGTTTAAGATATTTAAGGATCCAATCTATATGTGATCTAATTTAGAAACACGATTACTTTTAGTTTCCTCGATAGAAAAAAAATCCAAAGTAACCCCAAACAATCTATAGAAAACCTCGATACGGCGTAAATACTGCACGGAAAGTCATCAGGCTTTGTATAACAATAAAATTACATTTTCTCTAAATAGTTATTACATAAAAATTACCAAAATATGATTTTGCTTGAACAAACGAAGGAAATACCTAAATTTTTGCGCGTTTCGTCCATTCTAAGCAGAGCTACCACGCTGTTCCCCTATCCGCTTTAGTACCGCTTCGACTGTCGGACGGGGAGGTTGTGTCGCTGTTGAGGTTGCTTTTACGTACGATCACAAAGTAAACGAACCGGATCAACAAATTTGCCACTTGTAGACATAGACAGGTGGCCGAGTGGTATCGGTACCCGATTCTAATCCGCAGTCACGGGATCGAAACCAACCAACACTCGAAGATTATTTTTGCACACAAATTTTGTTGTATTTTATTTTGTTTTTTTAACAGACTCGATTTTATAAATTATAATAAAATTAAATAATATATAATTATCATAGGACATTACACACAGCGCCATCTGACCCCTAACTAAGCAAAGCTTGTACTATGGAAGTCAGATAACTGATAGCTAATACTTCAATACTTTTTTTGTAAATACATACAGTACATCCAGATACAGAACAAACATTTGTTTATGCTTGTCCTGGGTGGGAATCGAACCCACGCCTTGGAGCAGACATACAGGGCTGTCAATTTTAAAAGGAGGAGGTTTTCAATTCGACAATTTTTTTTTGTAATGGTTTGTTATGCTAGGTCTGCTATACTGTAAGTGTGTTCCGCGGAACCCTAGGGTTCCGCGATACCTCTGTAGGGGTTCCGCAAGAATTTAGAAAAAAAAATCAAAACACCTGTCTCTGGTCGAACGTTTTGACTCCGCGGCCGCGCATAGGTTTATTTATTTATTTATTTGTATAAACATGTGTTACAATAGCTGGTACAATATCTCATAAGTTTGGTATTTTTTTTTTTTTAATGGTTGACAGGCTAGTTGTTTGACCACAGCTCACCTGATGTCAAGTGAAGGTGTGGCCAAAGATGGTAAATCACACCTAGCCTGGAATGGAACTGGCTCTCAAGTGAGGCTGCCGGAACACACCGTTAGATGCTTGGCGGCAGATTTTCAACTTGAGGGTGGTAGCTAGCCAGCCGAGTACTAAAGTACCCTACCACCATGCTATGGTTTCCTCACGATGTTTTTCCTTCACCGGCAGCTCAAGCTCATTGTTGGGGTTTGAACCCACGCCCTTCGTCATGCGAACCTACCGTGCTAACCACTGAGCTATCATCGCTACAAATCAACATGTATACTTGTATACTTGTGAGCGCGCTGTCCCTTTGATAAAAGCCGCCTCTGAATTAGACGCTATAGTTGTCAACAAGCGACTTTCGACTCTAACTTTAAAAAATAAAGTCGAGATTGTTTACAACGCAATTTTTAAATTTCTCATTTTATTTTTGCTTTTTGTTTATCAAATCCCATTAGTTACTTTTTTTTAATATCTTCTATTATTGTACTTGCCATATGGTAAAGTAAGTAATAATTAGTAACTGTTACATTGTACTTTTATTATGCTTATTAATAAAGATTCTTTATTAAAGAACACACTTTTAAAAAGTATTGTTTTATTATAGGGTTCCATCAAGTATTTTGCTTCCCAAAAGGGTTCCGACACCAAAAAAGTTTGAGAACCACTGTGCTAGGCTATGTTTGACCACAGCTCACCTGATGTTAAGAGAAGGCGTGGTCGAAGATGGTAAAGCACACCTAGCCTGGAATGGAACTGGCTCTCAAGTGAGGCTGCCAGAACTCATGGTTAGATGCTTGGGGACATAATATTTTCAACTCTCGTGTGGTAGCTAGCCAGCCGAGTACTAGAGAGTACGCTACCACCACGCTATGGTTTCCTCACGATGTTTTCCTTCACCGGCAGCTCGAGCTCATTGTTAGGTTTGAACCCACGCCCTTCGGCATGCGAACCGACCGCGTCAACCACTGAGCTATCATCGCTACAAAAATGTATATGTATGTTAAATAAATATAAATAAATAAATATCGTAGGACATTACACACAGCGCCATCTGGCCCCAAACTAAGCAGAGCTTGTGTGATGGAAGTCAGATTACTGATAGAATACATAAATACTTTTTTTTGTAAATACATACTTATAATACATACAGAACAGCTAGACACAAAACAAACATTTGTTTATTCACAAAATGTTTGCCCTGAATGGAAATCGAACCCACGCCTTACAGCTCTCAAGGCAGATATACTACCAATGAGCCAACGGGGCTGTCTGTTACGCGATAATTCCGCTAATTATGAATCGATTTTGATAATTTTTTTTTTGCTTGATAGATCCATACTTCTGAGGTGGTCTCATATAAACTTTATCGAAATCGGTCGAGCAATTTTTAAAAATCAACATAAATATAAAAATTGTATACGTCGATGACATTTTCGTTTACTCCGAAACCTCGCTGTTTCATTAGAGCATAAATAAATAAAATAAATGAAAAAGCAAATCCAATATGGCCGCCATCAAAATAGATGCTTACATATTTTTTCACAACTCCTATAATATGGGTATCAAATAAAAGGGCTTGACAAGTAGAATAGAGTAAACTTTAAAAAAAGCAAATCCAATATGGCCGCCATCAAAATAGATGCTTACATATTTTTTCACAACTCCTATAATATGGGTATCAAATAAAAGGGCTTGACAAGTAGAATAGAGTAAACTTTAAAAAAAGCAAATCCAATATGGCCGCTAACAAAATGGCGGATTACATATTTTTTCACAATACCATCAATATGGGTATCAAATGGAAGAGCTTGACTAGTAGAATACATTATAATAAAAAAAGCAAATCCAATATGGCCGCCATCAAACTAGAGGATTACATATTTTTCCACCAGTCCTATAATATGGGTATCAAATAAAAGGGCTTGACTAGTAGAATAGAGTAAACTTTAAAAAAAGCAAATCCAATATGGCCGCTAACAAAATGGCGGATTACATATTTTTTCACAATACCATCAATATGGGTATCAAATGAAAGGGCTTGATTAGTAGAATAGATTATAATAAAAAAAAGCAAATCCAATATGGCCGCCAACAAAATGGCAGATTACATATTTTTTCACTACAACCTCAATATAGGTATCAAAATGAAATGAATGGGATTGACTAGTAGAATGGAGAATACTTTAAAGTTGATCCAATATGGCCGCCAACAAAAATTAAAACACACATCTATGTTTTTCACAAAAAAATTCGGGAATTGAACCCATGCCATAAAGCTATATTCTACTAAAAAAGAAATATTTATTATTATTTTATTTTAATTTAGTATTTTTTAAATGACTTCTCCAAAATGGATATGCGAGTAAAGCCATGGGCAAAGTAATAAACTATTTTTTTTTAATAATTATGCACGTCATTATTTTGAATCAATCAATTATGAACATACTAAAGTATACATAAACACCCAAACAAAACAAACATCTATGTTCTTCTCATCAAAATTTGCCCTCGGTGGGAATCGAACCCATGCCATACAACTCATGACGCAAACGTGCTGACTGGGTAGTCAAAATAATAATACTTTTTCGTCGTTTATTATTCGTCAGTGGAAAGGAAAAAAGTGAGGTGTATCGTAGGAGTTGCTTACGGTATGTCATATTCTTAGGTTCCATAGTGTTATAATAAATTAATTATTTTCAATAGATAAAATAGGGAATTAAAAATGTTCAGTTACATAAAAAGAAATACACAAATTTACAAACAAAAAACCTACTCCATGACCCTTAGGCCAACTAAACGCACTGCTTCAATGAAACAGCGAGGTTTTTTAATACTTGTGTTGATTTTTTTTTACTTGCTCGACCGATTTCGATAAAAAATATATGGGACCATCTCTGAAGTATGGATCAACCAAGCAAAAAAAAGAATCATCAAAATCGATTCATAATTGGCGGAATTAGCAGGAGGTCGTCTAGGTAGGTACAGACCACCGCAGTACTAGATATTCTGCCGCCAAGCAGTAGTGTGTAAACATTACTGTGTTCCGGTTTGAAGGGTATTGCAGCTAGCGCAATTACTGGGCTGTTGAGACTAACCATCTAGTCTCAAAGTAATGAGTGCCAGAGCAGCGATGCCCTGGACTTTGTTTTGTTACTCAATGTTCTGGGTATCGCTACAATGGTCATGGACAAGCGTTATCTCTTATCATCAGGAGAGTGACTCGATCGATTTATTACTTTTACATAAAAAAAATTGTCGAATTGAGAACCTCCTCCATTTAAAATCGAGTCGGTTAAAAAAAATAAGATAGATAGATATAACTCTTTATTGTGGACATCATAAATAGAAAAGAGTACAGAGAATAAAGAACCCTATGAACTAGTGCCACAAGTGGCGGCCTTATCGCTAACAGCGATCTCTTCCAAGCAACCAAGAAAAGAAAAAATACAATAGAGAACATAAAAAACAGACGGGAGATGTAACACTAATAAGAAAAAAATAAAATAAAAATAAAACGTATTATAAAAATAATAAGTATACAAAAATAATCGTATTATAATGTATTTAAAAAAAAACGAAATATTTATGTATTATATTTATTTAAAATACCTATCAACAAAATTTGTGTGCAAAAATAATATTCCGTATTAATATGGTGTTGATTTCGATCCCGTGACTATGTGGCCGTACTCATACAGCTTGTTACCACTCGGCCACCAGTCTACTAATATAAGCGGCAAAATAGTTGATCCAGTTCGTCTACTTAGCCGTTTAAGTATTTAGCTCAAACCGATTTTCATTTCGCCGCCGTATGTGTATCGACAATGCCTGTAGCGCGTGGCGCCGACGGCGGCGCGCGGCACTAGCTGTTCGCTCGTGTGCCTTGCGCACTCACACACGGAGCGCACAGAATACCTAAAATCGACTAGAGAAATGCACTCGATAGGCCCTTAAATAAAAAGCCCTTCTTGGACTTAGTTCTGCCGTGTCTTGAGCGCTCAGTACTTTGACGTTCGATGGTTAGTCGCAATAGGCAGGGTAATAGGACAATATCCATATAATTTCGCTACCCCTTTAAACCGGAACACAGTAATTTTTACACATTACTGCTTGGCGGCAGAATATCTGGTAGGTACTGCGGTAGTAGCAAGACGATCTCCTGCTAACAAGATCTACCACCAAATAAAACTGGGTGCCATCAAGTCACAATAAGTGAATAGGGTTCTTCTAGGCAAACGTGCTCCATCATATCCAAATCAGGCCACATCTGGCAAGATTGCGGACAATCGCAAGCCTAATGTAATAAAAAAAAAACTTGATACGTGGAAATTAAATATATTTGTGGAAGTAAAGTTGATGTTAACAGTTGATGAAAACTTAAGTTAAAATATAGCAAAACTAACAAATAGATTTACAACATAGGTATACTAACTTAAATATATCGAGCATCTGCTGTTCTTCTGTGTTGATTTCCTAGAAATAATTTGTAAATTGTATCGATTATTATGAATCGTGGAATCGTAATCTGATTTCGGAACAAATAGACAGGTTAATGTCGTGGTTAATAAAGAATATGTTCTAACATCCGGTGATGCCGATTTTTGAAGGCTATAGTATTTTTTTTTTTATACAGAATAGGTTCGCGTTTCACCATACCTTGCCTGATGTTAAGCAGGATGCAGTCCAAGATGAAGCACGCTAGACAACAAGAGATATAGAAAATATATCACACACACAAATATATCACAGGTTTTTTTCTATGCGTCACTGAACATGTGATTGATAAGAGGAGTTTGGCGGGAATTCAAAAGAAATGTTGATGCATTTTTTTTCTGATCCCTCGTCTCCTCCATTTCTTGTGGCCGACCTTCCATAAATATCTGTATGCAGACGCGCGGCAAGATCCGCTTCAGAGGTGCTCTTGCTCTGTCAGGCCTAGCACGATCTGCACTTGCCTAAGCCAACAGCAAGTAGGTAATTTAAAAAAACCGCATTGGTTATCGCGGATAGCTAGATATGGTTGCGTGTCAGTATTTCGTAGGGAGGGCAGCTATAGAGGCCTAGTATTGGGATTGATACCCCTAAACAATTTATTTAAAAAATAAACCATCAGATACCATCAGGTAGGCGAGACGCGAGTAAGATTTTTGGCGTAAGAGAAGCTTGGTGGAAACTTGGTGGTAGATCTCCTTAGCAGGAGGTCGTCTAGGTAGGTAACACCGCAGTACCAGATATTCTGCCGCCAAGCAGTAGTGTGCAAACATTACTGTTCGGTTTGAAGGGTACCTACTGCAGCTAGCGAAATTACTGGGCTGTTGAGACTAACAATCTAGTCTCAAAGTAATGAGTGCCAAAGCAGCGATGCCCTGGACGTTGTTTTGTTACTCAAAGTTCTGTGTATCGCTGCAATGGTCATGGACAGTTATCTCTTAACATCAGGAGAGCACTTCGATGGTCTCATTACTTTTACATTAAAAAAAAAGCTTGTTACCGTCTGTAGATCAACATAAGCTTCTCTTACGCTTCTTCTCACTCCGAATTTCGCCTTAACTACCATTTTTAAATCATTCTTACCAACTGTGATGTGGATTGAACGCAGTCACCCGTGACGTTAAGAATTTTGCCCTGTTTGGCCAGATATCCCGACTTGAGGTCTGCAGACAGCCGCGCGCTCCACGCATTCGAGTGGCTGTTTCTAGCGCTCTCGAAATGTTGGGTGACCAAATGTCGCGCACTAGAAGACATAGGCAAAGGTTTCCACTTCGTTACAATAAAGTAAAATCTTATAAAAGTTAATAAAATGTAAAATAGTATATCAAAAGTGACTGATTTAACTCTGTGTCAAAGTCATTCTTTGTAATCGTGTGTAACTCAGATCAGAACCGGTTCAAATATTCAGATCGCGTAGGTTTGAACTCGTGGCTTGCGGCTCATCGAGTCATCGTTGTCGCGCACCCGACCGCAGCTAATCGAACTGAATTGCGAACCGAACCGAAATTGAAAAGTGAACCGAACGGAGCCGATGCGACGCGATCTGTTTTTTGAAGCAGTGTGACCTAAACAGAATGATGAACGAAACAGAATGACTTAGAAAGGGAAGGAGAGCATATTTACCACGAATCTTACAATTCCCGGGATAAACAAGATAATAATTATGTTAATCCAAATAATAAACTATTTATATGCAATTTATTTTGCAAATCCTTTCATTTGTTTTAGCATGATTGATTAACAAATATCCATACATACAAACTTAGGCAATTATAATATTAAATAATCGGAAAACAAAAAAAAAAAAAATTAATTTTAATTTCAAAATATTTTTTATCAGTAGATTTCCCGATAAATTGAGAACATTTCCAACGTTGTTGAGCTGAAACTATAAACCAACTATATGAGCTGTATATTCCAGCGCTGCATAAGGTCTAGTTTACTTCGCTATTGACTAAATGACTCCCTCGAGTTAGTACGTGAACTGATCTGAAATGACCTGTTGAGCCGGTTCAAGTTTTCAGCTCAAGGGTTGAGCTGCGAGCCGCGGCGTGACTCAAGTAAATCTGTTGAGTTACCCATGGCTAATTCTTTGCTTTGTCGGGGTCTGAAATACGTTTATAAATGTAATGGCGTCATAATTGTTTATTTTTGATAATTTGTTCTGTTGACAGAATTACATACACATATATACAACTGAAACTAATACTATCTGTATTCCTAGGTAGGTACTTATTATATACAAACAGTAAAACAAAAAAGAACATTTTATTTTGATTTAATTTTAATGGTTGTAATCGGCTGACGGCGTCATGGGATTTGCAGGCGTATTGTAGACCATCTACAGCATGAATACATAAAACTATACTACATAAATCAAAATTCTAATGAGTACCATAACCATATATCGATAAAATAGGCTAATAGTAAATTTTAAAACTTGGTATCTTGACATTTAGTTCCAAAAAATTAATTCTTAAAAAAAAGCATTTTAAGTTCATTCCGCGAAAATGACGTTAGAATGATATCACACCATGTGAAACAATCATACCTGTATGATAGTTGTTCCACGAAAATGTCTGCTAGTGTTTCCAGAAGATCTCAAGATCTCATTTACACTGAATTGAAAGATAAACAGCTCACGTAATCAATGAATGCCCTATAAACAAGCAAATATTGTAGGACCAAAAAGTGTTCAGACATTTTCTACTCAATTGTTTTTAATTCGCATAATATGTCCGACAGTCCGTGTTTGAACTACAATTCGCCTGATGGTTTCTAATCTGTGGTAATGTATGTGATGTGTGTATGTATGTTTCGATAATTTACATTTAAGTATCTCTAACAGCTATGTATTACAAAAATAAAAGATTCAATATATATTGTAAAAATTTAATACCAGACTTTGTCCACAAAATAATTTATGACTCGCTGATTTTGGTCTAAATGTGCTATATCGGACATACGACATCAAAATCGATACAGCCTTTCAGCGTTTGTGTTAACATGATTGCGACAATAAAACCATACAATCTTTAAAATACAAATCAATAGTAAAAATAACATCAATCATGCAAACTCAAACACTATTTTAATAATAATGATTAAAAAAAGTATTTTAAGGCGCGAATCTGATAGACCAAGAGTTGTAAAAGCGAATGAAAACGTATTTTTTTTTATAAAGCTGTACATTTTATAATACAAAGTCAAAAACATAAAAGCATCAAGCGTCGCGTCAAGTCTGAAAACGGAGATTCTACTGTACGTTGCTCGTTTTAAGGTTGACATTGCAATGCTTCTATTCCGTCGCCACGACTCTTGGTAAATCAGAGGCACAACATAACAAGTTTATATTCATCACACAAATTAATGCTTATCTACATATAATATAACTATGACTAAGAATAAAATAGGAAAACAACCTTAATAATAAATTATCATAGTCTTCTGTATAAAATCGAATACTTTTTACACGAAGTTATAGTATTATGGTAAAATATATTATTTACATCGTTAATTCTCACATCGTATGAGGTACACATTGTTTATTTTATAGATTTTTCTCGACTAAAATACAATACAATACCAGCGAAAGAAACGGGCACAGCTTTCACAGAAAAGGTTGAGAGTAACAAAAGCAAGCGTGATCGTAGCTACGTGAAATACATCATCACTTATAAACGTTGCCTAAAGTTAACAAATGCTGACATAAAATTTGATGCGTGGGCATGAGACAAGCTACTTTATAATATACTTTAGGCAATAAATCTTTACAAGCCCTTAATGATTGTGTTTAATACCACTAGTCGCTAGTGTCTGCAGTTTTTTTTAATGTAAAAGTATGGAGACCAACGATACGTTCTTCTGATAGTAAGAGATAACGTATATCAATGACAATTGCAGCGATACACAGAACTTTGAGTTTCAAAACAAAGTCCAGGGAATCGCAGCTTTGGCGCTCATTACTCGAGACTTTCGATGGTTAATCTCAAAAGCCTTGATTTTTTACTTCTGACTTTGCCATAAGGGCACATGTGGCCCTTGCACAGGGCCCGTGGCCTCACAGAGGCCGCGAAATACTGACATAATATCTCTATAGCAATATATAAATGCATTTCGCGAATAAAGTATATTAAAATGTATTAGGATACCGTTATTTGTGGCAATCGCATTCATTTAGTATGCGGCCATTAAAAAAAAAAGTGTTAAGTGACAGCTAGCGTCATTGGTGACAGTATACACGACTACCGTATGTTTTATAGCTACGATTTTTTAAAACGATTTTAAATTATGCTGCTTTTGTTTCTAAACGTACCTTCGCTCTACTAACTCTATCTTTTTTAAAATTACTTATTTTTTATACCGTGTTTTAAAACCGAAAACTTTCTTACGTTCTAAAACTGCACAATACATATTTTCAATGATATCATATTACTGAGGGTAGTTTTAAAATTGCTGTAAGATAAACCACCAATTCGGCGGTAAAATTTAGCCTCATAATTCTGCGGACATTGAGACGAATTTATAGAAATGTTACATTTCAAATTCGGGTAAGTCCTCAGGGTATTAGAAAGGCCACATAAAAACAAATAACACAAAAAATAATAAAATAAATAATCATATCTGCACGAATATAGAAGCACTCAAAAGACTAGAAAGTGTATAAAAAATAATTATCGAAACTGAAATTTTAGAACTACCCTCAGTTTTTTTTATATTTGAAAATGTTGAATGTGACAATGTAGGAACGCAAGAACTAGTTTAATACGGTGTTATAGAGACCTTAATATGACAATGAATATTTTACACACTAACATAAGAAATAATGAAGGAATGCCACACTTGACGCTCTTGCGACGAAATCGTGGCGTGGACGGCAAACTCCATAAATTTCTTATTTGACCTCAGTGTGGGCGATATTCTAAAAAAATCACGGTACTCGAGGATCACATCGTTTAACGAACTTACGATAACAATAACATTTTAAATTTATATTCAACTATTTCGATTATACTGAGGAGCGATCTTTAGCTCTCTCTAATGCACCTACACAGAAAGAAAAACCGATGAAAATGTACGTTCTTAGATATTAGAAAGTCTTTATTAGTTTAAATGTAAGAATATCGCGTATTTAATCTGTAGACCGGCCCGGGTTTAACCTCGTCAATTAGTGCAGATAAAAACATAAAAAGTGAAAGAAAGAGACAAAAAAGAGTAATAACGTTAGAGTGTATGTGAAATCTATCTTATCATATATTTGTGAAACTTAACTAAAAAAAAAACAATATCATACATACATATTTGATAATTAAAATTTCTTTAATGTCTTTTGCCGGACCAGTCAAATAAAGGAGTTTAACGCGTATTCAAAATATTTCTATAATCTATATACAAAATTGACCAATACTCGGGTGGGGTATAAATTAAGTGCTTTCAACTATCATCTCATATCCGCGAAAGGAATACTGTTCGACGACTATTATAAAACGTATCGAATCTAAGAAATATATACAGAGAATACAGAAACTATCTAGAAAGGTGGCCGGAAGTGGGAATTAAAATTTCCCACAAGACTAATAAAATCAAATATTTAATAATTTAAATATTTAATGGCAGCGCCCGCATCAAACGTTAGGAATAAATAAATCGTACTGTTATGCTATTTTGAATTTTCATACATAATGGTTCACAGGCACGTAGTTTTTTTATGGTAAATTTATTATCAAAGAATGAATCGTCTTTTTAGACTGAAACAACGCCAGTGTCAAGAAATGTTGCTATAAAATTAGGGAGTGAATGAATTGAACAAGATTGATTAAAAATAAATTCATACAAATTTAACTTCTATTGTTATTGCAATAAGTATATCTGAGAACAAAGTCGATTGTGTTGCATTATTCTTTTAATTACATTTAACAGCTCAAAATATGCTGGGTCATCATTTTTCCTTTTCTCTTTTCTCTCATTTTTCTTTTTCCTTTTTTTATACTGATATGCAAATAATAAAAAATGGCACGACAAGCTCGACACCAACTCTATATTTACTTATAACGTGATGAATTAATAAGCAGTACCTAAAATACTTCCGGCCATGTGCAAGTTTACTATATGATTAGCGTAAAATCATTTGTTCATTGAGTGAGTTGCAGTTGCAACCTACAGTTCAAGAATTCGGACATTCAGTGAACAAAACTGTTAATAAATTCGTTCACTTAGTGAACTTATACACGAAGACGTTAATTACTTATTTATTTTACCCAGAGAACATTTCTATGACGTTTGTCGTTCGTTTCCCTACCTACGCGCCTGTAAATAATGAGGCACAATTGTGGTTCTTCCTGGCTTCGCATTAGAGTCTGTTCAACACGAGTCGCAAGCCAGGCGACACTGCCAGCAATCACTTACTCGAAGATGGTTGAACGCGCTTTCCTGAAATTAATAAAATTGTTGATTAGGCACTAATACAATACAAATAACACTTTTCGAGTTAAGGTGGGAACGCGGAAAACGGCATTGTATTATTTTATTAAACACTGTTTTTTTATTTGTTTTGAGTATTTATAAAAAATAGTAGTGATTAAATCATAAACTACTACTTTAAATAGAGTGTGAATTGAACTTAACTGTGGCTAAGACTTGATTTTATGTCTAAACTAAGTCATAATTAATAAACCAAAAAAGTAATTTTATTTAAAAAAAAACAAGTAGGTAGGTAAGTTGCTTTAAAATAATTCTAATTTTTTACCAGTAATTTTTTTAATGAGACACTGGAATATTCTAGTATGAACTACTTGACACTGCCAGAATGCACAAGTGCAGTGCCAAAAATAAAGAAAATAAGCTCTACTGTAACTTTTTACAAAAAGAGCTATGTTCTATTTACTCTACGCTAAGTGCGAATCGATCGAACGAATGTATGAATGAATGAAATAGGTTTCTCGATAGGACTTTTATGCAAGACTTTCGTGGTTTTGATGGCTTATTGCTTATAGCGTTTGGTTCGCAAGACACAGGGCTTCAAACTGCAACAGTGAATCTTAGTTGCCGGTGAAGATAAAGACGAGGAAACTCACTGACTAGTAGCCTTTAGATCTCAAATCAGCAGCGGTTTTTTTTTTCGTAAACAGCCTTGCGTTTGACCGCCATCACGTCTGATTTTAAACAAATACGCTATCTACGATGTAGACGACAAAAAAATATTTGAATTTAATTTATCTAATTTATAATAAATTTTAATTTAATTAATTTAATAAATAAATAAATTTCGTAATAAAATTATTACTGCTTTATGTATAAATTTGATTATGATGTATCAGTTGTGTTACATACAATTGTTTTAATTATCGCTTAGTATTTGTGGAGTAGACATTTATCACAATTATTTTTTAATACAATCTTATCTTTCGGTCTAGACGAGTAATTGAAATAAAGCTTACTACGAGGTGAGAGCATACTCAGAATGCATTTCTCAGAACTGCACAATATTGTTAACATTGTTACTGTAAACAATAGGTCCACTTCACGTGCACAAGGATTGTCGGTTATGTACCGTGAACAGAAATAAGAACACTCACACTAATAATTCTGTTTCACCCTCGTAGCACTTTTAATAACATTATATTTTACTTTATTAGGGTATGGTTTTTTGTAGCGTTACATTTCTATCGAAGTCCACTACTGTACAAAAGCTTCTCCCAAGATACGCCATTCAGCCAGATTTTAGGCTTTTCGCTTCCATTCGCCGTTAGCTGTCTTACGTATATCGTCACTCCATTAAATCTCAGGGCGTTTTACGCTACGTTTTTATAACTGTGAGGCTGCAGGCCAAGCGCTCCGGGTATGAAGTACCGTGCATTCAGCTAGTATTTTTTTGGGTTTGACAGGTTAGGTATTTGAATGCGCTACCACGCACTTTGACACCAAAGTGCGTGGTAGCGCATTGAGTGAATCGTGGTAAGGACTTAATCTAAGTTACTATTCTTGTAACTAGTATCAAGTGTAGATACATGCAGTTATAGAATATCATCGTTTTCCTCCTTTCAAGTATGCGCGGGTATTTCCCTTGTGATATTGCATCAGATCATATTATATCGCAATTGATTCTATGAATCATTTGGCACGTGGTAGAATTAATCATCATAGAATATTGATTATCGTGTACTTATACAGGGTTATAAGTTTATGGGTATGCTTTGCAGAAAGGGGGTCATTGTACTTATTATTAAGAGCTATTTTTACTATGGGCACAATTTTGAAATCATAAAATATAACAGAAAGAAGTTCGTTGACTCAATCGAATGTATGAAGCAGCTGTTTGTGAGTTGTGCCTATAGCAAAAGCTGTTTATAGTGCTGATACTATAGCTCAGTACTCGGGTGCAATTATTCCCTTTAGGCTCAATACACCTTAAGCTTATAATTCTGTGTATTCAACGTTTAATTTTTACACAACTTTGGCAAACTTGATAACAGTGGGTACCTTTTAATTTTGATGCTTTACAAGTTTGAAAAATATTCAATTTCCAATTTCATTTTTTTTTAGACAAGAAAATTTATTCAGTTTAAAAAGTTTTTTTATACGCATAACTTCGTGCATTTGTGATGGCGAACTACGTCATCGTCGTGTCTTTTTTTCATTACAAGACAATAATAATGAAAAAAAGACACGTATAATTTGTTTGTTTTTGTAATATATGTATTTATCTACACTAATATTATAAAGAGGAAAGATTTGTATGTTTGTAACGAATAAACTCAAAAACTACCGAACCGATTTTAAAAATTCTTTCACCGTTGGGAAGCTACACTATCCCCGGGTGACATAGGCTACTTTTTATTCCTGTATTCCTATGGGAACGGGAACTACGCGAGTGAAAACGCGAGGCGTCTGCTAGTTTGTTATAAAAGTGTAATTTGTAGTATTTTTTATGTTTAAAGTCTGCCAATGTTGTGAGAAAATAATACGTCGGGTTGTAACTACACTCTGTAATGAATAGGTGATTTTATGTTCTAGTCGGATAATTTAAAACAGCTAAATGCAAGATATATAAGGCTTCAGACATTCATTATTGTGCAATATAATGCGCATTCTTCAATGAGTCGTAAATCTACTACAATAGGATAATTTTAACAAAATAACATGAATTTATTTCATAGCTTTACAGCACAGAGTGTAATATTTTATAACAAGATGTTGAAAGATGTTGAATACATACTTTTAATCACACTGTACACATTCATGATGAATTTATTGCGGTAAATAGAATTTTAGATTTTGTCAAACTTATAAACAATGAATAAGTTACGTTTAATTGTTTTTATTCCACACCAGAAAACAAATTAGGATGTAGCTGTAATATAGACGCGGCCATGTGTATGTGAATATGTGTTTGCAACGGATAATATTTTCTAACACAAAGAAGTCGTTCAGATTTCAATGGTTTCAAGTCAACGTAAAGAATTCTTTGATAATTTAGCTATCGAGTTGTGTAATTACATTTTGTATGTAGATGGATATGTAACTACGACGCCAAACTGTATCCTTCAATTTTGTTTTCCGAATTGCTTTCAACAGCGGAAGCAAATTTAAAGCATACAACTATAAATTCTTCACTTCAAAAATCAAAAACTCCGTGGCTCGTATTCATCGTACATGTGTATATAAGTATACAGCATGACTGGTGAGATACCTACGATACTGAAGGAGAGTACTCTCTACTCGATTCTTGTTATAATTACGTAATAAAATTAGGTACTTAATTGTTGGCCAAATTTCCCTATAAATAAATAAAGCGTGGATACACTCCCTACGCTGATAACGATGTTTTGATCACGCGACAAGTACGTGCTTGTCTCGCCCGCCCGTCGGCGCGAGCGTCCTCACAACGTCCAGCTCGTGCGTCCGCGCGGTGTCCATGCGTTGCGTAATTAATTACATAACTTTCGGTTAAGTTTACCTAGTAGTCAGTTAATATTTATTTTTAATGTTATTTTTTTCTTCGTATATGATCGCTAAATATCACGTCCTCGAGTATCGTAGGTGTCTCACCAGTCATGCTATATATTGAACACCAAAACGAACCTCCTTGTTTGATGATCTGACTTTTTAGACATGGGCACAATTCTGGAGTACCTTAGAAAGAAAATGAATCATGAGTTGGAGTTGATCAATAATAATAGTTCCGAATTAATTCATTTCACTGTTTTATTTGTTAGAATTTCTGAGCTGATGAGTTATGTATTCAGAAGTTTAAGTTAAGCATACTTACTGTGGTTTTTTCTTGCCTCTGCCCTTTCTTGCGCGTCGAAATACCATAAGGTGATGGCGTATCTGAAAATTGATATCGAGAATTAAGTAACGCTTGTTTGTTCTTACTTGTAATTGGCTAAGTTATTTTACCAAATTTTATCTTATTTTTATAAAAAAAATCTATGTTATACATGTACATATTTTATGTAATTATTTTCTGATATGTAATCCCACTAATATTACAAATGTGAAAGTTTAGATGGATGGATGGATGTTTGTTACTTCTCTTTGCGTGGAAGAGTAACAAACATTCATCTATCTATCCATCCATCCAAACTTTCACATTTAAAATACATAATTATATCGAATGTCGTTAGGTATGATTCAAGAAAATATATTCCAACGTTGGACGTGAGCATCTTATATAAGTCTGATGTTAGTGGTTGTTGTTTTTTTTTTAATTGTATTGGATTTAAACATGTTTCATTGGCATTTAGTCTCAATCTGTTTGAAGGCATTAAACATGTGTGTAATTAGTTACCTCGTGCTGTAGGCGGGTTGGACCTCATGCGGGTTCCGCCTATCCGACCAGAAGAACAACATTCTGTCGAATATGGGCTCGATATCTGCAACTTTATTGTCATTGTCCGTCGGAAAAACCCTGTGAAAGAAAAGTTATTTACATATGTAACTATTTAATAAAACTAGTAAAACACTGCTATGCCACCATTTTTTTTTCTTAATTTTTGGCATCCCACTTTGTGCATTCTACCAGTATCAAGTTGTTTATATTTCAAGTTAAAAAAAGACTACATAGTCACGATCAAAATCACATAAAGCAAATCACGGCCACTTCATGCCCTAGCATTGTAGTGGTCACTTTACTATACGGAGATACTCTTTACTTTTTATATTCGCAAGCTGTACATATACACAGTAAAATTTTCTTTTTTTTTTCTTTTTTAGGACATTTCACACAGCGTCATCCGACCCCAAACTAAGCGCAAAGCTTGTACTATGGAAGTCAGATAACTGACAGAATACTTAAATACAGAACAAACATTTTATTTATTCCACAAAATGTTTATCCTTGTTTTGCACACTACTGCTTGGCTGCAGATATGCTGTATACTGCAGTAAACTTACTCAGACGAGTTCCTGCTATATATCACTACCTGTACACTTGTATCTGGTTACCTGAGCAAGCCGCCGCAGCGCTGCACGTCCCAGTCGAGATTCAGGTAGTATATGGCAGTGATGCACCGTCCGTCCTTGTTGGGATTGTCTACATGCTTCACGTAGTGCGCGCCTGACCCGGGATAGCACGCCACCATGCCCTGTCGAACCAGAGCTTAGCGGTAAACTTCCCGATTCAGAACAACGAAAATAAGCGATGAGAGACCAATAATGCATGATCCAAAATTAGAGATTTTGAATTGAAAAATATTTTTGTAGCGATGATAGGTCCGTGGTTAACGCGTATGGACCGCACGTCAAGGGCATGGGTTCCAATCTACTACTTAGTTCTAATCAAGGGTACTTGCTAGTACTCGGCTAGCTAGCTACCACCGTCAAGTTATAAATCTATTGCCAAGCACCTAACGGTGTGCTCCGACAGCCTCATTTGAGTATCAATTCTATTCCAAGCTAGATGTGTTTACCACCCTTGATCACACCGTTACTTAGCATCAGGTGAGTTGTGGTCAAACATAATTACGCATGTACATGACTATTGTGTAACGGAATACAGAATTGTGTAATAGCATAACAAAATCCAGGGAAACATTGCACCAGCGCATTTAGGTGATTTTTTATCGATAAATTGGCTGGAAGATCTGGTTACGATGAAGCAGGGTTGTCTGGTAAAATCCTATTCACTCGCGACTTGCAAGACATCCAGATTGTACATCCATCGCTGATTTGATGATGAGTCTCAAACCGAGTAGATCTAGATACAAACAATTGATTTGTGACACTACTTGTCAAATAATGTTATTTTAGGGATTAGGGATTACAGTCGTGAGAAATTATTAATAGGTACAGTACATACTTATTAGATACAGATACAAATAATAAATAATCAATTACAATTTGTACGTTGATAACAATAAGTAAATCAAACGTACCTAATAAACGATGCGTAACATTTCGCGATTATCTATACACCAGTTGTTTCAACACTTATTTTTTATATAAAATATGTATGCATTGCATGTATGCATATGTATACATTATTAAAAAAAAATTGTTTCTAATTTTTGCAATTTATGTATATGGGTCTGGCTTCCTTTGTTAAATTTAACCTGTATTAGGAGAGACTGCTCCCTTCATATTACATTAAAAATCACAATAAAATTATTGTTTAAAATGTAGACAAAAATATGACAATGTCATTCACACATGTTTATTATTCTATAAATAAATATCATAGAACATTACACACAGCGCCGTCTGACCCCAAAGTAAGCAAAGCTTGTGCTATGGAAGACAGATAACTGATAGAATACTTAAAAATAGTTTTTTTGTTGTTGTAAACACATATATATATATGTACTCATCATACATCCAGCACACCCAGACACAGAACAAACATTTGTTTCACAGAACAAACATTTGTTTATATCACAAAATGCTTGTCCTGAGTGGGAATCGAACCCACGCCCTTCAGCTCTTGGAGCAGACATTCTACCAATGAACCAACAGGGCTGTCTATATTTTGTTTATTTATGGTGGGTAGTGGTCTCAACATTATTTTTCACTCATGACATAATTTTAAAAAATTGCTCTCTTTCCTCGAAATTAATTTGCTTTAGCCATGTTGACATAGCTTACTTACATTGGAGAAACGACATTGTGTAAATATTTTTTAATCTGTTTTGTTATAAATACCTATCTTGTGTCTGAAAACTTGTTTTTGAAAAAAGATAGACGTTGTTTTATTACTGAGTAAAGATTTTTTTTTTGACATCTTGGTTAACCTTTATGTTGGAATATACACGTATAATTGTCTGTGCAGTTATTTTTTTTTTAACACAAATAATTCTCCTTTCTCCGTTGTGTATTAATATTCGCTCATTGAGCTTTTAGTTTGAACATTAGAACATTTTCAGCTTCTTGGCCGCTTAGAAATATGAGGGTAGGTATAGAATTAAAATGTAAGTAAAAAAATTATAACGATACGATCCAAGGTTATCTTATTGACTGTTTATAAATAACAAATCGGTGTATGGCAGCCCGTACACGTTCCGCGCGATCCGCGATCCGCGATCCGCGATCAATGATCGCGATCCAGACTGATCGTGTACGAAGCGGATTGACGGACTGATGCTCCGGATCGAAAAATATCTAGAAATTTTGAAATCATGATCGCGGATCGTGATCATGATTGAACGTGTAAGGCGGCCCTATCATTAAAGTTTATATTTATTGCTACGTTAGCGAATGCACTTGGTTATTTTCGAACATCTGTACATTGGATTTACTATTTCCTTAAATCTACACGCAGGAAATACGGGACTTTTTATACGGAGACCCGTATATGTATGCCATTCGGAAATAATTTACAATGCTAAACGAAAAAGCCGCAGAAATTTCGATCTGTATCAACCGCTAACTGGTCTATGATTTGTAATCTACACATGTTTAGAATACAAATACACATCATCACGTACTCCGTAGTTACAAAAACAATTTGAACCTTAACACTAAGCAATAAGAGTTGAAAGAAAGAGATAGTTTGACTATAGATATATCTGTGCGAATATTACGGAACAGTTAAGTCGTGGGTGGGCCCTATTTAGCAATGCGGCGATGATCCGACTATTTACGAGTTGTTAAAAGCCTTTCGATGTGTTTAGTGTTTTCGGATTCGCAGAGTTGGTTATAAAAGCCAACAAACACGGAAAAACATGTATTTTTCTTACTATTTTTCTAGTTCTCGCGATAACGTAACTCTGTTTATAGTATATTTAAATAGAACTTAATAAATATAAATACGTATTCAAATCGCGAAAGTTTGAAAGTTCGATTGAAACTGTTTACCAAACTGCTATGTTGACAAAATAACACGAAAGGACCAGACGATGTTTTAAAAAGTAGCAAATATTTTGCTATTTAGGCTTTTGGAGCTATGTGATTAGAAGAGATTGAATATTATAAGTACCTAGTGATTTTTGTTTTTATTATTGGAATTAGTTTAACGATCAAGTCGGCTGATGGGGATGGTCTAATTCTTTTTACATACGTAGTGATGAATTCGTAAATATGTTTTTTGTATTGTTAAAAGTAGACATCGTGACAGACATAACATGCGGGAAGGTCTTAGGTAGGTATATCATTTCCTATTTCTAGTGATTTCCGGCTAAGTTTGCAATTTAAGAACAATGATTACGACGAGCATTGTACATATCTGTAGGGTGTGGGTTCGATTCCCACCAGAACAAACATTTATGCGAGGATAAATACTTTGTTCTGCGTTAAGGCGTTCCACATGTTTTAACAAAAAATCGTCACGTCACTGGTTTCCATAGTACAAGCTTTGCTTAGTTTGGGGCTGAAATGTCCTACGATATTTATTCAATTAACGCAGAAAGTGCAATATAAAAAACAAAAGGGCAAAACTTATGTCGCATATCGCAAAATTTAAAAAAAAATAGAAATAGTTTTCTGTGTTGCGATAAAATAATATAAATCGTACTTGCTAATAATAAACATGACGTTTCACGTGGATAGTTAAACCGATTGTTTCTACCGCTCCCTTCACAATAGATAACTAATAGAGATAACCTATTAATGGCTGATCCCTTTATGATGGGAGTTCGTTTATACCGGACATTGGCATCTGTTTAGGTCTCAGTATCAATTATAATCTCGTGAAATTGAATCATAGGCATAATATATGATTCTCTCTTCATATTGTTATGCGAGGAGGGAAAAACAAGAGAAGAGAAGGAACGAAAAAAGATCGCTCTTAGAGCTTAGAATAGAACATAGCTGCTTAACTATTATGTTAATTTAAGCTTTGTAATTTATCTGTATTTTTGACGGGATGAAATGAATTGGACCGCTAACAGTAGACTTTGCTACACGAACTCGATTAAGTACCCACTCGAGTTCACTGTCCGATGTATACAATCTGGGCACCTACGCGAATTAATCGATTACTTCTAGACAAGTGTCTTCCAACGTACATAGTAACTTCACTAACATCGGGCAAGATGGCGGTCATACGCAAGCTTATCCCACTAATATTATAAATGTGAAAGTTTGGATGGATGGATGTTTGTTACTCTTTCACGCAAAAGCTACGGAACGGATTTGGATGATATAGAGGTAGCTGAGACCCTGGATTAACACATAGGCTTTTTATTCCGAAAGTAAGTAGCGTAAACACCGCGGGGCCCAACTAGTACTTTAAAAGTGAAAGTTTGGATGGAAGGATGGATGTTTGTTACTCTGATGGACGGATAAACAAAGAAATAAATATCGTAGGACATTACACACAGCGCCATCTAGCCCCAAGCTAAGTAAAGCTTGTACTATGGGAACCAGATAGTTGATAAAATACTTATAAGAGCGATAGCGAATAAATTTATTAATGGGATTAGCTCAGATTAATTTATTGAAGGGTCTCCGCGCACGTTCAGACTAGATACCGCGCTACCTAAAAACAACAGCCCCGTAAATGCGGCAACTTCATATTGTAGTGTGTGTAAGACAATTTGCGAGGATGCAAAAATTGTGATCAAATTCTTGCTTCTTGTAGTATTATTTTTAAACAGTTTCACTACGCAAACTGGCATTTTACTTAAGATTATGACAAAAATTAATCAAAACACCCGGCACGCACATTGCTTGCAACGAGACTGGCTCGGGTAAGCCGACTTCGGCGTAGTATTTGTTGCCGCATTTTACAAGTACGCCGGCGTAATCAAGTCGGAGCGCGCGCGCAGACCCATCAATAATCTAATACTATAAGACTTAGAGACGAAATATTACGACCGCCTGCTGAGAAGATCTACGCACATCAAGTAATCATTCTTTCAAATCTTTGAATAACTAGCATTACAGTGAAACACAACATATTATATAACATGTTACCATTAATGATTCCACACGCTAATTTATTTCTTACTACCGAAATATTTGCACAACTCGTATCTCGAGTACGTGACGGATATGCCCCGCCTCCCGGTCTGAATGTTAAGCCTTATTTAAACTAGGATAAAAGGCTGAGTACAAAAGGGGCACGAGTTGTTTACATTTTACACAACAATCTTGGCAATCTACATATGTAATTACATTCATGCATTGATGTATAGTTTGCCAAGATTGAATAACCAAAGCGGTACATATTTCTTAAATTCGTAAATCCACAAGAAAATATTTTTGTGGAAATGTCAACAAGGTGTATTTTTTTTTTTTTTTTTGTGTTGACAGGCTAGGTGTTTGACCACAGCTCACCTGATGTTAAGCGAAGGTGTGGTCGAAGATGGTAAAGCACACCTAGCCTGGAATGGAACTGGCTCTCAAGTGAGGCTGCCGGAACACACCGTTAGGTGCTTGGCGGCAGATTTTCAACTTGAGGGTGGTAGCTAGCCAGCCGAGTACTAGAAAGTACCCTACCACCATGCTATGGTTTCCTCACGATGTTTTTCCTTCACCGGCAGCTCAAGCTCATTGTTGGGGTTTGAACCCACGCCCTTCGGCATGCGAATCTACCGCGCTAACCACTGAGCTATCATCGCTACAAAAGGTGTATACACTGCTCTGCAGTTAAATTAAACAGAGCGAGTGTTCGGATCGCATCTAATAGATACTTTTATATTATCACTAAATCCCTCGTTTCCGGGAGGGCACTTTCGTTTTACTAGATCTTTACATTCAGCGGATCTTTAAGGAAAATACTAGTATAAGGAAAATGAAAACTGCATAAGGCAAAATGTGTTATAAACCAATCGAATCATATCTTGAGTTAAATTATCTATTCAAATATGCACATACCTTCGTGAACTAAAAGTTATGCAGAATTTTATTCCTCATTAGGTTCTCACTTAATTTATAAACATCACCAATTATAAACACATCACTCCATTGATTAACATACCATACCATAATGGACCACGCCCCTAGCTCGATGCCTATCTTTCGTTCCGTAAAAGTAAAAAAAAAAAGCTAACTTGACAGGATTTCGAGTCTTGTCATAGAGTTTTAGCGGGAACGCGGAAAGGTCGGTTCCCTGATAAATACCCCATTTTCCAAAAAGGATGTATTTTCGAGTGTTTATGTATAAAATATGTTTTATTCATAAAGTGCCGAATTACGTGCGCGAGTAGAAAAGTGATATGTAATGTGGAGAAACTTTTCGTGTTGCTTCAAAAACTCCATCGAAGCTTGAAGTAAAGTCACCATTACTCTACTAGGGCGTGACTGGACTCGACCAAGACTTACTTGACTTACGTGTGACATTGGACTTTGTTTTGTTACTCAAAGTTCTGTGTACCGCTGCAATGGTCATGGAAAGTCACTTACTATCAGGAGAGCATCATTACTTTTACATTAAAAAAAAACTTTGACTTGTACTTATTTAACTTATGAAACTTGGAATTACCAAAACACTTGACACTGGTAAATGCACAAAGTGCGACGCCAAAAATAAAGAAGGAAAGTTCTCATGTTTAGGTTGTTATTTATTCCGGCAACTTATGTACCCGTACCGTATTTACAAATAATACTGTAATATATTTTTCATTGTTTATTATTTTTCCTTATTTAGTCACTTTTATCAATTCATCCGAGAGTTGTGTGGTAGAGATCACTTTTAGTGATAGGACCGCCATTATAAATTACAAAAGATATACAGCTAAGCTTGAAATGTACAGAGCCATCTGGTGACGAGTTAACGAACTGTTTCTATAGAGCAGCTGATTTTTTAAATTTATTATAATGAGTACAATGACCCTTTCCGCTTAGTACACTTCAAGCTTATAATTCTATATTTTTATGTGGTGTCATCGTATTGTATATTACCTACTCCAATTTCGTTATCTCCGTCACAGTTACGTTTCGTATTTTAATGTTCCCTCGAAAGTTCTTATCGAGTAACCTCACCAAGTTACGATTGTCAACGTGAATTCAGTTGTGTTACGACACACGATGTCGTCGCACGTGCCTGCCCTACTGACTGGCTGACTGTGGCCAGGCCTATACCAAGAACCTTGATGGTTATTAACATTTAATTCATAGTTCAGAATAAGCGACAACACATTGCCTACTTTAGCAAATGACCCCAATTTTGTTAAGTACCGGATTAACCGTGACGCACTCTTCAGAATGCTGTAGATGATTTATTTCCGTGACCTTACTACTGAATTTACGGTGAAGGAAAATATCTTCATTGATTCAAGGTAATTAAAAAAACAGAAGAATAATAATACTAGAATCTCGCTAGACGGTTGGGTCAAGGGTCAGATTCAAAATACTGTGACCCGTAACACCGTGCGCATTGTGAGGAGGTTCCTCACTCTGCAGCCCTAACAACCGGCAGCTTGAGCCCTGCCCCGCTGCCGGCGGCACTGTTTTTAAGTTGTTTATATTTATGTTATTTATGTTTATATTAAAAAGTAAATATTATATAATATTTAGTTTATTTCTGCTTAACAGTCGTTTCAGTTACAACAGTGATGAGGATTTAAGGGCCAAGTCCTCGACCGTGGGAACTTCTGCTTGAACACCTACATTGATATTTTCCACTCACACAGACGTACATACGTCTGACGATAGATTTGAATACATTGACGTCACGCTAAAATAGATAAGGAGAGTTAAATTACTATAGCCACGAGCAAGAAGGAGACAGAATGTTTATTCCTATTGCCGGAAGCGGATTTTACATTGATTATCTGTTACATTATGACAGAAGTTTTTTTTTTTGTTTTGGCATCGCGTTTTGAATATTTGCCAGTGTCAAGTGTCAAATACAAAACGGGCGGGAAGCATGCGCGCGGTGCTCGGTACCGCCGCCGCCGCGCGCCCACCTCTTGCGGCCTCTCGTGACGTGCTATACACGACCACGAGACTCGTGACGTTAGATTGTCAGATTCAGAGATTCTCGATGGTTTGTAGCGCCTACCAAAATAAAACAGCAACAGACGTAACGCAGAAAAGAGATTTTCAGCAGGCACTATCAGAAATTTTCATCAAACTATCCGTACTTATCTGCTAATAGAATAAACAAAACGTGCAATAAAAGGTCTAAGCCTTAAATGTATCTGCATCAAAGTTAGCATCTATAAAATTGCGCCTTTCCTATAATTATTTTGATGTCAAGATTACGGATTAAAAATAATTTGGCCATATTCTATTTCATAATTTCAAGAAACGAAAAGCGTTTGAAACTATTTTTTCTCCAAGCATAATAATTCAGGATATGTACTATAGTATTCATTAATTTCAAACTTCCACATGATGTATAACGGCACAAAAATGTTGACAAAAACACATCGATTGCCTTATTTCACAAGACTTGCCCGTTAAATTTAACTAATTTGCAACAATTTAATAATTAAAAAGTTATCCGAAACTTCAGTTAATATCTAAAATTAATATTTGACATAAACTAAAACAAATTTAAAAAAAAAAAAACAATTGTTTATGTCCCCTTCTCGCTGCAGTAACCACTTGCAAACACGTGTTACGCCTCTACACGAGGCGTCATAGAACGCCTAATATTCAAAATGAATTTACGCAAAGTAACGCCTGAATCAATCAATATTTAATGTAAAAAATTAAGAAAATAAATAAATGACTGCTTAATAATACATTATTTAGAACACCCAGAAACAGAGTAAACATCTACATACATAAAATATATTCGTTACAGTAATTGTTGTCCTGGGTTAACTGACAAAGCTACTACTATCGACTAAGCTGCATGGCATTTAAAAGCACAAGTGAGTCTAACATGAACGCATCATTGGCAACGATGAAGCTGAAGATGCAAGAGCATTCCAATCGTTTACCCCAGGTTCTCCGCGTATTCAGAAGGTCACCTGACGTATTAAAATTTAAGACGCCATATTGACGAATCTGAATGCAAATCTAATTTAGTTACTAATGTCAGATGCTTGGTATATGCGAATGAGACAGAGGACTTCGCGGCAGACAAACGAAGACAACGATAGCCAGACGGCCTAGACAAGAACGAGAAGAACCGAGAACTAGCCGAAACAGGATAAACTGAATTAACAGGATGAAGATGTGATCACTTTAAGAGAGAACGATAAAATGGAAAAAAAAAACAGTGAGTCCTTGGAAGTACAAGAATTGGTTGATAACAATATAAAAGCAAATCCTACATCACAATTTATTTGGCGAGGGATTAGCAATTCTGGAAAGAAAGACCATAACCATAATAGTAATGGCAGTATAGATAAATCTACAATAATATTTAACCACACAGTGCAAATGTTTATACAGTTTGCTTGCCAATTTGAATGTCAGCGTCTAATTACAGAGCCATGTTGTATTACCCAGTCAAATTGACATTAGGTGAATTGAGGAACCAGAAAATCTGGAGCCACTACTCTTTAGGAAGCTAACTAATGTAGAGGTTTTCATAAAATAGTTAAACATCCAAGAATCGCAGTTTGTAAACACAAGGGATGTTGGCATGAGATTCTTAGCAGTCATGCGGATGTTGTCCGTCTCGGTCGTTTGTCTGTCAATAGAGCGGGACAGGTATAAGTCAAGCGGATGGGTACGTACTCTGAATACGCTGCGAACGCAGTTACTATTGATTGTACTGTGGTGTAACGTGTCTTTACGGTTGTTTACAGTGCCCCGCGTCCCGCTGGCTGCCCCTCTAGCGCCATGCCGGTAGTCACGTACGCAGGGCCGGCAGGGCGCATGCGTCGCCACAGACGCGTTTATTTTGGTTTTTATCGGAGGTACTAGCGATTCGGTGATATGGATTCGCGAGAGATAACAGTATCGCGGCGTGCGATACGCTGTTTTCAGGTCAATGTTAGATTGTTTGTGACGCTCTTGAGGTACATGTCGAGTATTTTTGAAATTGAGATAAAGTGTAGCATTATTATTGTAAATGTTGTTTACAGGAAAGGTCCAGGCTAGGTGTGTTTGCCATCTTGGAGAACGCCGCCCCTTAACATCGGCGAGATTTGGTCAAGCGCCCAGCCCGACAATTATAAAAAAAAGTTAGCTCATTTAGTACTACTTCCCTACTTCAAGAGTTGCGGGGCGTGGGTTCGATTCCCAAACAGGATAGACGAAATAAATATTTGTTCTGAAAAAAAATTGTATGTGGGGCGTTCTACTTTTCTACCGACAATGACGTGTCTCCTCAGGAAAAAAAAATCTGTATCCGTCCTAAATTGCAGTTTCTCAAATTTTATTGTCACAAGATTTTTTGGACCATATAGTCATTATAATAACACTAAAATCTCGTTTTTATTGTTTTTGCTTTTTACAAAATTATTGTGACATAGTATTCGAAACGTGTGACAGAGGTGTTTTACATACAAATAAAGCGTGTCCCTTTACGCTGCCTAATGTTACAAAATGATGTCGCTTAAAAAAGTCATATAGGACCCTATAATATAAAATTAGTTATTGAAATGCTGAAATATTGTCTTTAGATTAATACAAATATAATAAACGTAAAGGTTCATATTATTAAGCAAAAAAATATTTTATCCTTGGGTACGGCTGCATATGTTTTTTCTTGCTATCTTCCGTCACGCATTTCGCAAAACAAAAAACGCGCCTTAGCTGTTTGATCTTCAACACTAAACAACAGCACGGTTTCCTTCTCCTCTCGGCTTTAAGCCTTGAGACCCCACCCTGGAGCGAGCCGAGTTAGGCGCCCGCAGGTAGTGAACCAGAGGTGCGTGTGTTTATTCGGCGACCGCTCTGTCACGTAAGTTACTACTTTAAAATATTATTGTAATTCCCATTTATTTACGTAATATTATTATTTCCCAGTATATCTGTCATATTTACTCACTTTTATGAACAATTTGTAATTTTATGAACGTTGAAATCCTCGAACACTGTTATTTTACACCTCTGTCACGAGGCACCTCTGTCACAAAATAGCTGTGACGAGAGTAGTATAGCTCGTGACGGAGTGGTATTTTTTGTCAGAAACTTTGCCTTAATTGATTTTCACAGTAGTTAATTGAAATCTTTTGTATTCTATATATTACATTATCAATTATTTTATTCATTTAAGGTATTATCATCAGGGTAATTAAATAATAGCGTTATCTGCGACGGAAAAGCAGTGACGTTGTCGTGAAAAAAGGAAACAGGACCCTGAAAAAGTCGCAGAAGTGAAATGATAAGACTTAGAAAGATAACATGCTTGCAAAAAGCTAGTCAAAGATCTGACACCAAGAGTACACAGACAAATGAAAAGAAAATGGCAAGTTAGAAACAAGAAGAGAACAACAGAAAGCTTTGCAGAACGTTCTAATGAATACTCGACTTCCACACCCGTTCCTTCAAACCCCAGGTTACTCCTTTAAGTCCTAGATCTCGTTCCTTAACTCCAACCTCATCCGCTGCTAGAGCAAGGGGAAGAGAAAAAGTTAGCCGAGACAGATCGAAAATTTATAGGCAAAATATGAAACTTCAAGGCCATGTAAAATAATTATAGAAAAAATACGAAAATACAAGAAAAGGCTTCATCGCCAAAAAAATAAAAGAAGACAGCTTATTACATAATATAACCAAACCAAAAAATTAAGATAAATTTAAAAGCGCCGAATAAAGAAGAAAAAAGAAAATACATATAGTATTTTGACAAATGCCATTAATGAACATTACAAAAACAAAATGAATCACTGCTTCAAAACAATCCTATCCTTTCCTACAAGGCACAACAATTAACCGTTCGGGACTATAACTTCAACTGTTTCAAGAGACTTTGGAAATAAAAAAAAGCTGCACAACAAATATTACGTTTATGAAAAGTTTATCTAGCTAGCTTTATTTTTATAAAGAGCAACTTTATAAAAATAAAGCTAGCTAGGTAGTTAAGCCCAACCTCAGATAAAAAAAAACCATTGGCTGATATAAATAAACAACATAATAATTAGAGCTCCTACAAAGAGATTTTATGAGACTGTTGTATAACATTGTATACTACTACTACTTACTACTTCAGAAGATGAAGATGATCAGCCTCTCGTTAATCAGAAAAAAACCTGTGCACATAATACCAGGTGCTTCATGTGACCTATCTGGAGACCCATTATTAATAAAAAATGGTATTATGTCAGTAAAAGTACCCAGTAAAAACTAAGTCGAGTACACCTACTTAGGAGATGAAAAAAGTTGTGTGGATGAAGATGGAGATATTCAGGTGATATTTTATAAAACTGTTGTTGACACTGACAAAATATTTAAATTAGTAAAATCAGATGTATCAGACGTGATGTTTGAAAACTTGATAAAAATGATTACGGTTAAAAGAGGAAGGCGTGTTATAGAAGTATTTGAAAAGTCGAATAAGAGAAAAGAAAAGATTAGTCTGATTTTACGTGTAGGTACCAAATAATGATTATACCAAGAAATAATATCTTATGTAGCATTGTAAGAGAAGCATTATGTTTTGTTATCCTTTTTTAAAACTTTCAAAACCTTAAAGGATTAAGTTTAAATGTTGGCCTATTAATATCTACCATTCTGTCATACTCTAGCACAATTTTGTCCCCCTTGTAATTAAGCATTAAAGCAGCATATGTTCAGTTTATTGAAAGCATATACACTAAAATAACGTATTATATTATTATATATTGACCATAAAAGGTAGTTACAGAATTTCAGCTATGTTTATTTCAATTATTTGCAAAATATTTCAAAGTTTGTTGTCTTAATGAGCAAAAATGTGACAGAGTGGCATTAAATGTCATTTTTTATATTATATTTGTAACAAGAATTGGGATAAATCGTGTTCGATAATAATAAATGCTTGTATTCTAGTTATGCCAAGTTAAAAAAAACTGTAAATTTGATTTTACATAATAATTAATAAATATATTAGTTTGTGACAGAGGTGTTTATTTTTTCTAACTATTCCGATAAAACTTAAAATAAATAAAAGGTAAATAACAAAACTTCGATGCACTATACATATCTGAAATCTTTGATAACTGGACAATAATGTAAAAATACATTTTTTTAAAGAATTACACTTTTATTTTTTTTTGAAATCTAAAAATTTATCACTCAGATTGTCGGTAGAAAAGTAGAACGCCCCATGTAAGCTTTGCTTAAATTGGGGCTGTGTGAAATTACACTAAAATAATCTGAACTAAAACGGTCGAGAGGCAAGTTGTCTAAGCAACGCCGTCGGTCGACATCTTCCCAACTCTTAAAGTATGAAATTTAGCACAAAATACCTGAATAAAACAGTATCATACATAAAAATATATCTTATACAATTCATAGTTGAAAAATCTATTATATATAAATCTTATCAATATACCACCCAAGAATAGTAATCAAAGTAAACTAATGATAATTTACTACATGTCAACTCATCTTTGGAATCGAAATGTTAGATAACTACTGGGGTTTAATAGTTAATTATAGTAACTGTAGGTTAAACTGTTAGCTGATAACGTCAGTTTAACAAATAATGAGTTACACTTCATCATAGATAACAAAATAATTTAGCAAAACCCGTATAATAACTCATAGGTTATGATGATGCTAATAAAAAATGTATCGAAAAACCTTTGACACAGCGCCATCTAGGTTCAAACTAAGCAAAGCTCGTTATGTGACTTTTACACTTTTTTTTGTCCGACTTATGTAGATCATCATGTTTGTCATATAAATAAATGTTTGCCCTGGGTGGGAAACGAACCTAAGTCAGTACCAAATGAGCAAGCAGGACAGTGCTAGTGATAGGTATAGTGATTTTGATGTTGTTCACACCAACATTCGCAGGACATTACACAAAGCGCCATCTGACCCCAAACTAAGCAAAGCTTATACTATGGAAGTTAGATAACTGATAAAATACTTAAATACTTTTTTGTAAATAAATATACATATTACGTAGATGAATTTAATAAACTGTGTTGTTATTAATTAACAAAAATCTACAAGGGCAGAAGAACCTCAGAAGTCATAGAAATGACAGATCGAAGGACCACAAGACAAGAGCGAAGAAATATATAATTCATAGAGTCGACACAATATATTCACAAAGTTTTAGAAAATGAATGAAGTTCACTTGGTCGTCCTAGGAATTTAGGCTAACGTCTTTTGTATAATTGTCGGAATGTTTAAGTGAAAAAAGTACATGTTTTGTATGTTTGTAAACAGTACCTTAAAATTGTAATATTACTATATTTAAATAATTGTTTTAGTGAAATATTATTAAAATTGTTTTATTTGTAAACTGTACCATATGCATGATGAAAGAGACTAGTTTTTAAAGTTATCGGAAAAACTGTTTAAGCTTAAATAGCGAAATATCAACTAAAATGGTTCTCAAGCCCCAATGGGCGTACAACATCTGTACGCCCATTGGGGCAAGAACATGATGAGACTTCGGTAATATAAGGTGGTTCGATTTCCATACAAATAAATTTTTGCCATTTATGGACAAATGGAGCATAATTTTACAGTGCAATCACAGCTACTGGCATTTATTTTGGTCTTTATTTGCGGTAAATCACAATTGCTTGAAAATCATAAATACATAATTTTTTTATGTTAAAGTAATGACACGATCGAGGCGCTCTCCTGATGTTAAGAGATAACGCCTGTACATGACCATTGCAGCGATACACAGAACTTTGAGTAGCAAAACAACGTCCAGGGCATCGCTGCTTTGGCACTCATTACTTTGCTACTAATCTGCTGTTTTATTCAAGCACTTGTGATTTACCGCAAATAAAGACCAAAATAAATGCCAGTAGCTGTGATTTCACTGTAAAATTATGCTCCGTTTGTCCATAAATGGAAAAAAAATATTTGTATGGAAATCGAACCACCATAAGATCTGTACTATGCAACCACTTATGTTTATGCAAATAAATATATCTTTATCTTTAAACACTTGACACTTGTTTGACAGCCCTGTTGGCTCATTGGTAGTATATCTGCTTGACCTGTAGAGCGTGGGTTCGTTTCCTACCGTGGACAAATATTTGGTGGTATAAATAATTGTTTGTTTTGTGTCTGGGTGTGCCGTATGTATAATAGGTATGTATTTACAATAACATTATTTCAATTGAATAATACTACGGTCAAGTCATCAAAAGTTTGCTGTCGCTTATATTCATTCATTGTAATGATTCGCTCGTACTTTATGAATGGTAACCGTTTTGTAAACGGTTATGATATTGTGGTTGGTCATGCTTAATCAGGACGCCATTGTCGTTTACTACAATTCGATTTGTGTCTTGAGGTATTTGAATATAAGATTAATTCAAAAGTTCCAACATTTTTGTCATGTAGGTACGCAGTCTAGAGCAGCGCAGACAATATAATAAAACTAACTTTTTTATTTACAATTTAGCTGAATGCTAGGTACTTCGTACCCAGAGCGGTAGCGCTCGATTTTCGGCCTTTGCATAGACAAATGTTCTTACATGTTTTGCATGGTGGTAGGGTACTTTCTAGTACTCGGCTGGCTAGCTACCACCCTCAAGTTGAAAATCTGCCGCCAAGCACCTTACGGTGTGTTCCGGCAGCCTCACTTGAGAGCCAGTTCCATTCCAGGCTAGGTGTGCTTTACCATCTTCGACCACGCCTTCACTTAACATCAGGTGAGCTGTGCTCAAATACCTAGCCTGTCAAACATTAAAAAAAAAAAAAAAAAACATGTAGGTACAAACACTATTCAAAGTATTATGAAAATAAAAAAAAAACCACTAAATCAGCAAGGAACATCATTTTTTTTATTGTTGACAAGCTTGGTGTTTGACCACAGCTCACCTGATGTTTAAGTGACGGTGTGATCGAAGATGGTAAAATCAAAATAAAAATCATAAGACACCTTCCTAATTTTTATTTATACATAATTATTATAGATAGGTTTGTATTTGCCCACATCTTGTCTGATAATAAACGCTACGCTTGGATGCTGTTTACTCTGGCTTTGAAGACGCGTATTATTGTTCTTTTTAGAAATACAGACGCCAACAAAGAGATGGACTCGGAGAGGTCGGTATACGACCGCGTACCTTCCGGGATGCACCTTCCACCGCGTGCTTCAGAACCAAGTTAAGATCTTGGCTGCTAGAGACCTTGTTTTATGACATTGACGAGTATTTCAAACTTAAAGATTATTGAATTACTAGTAAGTAATTATGTTTTTTTTTGTCATGTCATTTTATTATATTGACATGTTTCTATATTGACATACCTTATTTTGACATGTAATCAGTGTTTTAAAACTCATTTAATGACATATTTAAAATTTTAAAGTGACTTGTAACATTGGTGTTATCAGTAAAATATTTGTATTTGTTTTGAGTTCAACATTCTCGGCGTGCAAATTACAAATTTTAATGTGGCGTTGAAGCGCTTAGTGTGAACTTGGGAAATGTCTGCCACGTACGGACGCTTTAGTCGCGTTCGTCTGGCCGTCCGGTAATAGAAAAGGGTAGATGGATTTCAAAACGTATTCTCCTATTTGTCTCCGAAAGAAAACCGATAAACAGGACACCTTACAACAATGCTAAGGCTTTGCAGCCCAGACTTGACATTTGTAAGTTATGTATATTTTTAATTTAATACACGCTTAACATACTTTAAAATAAACTTCCGTAAAGTAACGCCTGAATCAATCAATTATTTGCAAGTTGTTTGAAAGAGTATTTCCTTCCGTCCGTACGTCGAGGAATTTATAAAACAAAATTTTGTTTAGTGTGGAAAGATGTGATATACTCGAAACTTTGGAAGCGAGTGTTACCTTCGTCCGTCCGTTGATCAAGAAATCTCCCATCCGGCCATTGTTCGCCATCTTATTGGCTCTCAGTATGATGCTGTCCACCTGGAAAAAATAACATAATTATTCTTCAAACAATCACGGAACAAAAACAATTAAAATTATGATTCGATTTAATAACAGAAAACGTTCGTATAACTACATAATACATATATCTATTTATATTTTATCCCATTCCATACATAATACATATAACATCATTGTTGTTCAAACGAAATAAAAACAGCTCAATCGATTTCGATAAAATTTATATGTGGTGGTTCGATCTCCATACAAATACATTTTTGCCATTTATGGACAATTGGAGCATAATTTTACAGTGAAGTCACTGCTACTGGCATTTATTTTGGTTTTTATTTGCGGTAAATCACAATTGCTTTTTTAGCATAATCTACTGTTTTATTCAAGCAATTGTGATTTACCGCAAATAAAGACCAAAACAAATGCCAGTAGCAGTGATTTCACTGTAAAATTATGCTCTATTTGTCCATAAATGGCAAAAATGTATTTGTATGGAAATAGAACCACTTTAAGTAAGCTATCCATAGCTTAGTTAGCAGTGTAGTTTGCACTTAATGTAAGTCATCTAAACCCGTGGCGCCATATCGATTCAAGTTTATCACAATGATTCGACAAATATCTTTGCGATTATTTTCAATTCCTCTTATCGACACTCAATCTAGCAACATATTTATCTATAATGTTATTTCTATAATCTCACATTGTGACGAAATTTTCAAAATAACCACATCACAAAAACTTACGTAGGCATCTACTGAAAATAAAAACATAATTAAATACAAATTTTATAGTTAAATTTTATTATTTCCCCGTATGAGTAATGCATTAGAGACACATAGGTACTGTAGATAATTGATTTAACACAAATGGGTTATTATGGGAAATATATAGAAAATCATTTCTATTCTATCATTTTTCTATATTTATTATAAGTAGGTATGTATTTACAAAAAAAAAAGTATTTAAGGGTGATTCCACAAAAGTTGGGTAACTCGATGTCATCAGTCAATAAAACGATCTATAAATATATTTTGCTTATATTTTATGATTCATTTAAAAACAACTGTAAGCCTTTTATTTGGTCACCCAATTTCAGCCATTCATTGTAAATACAAATTTGTAAAACTTCACAATATATTCTCAAAAAGTCAGTACTTTGGCGTGTCACAACCTCAAAAGCGCGCAATCAAATACCTGTGTATTAAATATTACCTTTAATATAATAAAACTTACTATTTCACTATAATCTGTGATGTATTTAATATGTATAAACACTACTTTCATAATATAATATTCTCACAGTTGCTGTAAAAATAATAAGAAACTTTGTGTTCAGTTTTATTGGTCAGTCCGTTGTGAGTTGTTCGAATTTGAATTTCTCGCTAAATATCGGCGACTCAAATTCAAATCCGCGTTAAATTTAAAGGTTGGTACTAAAGTTAGCTCCAGTACACGCCATTGTTCAACCGCCATTACTGTGCCAGTGGTAGAGTTGTGTTTGTCGTCTGAACACGCACCGATCCAGTCAAAATTTCAGTCCTATGGTGAGTCGCTATTTCCTTGTAACTCTGTGTTATATTTTATTTTATACATAGTTAACTTTGATTTGTTAAAATGTAGCTTCTAGATATGCGAAAATATCAAATAAACGTTGTTTCTAAAGATAATCTCAAATTCATGTTTGTTTCGTCAGTCCGTTGGCGTCAGTCCATTGTCAGATATTGCACCAACGGACTGACGTGTTTCCAGAGTACTGATTTTTTGAGCGTGTCTAAGCATTTTATTATACCTTGTTTCAGTTTAAAACATCATGGCTCTTTAAAAAACGTCTAGTGAACCACCTAAAACCTGTGCTGACGTCACTACCATCAAACATTGAAAATATTCACTTTCTCAGCGATGGTCATGTAACGCAATATATGAACAAGTGTATGTTTTATGTATTGAGCTATAAACTGCAAGACATGTATCCTATTATTGTCAATATTCCTGGAACTTTCATGAAGCCGGACACAGGAAGGGGGCACCCGATGGTGTAGGGGCCACATGCAAGCGAACAGCTGATCAAGTGATTACTTCAGGAGGTGATATAACTAACTTGGCGGAGTTTGATGCTGTTATCCGCGAGAGATGCCCAGGTATAAAAGTGACGCTGATTCAAGGCTGTTATATCGAGCAGATGAATACCTTGATAAATGAAAAGCCGTTCCAAAGATCACCTTTAAGGGGACGCTCTTGGTGCACCTGGTGACCAGCGCTGCTTACATTCCCAATCATCTTACAATGAAGTCTTTAAGTTGTTTCTGCTACGCTGACACATGCAATCATTTCAAGCTAGGATCTATTCATTATCAGACAGAGGTGAAGGCATACGTATAAATGTGGGGGGGTGGTATACGTATAAATGTTTCTACCGTATTTACAGACTCTGAAGACCATTACCATACCATTATCTTATCTATCTTTTACTTACTATCAGCACCAAGAGTTCGCGGTTATTCACATTGAAGTCATTATAGCATTGGTGATTATGTATTGGTGAAATATATAACAAGGTATACAGAATATTGTTATGCAGCAATCTGCTCTTTTGTTGATGATGAAGAAGGTGAATTGATAGTGACTTTCCTCAAAATTTGTAAACAGAATGGCACTCTATTTCAATTGAATGAAAAATTTGTAGCAGATGTTCAGATGGATCAAATAGTTAAAAAATTACTTGTACCAAATATCATTACAAAAGATAATAGTGTTTTACCACTTTAAAGAGCAGATTTTGTTACGAAAAATATCTCATTTTTATGACTTACCTACAAGGCATAGATGTTTACGCAAGATAACAATATAAGACGCGACGGAAGGTTGTTTTGAAGAGAAAGTATTACTTGGTGCTCTTATTATGTTAATTGGTACTTTTAAGGCAGAGAGAGTTGTATTTTTGTTTCTATTATTTGTTGATTACTTATAAAATGTATATTGTTAAGTTAAAATACCTCAAAATAGTTCAGTTAAGTAAAAATAAAGTTAACTGTTAGCTGTTTTACTTTTATTGTTATTATTTTTTTAGCCCTCTTTGTCCCACTGCTGGGCAAAAACCTCTCTCCTTCCCTTCCACGTCTCTCTGTTTGGTGCTATTGAGGTCCACTCCTTGTCGCGAGCAAAAAGCTGTTTTAAAGGTGGAGAAAGTTGTGCCTCACAATATTACGTAAATATTTTTTTTTATTGTTACTTGAGTGAATTAATATTAAAAGTGAAGCTCAAAATTTGTAACATAATTAGTTTCTAAGAGATTTCTTCTAAATTTTAATTAATTTCTTGCATATCTTATGAAGTTGTGTGTTTTATCAGTACTTTGTCACCCTCGTCAGTCCCCTGGCAGTCAAATTCGGAAAAATCGAAATATCTCCGCATCTACTTTAAAAAGTGACTGGCCCTATCATGAGCAATATATTCATTATATTAGCTATCTTGTAACGCGAACTTGTAAGAATTTGATAAAAAAACTACCATAAACAAAATATCCCGAAAAGTTACCCAACTTTTGTATATTCGCCCTTAAGTATTCTATCAGTTACCTGACTTCCATAGTAGGTACAAGTTTTGCTTAGTTTAGCGCTGTGTGCTGCGATATTATTTATTTATAATAGGTACATTGAAAAAAAAAATTTATACAAAATAGATTTAGAAATAGATTTTTGTAGTATCGCTAACACTGTATTTATGTATCGCTGTTGTATGTATTTTTGTTGTATCGCTGACGAAAATGTCGCAAGTTCAGATAAAATATTTTATGCGTTATCTAAATTATTTACAAAAACGTAAATCGCTATGATTTAGATATGTATAAAAAATCGTACGATATAAGGGGCGATAGATGTATCTGATTAATTATTAATAATATCCTATGTGTATGTGTGGCTACGATTTTTTTTTTTACAATGATATCGTTGTTTTCAAACAAAAATATACTGCTGCTATTTGTGTGTTACTACAATAAGTATAATCCTACTAATATTATAAATGTGAAAGTTTGTTTGGATGTTTGTTACTTAATCAATCAAAAACGGCTGAAAGGATTTGAATGAAATTTGGCACAAATATAGTGTATTACCTAGATTAACATATAACACTACTTTTTAGAAAAATGTTAAGATCCTGAGGAATTATCAAAAAACTAACTAACTAAACTAACTCTAGTGATATTCTATTCTATTCTAAAGAGAGTAACTTGAAATTTGGTATAGATACGTCTTACGGAACATTATTCCGGGATTAAAAGGGAATCTTTTATCTTAATCTAATAATAAAACCGTTTTTTTAAGTCAAACGATTTTATTGAATATAAAATTTATTGTAATCAGAACTTAAAGGTGTGTACCAAATATCAGATAAATCTGTCAACAGGAAGGGGGTAAAAACAAAGTGGACAAAGTGGTAACTACAGAGAGGAGGATTTTAAGTTTTAGGATTATTTTAATTAGAGCTTTTGTTATTTTAATTAAATTTTTGTCAAATTAAGTATATTTTTAAGTTTATATCAAATTAGTTCTAGATTTTAAGTAAGATTAGGTTATTATTTAATAAGCAGTGTCAAATTAGTTTAATTTAAGTCCTCATCACTGTTGGAACTGGAAAGACTGTTAAGCGGAAATAAACTAAATATATACCTTGAACATTCAAGGGGGTAAAATTTTAATGACTAATTTTGACCTAAAAACGTCAACAAAATCTGAAAATCTGCCGCAAAGCATCTAACGGTGTATTCTGGCAGCCTCACTAGAGAGTTAGTTCCATTCCAGGCTAGGGGTGCTTTACAATCTTCACCCACACCGTCACGTCACTTAACATTAGGTGAGCTGTGGTCAAACACCTAGCTTGCCACCATAAAAAAAAACATCCTTAACATAGAACAAGAAATACCTATTCATTATGCCTCAACGTAGTAATTGTTATTTCATCTGTGAATCAGCTTACTTACAAACCGTGACGACCTATCGACAGATGAAGGAAGTATTTTTTTTTCTATCTACCGACAGTTGTAATTGTGATCACCACTAACACAAAAACAATTGACAAAAACAAAACGCAAAATGTTTGTTACGTTTTCAATAAAATTAAAGAACAACATTTTCGCAAATCTTTTTGTATTCCACATGCACATATCGTAGCGACATCCAAAACTTTGAGGACTTAGACAAGACTTTGCTTTTCATAAAGCAAAGTCTAGTCTAGGACAACAATACTTCAGTACATTCAATGGTGATTCTCAGTAGGCCTGTAAGTTCTTTATTGAATAGATGTTTTCGATGATCGTGTACTAAGGGCATACTTTTGACTACGTGAGTGAAGGCATGCGAGTTAAACCACAGTTTAACCAATAGGTACAAACTACGGTAACATCTACTGTTGTTTACGGTTTCCCTGACATGACACACATGCGCCCTTGTCTATTTCACATACCTACCTAATTCATGTATTACAAATAGCTCTCTAATATTGTTGGGTATTTCTTTCGAACTTGAAGCTTTTATTTATGTTTTACGATTTTTTTGTAGCGACGATAGCTCAGTGGTTAGCGCGGTAGGTTCGCATGCCGAATGGCGTGGGTTCAAACCCCAACAATGAGCTTAAGCTGCCGGTGAAGGTAAACATCGTGAGGAAACCATAGCATGTTGGTAGGGTACTTTCTAGTACTCGGCTGGCTAGCCACCAATATCAAGTTGAAAATCTGCCGCCAAACATCTAACGGTGTGTTCCGGCAGTCTCACTTGAGAGCCAGTTGCATTCCAGGCTAGGTGTGCTTTACCATCTTCGACCACACTTTCACTTAACATCAGGGGCGCTGTGGTCAAACACCGAGCCCGTCAACTATGAAAAAAAAAAAAACAAAAAAACGATGTTTTACTATGCAAGGAACTAGGCGACTTTCTTTTATTAAATTTAATTAAATGACTATTAAAATTTTATTTGTAAATGTTCGATAAAAAAATTATTTGAAAAGTATATTTTAAGACAATTTCCATTGTCGTGTCGATCGTGCTGCGATTTGATAAGAGTATGTGTGTACTTACAAATGAGATGACAATCGATGATTGTACCATATCATTAAACTAATCTGCCGTTGAACCTGTGGCGTTTATCATATAACTGTTAGTTTGGAAGCTACACTTTCTCCTGGTGACATTCTTGCCAAATTTCTTGATACTTATCTACAACGGGAAATGTCCTATATGTATAGGTATAGATTCGGTTTTTTGGCGGGAACGCGGGAAGAGTCGTGTCGTTCCGTTGTATTTTTTTCCAAAACTAGTGTTTTGTCGAGTGTTTATGCATAAAAATGGTGGTGTTTTATTCATAAAGTGCCGAATTACAAGCGCGAGTGTGGGAAAATGATATAATGTGGTGAAACATGAGTTTTCGTGTTGCTTCCAAAACTCCATCGAAGCTTTGTAGTAAAGTTGCCACTACTTTACTAAAGCATGACTGGAATTAACTGACACGAACTGGACTTGGCAAAGACGACTTTGACTAAAACTAGCTACGATGGCACTTATTTAACTTTTGAAACTTGAAAATATATAATTACTTGACACTGGCAAATGCTAAAACGCGACGCCAAAACCAAAGAAAAAAAAAAAAAGGTATAGATTCCCTTGCAAGTATCAAAACATGCGGCATAAACGGCCGTTTCTTTTGATTGTGTTAACTTAGACTTAGAAGTTTGATTTTTTGCACAGCTTCAAGGGATTGTAGACCAGAGCATTTGACATTACGTAATTACAACTTGTTACCTCCACGAGTTTTTGAGAAAAAGTGTCTCGGCAGACAGAGACGCGGCGGACAACGAAGTGATTCTACAAGGTTTTTTTTTTGAGGCACGGAGCTCTATAAATTACAATTCTAAACTAAACGCGGAAAAATCATGTCACTGCAATCTATTAGAAAACGTGTGTTTCATCGGGTTTGTATGCCTAAAAATAGAGGTGTTTCAATTATAAAGTGCCGAATTATACGCACGAGTGTGGGCAAGAGACATCTAATGTGGTCAAACACGTATTTTCGTGGTGTACCTAAAACTCTGTAGAAACTTTTTAGTAAAAAGCGTTTTGGAGAAGTTTTTGGTAAGATAAGGTCGGCCTGATGAATATTAATTCAACAACTTCGATTACCTTATACTCAGTATAGATGTTATTCTTAGATGTGGGTTCAATTCCCATTCAGGTCAAACATTTATGTATATGTGACTAACATAGTTGTTTTGTTCTATATCTGGATGGTTCTGATTATGTACGAATAAATAAAAATAATAATAAAATAAATAAATATCGTAGGACACACAGCGCCATCTGGCCCCAAACTAAACAGAGCTCGTGTGATGGAAGTCAGATAACTAATAGAATACATAAATACTTTTTTTTTGTAAATACATACAAAACACCCAAACACAGAACAAATATTTGTTTATTCACAAAATGTTTGCCCTGAGTGGGAATCGAACCCACGCCCTCAAGGCAGATATACTACCACTGAGTCAACAGAGCTGTCAAATAAAAAAAAAGGAAAAGTATCTACAAAAAATATATGTATATTTAATATTTACAACAACGAAAAAAGTATATGGGTATTCTGGTTCCCATAACACATACTTTGCTTAGTTTGGGGCTAGATAGCATTCTGTCAAATATCCTCCAATATTTATTTAAACTAAACATGTAGTATGTGAACATAACGGTTTGTATATTAGAGTTGTTGACCAAAAATGGTTTTATGATAAATTTGTAAACTGTAGACGCGGGAGAGAGAGTTCTCTCTCCATAATCTACTAAAAGCCCTGACCTGCCAAGATCATCTTAAAAATTATTGCTGGAAATAGTATCAAGAGCAGCATTAGTTGAATCGTATCAATTTGATTGGGCGCGATTGGAACATGGACAGTGAGTACACATTTACAGGGGCCCCTAAAACCTACTTCTGGTGTGTTTACCCTAAGCACTATACTGGTTACTGTCCCTACAATGTGACCGACCGACTGCTGTGAAGCTTCTTAAGTTTTTTTTTTAATGATTGTCAGGCTAGGTGTTTGACCACAGCTCACCTGATGTTAAGTGAAGGTGTGGTCGAAGATGGTAAAGCACACCTAGCCTGGAATGGAACTGGCTCGCACGTGAGGCCGCCGGAACACACCATATGATTAAATATTATTCATATAATTACTAGTTTCACAAATAGAAATGTTCATAAAATAAACATTTCAGAGCATTTTTCAGTGCTATCTGGCCCCATACTAAGCAAAGCTAATGCTGTGAAAATAAGATGTGAAACTGATAGAACAACAATATACTTTTTTTGTACATCTGGAACACCCAGATATACTGTGTGTAATTGAACTTACACACACTATCTGTTCGATTCCCTCTCACCCAAGACAAACATTTAAATATTAGATGTTTGTATCTTTGAATCATGTCAGTATTCTAAATGTTTTTACAAGTATTTACAAAAAGTATTGGCAAATTGGAAACGTAGCATAGGACTCTCTGACACTCAATGGACTGACGATACATGTAGGACAGCTGGCGGTGAATAGAAGCGAAAAGCCAAAGATCGGGCTGAGTTGCGTGTCTTGGGAGAAGCCTATGTCCAGCAGTGGACTACAAAAGGCTGAAGATGATGATGATGATGACAAAAAGTATATAAGATACCTATGATATCTGGTTTCCATAGTATAAGCCTCAGTTAGGCTAGATGGTGCTGTGTGAAATTTTTCAATGCAAGTAATTAGACACTTGTCTAGTAGAAGACTTTTGATACATGCCTTTGCCATAAGTTGTCCGATGTTGTAACAGTTGGGCTCTTTCCCATCAATCCATGTGATTAAATCACTTCGTATCGTCTGCGCTTCTGTGCTCCGTGGATTTGACACCAGCTGCCCTGCCTGAGAAACATCATCATTTAGCATTAAACTTTACACTTTATAGACACTGAGGTATTTCAGAAATTAAACAGTATTATGAATGTCACTTTTAATTTATTTAAAGGTTTTTTTAACAAATCATAATAGGTGTTTCAGTCACTATCTTAATAATTAAATCAGGTACCAACTATGTTTACTTAGTGGTAGATTTCCTTAGAAGGAAGTCGTTGAGATATGTAACAGCAGTACCAGATATTTTAGTGTGAATTTAGTGGACTGTTGAGACTTAACCATCAAAAGTCTCAGAGTAATGAACACCAAAGCAGTCGTGCCCCACTTTGATTTGTCACTCACAATATCCATGTATTGCTGCAATAGTCATGGGCATGGATGTTAACAATTTTGCGAAAAAAATGGTCAAGTACATGCAGAGTTACAGGATAGATTCCTATTATATAGATGGGGTTATAAGTATAACCCCATCCTAGAATTGCACTTTTTAAATAAAGCAGCATTTGGGAAATATGCAAACATATTCCGAATGATGTGTTCACATTGTATAAATCTCTCATCATACCATCGATTCTGCTGGAGGAAATAGAGAAAAATTAAAAAGATTTTCTCAAAATACCCACAAATAAATAACTATTCCCTTGAAATAAAATAGCTAAACAAAACTCATGAGTGTGTTACAGTCAGTTTTTTCATATTCACCCTCCTTTTTTTAGTCAATGTGTCTACTGTACATTTTTGATAGAAATCAGTTAATTTCTAAAGTCAGCTATCAAAACAATTTATAAATGCTTTCAAGTAGTAAAAAAATATTATCATACAACACTATTTTTATGTTTACAATACAATAATACTTTATTAATACCACAAAAAGGGTATTGAAACAGAAACGGACTACAGATAGGCAAAAATTCTGGCAGACTTATCGCAAAAGGCAATCTTGCTCTGATAACATTCAGATTAATATAACAAGCACACAAGCTTAAAAAAACAAGTGCAACACATACACGCACAATTTTTTGTTATGAACCTACCTTTTTTATTTATGTTGGCTAAAAGCAAACAAGTGCAGAGCAAGTCCCTCAAGTTCTTACATACCCACCAATAGCAAAAAAGGACATAACATGATCTATCAGAATTATTTATAAATTTTAAATTATAAATATTATTTTATTACATGAACATACTGTAAAGGGAAAATGGTCTAATTTTCTTTATTAGTGCACTTGTGCCATGCCGAGACGATCAGCTAGTATTTAATAAATGTTAAGTTTCTCTTTCATGTAATACTAGCAAACTGTGCTTGGCATTGCAGAAATCTCACAAGATCACAGGAAAATAGATTACAAGATTCTTATAAGAAAGCAGGTAAAGGGTTCTATTATAAGTTTTTTCAATTTATAGGTACATAATGTTTTCCTCATAAGCCATAATTTTGTGGTTAAGTCATAAATACAATTTAATTCATGGCTCATACTAGTAAAACTTAATGTTTGCTAATGTCTGTTGATAGTAAAAGAAATGACATTAACTTACTCTAAAGATTCCTGTTTTGTACATATCCAGCACTTCATTTAACACTAATTGTCCTCGCTCTCTGCCAATAAAATTGTCTAAAACACATACACCATACTGAGTCATGTCTCTGATTACCCGTTGGCAGACCTCAAAGCATGGGTCATTTGGGTCCATATGATAGGTGTTGGGACTATGACCGAATGGAGCTACACTGCCATGTAGTGAGGCCTCAGGGTACTCCCGAGGAGGCCTCGCAGGCCGCTCCGGTAACACCGGCATTTTAATGGGAGTTCTATCCGCAGCCGTTGCATTCACCGCGTAAAACTCCACTGTATTCAGCTGCTGAGCAGTTTCATTCAATATCTCATTTTCTGATGAACCCTCGTAAGTTATAGCGCCCTCAGTTCTCGAGTCCCTATTCGTACTTAATACACTAGATATTACACTATTATCACTGCACCCCGACTTGTTTGGAGTTTCACTTTGTTGACTGTTCTCAGATGGCACTGTCGTATGTTTACTAACACTACCCTCTTTATTTCCTTTCCTTGGCTTTGATTTTCTCTGCCGTCTTGTCGTACTACCTTCTTTCGGTGCTTCCTGTATAGAGTTAATTATAATTTCAGACTTTTCTTCTTTCTCTTTTCTGGCTCCTTCTCCGCTGTCTGTTGAATCTTTGGCAGTCCTGGTATGTTTAGGACCTTTCGGTACACATTCACTTTTATGTCTTTTCCAGTCTTGTCGTTGATGTTCTATGTTACAATAGTACACGGTAAGACACTGCGCACATCTACGATGAGTTTTTAGACTACAAACCGCGCAGCAAGCGAGTCCGCCTCCCTGATTCATTCTGAATTATAATTACTTCTTTGGACGGCCGGCCTTGCAAATTGTCAACTGTGAGAAATGTCAAGTCGACGGACGTGACAGACAGGGACTTGTAACGAATCAAAGAATAAGTGTAATAACTTTTAAAGTTAAATTAAAATAGACATAATGTATTAAAAATCATAAAATCTATTTTTAAAATTACTTACACAATTTCTATAAAAAAAAACGATAATTAGCTCTTTTGCGTTAGAGAAAATTAATCAAGATTATAAAGAAGTAGGAAGTAGATTGTGTTGTTGACATTTCAAGTAAAGAGTTTTTTTTCTTTGATTTTGGCGTTGCATTTTGTTATAAGTGTTTTATATTTTCAAGTTTCAATAGTATAATAAGTTGCCTCGTAGCTATAGTTATAGTCAAAGTCCAGTCTTCGTCAAGTACACTCTGTGTCAGTCAAGCCCAGTTATGCTTTAGGAATGTAGTGGCGACTTTATTATAAAGCTTCGACGGAGTTTTGAAAGCAACACGAAAATCATGTTTCACCACATCATATTATTTTCCCACACTGAGGTTTGTGATTCAGCACTTTATGAATAAAACACCACCATTTTTATGCATAAACACTCAACAAAACACTAGTTTTGGAAAAAAAATACAACTGTGTGACACAACTTTTTCCGCGTTCCCGCCAAAACTCCTAAGTAAAGAGTTGCCATTGTGATAAAATCAAGCGACATTTGGTGTGTTCCAGTTTTTGCAGAAACATTATGTCAATAATAGCATAATAGCGTAACAGACAGCGTTGGATTTCGTACTATAATTATAGTATTTGTACTACTATTTCATGCTCCGTACTAGATAATATCCATACCTAAGGATAATACGGAAAAATACTACAATTTCGTTACTTCAATTAGAAAAGACCAAAATAGGTAAATATGACACCCGTTTATAGCCAAACTATCTGTAAAAAAAAATCATTGAGTATTGTTTAACAAACAATACTTCTTCTTCATCTTTTTTGATTTTGGCTTCGCATTTTGTGTATTTAAATTATGAAACTTAAAATTGTAACTTGACACTGGCAAATGCTTGGGGTGCGACGCCAAAATCTAAGAAAAAAAATGCAGCAAGTGGCAACTGTACCGATTTTATTCTTTCGTATACTCGCAGTTTAGAAGAGATGTTTTTATGATTACATGCTAAGGCTGAAGAAAATAATAGTCAAGAACTTACATAATTTAGAACAGGAGTAAATTTTGTATAAACATGTTGATTCAACTATCTATTTTATTGATTAATAGCTTTTTTTTTTATCAATGTAAAATTAAAAAGAAAGTGTACTATCGGCGTACTACTATTTTGTTGGTCTTGTACTATATACTCTACTATATTTTCAACGTACCCGAATCCAACCCTGGTATCAGATAACAACATAAGATATTTTCACCCGACTACGTAAGAGAAAGGATAGTGATTTTTGTGTGTACGTGTCTTGTCCGTAATAGTCTCAAATTAAAAGTAGTCTACATCATCATCCACAGACTGCTTCATTCTACTGCTGAGTACAAATAAGTCGTTCTCTTACTATGTATACCATCTACCGCAGTCCTACGCCAACTATCACGGCTTAACCAACTATTAAATTGGATAGAGATGCCAATTTGGCTCAAATTCGACTATCGATATCGATATTTTACCGCTGGCCGACTAACGATCTGCCTACCTTGCCTTGGCCACCAGTCTGTTACATCTTTTCTTTTTAATTATATTTTTTATTTATAGACTAGAGTAATATTTGTTCAGATTTATCTTATGCTCTTGTTCTTTCACCGTAGTCGCACCAAAGGCGTATTCAACGTAAAGTTTAGAAACATTCAGTAACTGTATTTGTGAGTTCTCTTTGTAACAGAACATACAGAATGACATATACGTATGTAAACCAGTCGATTCGCCTATTTTTACTACCGGGTCCTAATTTAGTATAATCATCGGCGGCCTTAGCTGTTGCGAGGCCCCGGGCGTCAGATCATTGTGAGGCCCTTTTTCTTTGTGTCCGTTTTAATGAAAAATTAGTTCGAGTGCTCGAGTGGCCGTAACATGCTTGCATAATAATGAAACCGTGCGTTCAGGTGGGGTATTGTGAAGTGCGAGGCGCGAGATACACGTGCGTATGTATACATATTACATATATATGGTAAAGACTTTTTTGTACTTGGGTAGGTAGTTGAGGACGCGAGGCCCCTGCAAGAGCGAGGCCCCGGGTGGTTGCCCTGCTTGGCACCCCCTAAGGCCGCCACTAAGTACAATGGTTGGTATGAGCAACTTGACGAGGGAGGGGACCAGACCAGGTATGGCGAGTAGGTATCTACACAGTTAGGCAGATAATAAAACTCAATGTTTCTTTGTCGCACCACTGTACACCTGAAGGAATACAAATAAGTAGTCATACAACAAGGAGATTTGAAAATTATTTTATTTAATAAAATATACTTAGTACATATGAATAAATTCTTCGTTAGTTAATTTTATTACATCTCTAAAAGATATCAATACAACGCTTATCATTACATTCGATCAGATCATTAACAAGTCTCGAAAATAAAATATTTCTTTTTATAACTTTTTAGATATTTACAAGTTTTACGACATAAAGGCAGTGGATAAAATATAAAATGAAACAACTATTTGTGATGATATGAAATTCTTTACAACGAAATCGTAACATACAGGTTGTTTCGGAGAACTAATAACTGAAGGGTTGCTGATCTACCCGCCAATGTGAACAGTTTTTACTTTAAGCAGACACTGCAAGCGTGAAAAAATTAGCTAATCCAACATGTCAATGACATTTTTCTATCCGGCTTATACTAGAACTTGTTTACACTGATGGCCTAATCATCAGTTCTAAGTTTTACTTTTCCAAAACATCCTGTAAAACTGAATCTTTGCACGAATGAGAAAAGACTAGATTAGTTCTACGTCGAGTCAAGTTCTTGCAAAATTTATTATGAATTCAAGCAAGTTGCTTATAGGCGAGGGTAGTTATAAAAAACAAGATCATGACTCAACAAAAGGAACTAAATAGACGTAAAGGCGCGCGTTAGATGCACGCGCACCCTTGCGCCAACTACAATAAAGTATAATACTAAAAAACTTAACAAATAAAGTTAATTTGCCTCTTTATGGAAATACAAGCTATACCTAAGTGATGAAAGAATCGAGTAGAGGAAAAGTACTAGGTGGCCTTCCACAATCTAAAAAAAACTTACTAGTAAGGTTTTCTTAATTTATTTACTGTTGAGAGTATGCGAGAAAGTAAAATCATATTTGTAAGGATATTTTGGAGTTTGTGTTACGGTTTCTAGTATTTTCAAGCTCATCACTGATTTTCTATTGATTTATTAATAGCAAGATATGACAATAACCCTTTTTTATAGATTTTTGTTATAAATGAGTAAGTGTATAGGTACGTCCTGAAACAGTTTCCAGCACATAATACTTTTTTAATTATGTCAGTATGTTACATACTCCAAATTTCTATATTAAAGGTAATTAGAAGTATCATAGTATACTATTTACTTATTTATTATTATTATATTTTTTTATTGGTACTTATTTTACGTGAAATTCATGTATCTTTATTGTGCGATTTTACAATAAATATAGTTGGTAGGATTATAAAATTATTGCAGAATATCTACGTCACTCTAGCCAATATTACTTTGGACCCTATAATTACTTTTAGTACCTGTACTAACTTTACAATATCCAATCAAGTAAAGCAAATAGTGAAATTAATTAAATACCTGTTTAAAAAAAAATTAAAATACTAGATTCACTTAAATTCAAATAAGTACATATCATTGCAATTCCAGCGATATCAACTAATCACAATCTCCATTTCTCATTTATATACACATCCACACCGTGAATCACTTGGAGAAGATAATATAATTTTTAAAAATATAGAAAAAACAGGAGAGGTCCTGACATTCTTTCTTGGGGCGCACCTTGATTAGTATTAAACATATTAGACATTATGAATAATTTTTATTTAAGGTAGAGCTGACGTCACACATAGAACTAAATTAGTTCCGTAATAAATTTAGCAGAGTTGAGTATTAAAAAAAATGTATGCTTTTGTTCCAACACACTCAAAAGCTCTAGCTTGTTCCTCCCCATAAAAGTACCTATGTTTACGTAGGCTTATAACTTTTTTCAGACTCTAGTGTTGTCATCATTAGGAGGGACGGGCGGAGGCGGTGCATGAAGAACCCTCGCTAGTTCCGCCTTCTCATCAGCTGATAGGACGTAAACTGGGGGCGCTGGTGGAAGGAATCTCTCTGCTTTCTGTGGTTCTCTTTGGAGCCTTGCGCGATATAACATTACTAAGACACAAAGAACGCTGATTATGAAGGCTGATGTGGCTGCTAGAACGATCAGAGCGGTGTGGTAGGAAGTTGTAGCTGATACCTGTAGATAAATAATGACTTGTTAGATTTTGATTTTGACATAAACACTCAATGGTTGTCCGGATGAAATCGTGTTAAGACACGATTTCATTCGGAATTTCATAAGGTTGCCCTTGTAATACTGAACCGATATTTTTATTTATTTTGATATATTAATAAAAATAAATAAAAAACATATTATATTTTGTTTGTATGATATTTACCGTTGATTCACTGAGGATTTCTCTCTGATGCATCGCCAGCAAGGAAGGTGGTACGAGTCTATATTCGCTGCGGATTACGTCTGCACCCAATGATACTAATACATTTGAGTTGTTGGCGCGCGCCATTTTCTCCTGTTTCACCTAGAATCAAGAATTAATTTGTAATACATTTGTAAACATAATGTTAATTATACACCTTTGAGAATGTTCAACAGCAAATAGCAGTGGTGGTGGAGTAATATCTTGATGGTGACTTTGGTTGCTTATTTCTAACTATTGATCGGAGCTTGCTGGCAACGGCAGATTATTATGTTGATCGGACGGAATTCTATGCACGTGTGAATCATATCTAAGTGCATACAAAGAACCTCATCGTAGGTATAAGTTAGTGCTTATAGGTTGTCCCCACAAGTCTAGTTCTTGATAAACCGTTCGTGGTCTTTGTATTTAGTATAAGTTTAAAAATTATAAGTTTTTTACAAAATGAATTGTTTGTAGCGATTATAGCTCAGTTGCTACCGTAGTTGGTTCACACGGTTGCTGCAGGACTATTGAAACTATCGAATGTTTCAGAGGACTGAGTGCTAAAGGAGCAACGTCTTTTATGTACTACTCGCTCTGTGTACCGCTACAATAGTTATCTCTTAACATCAAGACAGCATTTACTTTTACATAAAAAAAAGTTACGTACCATGTTTTCAATGTGATAGAAGACATCCACAGCCGCCGGTCCAGGAAGTGCGACTCTGAGTCGAGTAGTATCACGCTCGCGGGATGCAGCCACTGGCACGCGGGCGCCGAGCTCCGCAAGTTTGTTCGCCAGCACGCCGCGAGCATGCTCGACCTTTACTGGGTCAACATTGAATAGCTCCAGCTCTAGGATCGCTGACTCGACTTGCGTCGATACTGAAAGATTTGTAAATAAAAAATTAGACTTGTCATGCCTATTTGGTTTGTATTATTTTTTCTTTACTCGGCTTGCTAGCTAGTTGTTAATCTGCCGCCAAGGGCCTAATTGTTTGATCCGACAACCTCACTTTAAAGACAGGCCCATTCCAGGCTAGGTGTGCTTTACTGTCTTCGACCACACTGTCACTTAACATCAGGTGAGCTGTGTCAAACACCTAGATTGGCAAACAAAAAAAAGCAGTTTTTCAGGAAATCTAGGCTCGTCTGTAGACAAAAAAATTCAAGTCTCTTATCACTACACACAGAAAAGCGTTACGACACATGTGTAGTTTCTATGGAAAAAGGTTTAACACTATGCAGCCTCTATTGTCAGAGGATAACGCCTTAGGTATTGTATTATTAGTAGTAGGTTCCATGCGCGTGGCTAGTAATCCTGGGGTATGCTATATCATGGACAGAAATAATACGCCATCAAGGATATACGATTTACTCTAAAAGCTCTACTGTATTCAACACAGCCACTTTAATTGGGAAAGAATTGTCTTCATCATCAAAAAACAAATGAGAACGCCGACCGACAACTAAACACGTCTGTATAATGGTGTTGTAGCTTACCACAAGGGTCGGGTGTAGGCGAATCACCGGCGGGTGCAGAGCTCCGTCGCTGGCCTGCCGCGTCGACACACCAGCAACGGCTGCGTGCACATTGCCGCGGGGCGAACGACCCGTCTGACAGGCAGCGGGGTCTACTGCTCTCCGTGCCTACATAGAATTACAAATAAAAAATTCATGTCACACACATATTTATGTATGTCATGCAGACTCAGGCCAACGTTGTGAAACTCACCATTCCCATTTTCCTCTTGCATCAGTTGGCACTTAGTCTTGAACGCTATTTTCTCGACGACCACTTCTAAAGAGTAATCTTTGTTCTTCGTGGAGTCTGCCACCTTTAACAAAAGTACATTAAATGTAAATTTTAGCTAAAATTGTGTTTTATTTTTTCATCAGCAGCCTTTTTGTCATATTAAGTTGAGAATTAACCTCTCTCACTATGCCATTTTGGGCACGTCAATTGTGCTCAATATTTATCAACAATTTAATAATATCGTTGATCCATTAATGTCACCGATGAAAAAGTGGTGTCACCACTTTTTCATTGTCTTACCTCGCCATTTCATCATTTCCACTAACCACATGTCTCGTTATTTTCAATTTGACATTTATTATTATTACTCCAGTGTTCCGAACTTTTTAAAATGTTGTGATTCTTATACCCTTCAATTCAAAAATAATAATGTGAGAGTAAATTATATTCGTAGACGAGTTTAAAAATACCTTAGGGTCGGTCACTTCAGTCACCAATACTGCGTCATTCTGTGGAAGTTCTTCGGAAGTCTCCTGTCGATCTTCAGGCGTCTCCAAGTCGAAATCCTCGTCGTCACTCTCGAATTCATCTATTCTATATGCGGTCATCTGTCGAATCAATTCTTCTAGTACTGACAACAAAACATTAGCAACTTAATGTCGGTGCTCAAGGATTTGCAGCTTAGACGTAACCAAGAGTTCGTCCCCAATTAGCCAATTACTTACGCGTGCTTCTCCATCCACTTCAGAGCTTCTAACCAATACATAGCAAAGCCGTCTCATAGGTAAGGACAGTACTCCATACAATATGACTTTAATTGCGCTTGTCTTCAATGTAAAAGTTAAAATCAAATAAAGTAGGTAATTAAACCTTTCATTAGCAATTCATTGCAATTAAACTTTGAAAGCATAAGGAATCGATTGCTTTTTTTAGACTTGTCAAACATGGAGTTTTTCAAAGGTAAAAATAAAAGAACTATTTTTTACCTTCGTCAGCCTTTGCTCGTTCATCGAGCGGGTCTCTCGTAACCCACTTTCTGGCCTGTCTGAAGTTGCAGGTGGGTTTTGCGCCACGAACCAATGACCCCTTCAGAGGCTCTCCACGAGCGCTAACACACCAGCATACGTCTGTAAAACATGAGATAAGTAAGATATAACTGATGACAATAATGGTTTTATTTATTGAATGAAACAAAAGACCAGCCAGTGTCGCTCGGGATGATGTAAGAAGGATTCTAACGATAACCCATACATCCAAATCTGTTCAGGTAATTAAATTTTATGGTGCAATAAAGAAACTCACATACATACATATGAACCCAGAAAACAATATCACTTCTTTTTTGAAAGATTAAGAGACATATAATCAACAGTGGGCAAAAAATGGTTGAATAATCGCATTCAATCATTTTCTAATTTCTACCCATTTACCATTCCATTAATGATTATGGTTGATTGTAGTAGATTGAACTTCAGAATTATGTATAATAGCACTAGTATGTATGTAGATAGGGCTTTCTCTTTCATGTAGATACGGTATGTAGCTCGCTAATTTCTCCATGATATATTACTTCTTGGTAGAGGATATCATGGGTCAATGTTAAAGAATTCAGAAGAGTTGTTGTTTTTTTTATTATTTTTTGTTCTTACCTATATGCGCCATGCACTGGACTGGCTCCCACGCTCCGCTGGCATCGCAAACTGGTATGAATGTTCCCTTGCCGTATTTTTCAGCGGCTAGTTCGTTCTTTTCACGTAGTCTCTCACATGGGCTGAGTACTGTGGGAAAAGCTTTACAATTAGCTTGTCCTGATAATTCATTTGGTAGTAGCTCTGCTTTCTGAACTGTAGGGTGACAGTGCGATTACCACACAGAAAAAAAATTAGGACCAGTATGAATTTACAAAAAGACGCTTTGAGAAATGTTCGCCGATTTTTGTTATGTAACAAAATCGACAAGACTGGCCCAATATTATTTTTTTCTCTCTACAAAGAGGTACAGGTGTTTTTATATTAATATTAACGAAGCATTTGGTTCTGTAATGGTTAGTGTGTTTTAAGCCATTTTATTAGCGTTATGGTTATATAAGATTATGTTAGATAAAAAATGAACGTAGATAACATTTAGACATGCAAGATTATTCACCAGTACATTCAACATAGAATTAGTAACACTTTGGTGTATGCTGTAACGTTGCTTATTATGACACAATAAATAAAAAAACATACGTAAAATTTTGTTAAACGCTAGTTTTGATTATGATCAAACTTGGATATTTGTTTGTAACTACTTAGGTCTAAAAAAAAGAATAAGCGCGGGACATATTTAAAAATTTAATAACATCGGATGGTGTGAATTAATAATTTAGATATCACTAGCGATCCGCTCCGATTTCGATTTTCGATTTTTTCAATTTATTGGCGACTGGATTGCAAACAGATTTTACTAAAAAACTATATACATATATCTATTATAAAAATTTAAATATAATTTTTTAGACGTTTGGTAAAAATATCTAAATGACTGAGAAAACTGTATCAGAATCCGTTGCGAGCTTTAGAAGAAGTAAGCGGAGAAACAGGCAGACTGTCACATTGTTTTATTCGATTTAGAAATTCAGGTGAACATTTAACGTAATTTGTTTTTTTTGTAAACATTCATACCTATTTCATAAACCAAAACAATCATAACATGATCCTTCAAAATTCGTTGAACATCACGTAAACACTAATACTGCTGTACATATAAAGTTATGCTACGTTTAGAGTATTTCATTTCTACACATGATTTTTCACGTTAGTGAGAAGTTGACAGAACATTTTAAAGTACTTTAAGCGACGCTGATAAATAAGACCACAAAAACTTTCGTGCGATTAGAACATTGGTGTAAGTTCCAGTAAAGTTATTATTCCACTATTTGCTTTGAGAAACAACAAAACACATTTAAAACTATTGAAATTACACGTGCCTCCTTTCTGGCTCTGGTTTTGCGCAGGCTCCTTTTTGCGCACCAGGTGTGCATTTGTTGGCACGCTTACAGCTGTTTCAAATTAATCGTAAAAAATATTAGATTTTATGATGTATCGAATCATTGTGTCTAGTAATTGCCACATGCCCTCCTCATGGAATACACACAAATATAAGAATTGATTATTTTATGGTAAGAAGTAATGACGATTCACTCTCCTAATGGTAAGAGTACACCTACCCATGCTTCTGCAGCGGCTCCCAGACCTTTTATTAGCAAAATAAAGTCCAGGTTATCAGTGTCGATTACTTTGAAACACAAGTAACAATGATATAGATATTTTTTCAGATAAAATCAACCTACTAGCAGCTACTACCTAGCAAGTCCCTCCCTCCCATTCAAGCGGATACGTCAAGAGATTACGATATCAGATGACATCATCATCTGATCATACTTTCTTGGTGACAGATCATAAAATAGGTTCAGATACAAAGGTAAAACCATAGAGCCTCAGAATAGAATATATTACAAGAAATATTAAGATACTGGTAGAGCGCACGCGAGATAAAAGAAATAGTTTGTTATATATGTAACTAAAAGACCCTTACCGGGGCAAACGGTGTTACACTCCTCTTTGCTTCTGAAGTTGTTGTGGTTTCCAGAGCAACCATGGTAGTGGAACCGTTCGCAACGGTTCTTTTCGTGATTGAAGTGCCAGCGCGTCGCGTTTAGGATTTCACCCGAAGAACAGATACCTTCGTCCTTATTCTCGAAGCAAACTGTCCCTGGAGACCGAGAAAAAATTATGTTAAAATTTTATTTGTGGATATTCAGCTATATATTCTGTGCTATGTACATTGTGGTCAGGAGGTATGTTTAGTTTTAATTAATAAAGGCATTATTGTTCAAAAAAACTTTTCTATTAAAGGAGTAGGTAATATAGGTAGGCCTGACAATAAGAAATAGATAAGTGAATCTCTAAACGTAGTGTCGGACGCCCTGAGACTCGATGGAGTGATGATATACGTAGGACAACTGGCGGTGGATGGAAACGAAAAGTCAAAGATCGGGCTGGATGGCGTGTCTTGGGAGAGGCCTATGTCCAGCAGTGGACTTCGACAGGCTAATGATGATGAAGTGAATCTCTAAAGCACAAAATATTACCGGTGCGTTTTAGTAACAGAGTCCAATCAACAGTCACCTTGAAGATACGCGAGGACTCTATCACTATGGCTATTATTCGACAATCATAATAGTTTATTACTTGGTTTAGGACAGCAGACAGACGGCTTCGAGTCATGTGGCGCGAAGCGGCAGGCGTGGGTGGAAGGGCAGGCAGCAGCGCTTGGTCCGCACGCCAGCGGCGCGGTTCCTCCAGGACCCGTCAGCGGAGCCTCACCTCCCGGGCATTGAGGCGATGGCGCGCAACGTGCCACAGGCAGGCACGGTACCTCCTGGAAGTGCAAATTCGTCTATACAACTCTCGGAATTATACATCATCAGCCGAATTCAACAACCGTAAGGTGATACCATCACACCTGTCAGATTACGTTTCAATGTCGTCCTTTTGCCATTTCGTTGGTGAAATAAAGGGAATTTGAAATAAGTGTGATTTAAAAGGTAATGTAAAATTATGTAATTTTTAGTTGTTTTGTTTTTTCTTTTGTCTGTTTTGGCATCATAACAAAAATAAGCTATTGGCTCATGATACATTAGTTATCTAACTAGTTGAGGAGCTAAATCATAAAGCTTTCGGCGGTTACCTCAGCAACCAGTTAACATTATTTTTGGGTGGTAACTTTTTTTATAGTGACTGGCTAGGTTTCCTGTCCATGATACGTGGGCTTGCTAGTTTTAGAATAAATGACGCAGGAAAATGAACAATAGTAGGTAATCGGTATTCACAAACATCTTAGTGTGCAAGAAGAACAATACGAACCCCACAGTCTAAAGGCACCAGTTCACATGTCTCATCCTCCCTGCAGTTAGCTTCGGCACACGGGTCCCTGCAGTCACAAGTAGGGCATCCTTTCTCATCGAGTTCCCTTCCGTAAGGGCAGGTCACTTCATCGTTGCAGCCTGATTCGGGACATTGGGTCGGCGCTTCGCAATTAGGTGTTGAGTTTGTGACTCGAGTACCGGATACCTGAGAAAACATAGGAACTTTGAGCAAACGTCTAAGTGGTAATTTTTTTAAATAATTGACGAGCTAGGTTTTTGGCCACAGCTCACCCGATATTAAATGACGTGGTTGAAGGTGGTAAAGCGCACCTAGCCTGGAATAGAACTGGCTCTCAAGTGAGGCTGCCGGGTTGCCGGCCTGCTGTAGAAAATCTGCCGCCAAGCACCTAACGGTGTGTACCGTTGGGTGCTTGGCGGCAGATATTTTACATGAGGATGGTAGCTACCAACCGACTACTAAAAAGGTGTATAACGGAGTTCCGGTGCCTACCTTTCAGTTTTATCATATTTTTGTCTTGAAGGTTGTAGGTTTATCAAGATTTGATGATTGTTGATTGACGATCGGGGAGACTTTTAATAATATTATCTAAGATCGATAATTTACCTCATTGCCGACGCTATCGACGCACCAGCAAGTCTTCTCTGATCCACGACACTGAACAGTCTCGTAATCTCCTTCGTCTTTGCATTGCGGCACCCATGTCCAGCCAGGTGGGTTACCGCTTTCTGCCGCGGCGTGAAGAGCTGCAGCACTGAAATATTTGAAATTTATTGAGCTGAAGCTTGGATACGTGTGTGTGAAATGAATGCGCTTGGTAAAGACTTGATAAAAGACTGAAAGTGCTGCTCTTGACAAATATTGTTGTGGTAAGTATTGCTTACTAGTACCTAGTGACCTTTTTTAGTACATAGTGGTTATATCCGGTGACCTTTTTCGAGGAGCCAAAGCAAAGTACTTACAAGTTACTTGACAACCCTGTTGGCTCATTTGGTAGCATGTCTGCTTCAAGAGCTGTGGGGCGTGGGTTCGATTCCCACCCAGGACAAGCATTTTGTGATACAAAAACAAAAATTTGTTCTGTGACTGGGTGTACTGTATGTATTATAAGTATGTATTTACAAAAAAAAAAGTATTCTATCAGTTATCTGACTCCCATAGTACAAGCTTTGCTTAGTTTGGGGTCAGATGGCGCTGTGTGTAATGTCCTGCGATATTTATTTATTTATTTATTTATTTACTTACAAGTTACTTTAATCAATGTCTAATAATGTTAATGTTTAATCAGTGTCTTTAATGTGTTGTTTTTATTGTCTTTTCTTACTACCTACATACGAAAAGAGATTTTTAGAACCACAGCACAGAAAAAAAAAAATTTGCAAATTTATCTATTATGAATGTTATCGTGATTTCGAAATAAATTGTTGTCTGTACACGTATATGGTGATTAATAGCTTAATTATTCTAACGTCTACATTATGTACATCTGCAAAATAAAGATTTTGAATTAGTATTTATGTATTCTACGGCTTCGTCAGGAACCTAACGAGGAGTTGCGGGTGTGAAATGTCATTTGTTAGTTTTGTACCGTCTTTGTTGGCAAGGCGAGCGGTGTTCCGCTGGTGTGCAGGCAGTGCCGCAGCCAGTCGCGCAACAGCGCTCTCCAGCGCCGCACTCCGCGTCCGTGCGACACGACCACTCGCACGACCCTGAAGACGGCACCAGGTATGGACACTGGCCTGCCTTCTTCGGTAAACCTGGGATGAAGTGTTTTAATTTAAAAATTCATATTTTACTTTCTGTCACGGAAGTGTAAACAAAGTAAGCTAAGGTAGATGACGTTTTCCCAGAAGACTCACTCCTTTCTTTCACTTCCCCTTTCACTTCGTCTTTGTTTTTTTCACAGAAATTACTTTTACCGGAAAACTCAAAATGGTAATAAGTTTAAAGATTCGAATCTAACTCAAAAAGATTGTCGATGAAACTTTAGGTCCATGAGGAGCGGCTGCTCACAAGCTATGTACCTGGCTTATGCCTATACCTAGCTTAGCGCTTAGAGAGAGGTGTCAGATGACCAGAATGTTGGCATCACAGAGGTAGGCTCAGTGGCTGGCATCTATTTTGGACAAAAGCTTAGCATTGCCAGCAATCTGATTACATTTTCCTTTTGATGGATTCATAGATTAGATAAAATAAATAAATCATAGTAAATTAGCTGTAAGAGACATTGTAGTATTAGAAACACTGTAGTTTGTTAGTTAGGATGTAATTTGAAGATAGTTAAAAAAAATGTAAATTAGGAATGTTATTGGTTTTACTGTAAAGTATTTTTTTAAGTTGTTATTTGTACATGTTACATATAAAAAAAAAGATTGACATAACTTATTACAGATTACGGTAATGCAAACTTACAAGCTGGCACAGGCGGGCAGTAGTCCGAGTCGCAAGCTACGTCGACAGTGGCGCAGGTCCTGCCAGCGGGACACGAGACTCCAGCGCAAGGGTCTCGGCAGCGGCACGTGGGACATCGCTCGGCACCCAACTCGAAGCCATAGTCACATCCCATACGACAAGTCAGGTCTAAGCAGGAGAGGTCTGTGCGCACCCTGGAAATAAGAGTCAACATGTTAGGTAGATGAGAATGAGTAGATAGGAATCCCTTTTTTTAACGTGTTATGATAAACATTTGGAAGCGTATGTTCTTAAAAAAATTATATATTACGCGTGTGACTAATTGACTATACTTTGTAAGAGTTATCAGAAACTATATATAGTACTAATGTGAAACTGCTTGGATGCTTCGATGTTTAAATGATTGTTACATAATCACGCTAAAATAGTGGACAGGCTAGGTGTTTGATGACAGCTCATCTGATGTGAAGTGTGGTCGAAGATGGTAAAGCACACCTAGCCTGGAATGGAACTGGCTTTGAACTTACTACTTGTTATATTAGAAAAATGTTAGGTTCCTGTGGGGTTACAAAAAAAACACAAGACGTATCCACTTGAAATTTGGTATAAAACGTCTTAGGGAACATTATTCAGGTATAAAAGGTTATCCTTTGTCTTAATTTAATAAAAAAAAATAGCGCAATGTTTCATGACTATTGTTGTTATTTAGGTACACATGTTTAATTATTCTCTGAACCTAATTCTAAAGCTAACGCGGACGAAATCCCGGCGTAAGATAGTTTAGTATAATTGAAGAAACTTATTACTACTAAGAACTTACTTGTCACAGTCCAGGGAGGACACGTTCCTGGTGCTGGTCTGTGGTATTTCTGTTCCAAAAGAATCGACGCACCAACAACGGCCATTAGCGCACTGTTGGGATGTGAAGGATCCGTCAGCGTTGCAAGTGGGGGCTGGAAGAGCCAACTTCATTCCGTCAACTGTGCCTTCCATCTTTTCGTCAAAGTCTCTGAGGTATTCGCACACTGAAAGAAATTAGTCTCAAGATTAGAAACCAGGCAGATTGCACTAAAAACAGCAAGAAATTGTGGACCCAGTAGGTTAAAGCATGTTTTTAAACTTATTTTTTATATTTGGCATACAGCTCACCTGAAATGTTAAGTGACGGTGTGGTTGAAGATGGTAAACACACCTAACCTGGAATGGAACTGGCTCCCAAGTGAGGCTGCTGGAACTCGCCGTTAGGTGCTTGGCGGCAGTTTTTCAACTTGAGGTTGGTAGATAGCCATTCGAGTACTTGAACCTTCTAGTACCCTACCCTACCACCATGTTATGGTTTTCTCACGGTGTTTTCCTTCACCGGCAGCTCAAGCTCATTGTTGAGATGCGCCTACCGCACTAACCACTGAGTTATCATTGCTACAAAGATTTTAAGCTTTACTTTTGAAAACTATGTTTTTTATGTTCCATATGAGTTTTGGTTTTGGTCCAGAGTCATTTCCAGGGATGGTTGGGTTGAAACCGTCATTTAACATTTGGTTTTGAGCTGCACTAGTATTTACTAAGAACATATATTAAGCAGACGTGTATTTTCTATTTAATTTCACAAAATGTGGTCGATGGTAAAACGATTTTATAAGATTACTTTGTCGATGTTTCAGTAAAAGGAGGTACTTACTAGTTGGAGTACTGTCAACCCCATCAGTTTGTAGCCGCATCTTAGCCGGGTCGATGCAGACGGGACCACAGGAGGCAGTAGAGCAACAGACGAGATCGTTGTCACATTCACCCTCAGGACAGCTCACCGTAGAGTTTAGGCCGCATAAAGCTTCCGCCTCCGTGCCGCACGATTCAAATGTTATCTGGTGATAGTAGATGATCAGAATTGGTGGCAATTTCGGCGTCATTACTTTTAAATAACCCCTTGCTGTATATAATCTTTATGTGTATGTGTGTTAAGCTTCTGTGCGAAGTTCTACTTTGGGTTTCAGAAAATTAAACTTAAATCTATGAGTCAATTGTTTAGACTTTAGATTATTTGTTGCGCCCGATTTTCAGTGACGAACGTTGAACTTATGCTCGAGAAAGTAGATTTCTAGTATTTTGACAGCAGAAATAGTTAATAGTTAGAATACTAATTGTTTATAGTCATAATCATAGTCATAGTCATAGTATAGTAGATAGAAATAAAAGATATGGACAGAATAAGTACATGAAAATAGGAAGGATCTATGAAAGAAAATAATCGTTTTAGAAGTAACGGTTAATTGCTTACCTCTAAAGCATCAGAATCGGTAACATCAGTACTGTTATCGTATCTAGAATCAGGACAGCACAGAGCCCCGCCGCTTCTCCTGGTGCGGGTGCAGAGGTGATCAGAAGGGCAGTCTCCGTCCACACCACATGATATGACTGAACCAGAGTCGTCAGTGGCTGGAGTCCCCGATTCGCATGGGTTCTCGTATGATACTCGGGGACGACCTATTAAATAGGAGCATGAGGCTTATTTGCTTAATTATTTATAATAATGGTTTCGTTCACATGTTCCATGTTCTTAAAATATTGATTTGAAGAACATGGAACATGTGATTGTCAAATGTCATTCATCAATACGATTGACTTTGATAACAATTAGAGTTTGAAACTAATTAACGTACCAGTTTTACATCTAATGATACTTACAAACGGGATATCCGGTGCAGAATTCGCCAGCGCAACCTGCATCTTTTACTCTCACACACTCTTCATTTGCTTTACAAGGGTATCCCGCGCATGGGTCATCGCATTCACATGTGGGGCACCCATCCGCACCGCTCTTGTACCCGTATTCGCAGATACCAGCGCAGAGGGCCCGGGCGCAGGAGGAGAGACTTCTGGCACCTATTCTAGCTGGGAGGGGGGAGGGAGAGCAATGGACGGAAGCTGCGGGACCCATGGAGCCTCGAAGTTTGTTGCCTTCTGAGTCTACGCACCTGGAAATTGTTATAATGTAGTTAGTACTTTGTGCTACCCAAACATATCCCAACTATTATTTAACAGTATGTGCTAGCTCATTTGGTAGTAAATCTGCTTTAAATGTAAGACGTAAGTTCGATTCTCAGGCAAAACAAATATCTTTATGACAAACATATATGTTTGTTCCGTGTGGTATACCCAAAAAAGTGTTTATGTATTCCATCACTTGTCTGAGTGCAAGCTTTATTTGATCCGGGGCTAGATGGCGCACTTTATTATTTATTACCTGATGCAGAGTTTGCGTTAGGAAGCATTTCAGATGGCAATAGTACCTATTGCTGTACTTGACATATGAAAGGGTACATAATGGTATGAATTTAAATTGCATGGCTGCCGTTTACAGTTTGGCTGGGCCGTGTCAAAGTTGTTGGGGCTTAAGGAAACATTCGCTTTTGATATAATTCGTTCAGATAGCAAAATATAAACCCTATTTTGGAATGGACCATGGTTTGAATGGGCTAGGTTCAACAATTCGGTTAATTCTTTTCAATAAATCTTCTTCTTTCAATTACAAATCCTTACCAGCAAACTAATCCATTCCTCGAGCACTGTCTAGACACAAACGAACCATCGTTTGCACACTGGGGCACATATCCCCTGCCTTCTCTCTCACTAACCACCAACAAATCCGCTAACATCTTCTGCTGAGTACACATGGTAACATTATTGGGAAACACGCAGTGTCTCCCGCATTCCCCGCCATCGCAGCATTTCTGCATGGAAGGGCATTCGAGGTCGTGAGCGCAAGGAGTGCCGCACTCAATTTCGCTTAATTTAGGAGCAGGGCACGTTCCAGCTTTTTGGAGCTCGAGCGAGGCTGGGCAGCAGACACCGTAGTCATTTCCTGAAATTTGCAATTAGGAAAAATTAAAACTAGTTAACAAGTAAGTTGTTAAATCAGAAGGGCTTCTGATATGTTATCTTTCTTTTAGTTACCTGATTCTACAAGACATCTATACAACGGTGGGCAGTTAGGCTTTCCAGGATCTGTTCCGCAGAGGAATGGCCTTGAGGTTTCCGAGATGAGCAGAGGATCGCCAATTGGGCAGATGTTCTGTAGGCTTCGGCCTCTTTTACCTGTTGAATAATATTATACATATAATATATTAGTTAACTAACAAGTTGACAACGTCTGTCCTGCTTGGAATCCTTGGTGTGTCTCTAGGTGTATGATGTTAGTATGTATTTACCTATACTGCAATTTAAATACATCAATCGATATAAGTACGAAAAGTTTGTGGAAACTGTAAAAATCGTATATGTTCACATAATTGTTTATACAGTGGTTTATAGCATTTTTTTCAAGTAAAGAGATAACTTAATCATTTTGTGACGACAATAAGTACATAAAATAATAAGCGCTAACAGGGCTAAAGTATAACTTAGCAAGTCAACCTTAGCAACTTTTTGCCTTATAAGATATGCTTTTTAGCTAAACATATTGTCTCATGAAGAAGGAGATCTTCTTCGCTAGGGATTAATTAATCTGTGGACCTATAGGTATGTACTTGCATCAAATTCTAGAACAAAAGAAAACGTATTACGAATTGGTAGTATTATTATTACAGTAAGCATATGGTGGTTACCTACTCTCTATTGTTCGGTTGGCTAGCCACCACCCACAAGTTGTAAATCTGCCGCCAAGCATCTAACAGTGTGTTCCGGAAGCCACACTTGAGCGCTAGTTCCATTCCAGACTAAATATAATTACCATTTTTGACCACACCGCATCAGATGAGCTGTGGTCAAACAACAAATCCGTCAAATGAGTGAAAAGATCGATGGGAACATTAACTGTATAAATTTATTCTATTGTTTTAAATTTTACAGCAAGTTTAGTTTCCAACGGTGCATTTAAGACAGCAAGGCATGACATTTCGATGGTATACGACTACAATAACTTGCAGCAAGTTTATTGACGGCAGCCCACTAATGGTGTAAGATTTACCGACGTGATTACTCCGGAGCTATCCCTGCTTGGTACCGAGGGTGTACCGTTGCGAAATAATATTTGCAAGTAAGGTGGTTTAGTTTGCACGCTAAAAGTTGAGATTGTTCACTTCTGAATAATTGAAGATTCGTTTTCAAAACAATGATTTCTGTAGAAATTAAGAAATTTTAACATAGTTATTGAAAAGCATGTCTTATTTCTAAATGACACGATAGTTGCACCTATAGATTAACTTTTTCCCCCTTCAATTGTCTAACCGGATCTATATTATGTTTATAGTAGTAAATGTTGCAAATACGAAAGCTTTTGTTTGTTTTCAAGTGGCAATAGTACAATGGATCAATATGAATTTTAGTGTGGATGTAGTCTAGTCAGCTACTAAATAACAAGTAGTGAAGATGTAAGGATCTCGTCCCCAATAGAGCAAAGTAATACAATGGGGCAACCATCACAGAAAATTTTCAAATTCTGCAGCATCTTCGGCTTCTACGCCAGATTCCATCATGCGAGTTGACGATCAAAACCGATACACATTATAAAATAGAAGCAGACGTATACGAATAAGTTAGAGGTAACTTACAAGTAGGTACTGGAGGGCATGGCTGTCTAAGACACGGCGTCTCTTCTAGCTGGCAGGACAGCTGCCCCGGGCACGTGACGCCATTGCAAGGATCCCGGCACTTGCACAGCGGACAGCCCTGGGCGTCCAGCTCGAATCCGAGCGGACAGAGCATGCGGCAAGTGTGGGCCGCGCACGGCGCTGACCGCGTGCAGTTTACCAGGCTTGCTGCCGGAGCTTTAGTGCCTGGCACCTGCAAAGAATTTAAAAAAATGACTACAATTTTAAAGAGCTTTAAAAAAGGCAGCTGCTGGGAATAAAATTACTTTACAAAGGATTTCTAGACTGTGGGAATAACATTATAATTCGATAATTTTTTTCTGTACGCATAATGTAGTATCGTAAAACTAATCACAAGCAGTTATAATGAACAGTTAATATATATAATAAAATATTATCAACCAACCAAGAATACTTCAATCTTGACTAGAAATGGGGTTGTAAAACATCTTACTTTGATCAGTAGCATCAACACACCGATAGATTGTCAAAAGCTGATAATCTCATGATCATGCTCGATTTCTTCAAGCTCTCTACAAAGAGGAAGTCACACTGATGCCGAAGGCTAAGTATTTACTTTGGTCTACCTATCGGTAGACCAAAGTATGTATATATGATAAAGTAAGACCAATGTGGCGTAATGATTTTGTAGCTCTTCTATTCTATCTTTTCATTCTTTTCAAAGGTTTCTCACCTCAAACCCTGCAGCGTCCACACACCAGCATGAACTGACTATTTCATTATCGCACTGGATCTCCTCGAATTCTCCATCGGTGGCGCGGCACCGGGGGGCCCGTATGGATGGTAACTTGCCTCGCCCACCGCGGCTGTTTTCAGCTGCCAGCGCGCGGGATATCCGCTCTGATGATAGTTTGATGTTTTCACAACCTGCAAAGGCAAAATGTTCACATTAATTTAAATAAAAAAACTTGTGATTTTTGGGTGAGCTAGTCTTGAGTCTGATTGCAATTATGTTAACTCCAATTTAATCGTAAATCTATATGTCGTGGATATAAACAGCATATCGATGTAGCGATGATAGCTCAGTGGTTAGCGCGGTAGGTTCGCATGCCGAAGGGCGTGGGTTCAAACCCCAACAATGAGCTTGAGCTGCCGGTGAAGGAAAACATCGTGAGGAAACCATAGTATGGTGGTAGGGTACTTTCTAGTACTCGGCTGGCTAGCTACCACCCTCAAGTTGAAAATCTGTCGCCAAGCATCTAACGGTGTGTTCCGGCAGCCTCACTTGAGAGCCAGTTCCATTCCAGGCTAGGTGTGCTTTACCATCTTCGACCACACCTTCACTTAACATCAGGTGAGCTGTGGTCAAACAACTAGCCTGTCAACCATAAAAAAAAAATATAAACGATTAAGTAAACGACAGAAAATACAACAGAAATTCATATTGAATGAAGCAAAGAACAAGACTGCGTAATAGCCAATGTCATTTGGGATGAAGTAAGGATTCTAACGATACCACAAACATCCAAATCTGTTTGGGCTGTTTAAAAGTTTAGGGGGAATAAAGAAGCCCGCAAGTATGAACCCTGAAAACATTACACTCCTTTTTTGGGCAGTCGTGTAATAACTTGGATATCACTTGTAACTGGTAATGACAACAGGAAACAGACAGTCGAACAAAATGCTCTCCTGATGGTAAGAAATAGCGCCTACGCATTGCAGCGGCACCCGGAACTTTGTGTAATAAAACTGTGATTACCTTCGAACCGGAACACAGTAATGTTCACACTCTACTGCTTGGCGGCAGAATTTCTGGTACCTACTTAGATGATCTCCTGCTCAGAAGATTTACCACCAAGTGAAGTGTGTTTTCTATTGTTTACGTAACTATTACATATTTTTAGAAAGATTTTACGTCAGGCATATAATTCATTATCAACATCAAATAATTATACTTTTTAAGAATGTATGGCTTGGTCCTTCTAGCTAGAATGAATTCTGCTTTAGCGTAAATCAGGCGATGAGTATAATTGATGTTTATCTCAATCATATGCTTGGCGTAAATAGAACTACCATTTGTATTCCCTTACCAAGATATTAATAATCAAGTTGCATCAAGGGTAAGGGTAAGGGTCGTTAATAGACTTGTACAACAAGGTTAGTTTATGACCAGCTCTAGTGTCATCATAAAAACGGACATGGCTTAACAACTGTTGCTAGAAATAAACAACAAATTATAACAGGGACAATTTAAAACTTACCAGTGAACATAGGATCTGTACAGACGCGGCCGCATGAGGATTCGCAGCAGACTTGTTCTCCGCACTCGTCATCTGAAGTGCAAGGAGAGGCCCGAGCGGGACAGGACGCTTCCGCGGGACACCGCCCTCTCAGCTCCGCAATGGCTACAATATACAAAACATTCGAAGGTGAAATGGCAATTTGCAAAGACGTTAAAGTTAAAGTTTTGAAACCAAAATGTATTCTTATTCTTATTCGGAATGGGGGCGATGAGTCCTGCACTGACGTCCCGCTTGGGGTGTATTGTGCATTCCCCCCTACCAGCGTCTACCCGAGCCAACCCAGCTCCTTGAAGTACCGGAGCGAGGCTCTGGGCCGCTGGCATAGTAGCTCCAGTGGGTGAGATGGAATTGTTAACAATGATGAAAAGCAGTCAGCCCTTCGCGGTGACATAGATGAAGATGAAGCTACCTCATGCAACATGTATAATAATTGGTTATTTTATACAACAGAATAACGGAATGTCCCCAGAGTAGCATATCTTAGGACCAGCAGTGGACGAAGATAGACTAATGATGAAAATTATAGCAACGATGATAATGGTGGTGATAATGATAATGATAATTATGAATAAAATCCATAGTTACCATGAGGTAGCATCAACACCGCACACACCAGCGCAGCCCGCACCGCGGCACCAGCCATTGCAGCATTACACGCTCGACCACTGCAACAACAGAAACAATAATTATAAATAAATAATTGTGGACATTTCGCACGGCGCTATCTATCAGCGAACTAAGCATATTTTGGCTTCGCACCATCGGACATCGCATTGTGCTTTTTGCCAGTTTCAAATATTTTCAAGGATTTGATGAGAATTCCAATAAAATAAGGTCTGGTCATGCTCTTGTGTGCTAGGGGATTGGAAGCAACACGGAAAGTCATATTTCATATTTACATTATATCACTTTCCCACGTGCGCGGAATTCGGCGCTCTATGAATGCCTACAGTAAAACTATTTTCTAAAAATAAACACTCGAAATAAAACATACATTTTGGCAGCCTAGTTGGGAACCACCTGGCTTCCAATCTGGAGGTCCTGGGTTCGAATCCCACGGCACGCACCTCTCTTTTATAATTTACGTGGGGATTTCTGATAACTGACACCTAGTCTCAGCGCACCTGGCGGGAGTAAATGGAAGCCCTATTTCGTACATTTGACTATCGTTTATGTACTAAGTACGTATTTATGGTAGAGCCGCAGATGATTCATAGAAAATGTTGGGGCATAACTTGTAGTGCTATATATTGGTATACTCTATTTAGTCAGAAGGTTACAATAATGATTGAGTCACTGACGGGCGACTGCCTAGCCTTGTGGTTTACCGATTGGTACAGACAGACGGACACATGTAAAATATTAATTAGGATGACATATGTAGGCACTAGATTGTTTTTTACAAACATTTACAAAAGAAGTACAAGGAGCTCGTTTTAAAGTCATCTTCTACAACGAGTTTGTATTATATCTAACGTAAACATACACAATACGATTACGGCACTTAAAGCTAACAGCCATAAATTATATCATCTCTTTCATAGACATTTAAAAACAATAGAAAAGGATAATTTTATTGTATTTATTTATGTGCCAAAATAGGGCTTCACAGAGACTTACTTTTTATTGAAACTGATTCATTGATACTGATTCCGTATGACATTTGTAAATGGCGAAAAATAAAATGTACAATAACGATTAAGCTTAAAGGGCCCTATATCTAGTTGCCGATAAATTAAAGAAAAAAAATTGGAAACTATTATAATATAAAATCGATGATGCACAATGGTTTACATATTATACGAACATATCACTGAGTTGCATATACACGTAATCGCATTCTACGCGCGTACAAATGCATACGTCCTCGCGCCACTTCGCGGTTACATACCGCGGGCTTTCCCGCGCAAAATACGCGTTCCGAATTTCATTGGCAGGGTTTTCCGTGGTATTCTTTAAAAAAAATTATACTTTTTAAAAATATATTGTTTTTTTACGCTACATACTGCTGTCTCGTTTTGATTTATAGAAATGAAAAGAGACAGCACCACATTCGTTGGCATTTGGTGGCTCTGTACCAAGTATCAAAATATTATAGTTTGTGTTTGATTTTACTGACTAAAATACATGCTATAGACCAACTATAGACGGTGTAGAAGCAAAGGTTTTTTATAACTTTTATACAGTGTTTATTTTATGAAGAAGTATTATTAAAACCAACTACTTACTTTACCTAAAAAGATTTTAACCTACTAACTCGCAACTAAATTAAGATATTTCAGTCATGGACTACATAAAGCTGAAAGTTGAACTAATCCCGATCTAAAGCTCTCAACCCAAGCTCAATCTTTGAGGGTTGAACGATCTCTAACCGAGTTTCGAAACTTTTGTTTCAACTAGTTTTAACCGCGTTGATTGTGTGTCGTACAGTTTAAATATATCTATCTATACGTATATCTATCTATCTATCTATACATAGTATTATAAAGAGAAAAGATTTGATTGTTTGTTTGTTTGTATTGAATAGGCTATGAAACTACTGGACCGATTGCAAAAATTCTTTCACCGTTGGGAAGCTACACTATCCCCGGGTGACATAGGTTACTTTTTGTCCCTGTATTCCCACGGGAACGGGATCTACGCGAGTGAAACCGCGAGGCGTCCGCTAGTACTATAATAAAGAGAAAAGATTTGATTGTCCACAGTCTTAGGGAAGGGAAAATATGTATGTGTATTTTGTAGAGTATACGATAAATCCTCGCCTCTTATATCTGGACTTTACTTTGCTACTCAAAGTACTATGTATCGCTGCAATGGTCATGGACAGGCGCTATCTCTTACCATCAGGGGGTCGTCTCGTTCGTCTCATAACTTTTACATTTTAAAAAACACAAGATTTTTTAAGTTGTTACTTACAGGCATATTATTATTATTAAGTTATTTTAATTATTTAACAAGGTTTTGAATATATATTTAGTTTATTTCCGCTTAACAGTCGTTTCAGTTACAACAGTGATGAGGATTTAAATTTATCAACAATTTATTGATTAAAAACTTATTCGTAACTTTACTTAATATCTAGAACTAATTTTGACATAAACAAAAAAACTAATACCTCCTTAGTACCTACCTACTAACTTGCCCCTCCTCTGATGGACTTTTAGATTAAGTTTTTGTATAAATTTGTAAATACATAGTATCTATTAATTTAAGATTTTTTATTTTGTTTAAACTAATTAAACAACATCTAATTAAAATAACCACAAGTCTTAATATCCTCTTCTCGCTGCAGTAACCAGTTGCCGACACGTGTTTCGCAAAGTATCACCTGAATCAGTCAATTATTTATCTTACAAGATTTTGTCAATAAAATTCATTGTTACCTAACACAATTATCAGATAGTTTTGATAAGTTTTATCGTAAATCTCGTAGAGATGTGCAACTTGTGTGGGAGGGTCTTGCCTTTCACCGTGACGGCGGCGGCGGCGGCGGCGGCGGCGGCGGCGGCGGCGGCGGCGGCGGCGGCGGCGGCGGCGGCGGCGGCGGCGGCGGTCGGTTGCGTCATCGAGTACGTTGTACGACGCTGGTTGTACGAGTACATACCCACCATCGTCACTGGAGTTCACTCACTCTAGCTTGCGACACGCAGGGACTTCTAGAATTCGTGGCTTGGGATTAAAATTTTTAAAATAGAAGCAGAAGTTTATCGCTTGCCGTATTTTATTCGACTTATTCGATTATTTTTATTTTATATGTTATCTACACTACATTTAACTCCTTAGATATAAACAACTAACAAAACCACTAATATATTAGTTGTAGTAACAACTAATATATTGTACTTTTGTTGTTATTGTTGTTGTTGTTATTACTTTTATTATTATAACTAATTGCCTAGTATATATAGATAACTGTGCAAAAATAAAATAGGGCCGTCATGTCATCATCATCATCATTTCAGCTGTAGGACGTCCACTGCTGGACATTCCAGCTGGACAGACCTCCCCCATTGACTTCCACAAAGACCGGAAGCGGCTCGCATCCAGCGCGTTCCTGCGGTCTTTATTAGGTTGTCTGTCCACCTTGTGAGTGGACGTCCTACGCTGCGCTTGCCGGTCCGTGGCCTCCACTCCAGAACTTTGCATGGGCTGTCATGTGATTGTCACAAAATTCCCGTAAATAAATTGCAATGTAAAGATATTCCATCCCTTCAATAAAGCGTCTTTGTACTGTACACATTTCTATCAAGAGTGCACATCGGATATCTATGATCTAATTTCTCCTGTACCTCTTTCGGAAAAAACAAACGTAACATAGTTTCATGGTTGATGTTACAAAAAAAGTTGTTAGTAAAAAGCAAAATGTTAATTTCCTTGTACCAAGAAGTTTCAGAAGGTTTTTTTTAATTATTGATAGGCTAGGTGTTTGACCTCAGGTCACCTGATGTTAAGTGACGGCGTGGTCCAAGATGGTAAACACACTTAACCTTGAATGACACTTGTTCTCAAGTGAGGCTGCCGGAACACACCGTTAGATGTTTGGCGGCAGATTTTCAACTTGAGGGTGGTAGCTAGCTAGCTAGCAGAGTACTAGAAAGTACCCATGCTATGGTTTCCTCACGGTGTTTTCCATCACCGGCAGCTCAAGCTCATTGTTGGGGTTTGAACCCACGCCCTTCGGCATGCGAACTAACCGCGCTAATCACTCCGCTATTCGTTACAAAAAGAAATGAACTTAATGATAATAAGAAGATATAAATGCATACTGTTAATTATGCTGATAACAATTACACAAACTTATTTCCACTTAGTACCGACGATCCGCGTAACCCTAAATCGAGAGCTGTGGATAAAGTATAATTTGTAAGAAGTATTTACTCCCCCCCGCCAGTGGCGCTGTTCAACTTTCTATACATTTTTGTACCGTATAGGTGGTACGATCTCGCAAATTAATATGATAGTCCTTCTTGTATACCTATTTATCGCAAAGATGATTTGTTACAATAAACATCCTGCTTAGAATTCAAAACCGGATGTTCATCAGGGATTCAATTCAGAAAGCTTCCTTGTAGATAATCATATTGGGTCGTCCAGGTGGGAATACGAACTACGCCGGAACTCTTTGCTATACAAAGGATACCTGTAAGATAATTATACATACGTGTTCTCACTAGCGATAAGCAGGCTTCTGTATGCACAGGCGAACTTCAAAATCCATGTAAAAATATTGATTTCATTCCAGGCTAGGTGTGCTTTACCATCTTTGACCACGCCGTCACTTAACATCAGATGAGCTGTACTCATTTTACTAATTATACTGTACGTATAATGTATCTACACACACCTTTACTGGTTTAGAAAAGAAGAAGAAAGTTTTCATTTTGTAACATAAAATACAAAAAGCAAACAAACAGAAACAAATAAGGCAAAGTTACAAAATAGCGGCTCACCTCAGCGTAATGCTGAGTATGCAGCGCTGGTCTGATAAGCCAGTGGAAGTAAAACAAAAGAAAAATATAAAGCTAAAACGATTTACCGACAACAACGCAATAAAACAAAGATAAAACAAATGTATTCTCCTAAAATAAATAACAAATGAACGTACAAATACTAGAAGACTTAACTAACTTATGCTAAGTACGAAATAATGTATCGAAACAAGTAAAAACTTAAACTGTACCATGATACGTACGGAACAAACCAGAACGTTGAGTAGTAAATTCCAGTCGCCGTACTGTAAGCTTGTTAATGCGGTTCTTGTTTGGCAATCACGGAAAAGCTGCGCGACTGCGAACATTGTTGCTATTCACAGTACTTTGGTAATTATTTCGATTATTTAATTATTTTTATAGTTTTTTTTTTATTTATTTCGACGTTTCAGCCGTGTTGCAATAGCCGTGGTCACGAGTTTTTAGTTTTGAGCGCGATTAAAACCCGGTTTTAAACATAATTATGTGTTCAAGTCGCTAAAGTTTAAAAACTATATTATTTAGTTTACTCTCACTATCGATATAATTTTCCGATTTTTATACAACATCGGCTTCTGTAGTTAATCTATTCAATAATGACATAATGTTTACGATTGAGTAAAGCATTGTTTTCTTTATGTTTACAGTCGAGCGAGTGTTGGGCCACGCCATCAGATGTTGGGAGTGTCGAAACTGTGACAATTAGCACTAGCAGCACATTACGTTACTTGTTCTAGAGGAAGTGTTTAGAAATCGTCATTGAATGATTTTGTTATCTTTGAATAAATAATCAGGATTGGAGAAACTAGGACGGGGATATTGCAATGGGTAATCTATTTCGTATTTCGCCTTGTGTTCACGTTTTAAAGGATAAATTTGTCGGAAAATATAAATTCATTGTATTGAAACCATTGCGTTACAAAAAATAACAGTGCTGTTAAATAAAGCATTATGCGTAACTGAAAAAAACCTTCTTAAGTACTATTTTAAGATTATTTTTCTAATGAAAAAATGTATCGCAAACGAAAGTAAATATTAACTCTTCTCTCTCTCTCTCTCTCTCTCGTTCTCTCAGAAATATTAACAAAATTAATTTAAAAAAAATTCGCTGTCTTAAAATGAAATGGTAAATGTATTATAACATTAAAAAACTAAAAAACTCCATCTTATGGTATTCCGATATGTAGATATAAGTTGTTTTGGTTACAACATGGACGCGAATTTAAAAATTACATTAAAACGATTTTAAGTTTAATTCGGATAAATAATTATATACCTACTGCAACAGGGACCCGAGAAAGTCAGTCATAAAAAGAGTCGCTTTGTAAGCTAAAATCGCGTTTTAAAACTATTAGATTAATAATACTCATTTAAACATAAAATTGAGGGTAGTTACAATTTTTTTTTGCGAATCATTGCGAAGATAAGCAAACTAGTTAGCTATATTAGACAGAAACCTCACGTCTAGACGCTGTATAGTCTAGACTTTAAATCTAGTAAATCTAGATAATACCGACCCTTACATTTATATATGTATAGTCTGGATCGAAGATTCTTTAGTTGTGATGTATTCAGATAATATCTACGATTGACAAAACTTAGTTGGTAATCGTAAATATAAGCTAGAAGTGTTTAGTGCTGGAAAGTTTAGTTAGTATCTAAAAATTTTGCTATCATCAGTTTCCTCAATTGCCTCCCACTATAGAAGCAAATTTAAACGTCAAGTGAAAGTTGCCTCGAAGCTATAGTTAGAGTCAAAGTCCAGTCTTGGTCAAGCACAGTCCGTGTCAGCCAAGTTCAGTCATGCTTTAGTAAAGTAGTGGCAACTTTACTATAAAGCTTCGATGGAGTCTTGAAAGCAACACGAAATGTCATGTTTCACCACATTATATAATTTTCCCGCACTCGCGCTTGTGATTCGATACTTTATGAATAAAATACCACCATTTTTATGCATACACACTCGACAAAACACTAGTTTTGGAAAAAAAATACAACGGGGCGACACGACTCTTTCCGCATTCCCGCCAAAACTCTCACTGAAAGACTTTTATTGGATCTTAGAGACACGTTGAAACGAAACTTTGATGCGACAGTTTTATAACCAAATCGTGTTATAGAAAGTGAAAATGTCGTCGTCAGAATGCAAACGGTGACAAATCAGTGTCGTGATGGATTTCACTCGTCGCCGCCGTCGTTTCTTCCGATCGGACGGCGATGCACGCACGATGACCTCGCTTCACGGTGACACTCACTTTTCACGATCCGTTGGCAAATTATGGACGACGATAAAGGAGGCAAGAAATTTACTATTTGTTTTTTTAGTCTTAACTAATTATTATTTTTTTACGATATTTTTAGTCTTAACTATCAACATTTGGCGGTTTCACGTACTGTAGGCTCTCGCGGTAGGTAATGCGAGCTCAATTGATTACTAATCTTATAGTGCAATTCAGTGTCATATTTAGCGCAGCAAATATATGGCAGTTACGTGTCAACTTCGTGATCCGTAATTTTTTTTACTGAAGATTCTTTGCATTTGACCACCATCTAGCCTGATGTTAAGAGCTAGTGCCAAAAGTGGCAGCCTTATCGCTAAAAGTGATATCTTCTAAGCAACTATGAAACAAAACAAAAAACACCACGGGATATGCCACGAACAGTTTTATAAAATATCCATAATCCATAATTAAATGTCGGTGAGTAACATGGCTAATTTTTTTTTTTAAAACATTCTCCGATTTCCATAAGACAGCAGATGAAACAGTGGCTAGTGTTACAAATACAAATAAATAAATAAATATCGTAGGACATTACACACAGCGCCATCTGACCCCAAACTAAGCAAAGCTTGTACTATGGGAATCAGATAACTGATAAAATACTTAAATACTTTTTTTTTGTAAATACATACTTATAATACATACAGTACACCCAGACACAGAACAAACATTTGTTTTATATCACAAAATGCTTGTCCTGGGTGGGAATCGAACCCACGCCCTACAGCTCTTGAAGCAGACATGCTACCAATGAGCCAACAAAATGTATTTGTAATAAGCACCAAAGATGAATAACCTAGACTTTGTTTTGTTACTCAAATTTCTGTGTATCGCTGCAATGGTCATTGATATGTTATCCTTTACCATCAGATCGTCTCGTTCATCACAACACTTTTACATTAAAAAATCTACCCACTAAATATACTTATTCTAACCCTCACATACATCAACTTAATCTACACTAAGCTAGCCGCAAAGTTATTACTGGATAAGGTGGCCCATGCCCCGTACGATACCCGTGATTATGGGATGTCTCAAATGGCGAATATTACCTGGAAACGTGAGCTATAATCGTTAAATCTTATACGTTAAACTGTAAAGGGTTGACTTGAATTCATAATTGGTTTTGATAGATTCGCTAAGTGCTTGGAAGGTTTCTTAGAAGTAATAAGGGGAAGGAATGGATCAAATTTTCCCATTAATTGTATTGTTGTTGTGTTGTGCGTTTCATAGTATGGAAATTGACGTAGTTTTGATATATTTTACTTGGTGGTAGATCTTCTTAGCAGAACGTCGTCTAGGTACCACTGCGCTACCAGATATCCTGCCGCCAAGTAGTTGTGTACTTACATTATTGTGTATCAGTTTGAAACGTACTGCAGCTAGCCAAATTACAAGACTACTGAGACTATCTATTGAAACACAAAACAGCGATGCCCTGGCCTTTGTTTCGTGACTCAAAGTTCTGTGTATCGTTGCAATGGTCATGGACAGGCTTCTTACCATCAGGAGAGCGTCCCGTTCATCTCATTACTTTCTCATTTAAAAAATGTGACAAGCTCGTAAAGTATTTTTCGTGTTAGTTACAGTTAATAGTGAATATATAAATAATATGTATTTTGTTTGAATAGTAGCTTCCCCTAAATAGGAATGAGTTTTCGGAAAACTTCCTTTTTCCGGAAAATGAATTATTCCCAAGCTGCGTTATTTTCCTCATCCCAAAAGGAATCTCTAAAATATCGGTAAAACTTTTACCAATAACAAAACAAAACAACTAATTTAAACTTTTACACAACTTCTGACAGTTTGTCACACTTTCTGGATAAACCAAATTTTCCTCTATTTGTATATTTTAGGTACGTCACGTTATTTTCGTCTGAATTCACAGATATAAATATTTTCTTTCTTCAAGTTGTTTACCTGTTGCAAAAGTTTTGCCCATGCTATCTAGCGTGGCAATGCGGCCAGCGTTATGGGTTCCTTTGCACCGGGTACAGTTAATGGTTATTTAGTTGAGGATTTAATTGTGTTTATATCTTTTCATCGTTTTTCACTAGGTGGAAAATCTGGTTTCTTTTGGTTGTCAAGGTATGCAACATCGCAGTATCAAATATTCTACTGCCAAGTTGTATAGTGTGAACATTATTGTGTTCCGTTTGAAGGGCAGCTAGTGAAGTTATTTTAGCAATGATGGCTCAGTGTTAAGCGCAGTCGGTTCACATGCCTAAGGGCGTTTTGACATTTAAAAAGTAACAAAAAGCTCCTTGACACGGCATGATCGTTAGGAGGATCCTCACTGTGCAGCCCTAACAATGCTCGAGCCCTGTCCAGCTGCCAACGGCACTCCAAGCTTAGGTTTTTTATAATGTTTATTATTTCATATTTTTACTACAAAACTTCATCACTGGATAATAACAGTAATTGAGTTTAAACACGTTTCAATTTCGCTTTCCTAGATCAAATCTTAAGGAGCTTCATCGTTCGTGGGTGTCATTTGGTAATCCATGTATTGTGTACGCGAACAATATGACTAATTCAAATACCTTGAACGTTATTAGTATTTAACATGACAAAGAAGCAAACGTGTTAACTAAAAGTGAAAGTAACACGGTTGAAGCTTACATTTAACTCAATTTATTACTCAGGAAAGTGGTTTACTTTGTTGTCTTAGAAATTAGTCATGTTGCAATAGAGCACGTCTATATTACCTTCAAGTAGTGCAATGTGTATTAACAAGATTATGCAAGCATATAAAGCTGGGGTACACGATGCGAAAAACTATGTGGTTTATTGACTATATTGTGTGGACAGCCCTGTTGGCTCATTGGTATTATATCTGCCTTAAGATCTGTAGGGTATGGGTTCGGTTCGGTTTCCACCCAGGACAAACATTTTATGGTATAAACAACTGTTTGTTCTGTGTCTGAGTGTTGTTTGTATTAGAAGTAGGTACCAATGTATTTATAAAAAAAATTGTAAATTCTTACAGTTATCTGGTTCCCATAGTACACTTGGTGGTAGATCTCTTTACCTGGAGGTCGTCTAGGTAGGTACCACCGCCTGTGATTCAATACTTTATGTATGAAATACCATTATTTTTATTGCATCATCATGTCAGCCGTAGGACGTCTACTGCTGGACATAGGCCTCCCCCATTGACTTCCACAAAGACCGGTTGGAAGCGGCTCGCACCCAGCGTGTTCCTGCGGTCTTTATTAGATCGTCTGTCCACCTTTATTTTTATTTATAAACACCAAAATACACAAGGTAAAAAAATACAATGAGGCGACACGATTTTTGCCGCGTTCCCGTCGAAACTCTATAGCTCTTATCACGGACAAAAAATCCTATTGCTTGCTGTTTTTCATATTGTCCTCACGGCCGAAATATGTGCATTATAGCTGAAGCATTATCTGTTGTTTTTTTTTAACAACGTTTAACTTGAAGTCGGTGAAATTGTAAATGTTGACAGCTAAAATTATTAATATTCGGGCCAATAACAAATACAATACTTATTCGTCTTCCGGCTTAGGTCGTAGAGTTGAGATTGCTTCTGAGATTGTCTAAATGTCGTAACAATGTTTATTTATCTATGCATGGAATAGAGAAACTCACGAAAGTTCACATCACGTTCGCACTCTCTAGAGCTTAAAGTATTTAAAACTTTTGACTTACTGTCAAAATATTATGCCATTTTATAGACTAAGTTTAGGAAAACTGTTACGTCTAATGTAAGTTGTTTTTAACAACTGAAAGTTGGCATCATTCGAGTTTAAATGATCTAAAACTTCTCACATTAAAACTCTAAAGGCCTGTAACGGGGTTTTTAGAAAAATGTTGACAAGTTCGTATATAGGTACGGTTAAAATAAATTTGTGTTT